>JAFIDM010003189.1:22723611-22759276 GCA_023159025.1 Thereuonema tuberculata | reverse complement strand
TAAATATTTAAATACTAATGTCATGTATGGAAGAGTGTGTTTTTATCTAATATTTCGATATGGAAAGGAAGAAGATTGTTGAAGAATTTGGTTTATTAGCATCCTTTATTATTATTACATTTTTTTTTAAAACTGTCCGTTATAAGCGACGTCCGTTATAATAGGGTCCGTTATAATGAGGTTCTACTGTAAATAAATAAATAAATAAATAAATAAATAAATAAATAAGTACCATCAGCAAAATCATCCAAAACTAAATATTGCAGGCTTTTCAAAAGGATGCTATGCTTCCACATCCAGATGGTGGTAAAATAAGGGATGACGAGCAAAGCAAATGCAATATCCATTAGTATCAACTTAATATCGAAAATGAATATAAAAACAGTGAAAACTGCCAGGTGCATCCAGCAATGCAATGGCACACGAAAAGGCTAGGAAAAATGCAACACATTCAGATTGCACAGAATAAATAGGAATGGACTGAAATAGATACGTTTGACAGGAAAGCCAAAAGAAAAATTCTTTACATTTTTGCAAAGTTGTGAAACATACACTTATGTTTGTGAAAATTGTAACACCATGAAGGCACCATCAGAATGGAAGGAAATTTATTATACACATTACTAAAAATGATACAAACAAACGATTAAAGTTTCAGAGCAATGCAACAACAGTACTTGCAAAAAATCAGTATGGTGTAAAGCCTCCATGAGCTGTAATAAGAGCTGCTATATGACGTGGCATTGCATCAAACAGATATTGGATGTCTTCCTGGGTATCGCCTGTCAGACTGCTCCTATCTGAGTCCACAGTTCATCAGTATCTGTGGATGACAAGGATGGGTTAGTTACCAAGTGAACTTATCCCAGACATGTTTAATAAGTGACATATCGGGCGAACATGCAGGCCAGGGAAGAAGGGGTATCTGCCTTATTTCAAGACGGCCTGGACATTTCTGGTCGGGCGTTGTCTAGTTGGAAAATGGTTTCAGGAATGTGCTGAAGGAAGGGAACCGGCTTCAGCCTCCACAACTTCCCTGATGTAGCAGTTGCTGTTGAGAGTGCCCACAATTTGAGGCAGCCGAGATCGCCTGATACCCAATTGCTCCCCAACCATCACCTATCGCTCATGCAGTGTGATGCTGGACAATGTAGTCTAGAAGATGGTGCTCATCTTGATATCGTCTAATGCGTTTGTGGTCATCATTGTAATCCAAATTGAAGCAGGACTCGTCTGAAAACACGACATGATGCCAATCAGCATGCCAGTGGGTATGTTTGTGCGCCTATTACAGCCCGAGGCGTCGAAGGTTCAGGTTCAAGGGAATCCTCTGCAAAGGAATGCATGCACGCAGTCTTCTGTGCAGTATACGCCTCGATCAGTGGAACCAAACAATGTCAGACCTGTTGCAGTGTTCCAACATTGTGCTAATACTTGAGAAGAAGCTGAATGGTCCGTCACTACCATGCGGATGAGGTATCTATCATCCAGTGGCATTGTCACATTTTGTGGTCCACTTCCAGATTTTTGATTCGTCCTGTCCTTGTCAGTCCACTTCTTCCACACTTGCATGGCTGTCTTGGCATTATGCCCCGTACGAGCAGAAATTTAGTGATATGAAAATCCTCCTTCATGCAGGCCGATCATTCGGCCCTTTCAAACTCATTGGCTTGCTTATAAGGCACCCTTTGATGTCAACGAGGCATACTGAGTTCAGTAGGCACGTGTACAGTTCACTGATGATGAAAAACTATTTGTCTGGATCCACAACAATCCTCTACTTGCATGCTCTTACACGACAGTTCAGAGGGCGCTGCTGAGTCTAGGCATGTGCAATCATTCTCAAATTTTAATCATTTGCATGTTTCCTTCATGGTGTTGCATTTTTCACAAATAAATTATGAAGATATGTCACTTGTAACTTCTTGCTGCTTAGAAGATCAAATATAAAGTATTGTAAATTACTAGGTATTTTAGAAGTCATGAATTTTAAGTTTTTAAATCAATGTAAATAATTGATTCCCAAATCAAGTAATACTACTGTGAATACATTATGCTGAAATAGTCATTACTTTGACTAACTGATAAGATCATATCATGTCTTCTGGGTAGTTGCCATTTTATGCAGCTTGGTATTCTCTCATGCCGCATGGCTGTTTATTAATATTTATATAAATGCTTTCTAAAATAACCAATAAGAATATCAACTTTCAAGATTATGCAATGGTATCATTCTTTAATCTTTCTGCATTGAACAACCCTCATACTTTTAATGATTTAAAATTACAGACAGTTATCCCAGGTTCACAAGAACGATTTTAGCAGCACTCGGTGGTCATGAGAAACCACCCAACAACAAACAATTATGTTCTATTTGTTTCCCTTGCATTCTGGCTATTACTCAACATTGCAGTTCCCACTGAATAAGGCTTTGTTAGAAAATTGTTATTGGTATTTTGTACCATTCTTCCTGTCAGGCTTTCTAGCGTTCAATAAGAGTTTATGGTTATCTCTTTCCAAGGACCTTTTCGGTAAAATGAATCCACAGAAGTCAGTAGGAGATGCATCTAGTGATTTTGAGGATATGAATCTAAGTAGACTGAATTCCCATTTCTTGAGCCATTCAATTCATGTAGGCTGATTTTGCTATATGATATGAAGTCTTGTTGTGATGGATGTACACATTCTTACAATCTTCACCATATAGTCTAAGAATTACAGTACAGTGTAATGGTGTAAGTATCCTTCACACAGCTTACGAGAGCTGGTTCTGCATTCTGCAATGTAACGAGGTGTCAGCTTATGACCTTTGGTTTATGATTTTTTTCGAAGACCTAAATCATGATGAATTATGCATCCCATGGTCGGCTTTAATATTTTCATGACTTGCGCAATGCTTTGTGTAATTTGGTTCTCTTTAGTTACCTTTTCCTTTACTTTTTGTATAATGGCATGAGAACGCAGAGGTCTTGGGTGTGGTTTCAGAGAGGATAACTTATTTCAGTTCAAACTAATTGGTTTTCTTTTGTTCTCAGTAATTATTCGACTGATAGCTACTTTGTTACACTTGAAATTTCATTGCTTGTAAACTTTGTAATTATAACAGAATACGAAATTTTTCTGCCAGAAAGAGCAACTACATAACCTTCCCACTAAATAGGAACCATATTGACCGCAAATAGCATTCCAAAGCAAAACAATGTTCTTCTGTCTCTTAAATAATCACATGATCATGTGACATGCTATTTCATGAGCACGAGGTTTGCACAATCATTCTTATACTCCTGGGATGACCCTCTGTATACATTTCAAGGATTAACTTTTAAATAGTTTCAGAATTCTTAGCAAGTTTCCTTATCTTGAAAGTGATCAATGCAAATATAGTACACACAAATAAATTATGGAAAATATAGCAATGCTAATTGACAAGATTTTGACATCTAATGATAGCATTAAGAAAATTAATCACTGTTAACTGTACTACTTTTATCGTTTTAATTGTAATGTCTTTATAGTTATCCAATATGTATGTAATGTCCATCTTTCTGATAATGGATTTAAAAAATTGATACTGTAATGGCTAACAACTGCCTGTACAAATTTAACTAAAGATTGAATTTTTTCCCATTAGATAGTCTTTTTAATTGCCAATTGCCAATGCACACAAGGCATCCGAATTTAAACATCAATCAGATGATTCCAAATCAATAAAATGTGATAAATTACCAAGCTACAACCATGTGAAAGGGTTTCATAACAATACATGCAGAGTGTAAAATTAAAACTAAAATAATTTGAACTAATTATAATATAATTAAATAAGAGACTTGAGGCTTTCTTGCCTAGGAAGTTTAAAGAATTCTTTCCGGATTTCCAGCCATGTAAGAATTCTTTATAATTAAATATACGGTATTTAAACTTATAAAACAGCTGTATTTTGGATCCCACCTGCTGTCTTAGTATTGATACTGAAATATGCCAAAAGAAAAAATTAGTCTTGTGCCTACATTTAATGGTTCCCTAATTTGAGAATGTATTAAAATATAATCTATAAGAACATAGTCTGCTTTTAGCGAGCTTTTATAATAGCTTTCTTACAAAATAGAATATTACGTCTGGCAACAAAACTAACTATTATACTGAATTCACAACTTAAATTTTAAAGACTTTATCATAAGTTTATTTAGAGAGCGAGCTTGCCAACTAGAAAGATTTCAATATGGTAAAAAGAATTTCAAGACATCAAACCAATTATAATGAGTCATATTTAAAAATCAGTGATGTCCTAATGGGAAGAGAAATCAACAGAACCATTTTCTAATTACATTAAGAAAAGGAGAGTGAGTAAGAGAGAGCTAACACTGCAATAATCTACATGAAATGGCAGCCTATCAAAAATAAAAGCAGTATAATTTCCTAGTTTCGTCTGTCTGTCCAGCACAGCTGCATCCAATTGGTGCAGCTAATCTAATTGAGAATTCACATTGTTGAACCAAAAGTTCACAGGAAACATCTTAACTGATACGAGGGGTGATCAGAAACTAAGGTTACAAGGCCAATATTCCTGGAGTTTCATCCATTATAGAGAAATTAGTAGTGTGAGGTAATTCTAATACATGCAGTTGGCAACTGTGCAGTTTCAGCCACTCGCCACCTACTGCGCTAGTGGTAGGTAAACACAAATGGCAACTCGTTTGGAAAACTAGTCTCGCAAAGAAATCAGCGCCGTTATTCGATTTTTGTGGGTGAAACATGTAACCGCGGCTGAAATTCACTAGCAGCTGATAGAGGTTTACTATCAGCATGTAATGTCTTGTCAGCATGTCGCAGAATGGTGTCGAAAGTTTGTGGCCGGTAGAGAAAACATCACTGACGAGGATTGCAGTGTCCAACCCAGCACAGCAACAACAGATTTGAACATAGCTCGCGTGGAAGAGCTAATTCAGGACAACATGAGGATCATGTTACGGCATATGAAGGTAGAATTGGGAATGTCGTTCGGAAGCGTTCATCACATTTTTCACGATATTCTACAGTACCGGAAAGTTTGTTCCCGATGGGTTCCACGAAATCTGTCCAACCAACACAAGGAGAAGCACATGGGGTCAAGTCTGCAACTTTTGCACGGTTCTCTCCAGAAGGGAACAGCTTTCTTCACCATATTGTCATGGGTGACGAAACATGGATCCACTACACCCCCAGCAGTAAGCGGTCGTCAATGAAGTGGAAACATTCCTCCTCTCCAAAGACAAAGAAGGTTAAGGTGACGCCATCTGCCGGGAAGGTGATGGCCAGTGTGTTTTGGGTCATACTCGAGGAGTTTTTGGAAACAGGGCACACAGTGACCACTGACCGATACTGCGAGACCTTGACACGATTGAGTGAAGCAATCAGGAGGAAATGGCAAGGACTTCTCACCGAGAGGTCATCTTCCTTCACGACAATGCGTGACCTCATACAGCCCAGAAGACCACCACGCTGTTGAAGCAGTTTCGCTGGGACATCATCGACCACCCTCCCAGCAACTTTCACCTGTTTCCTCACTTGAAGGAGCACCTAGGTGCTTCATATGAGGAGATGAAACACTTCATGACAACGTGGCTGAACACGCAAAGACAGGATTTTTACCAGGAGGGGGAATATTCAAACTCATCCCACGAAGCGACAAGTGCTTAAACCGATATGAAGACTATGTCGGAAAATAACCTAATATATGTACTATCAGTCGGTATTAGTTGTATGAAATAAAATGTACACGTTTCACTGCAGGCTTTGTAACCTTAGTTTCTGATCACCCCTCATATATCTATTTACAAGTCAACTTTCTTGAGGCAGAAAAGTTGGCCGTGAAGGGAAAAATAATCGATCCCAATTATGCTTGTTCGTTTTGCAACAAACTGCACTTGGGCTGCAGAAAAATGAATTTCTTGGTAGATTTCCTCAATACAATCTTTTGCTAAAAAATTTTATAATGACAGTATTGGGCATACAACAGATTATTATGTAACTGTAGCTCAATGAAAATAATAATTTACATTAAATTAATAGATGATTGATAAAAGGAATTCAAGCATAAGACTGGCAATTCCCAATCTACTACCTCTGGAATTCTAGCATGCTTTTACGATCTGTCAATTTTCTAAGACTCAATACCAAAAAATTAAAATTATTGCAGTTTTTCATAGATTAGTTTCAGATTATGGAAGCGAATAAAGCTGGCTAATTGCTACAGAAATTGCTCTTTTGCCAGAAAATTAATATGTGCATTAATATAGCCAACACACACAAAATATATTTTTTTATGCAGTCTAATTAATAATATTTTTTTAAAAAACAAAACAATAGTTTAATCAGTGTCTAATGAATAAGATAAGGCTATGTCAAAGTTACTGCTGGGAATGTTTCAACATTTTCCATTAGAGAATTTTGTTCAGATACCAATTTTGATGGTTTTAATTAAGAAGAAAACAGACAGTGACAATTGGCTGAGGAAATGATGAAGACTTAATTTATGTAGAAAGAGAGAGACAGAGATTTTTCTTGTTCATATACGTTCTTCAGACTACAGTATAGATAAATAGATTCTCTTAAAGCTGGAAAGAGGGTGGAATGGTAACAATTCTGTTGATAAATCATTATGAAGGTGGATTGATAAATTGTAATCCTGGTGAAAGATGGAAAATAACACAACAATTAGAGGCAAAATAGCAGCCGTTTATAAGAAAGAGAACCAGGTAAATATTTGGATCGTGTACTATCACACTGACATCCAAGTGTCAGTATTACTTTGTTTCTACAGACAATGACAGTGCACTGTGCAAGGAAATTCTTTAGATGGCAGCACAAATTATTTTTGGCATAAAGGTAAAGTAATTTATTTCTCACAGTATGGTCAAGTGTATCCATACTACGTACTTTACCTAAATTATCAGAAGAGGAATTGGTTTGCCATCTGAAATTTGTGGTGTGATCCAGTTGTACAAGCTTGAGCTCTATCTACATACATATCAGTTAGACAATACAGCTATTGTTCAAATAGTTACGACATCAGAATAGTCTCTAGTTCTATTCATATGTGAAGTTAATAGCTTCTCTGCAAACTAAGCAATTGTGAAAAGAAAGAAAATCATATGGGCATGAATGGAGCACAGCTGGATATTTCTAAAAGAGGGATGCAATAGTGGGTGCCAAATAACCATTCGAGGTATAGGCATAGTTATTTACAATTAATTAATATACAGCTTAACTTATATAGCAATTAGACCTTAGGAGAAGAAGGGTATTTGAGGGTAAACAGCCAGGAGATGAATTTGACGCAAGTTTGGGAAGTAAGATACTGGAACTTATAAAGTTCACTGGTATCGGAACTCCCTAACAACGCGAAAATGAGAGCACAATAAATCTTTTAGGTTGATGTGCACAGGGTCTGGAACCCTAATCCCACCATTAATCTAATCTATATAGCAAAGCAAAATAACTTACTTTAGCTTTCTTATAGCATCAATCCTAATCCAAGTACAATCAAAACTAATAAGTATTAATTATAAATCTAATATATCTTCCCTGTGTCCACCTCGGTAAGTGTATTTCCCAAAGGTGAACCACCTTGAGATTTATGAATAGTGATTGATAATATCATCCGAGTCCTTAAGGTATTCTAGTACCGATAAAAGTTTCTAAGGCCCGTCCCCTAAAAATCCATGTTCCAACTTTGAGGTCACAACTGACTTCTAAGCCCCGACCCCTAAAAGCCCGTGAACAGATGTTGACTTGAAAAAGAATGGCTTTTGAATTGGCCGTTAATGTCTGACATTATTATCACTATAAAGCAGCTCATGTAGCAAGGCATAATGATAATAGATGATTAACAGAAATTCTAAGCTAAATTTCGAGGAATGAAAGGAGGTCAAGAAAGCATTCACAAGGTAGATGGTGGATGAAATTAAAAAATTTATTAGGATTCGATTGGAAGAGAATGGTTGAAAATGACGATGATATATATGCAGAGTGATTCAAAAAGTACTGGAAATATAGGCCTATAAAGAACGAACATCGAAATATTTTTCTGTCAAATTCAATGTAAAAAATAAAATAAAATAAAATAGGGAATGGATTTCCGGATCGAACGTGCGATTTTGAGTCGGATAATGGTGTCCCCATTTTAGCCTTTTTTCTGCCCCTATGAAAAAAAATGGCCTAGTTAACACCTTTCAAAACCGGGAAGAGCAAGGAAAGGGAAGCGAGATTAGATTAGGCTAACTTAAATGGAGTATTGACTCCATTGGGTTTATTTCAAACACAAGGAGCCCGAGGGGGGGGGGGGAATAAATAAAACAAATTGTAGTGAGTCCGTTGGGTTTATTTCAAACACAAAGGAGCCCCTGGAGGGGGGGGGGATAAATAAAAACAATATTTTTTTCAGAACTTTATGAATCACCCTGTATACCGTAATTGAATTCCGAGGAAGAAGAATTTAAATGGCACATAAATTCGTGATCTAGGACTCCCGATCGGCGCTTATCGTAAGTTCCTGGACTCATCTGTTCAATAGTGTATTTTTCATTTGGAAAACGCATTAATACCAGTTATAGCAACATTCTGATACAAGTAGCCTACATATCTCAAACAGTTCCTTTTCTGACATTTTTGCTGTTATGCTATACTTAATTTTTCAAGATTCCATATATAATACTAATGATACAAAAGAAGACAGGTTCTGTAAGTAGGAAAATGAAAAGTAAAGAAAAAAAGAGAAGCTTTCTTGCTCAGATAGTTTTTGATAAAAAAAAAAGGGGGGGGGTCAGTGAGGCTATGTATTGGACAAAATATGTCATGTGCGCAAGTCAGTTGGTGAAAAAAGATCTCATCAAAGTGAACAGGTTTAATGTGCATTGGCAAATATTGTTGTGGAAATGATAGATAAAAGCACAATACATTGAAATGTACAATTCAAGACAAATATCTCCAACAATTCAAGAGCACTCTATTGCTTCTAAACTGTTGAAAATATTCATCGTTAATCATTCTTCATTTCAAACAAGATTGTTTGTCTTAATCCCTTCCTTTCAAATCAAGTGATTACTTGCAGCAAAGGAAGTTGTTGAGGACAAAGGGGAGGCGTAGTATTTGCAGGCAGACTCAATATGTCTTAAAGAAGGTAGATGAATGAGTATCATAAGATTTAAAACAGGAACTACACCAGATGAGTGATGTTTGCTATGCTCTCATTAGTTTCTCAACACCAATTTGAAAGAACAGAAGTGAGGTATAAAAGGAACAGGATTACAGAGGGTTGTTCCGGATCTCTGGAAACGATTTTCAGTGATTCATTGCTGCAGAAAATCTGTGTCTCCACCACCGATGATGTTCAATTTGATAACCCTTTACTGCTGCTATTGCTGTGCATCGTAATTTCCACTGATGCAGGCTGTTACAGAGTACCGTCATATCGATTTTTGTCCATTCCTCTTGACAAGCTTTTCAGAGACTATCTATTGTGTGGAAACAGTTTTCTAATGCATGTTTTACGAGCCCAAATACACAAAAATCCATTGGTGCAGCATTTGGTGACTTCACAGGGATATCAATGAAAGGTACAGCATGTATTCCTGTTTATTCTCTCCAGAAACAAACAGGTGGAAGCAGAAGTGTGACTACAGGCTTTCTCTTGATGGAGCCATACCTTGTTTCTGTCTTTACTATATAAATTGGGAATTCCAATTCAATAAGGTGGGTCCAGAACATTAATTTGATAGTGGGAGTTGACCTTTACATTTTGTGCAACACAGCGAAGGTTTAACTTGCCCTTTTAGCTGTATCCTGCGATCATCATGAATCCCTTCAAAAAGTTTCTTTGCATTCTGTATATCATCTTTGAAAATTTGTCTGCCCTTTGACGGTAGCAAATTGCTCGGGGTTGGTTGAAGTCATTAAGATAGATGTATGCCAGGGCCAGTCGGAAGGTGGGGCGAATCTAGATGGTCGCCTGGGGTCCTCAGCTGGCTGATGATTTTATTTTTTGTTATTATTTGCTGTAATATTATCAAACTTCCATTCAGCCAGTCATAAAAATTTTAGGTTTATTTTCTTTGCTTAAAATTCAGCTGGCTGTAATAAAGCCCATGACTATAACAAGCTATAGATAACCTCGGCACTGAAAGATTTTGAGGTTGGCTCTGTTGTAGTCAAAATCATAAAAGTTAAAAAAAAAAATTGAGTCATGAATTAATCATTCCACATATCTTAGCAACATTTGCTGCCATAAATATGAATGCTATGTTTTATTTTATTTCCATTATTTACGTTTTTAGTTCAGCAATGTAAACAAAAATGAGTTTGTTATTCTCAATTTGTCTTACTAACTGACTGATCTCATTCTTAACTGATCCCTTAGTGATCCCAGGAAACACTGTAGGAAACATACTTTTATGAAATCGGCTGTAAGTGCATTGTAGTGCATATTGTATCACTGTGCTGAATATCTTCATTGTAAATCATTATAATGTTATTTATCTGCCATGAGTGAATATGATTAGTCATTATAAATAGATTTGGTTGATGTTTAGGTTGTAGCCCGTTCTAACGAGACACGTGAGTATTCTACTATGTTTACGAATGTATTTAGGCATGAGTATAATATCAGCATGCCGTGATAGAGACAAATTCAGGAAGTATACACCAAGAGCTGAAAAGGCCAGAAAAAAAGGGGAAAAAAAAAGAAAATTGATAAAAAGCCAGGCTGAATCCTTGAAAAAATTCCTGGTTGAAACCAAAACCTTAAGAGACTGACGAAACCCCTTTACTCCCATAGTTCTTTACTATGTGGGAGTAGAGGGGTTTCGAGAACTTGTTAAATCCCCAACTTCAAGTGGCAGTTCTTATCAAGATCTTTGTGGTGAAGTCTGTGAAGTCGAAGCAGAACCAAATCATGACTTTGAATGTGATGCACAGCCAGTACAGTAGGTACAAGTTAATTTGAGAAATTCTTGAATGATGAGTTTGTCAGTCAAAACGCCATTGATACTGAAATGGAACCGTCAACTGATGGGGAGAGTTTTAATTCAGGCAGCTCTCACAAACCATTAGAATTGAGTTTCAGATTGAGTTTGAATATGACCCATCTTCTTGGGGCGACACTGACAGCAAGAAACGTAGTTTGTTGGTTGAAAAGGACCCCATTAAATATAACAAATCATGTTTTTCTCTAAAGACAGTGAAAAAAAGACATAGTTGTGGCAGTTTTTACTACTGTTGGCTTTCAAATGGAGAAAAGCAAGAAAGAAAGTGGTTAATTAACTCCAAGAAAGCAGGTAAGGTCTATTGTTTTTCTTGTAAATTGCTTAGTACTCCAGTCTCGACCGAATAAGTAAATTGTGCACTACAGGTTTCACCAAGTGGAAAAACATTCATGTTTCATTGAAGACTCATGAGTCCTCTTTGAATTGGATAGCAAACATGATTAAATGGGTAGAGCTTGAATAAAGACTTCACAGGAAAATCACAATAGACCAAGAGTTAGGAATGAGTTGGAGAGGGAGAAAACCCATTGGCAAAATGTGCTAACCAAAATCATTGCATTAATTAAGTACTTGGCTGAACAAAATTTAACTTTCCGAGATCAATATGAGAAAGTTTTGCAGCCATACAAGGGGAATTTTCTAAGATTAATACAAGTGATGATGAGTTTGATCCTACAATGAAAGAGCATCTTCATCGGATTAAAGATAATGCAACGCATGTTCATTACCCTGGCCATTGGGTTCATAATGAACAGACTGGAAATGAGGTCCCGAAAACTATCCTCAAGAATATTTTGGATGTGAAGTACTTTTTTATCGTACTAGACTGCACCCAGGAGCAAATGTCTCTCGTGATTCGTTTTTTCAGATCCTGAAGTGCAAATACAGGAAAGGTTTCTACAGTTTATTTCAGTTATAGAGTCATCTGGCCAGGAGTTGTTTAATGTTCTCATCTCAACTTTAGATGAAGCTCTTGGTAACTGTGGAGGTCAAGGATGTGATAATAGAGCCAATATGAAATGGAAAGAGCAAGGCTTTCAAAGAGAATTTTACACCCCTTGTAGCTGTCACAACCTCGATCTTGTTCTTGATGATATTGCCAAATGCATCCCTTCAGTGCAATTGTGTTTCTGAATCACTCAAAGACTTTACACTATTTTTGTGGAATCAACAAAGGGAGAGACAGTCCCAAAGAAGTCAAATGTTGCACTTTTAAGTCCCTATCTCAAACCCACTGGATTGCAGGGTTCAAAATGTAATAGGTATGAAGTATTATAGTCCTAAACTACTCTCGATGAGTTCACTGAGATCACCAATGACTGTCAAGAAAAGTAAAGCAGAATCTCTTGCAAGTCAAATCGAATGTTTTGATTTCAATGTGGGGATTTGCATTTGGTATGATGTTTTATTCCAGGTTAATGAAGTGAGCAAAATGTTTCAAGCCGCAGACATGCAGCTAGACATAGCAGTTTTATGTATCAAAGGTTTGGTCTCGAGTCTTAAGAAGTACAGAGCAATCTATCTATTATCAATTTCAAATCAGCAATGAAATTAGAAATAGTAAAAGAAATGAAGATTCTGTCAGAATTTAAACATCGTCGGACAAGCAAGAGGAAGAAGCACTTTAATGAAAAGGCAGAACATAAGGAAGACCTTTGAGAAAGTATGTTAAATACTGATTTTGTTTATTGAATGTTGTTTATTTTTAAATAACAATAAGTGAGACCAAATTATTTACAAGTGACATCCTGGAACAGCTGTTTCACGCTTGTTGGCGATCATCAGCCAGAAGTCACCAGCAAACAACAAAGTCTCCGTACTGAGGCTGTGCAGTTTGCATTTTTATGCTTTAAAAAAATTCATTGAGGCCCGCACAATGCTGGCACATGAATTTTCTGACTAATTTTTCATTGGTGAGTTTTCATTGTGTATTTTTTCGCTTGAGGTACCACTGCGCTTCCAATGTATCATTGTTTATTTTTGTTTCACTACACTACGATTCTAACAATCTCCTGAATACCTTTTTATGGTTGAGTACTTCCTCCCTCTTCTTGACCCAAGTCATCTCATCTGTGGAGACCTACTCAACCACTGAGTAGCACTTGACTCTAAACTGACAGATGCTGCCAGTGAGACCACGATCTGGACTTGAAAGATTTTGTAAATGATGTCAAACTTCTAAGAGAAGTAATACTGAAGAAACGAAGATTGCTTTTGAATTCACTATTTGAATGAAAAATTCATTCCAAATGTTAGTGTTGCATACAGCATGCTGTTTACAATACCAAAGACTTTTCATTCTGGTGAGAGAAATTTCTCTAAAATTAAACTTATTAAAATCTAACTAACAAGGGAAGTGCTTAACCTAGAAGGCTGAGGACCATACGAAAATATGCTTAGAATATAAATCGCTCATCCCAAAAACAATGGTATGAGTCATTCCTATGAAAAACTCAGCTGTTGTCTGCTAGCGCCATTCGACGGTGGTATATTGTACCTGCACTAACAAGTACTTAATCTCAAGATATTGCCACCGAAGACAACAAAATATTGCCAACCTCTTAATGTGTACTTCTTTAGGCAATATAAGCCCTACATGAGAATGATCATTGATTTTGTAAGACTACAATGTGAAAGACCACAAGTAAAGTTAGCAATCGTCATTTCATCATCAGACTTCACTCTGTCTATACAATCAACTTTCTAAACCAAAGTACAAGCCTATTTACATTTGAATTGAAATTGAATTGAATTGAAATCCTACACCTGCATTTTGAAGACTGAATAGCTGTGCAACACTATCAGGTCAGTAGAAAACGTTTGTTGTTCAGATAGTTATTATTTTAAGCAGAGGGAAATATAGCAATATAGTCACAACATTTAAATATGTGTTTTTGGTCCTATTATATTGATATTTTGTTTCTTCGTGTTACCAAAGTTCCTCTTGGACCTTCAATAGGTGATCATTCAATTGTCTCTCGTGGTAAGACGTGCAGTTTTGCATGAGAATGACTCATACCACTGTTTATGGCATGAGCGATTAATATTCTAAGCACATTTTTGTGCGGTTCTCAGCGTTCGAGGTCATGCACTTCCCTTGTAAGATCAAGTATGAGTCAAGAGAGACTGAATGGCTTAGCTATTATTTCTACTGAAATAGAAGTGGCCCAAAGTTTAGAAAAAAAAAAAATGACATAATCCTGCTTTGCAAGCAGAAAAGCTAGGAAAGTGAATTTCAATCACCAGATAGATAGGATGAATCAATTTCGTATCTTTAACTTGTATAGTTTTCCTTTGGAGACCTATATGGAATTTAAAGTTTCTTTTCCAATGTTTTATTAGCCCAATACAATATGCGTATTTTTTTTTATGACATATTGATAAAAAAATACACACATTTTTGTTCTCATCTGTTTTGTTCTTCCCTTCTTATGGCCCTTATAATCTTAAACCCTCTTCCCCCAAAAACAAAAAGAAAAACGAAAGATAAAGCTTTCCTATATTTGGTAGACAGTAATAAACTTATTACGATAGAAGTCTTACAACACAAAATCAGCAAAAAACAATGAAGTCTTTGATATATTATCTCTGTCAGAAAAAAATATGTAGTTTTAGAAAGTGTCAAAGTGAAAGGTTTGATGGAACTTGGACTGGGAGAGAGGGATCAGGACATTAGTATCATTGAAGAAAGGAGGCCTTGCATCACCCCTAAGGCCGAGCCTGTGTATGCTTCGTCTAATGTAACTATGAATTTCCATTCGTCTGATAGATGGAGCTCATACAGTTTTCTATTGTTTGTTCGGTGCTCTGAAAAGTATTGTGGCAGCAGCTTGAACTCGGATCTTATGATTTTTTTTTTTTAAATTCAAATCCTGGTTGATTATGGTGTTTGTAGTTGTTGAAAATGTTCCTGTCTTCATTACAATAACCCTCTGGGTTGCCGGATTGCTTCCCGTTACGAGCGATTTCACTTTCCCTAATCATGTCTGGAGTACAACTGGTAGAAGGCTGTGAAAAGAGTGCTTTTTGCCATCTATAATTAGTCCCATTCTCGCTTATCCTTTCTTGTTCATCACATAAGAGATTCCCTTCTTTGATACATTAAATCCATGCTTCTTGCATGCTTTTGTGATTAGTAGCTATTCTTTGCGTCGGAAAGAGCAGTAATACAGACTTCCCAAAATGACTCAATTTTCTTAGATATTTTTGCCGCCAAGCACATGAGATTTCCACACTGAACAGCATGTGGATGTCTGTATCACCATTGTTAAGCACATGGGTGTCACATGCATCACTGGCAAATCATTGAAGAATCCAGAAAAACCCTAAGTAAAATCCAGAACAGAAATATAAGTGGCAACAGCAGTATAGACTGCATAGAAAGTTACAAAGAGATACGCTTATTAGATGCTGTAATTAGCAATTGTCGGGTACAACAAATTATCAGAACAATTTTGACAAGGTCAAAAGTCAATGTTGTAAAATGAGATTGGATGGCTAATGGCAATGACAAAATGAAAACACAATCGGAAAGTCCATCAAAATTAAGGGAGAAAGACCACTGTGTCCTGAAGAGGGTAACTACATCTTTAAAAATTCCCAATATATTCTTAAAGAAAAACATTAGAGTTTAGAGGTTAGATGTAAAAAAAGGTCTCTCAACTGCTTGGATAATATTTCTGTATTCACAAATACTAACTACATATTGCACCCAACTTTTCCAGAACAAAGACTGGCTAAGACTGACATAATACCTTAAGTTAACATTTTGAACAATTCTGGTTATTTATATTCCAGCAAGTCTAATTTTTTTCCAAAATAAAATTCTGACATGAAACATCAAGATACTGTTCTACTTTAAGGATCTGGAATAATCATTAATTACCTAGAGGGAAACTTCTAAGTAATTGAATGAGCTTATAACAAATCATTGTATAAGAAACTTAACACCTATCCATGGTTTTGCAGGCTAACATTTAAGAGTGGGGGTGAAAAAAAGAAGGAGGTTATGGTAGAGGATTAAAGGATTAATGAAGCGCAGGGCCCAATTTTTACTTTGTTTAAGAGGTTAATAAATCGGAGAATTAAGGATTCAGGGAAATAGATAGTAGTGTCTGGCAGTGAAGCCAGAGGGGAAAGGGACAGTTTGTAAGCAGAGTGGGGGGGGGGGGGGGGGGAAAAAGGTGGCCCCAAGCTGTTTAGCAGGGGCTGAGAGAAGCTATGTCAGGGGTAATGGGGAGATGACAGAGGAAGAATGAGAATTGCCTGCGGCGCTGCTCCCTGTCATAGCTTCAGTCAACAAATAAATTTACAAGGTTAAGGTGAATAAAAAAGGAAATACCCAAAGGCTGATGAAATTACAAGAAAATATATATACATATACATACACACACATATACACTGTCCGGCCACTTTATTTGGTACATCTGCTGTGCACATGAATGTCTGGACCTGTCGTGTCTTACAACAACTCTTCAAGCTGGTGGGGGCAGTGTCATGGTGTGGGGGATGTTTTCCTGGCACACATTGGGTCTATTGATACCTCTGGTGCTAGAGCATACCTAAACATCGTTGCTGACCAAGTACAACCGTCCATGTTAACAGTTTATCCTCATGCAGATGGCTACTTCCAGCAGGGGCACAAAGCCCACATCACTATAGGATGGTTTGAGGAACATGACGATGAGTTTTCCTTGCTGCAGTGGCCCACTCAGTCCCCGGATCTCAGCCTGATTGAAAATTTGTGGGATGAGCTGGAACGGGCTGTTCGCTCCAGGCCTACACCTCCATCAAATCTTCAGGAACTGCGTGACACTCATGTCTGCATGAAACACAATACGAGGGGTCTTCAATAAGTTTGTGCATAATAATAGAAAGAATACATTTACTCAAAAAATTTTATTCACAGCTTTCCGACATAATATCCATTGACATCTATATATCATTGCATCCGTTTGAACCAACTACGGAAGCACCCAGCCCAGTCCGCAGCAGACACCTCACCTAATTTATGTAGGTATGCCTCCAGAGCCTGGAGATGTCTCACAGGAAGCCTTCGTGCTATGATTTTCTATGACTTCAAAAAGGGTCTTCCAGTTGTCTAATGTCGTTCATCTTTGGAGCATGTGTTTGGGGATGATGCACCTTCCATCTGTACAATTTAGAAGTCGTATGGGCATTTCCGGTGCAGAGTGCAAGCCTTTAAAGATGCACCTAGAGAAGGTCGCCCTGTGAGTGCTGTAACACCGGAATCGATCACCGCAGTGCAGAAAGCTGTTGCGTCAGACCCCCATGTCAGCACTGCACATTTGTGCCATGTATTGAACATTTCATCGGGAAGTATTTCGGCTATCCTCCATCAGCATTTGGGATTCAGCCACGTATCCAGTCGTTGGGTACCCCATCAATTGACTGCTGAACAGAGATCCAATCGTATGGAGTGGTCACAGAAAATGTTGCGGCGTTGGTGCTTTGAATGCGGTGAGTGAGATACTAACAGGTGATGAGACTTGGGTCTATCACTATGACCCACTCACAAAACAACAGTCGTCCATATGGCAGCACCTCTGCCATTGAAGTTCAAGTGCAACGAAGTGTGAAAAAATGATGGTTGCAATGTTTTTCTGTCGAAGCGATCACGTGTGCACAGTACCACTGGAAACACAGAAATCTGTCACGGCAAAGTGATACACGGATGTTTACCTACCCCGTGTGGTGAAAACTATCGCCCAGGTTCGTCCGAGGACCGGATGCAGAGGCCTGTTACTGCATTGTAACACTGTGAGGTTAACCAAGCAGTTACTGGTGGAAAACAAACTCAAGGAACTGGGTCACCTGCCCTATTACATCGATTTAGCCCCTCTAAACTTCTTTCTCTTCCCAAAGGTGAAATCAAAGTTACAGAGACGACGTTTCGAAAGTGACAAAGAGGCTCTGGAGGCAAACCTACATGAAATAGGTGAGGTGTCTGCTGCAGACTGGGCTGGTTGCTTTTGTAATTGGTTCAAACGGATGCAACAATGTATACATGTCGATGGGTATTATATTGAAAAGCTGTGAATAAAAGTTTTGAGTAAATGTATTCTTTCTATTATTTTGCAAGAACTTATTGAAGACCCCTCGTACCTCAACAACATCAGTACCTTGTGGAATCCATGTCTCGACGAATTCAGGCTGTTTTGATGTCTAAAGGAGGCCCAACACACTACTAGGTAGGTGTACCTAATCAAGTGGCTGGACAGTATGTGTGTGTATGTATGTATATATGTATATATATATATAAAGGTTGTACATAACCTGGGGTTTTTAATAAAATAGGATCCACATAAGATAATTAACATAAATGAACTTATTACTAATACAAATAAAAATCTGACTATGGTATTCATCCAAATTGAGAGGACCACATATGTACCTGGAGACGACAATCAGAACTACAAAAATATTGTTATTTATAATAGCACCACAGATAGGTGCTACAGATAGATCATAATAGCACCTGGTAGCAAAAATTGGAACTAAAATATTGTTGTGCATAATAACGCCACAAATTAACTGGGAGGTAAAAACTAGACCAATGGGGTGTAAATGGGAGGGCAGTGAGAGGATGGGCAAACATTGATGAAGGATACTTCTACGGAGTTTTCAGGATAGATACAGATTTGTAATGATCACATGATTTTTTATGAACTGGGGAAGGAGTGAAGTGATAGAGGCATAGAGAACGCGAGAAAGGAGTGGGAAGTTAGGGATCTTGAGTTACAAAATTCAAATATAACATTACTTTGTATGTATCACATGATTTTTGTACCAACTGGGAAAGTTTTGACATGATCTCACAATTTCAATTTTTTTCTTATTCACATCATTGAAAGTATGAAGAAGGGAGATTTTGCTAGTAGTAAATATATGTATCTTATAATGAAAGTAATTAATTAATTAGATTTTGTTTGATTTTTTTTAAAATTTATTTCTGTATGGTAATACCAAGCATTTTCTGTTGCAGGAGAAATAATTTAATTTCCTATCTTAAAACCTGAAGACATTCTTTATTGTTTAAGAAATTGTCTTGGTCATTTAACCAAAACATTTTCTATAAAACTTAGGAAAATAAAAAGTTGCAATTCACGAATGTTGAAATAAAAACAGAAGATTCCATTTATAGCAACATATACTTAGGGAAATAAAAATTAAGCTTTTGATGGAGCCTTGAGAATGTGTTCCCAGAAACAAAACAAAACCTATACAGTAATTGAATTACAATTAAATTTTGAAAATTGTAAAATTATGGTTACTTTAAAGAAAATCAAAATAACTGATGATAAAAGAGTAATTCCTGCAAACAACTATGTAACATTGAATGCAAAAATATCCATTGATCAGGATAGCTGTAGAGAAAGTAAACTTCAAGCATTTCTTTTGCATGAACTGCTAATTTAGTTTTTTTGATTTATTGTAGCATTTCATTCTGGACACACTAAATAAATTCTATTCCTAAATTTAATGAAAAACCATTGTACCACTCACCAATACCGATTTATCTTATTTCATATCTTAAACAATAATTATGTATCTTAAAAATGTCTGCAAAATTTCATAAATAGTAGTTGTTGCTTTGATGACAATAATAATAATAATAAAAAAATTGCTTTTATTATCTTCTTATTAGTCAAAACAAATTATTACGAGGAAGATGTCAAAAGTTCCAGGACACCATGCATGAAATATTGAAGGAAAGCTGTAACAAACCCAATTTCTCGCCAAAATGATTGTTGAAATGTAACAATGAAATGCCAAAGGCTTACAACGCTTCAATATCAAAACTCGAGTACATGAGGCAACGTTCAGGAAATGATCTATAGTGAGGTGGGTTAAAGCTATATTGTAAGATTAGCATTACCTGGCGGATAAAAGCACCAAATTTGGTAAGAAGGTACCTTAGGGTATACTAATAAAAGTTGGTCTAGGAGCCCTCCGGAATTTCTAAAAATTTGCATGGACAGCACTAAAATCCAAAATGGACGACAAATACGACAAAATATCACTTTTAACACAATTATACTATACTAAGTACACTATACATCTGTCTTAGGGTAGTCTACGTATTATATGAAATACACTGAAGTATATCCATATCATTTATTACAGTAATATATATGTAGTTTATGTATACAGTAAGTAGTACAGTATTTGTAGTTACAAATTTAAAATAAAACGTCATAACCCAAATTTTGGACATGACATCATTACAAAACCATTACTTGTAATGGTGACGAAAAGTAAACATTATTTATAGTGACGCATGCAATGGAATTCAGTATGCAACAGTTATAATAAATTACACTTGCACTTGCAAAGTGGTGAGCAGTCCAGATTGGCTTTCCCACATTTGCAGTTTTTGCAGTCGCCTTTGCAGGAACGTTTAATCAATTCCCTGCATGATCGGGAAACATCTGGAATTGTCATCCAAACTAGTACCCATGACTCTGAAACTTTATTCCAAGCAAAATCCTGTGGCAAAGGAATCAATTGCTGTGTTTGTTTGCTGGTCGTCCAGATACCTGCTTGATAAACTGCTCTTTGGATATGTTGAAGAAGTGCATTCTCAGTCGGTGGAAGTTTGTCCATTGCTCGATTCTTATGACAGAAAAGTTCCTTTCTTATGTGGTTGATACTACTAAAAGGAGTGGTTTTGTCATATAGAACAACAGTCAGTCGTTCCAGCTTCTTGAAGTGTTCAGAGTAGGATTTCAGGAGTTGGAATGGATGAGTGGCCAAATACACAAATGTATCAGTGACGTCTTGAAATGCTTGCCATGCTTCCCAAATGGACTTCTTACTCTTACCTTTGAAGGCAGAGGTTGTGTCGCATCTAGAGAATGAGTGGAACACAGGTAGTGCTAGTGATTTGGGCTCCCCCAGGCTTGCACATATGGCGTTGATGGGGTAAAACCTGTAATGCCTATCCATGCCAAAGGCCACCCAGATAGCGGCCAAAGGTTGAGTCACTATTAGATCATAGAATGTGCCAGCAAGGATGACAATCACATCTGTGTCCACAGTACGCACAAGGATACTCTTTGTTCCTTGCTGTAGTGAATGGAGTACATGAACCACAAGCCTCGTGTCTGCCTCTTCATGATTGCAGTTTTCCATGAGTGTGTTCGACCCGATGTTTCCAACCGCTCTCCTTGTTGTGACATATACATCTTCGCCTGGTGGCCAGTTGAACTCTACAATCTTGGAAGTCAAAAAGTTAAACAATTCCTTTTTGTTCATTGAGTCACGGAGAAAGTCCATCCACTTTCATGGCAGTTTGGTGTTGCCAGATACTTTCCTTCGAATCCCCTCACCTCGTTTTTCCCGGGTAGACTCCTTTAAACTGTCGGGAATGTAACCTTTGGGCATTCTCCAGCTGTTTCTGAAGGTAAGGTAGAAATATCTTACCAGCATACTGATCGAAGGTGTCGACACTAATAGTGGGCAGGCAATGGACGATGACGGCACCGTCCAGAAATTTAGCATCATAAATTGAAGGGGGTTCTGATTGAACTGGCTGTGCAAGACATTCCAGTATTCCAGCCTTGTTGGTCAGCAAATGAAGCTTTCCAAAGTCTGAAATGGAAGGAGTGAATGACTGTATCTCTTGCTCAACTGTGCAACTTTGTACAACTGTGCAACTGTAAAGATTTACCAGATCAGAGAAATCATCCAAGAAAGGATTGCCCATTTCATTGATGGTTTTACATAGACTAATAAGATGTAGCTGAAAGTGCTTCTGTGATGAAAGTCCCTGCTCATGATGTTGGAAAATCTTGGGATTAACTGTGTCATCATTATCTGGCATTGATTCTTCTTCAAACTGTTTGATCATTCTGGCCATCTCAGGCCCTGACAACATCCACCGTTGGAAAGCAGCAGGGTTTTCTGTGATACCAACAACTCTGAATTTACTCTGAAAGAAAGCACTACATAAACAGAGTGACATCCAAGATGGCTGTATCTGCAACACAACATCACCAGACCCATTTTTCAAGGTTTTTACAGTAGTGGTGCCTCGAAAAGAAAGACTCACGTGTGATATTTTGTTGTATTTGTCGGCCATTTTGGATTTTAGTGCTGTACATGCAAATTTTTGAATATTCCCGAAGGCCCCTAGGCTTGCATTTATTAGTATATCCTAAACTACCTTCATTCCAAATTTTGTGGTTTTATCTGCCAGGGAATGATAATTTCAGTAAGCCACCTCACTACTAATAG
Organism: Thereuonema tuberculata; assembly: GCA_023159025.1. Taxonomy (NCBI): domain Eukaryota; kingdom Metazoa; phylum Arthropoda; class Chilopoda; order Scutigeromorpha; family Scutigeridae; genus Thereuonema; species Thereuonema tuberculata. Next base: position 22,736,999 of record JAFIDM010003189.1, on the reverse strand, counting down.
TAGAGTCAAAGTAATAAAGAGGTCTCACTTCGAGGTATACTCATTGATTAAATTCTGTCAGAAATTGGATATTTCTGTTTCAGAAACATACTGAATGATAATGCAAGCTTATGGTGAGAATGTGCTGAGCAGAAGCAAAACATTTGAATAGCATGAACGCTTTGCTGAAGACAGAATCTCTGGATAAAGATCCAAGATAAGGTAGACCTCGGATTCGAGGTCCAGATGTTATTCAGACTTGTTGGTGATGCAATTGCTGAGGACCCCAGCAAACATGTTAGGCTGTTGCTAACAGGTATAACATTTCAACTTTTACAGTACACCGAACATTTCGACAGGACCTTTATCTTCAGTTCGCAGCCCCGAAATTTGTTTCCCATTTGCTATCGGACGACCAGAGATAACTCAGAATGGCAATTTGTGGGGACTTGGTTATGGATGTTGGTAAAGGCTTCCTGAATATGGACATCATTATCACTGGGGAAGAGAGTTGGTGTCCAGCAGACGAAGAGAAAGTCCTTTTTATGATTACCAAGAATGTCGGTACGACCTACCAAAGTGAAATGTGACATGAGCAAAGGGAAGTTGATGACAGTGGTTTTCTTTGATATTCACGGCGTTTTGTAGACCACAAATTCACGCCTGAGGGGAAGTCAATAATGGTAATGTGTATCTTGTTATTTTGAGGTGACTGCGCAAGGCTATCTGCCACAAATGGTGTGAGTTGTTTAGGGAAAAATTCTTGGAATTCTTGAAAAATACTGCACCATGACAATGCTCCGATACACAGGTATTATTCTGCAAATAATTATCTTGCCAAAATGGGTACTTGTACTTTAACTCAACCTCCATATTTACGGGACCTGGCGCCATGTGACTTTTACCAAAGATGAAGGACCTCTTGAGAGGCCAATGATTTGCATCCAGGAACGATGTTATTGAGACTTCGACGACTGCACTCCATGAAGTGACAAAGGATGGCTTCCAGGATTGTTTACATTGAAGGTCGATAAAATATTTTTCAAAACTAGTATATTACTTAAGATTCCTTCTAATAACATCAGCAATATTTTGCAGGAAGGTTTTTCCTGCCTCATCAGGTTTACATTACAAAAGCTTTCCTGCGAAATATTGCTGATATTATTAGAAGGAAGTTTTAAGTAATAAACTAGTTTTGTAAATATGTACTACATTGAATATATTTTATTGGAAAATATTTTTCCATTATTTCTAAATTGCTAATATTTAAACAGTGTGTCCCAGAACATTTGACATTGTTCTCGTATATTTCTAAGTTGAAGCCTTGTCCATTATTTAATATTACATAGTTTTATTCTATATCTGAAGGATACTAGCTTCACAAAAAGACTCTTCCTTGTCTTACTCTTATTCTTAATTACATTTCTGAATGACATGGTTTAATGTATTTTTTTTAAATTATGAGCAAAAGAAAGAGTCAAAACTGAAATAAACAAAATATATGTATACTCCATAAACAGGAAGGGATGGATCACAAAATGCAAGAGCTGTACAGCAATGGCAGGTGCTGTGGTGGGATAGGAATTGCATGGCACTGAAACTGAAGCTTTTTGGTGTGGTACGATTACAGTGAAACTCTGTTATGGAAAGCATTTTCATATTTAATGTAACTGGATAAACACTATCCTTTACTTAATTAACTGTTTTAATTTGCAGGTAAAAACTAATAAACCTGCAATAAAACTAATAAATAATAGAGACCAAAATGCACCCTTTACCCAGATATTAACAATTAAAATTAATTTTAATTGTTAACACAGTGGAGCACCATTTATAAGTTTCTCGTTTATATGTTTTTATCATTTATACGTTTTTTTTTTTAATAGTCCCGGCAAAATCCAATGCATACTAACATTAAATAATTTCATTTATACTTTTTCCTGAAATCGCAAATTTCATTTATAAGTTTTTTCCAAGAACTCAAGAAAAGAGAAAATGCACATTTCAACCTCAGATTCCCATCTGCCGATTGTCCAGTCTTAGAAAAGGCACGCAGTATTAGAAAATTGCACTGAAAAACCTCTGCCAAGTTTTCAACAAGCTTTGGCGGGTTTTAACACCATGCAAGAATACCTCATTAGCAGTGATTTAAATGATCAAGTTAAGATGGTACTTTTAACTGTGCACAATGAACTTTTTTCTGTGCATTCCAAAAAAGCCCTACAACCTAAAATAACAAAATATTTTGTAAATGCTGAATGAATATGAATAGTAGTACTAGCTGTACATTAAATCCGAAATAAAAAGTTCTGTACTACATACCTCTCGTATTTCATTTTCAAGTAATATTTTAATTTACCTCTGACTTTTTATTGTTGGTTATTATGAAATTGTTCGTAACTTTTGTGAATTCCGTTTATACGGTTTTTTTTTCTCAATCCCTTGAAAAACGTATAAACGGTGCTCCACTGTATATGTGTAAAGGCTGCTTTATGGTCTCTGTGTTTAATTAAATATCCTTTACTTATTTATCCCTCACTCAATGTACAGGTTACTGTCTACCCTTCTTTTTTCTTTATTATTCCATTTTCTTTAATATTCACTCAATGAAGGAGATTAGGACATTAATTTAAAAATCATTCCACTAATAAAAAAATAAAAAATAAATAAATGGAGATTATATTCTAGAATCACAAATCTAAAATTAACAATTGCTTTTGTCTATTTTTCAAAACAATAACTATACAATTCCTATAAATTATGCAACTGTGATCTTTGCTCAAAAAAACCAGAGACCAATAATTGCTTAAAAATAAACTGACAGAGAAAAATCTCCTCTATTTCAATGTCATTCACTTCTTACTAAATGATGGCAACTCAGGCTAGATATTATTAATCCAATGGCAATGCATACCACTAAGATTTCAATGACTGGTTTCTTCAAATACTATTAACAGTAGCTCATGATGCAACTTAATTGAATTCAATTGGACTTAATCTTGGATGTAGCTTATGAATATTTGGAGAAACGGCCATAAGAGACTGATAATAGTTGTGCTATCTACATCAAACACCTGAACAACTTATCAAGAAGGGGATGAGATCGTTAATTCCGGAATGGTTCAGCTAAACTGAAAGACAAGGAGAAATATTTTAAAAAGTACAAATTTAAACTTAACAATTTTCCCCCAAACAATAAACTGTACAATCCTATAGGGAAAGATTATTTTTTTTTGCTCTATAACCAAAATTACAAAGATGGGAACAGCCAAAAAGTTCTTGAAAAGCAAACTGACAGAGAAAAGAAAATCCCTATGATTTGACTGTCATTTATCAGCTGCCAGATGGTGATGCATTTCACTAAGATACTAGGGACCGATAATAGATATACCACCCACATCAAACTATCTGGACATGTTTTCACCATCATAACTGTAAAATCGAGTACATATTTATCAAATCAAAGAGTCCGTCCGTTCACATCTACACCAGGAAGAATAAGGAAAACATCTGCCTTTGCCAAAAGATGATCAAAGAATGCTGAACACTATATCTGTTTTTATGGGAAAATCGTAAATAACCATTACAACTACCGACAATTGGGGAACTGAAGTTTATTGATCCATCATTTAGATTTCCCAATAATAAAATATACCACTTATTTAATTCTCTAATCATCAAAATCCATGACATACTTCCATAATTGTTGTTATTTTTGGAATTGAAAGAAAAATTTCAATTCAGTTGCCTCGAAAAATTAAAAGAAAAAAAAATATTCGTTTTATAAAAACTTTTCTTAATATTTTGGAGAAACTGAGTCCAAATTGGGGGGAAAAAAGCCTATATCTACATTCTAAAATGTACAGATATAAACCTTAAATAAAACATCCAACACTGCTTTGAATTTTGCTAAACTAAATTTGCTTTCCCTAGAATGGGGAAAATTTTATAAATTACTTATAATTTCTTTTAAAAAATATTCTATTCTGTTCTGAAGACGACTTTCAGAAAAATGGGAAAATTGTAGAATCATTTTACCCTGCTAAAGTTAATTTCATTGAAAGTGCCAAAAAACTTGAAATCTGACTTGAACTATGTCTATGCTAGGTATCCATCATGCTCTGGAGAAAATATTGATATCATAACACGGTTCATAAAAACATTAAACTGTATATAACGTAAAAGCCGTTCCAGCATGGCGTAGTGGTCTAGACATCGGTATGACATGAGGCAGATGTGACAGAACCTGAGTTCAAATCCCGGCATCGGCATAGATGTTTGAAAAATTTCCTTTCTTGTGTTTGTCTGTTTCTTCATCTTTCTCTTCTGATTTGAAATCATTCTTTAAATAATTTCCTGAGGAAAGCCCCGGGAAACCACCTCAGTATCTCTCCCTAGGATATTCTCTGGCTGCTTCTAGGGGTTTGCCATGATGGCAACGCTAGGGTGCCATAGAATACAGATCTGCGAAGTTTCACAGATGCACTTCAGTGCATCTAACGACTAACGACAATAATGTAAAAGTGCACTTTCAGTTTTTATTAACTTTATAATTCAGAGCAATAAACAACGTCTTAAGCAGTGTGCTTTCTTTAATTAAATCAACTGATCCGGGTTTGATTCAAGTGTGCCTTTGTTGAAGAAGAATTAATTATAATAAAACTTATGATTTTTACATGAATCCTGAATACGAATATTTTTCATTGGATCTCCAACTCATTAAGAAGATCCTTGCATTAGTAATTTATTATAAAACCATATATTCAAGGTCTTCCTGCTGACATCAGAATTTTGAAACTGTTATAATTATTATTAGTATTTTGATTCCTTAATTTTCCCAATCACTAACCTACGATTTTGAGAAAAAGATCCCAACATGAATCATTTTAAATAGCAAAATCTCAGGGTTGATATTTTACTTTCCCTTTCTTGTCAAATATGCAAGTATCTATTCCTCAGTAAATTATTCCTTCCTTCTATGTTTTCTTTTATTCTTAGAATACCGAAATCAATTATCATCAGTAAAAATTTTAGATGTCATTTATGAGGGAGACTTACAAGCCCTAATTATAAATCATAAAATTTATCAATATAACTGGCTTACCCTATTTAGAATTTCCTACTATCCTTCTCAAATTGAATGGTTAAGGAATAAAATATAAGTAATGCCCTAAACAGCTCCACAATGATAAACTGATAGCATTTTATCTCTTTCTAATCACATATGCCTAAATGCAGACCTTATTTTATATAGCTTATGATGTTGTAAAAGTTTTAATTTAAAACGTTTTTTATATCAGTTTACAGCATATAATGTCTGGTTAACAAAACCGTTAGATCTGAGTTAATGGTGAATAAATAATACATGCTAAATAATGTTATGTGGTTACTATGTTCTTGTTAAGTAATTTCAACCTCACTTTTCGTACAAAACTCATGCAAATATGAACTGTAATTAACTTAGAAACCCTTTCAAATGATTATATGGAGTTTTCATTTCAATATGCAATGTTTCTATAGTGATGATATGCTATCATACATATAAGAATAAACTAAAATAAAAATCCCTTAAAAATATATAGGTATTTCATTAAAATGTAAGCACTCTTTTCCTGGTTTATTTGAAACGTGACTATAATATTAGAATTGCAGCACAAATACTTTATGGAAGCAAATATTAAAATACTTAAGTTGAGCTTCAATCGACTTTTAAATGAAGCCTAACATGTGCATTCATTTAACTTTTAGCAGAATGAATAATAATTAACCAATAAATAATAGACATCAGAACTGCGACTTGCTTCTAAGAACCCAAAACAGTAAAGGGCAAGAGATCAGCAAAGGTGATCTTTACACCTCCTATTTATATTATCTAATCTACAAGTTAATGAGGAGATTAGTTTTCCTGTGTGGAAATCCTCTTGATGTTGGAAAGAATGCTCTGGAATAGCAGTCTCAAGTGTTAATTCGGCAAATGTAAACTACTTCGTTTGGTAACATGCCAGGCCTTAACAAACTATAATTAAATTCTTTCATCAACCATAATTCATTATCACATTTTTTATCCTTTTATTTTGACATTCTAACCTTTTACTTATTGGTAATTTGGTTTCAAATTCATGAATCCAGCATTTCTACATATCACAGAACGTCTTTAAAAAGATTCTTTTTACTAGTGGTCACTGAATTTGACAGTGTTTTAATATATCAATACTACATTTAATGTCTTCACAAAGTACATCGTAACACCAACAAGTGGCCTTAACACACTTTCAATATTTTTTATAATGTTCTACCTATGTTTGTGAAAGTCCAATCAAAGTTTGCAAACATTTTATTGAAATTCCCTGCATTTAACAATAATTCTATGAGTTTCTATCCATAATTTTGCTGAAAGAGAACAAGATGTAAGGGTAAGAACCTGTAAAGAACCTTGTTATCTACTGTAAAGTCAATTTATGCCAACTTTATAAATCTGAAAAAAGAAAAAAATCTTTCAAAATTCTATATCCATCCACGCTTTAATTACAGCTCAAGCAAGACAAGCAGTGCATTCCATACCATGCATCAAACTCACACATAATCTGTAAATAATTAACTTACCTGAGTAATTAAAGTTTTCTTTGCTGTCGCCATTACAGCAGCAGCCACATCTCCATCTTCTAAGTCGTCTTGAGGAGAAACACGGAGAGTTGAGAGCTTAATTTCCTCACATGTCAGCGCAACCAAAGCATCCTGTACCAAACTTTGACTGTCCTGGTTTAATGGAATCATTCCATCAACTACACCTCCTAATATTTCTTGCACTAATCTTGCTGTAATCTAAGAAAAAAATAAAATAAACAATAGTTACTACAACTTAAATATTTCAACCTTTCTCTAAATAAGAAAAAAGTCATTTTAGAAGGAAGAATCATTGACTTTATACACTGAAGAGCTATTACATGATGACCACTCCCAGCCTAGATAAATGAGGGTGCCTGTACAGTCACGTGTCAAGAGACAAGGCAATATACACCCTGTAAAGAAAGAATAAACTCACCCAAGTATTTCAAATAACTTTTTATTACAGGATTTGTTTACTTTCCCTTTTTTTTCAGTCTTTTTTAACAGCAATAAATTCATCTACCATTTAAACATCTCAAACATTTTGAGTAGTTTTTAAATTAAAAAATAAAAACCACTTTCTAACTGTAAAGAAAGTATAAACTCAAAGCATAATATTTCGAAAATTATTGAAATTAATAAATTGTTGGTCCTCCTTTCTTCTCTATAATTTCTATCATTCTGTCAGGCATTGTCCCCATTAATTTTTTCAAATCGAACATCTTTATCTGGTCCCAAGCATTCCAAATTGCAACCTTCAGATCATTCAAGTGATGATACTGTTTGATTCGACCACATATGTTTGCCATCCAACCCCAGACGTTTTCAATTGGGTTTAGGGCAGGTGAACGGCAGGGCCATGGAATGACATCAATTTTCTCTTTTTTAACCACGCTTTGGAGGATTTTGACTCATTAAGCATTGTCTTGTTGATATTGCCAATTTGGCCCTCCTAGAAGGTGTCCAAATGGTATTAACTGGTTGTACATTAGGTTCTGATATTTTTTAGAGTCCATCTTGCCTTCCACAAACACTATATCTACCTTATCTCCTGCCCTAAATGCTGGCCACACCATCACTCCACCTTCATCTTGTTGTCTGCTTAATCTTATCTTCGACGGAGTGCGTACATCATGCCAGTATGCGGAATATCCGTCAGGGCCGTCAAAACAGAAACGTTTGTCATCAGAAAAAAACTATTTCGTTCTACCTTTGATGCCATTTCACTGTTTTCTTAGCGCAGTCAAGTCGGCTGGAACGATGAGTGGCAGAGAGCGTGGGTTTAGTGTCCAGTTTTACAAACTTCATGTGATTATTTGATGTTAAGCTTTTCCATACAGTTGGTGAGATACAGTCTTTGGCAACACATGAGCAATCTGACGGGTGGACATCTCATCAGATGCAGCAAGATCTTGAGTTCACCGGTGGTCCCGACATGTGAGTTTTGGAGGTCTACCTGGTCTTTCTGTGGTTCCATAACTATCACCTTTCTTGATGACATTTTGAATAACAGTCTGTGAACAATTTAATTCTGAGGCAATTTGCCTTGTTGACTTTTTTTGACCAAGGAGAAAATTAATTTTTTGTATTTCTTTGTCAGTGAATGAATCTCTGCGAGGCATGATAAAGTAGTGGCATATGTTGCTACAAAAATGAATGAATTGCATACTTTAGCCACTTTTAGTTATCTTTATGCAAATTTGGGATATTCACTTTGCAGTTGCCCAAATCAAAACATTTCTTAGCGAGTTTATATTTTCATTACAGTTGAAAATTGATTTTATTTTTTAATTTAAAAACTACTCAAAATGTTTGAGTTATTTAAATGGTACATGAATTAATTTCTTTTAAATAGACTAAGAAAAAAAAATTGGAAGTAAACAAATCATGAAATGAAAAGTTATTTGAAATACTTGGGTGAGTTTATACTTTCTTTACAGGATGTATATACAACTACAGAACTGTTTCAGTTAGTAGTGTGTTCGGTGTCAGAATGGGAAAAGCTGCCGATTTATCAGAGTTTGATAAAGGACAAATTGTGATGGCAGGGCGCCTAGGAACCAGTATCTCTGAAAGGGTGAGGCATATGGGCTGCTTACATGACGCTGTTGTATCAACAGTGGTGCAAGGTTAGGCAAACGACGAACCATCATCCAGCTAGATATTGATTGCGGCTTATTGATGCCAGAGGCTGGCGGAGACGTGCATTGTTCACAGCGACCAATGCACAATCCAACAAATCAGCAGCAGCTATAACAGTGGTGAACAGGACAATGTTTCCCAGCACACAGTTCATCGAATCCTTTTGCATATGGGTCTGCGCAGTCGCAGATCCCGTCGGTATTAGGCAGGTAGTCATAATGTAATGGCTCATTGGGGTATAAGTCCAACATTAAAATTAACTTCAACTACTAAATAATAATTTTAGTTACATTTAAGAAATTAGTTTAGTAAAAATGACAAAAGGAAGATACTCAAACTTTCAAAGCATTTTGTACAATATTACAAAAAGAATTTGTATGAAATAAATAAATAAATAAATAAATAAATAACATTTTTATTTCAAAGTGAAGATTTTAAAAACACACAAATAAAAAGATTAAAAAACACTAATGCTTACTTTTTTCGGCACCTTTTTTTTTTTATGTCATTATTTATTATAGCTGCCATAATATCCTCAAGTGCAGAAATTTATATAAAAAAAATCTATAAGTGTTAACTTTAATAATAAATAGTAATGTTAAATATAGCTAAAATTCTAACTACCCAATCTTCGATAGGGGTAAAAAAAAGTGATATTCTTCCAAGAAAAAGTGGGATCAAAAATAAATGATTTTAAAGAATTTTGAGAACCTTCACAGTGATAAGTTCTTATATTAATGACAATGGAAAAACTGAAAATCAAGAAATGCTTTTTTCGGTTTTAAAAGAATTAATTTTTTTATTTAAAAGTTAAATCATCAAATGTTTCTTTAGTATCTGAAATAATATTAATTATAAGTGTAATGTTAGAAATCGACTGCTGACGGAAACAGTATCTTGTTGCTATAAGATTTAAAAAGAAATAGAAGTTAGGTTCCAATTTATTTTAGATAAAGAATTTAATCAGAAGTATTTGGTTTGATGAGGTTTGGTTTGATGGTTAATTACATTTTTATTATTGTTAACTGAATGTCCTAATATCTAGTCCATCCACACAATACGTAGTTTGGTAGAGTAAAATATAATAAAAATATAGCTCAAATTTTTAAAATTGAGTGAAATGTAAAATACTTTTTTATGAAAGTATTTTTTAAGTGAATTTATTCTGTCATACAAACTTCGTGGAATAAAAGGTTGCATTTAATGATCTAAGAACATTTACAACATTAGAAACCCATTATTTGAAGTTTCAAGTGATGCATTTTCACTTAAATACAGATTTCAATAAAGTGTTTTCCCAAAAGTCTTCAGTATGAATAAGATCTCAAATAAATTTTTAATTTATATTTTTTTATCAATTTTCAGATCATATGCCTTTTGCCATCTGTTTAATTACATTTCAGGAGGGTAGGTTACAGAATTTTAAATGTATCAGATATAAGAAGTAATTCTCAACAGGTAATAAAAAGTTGATTACAGAAAAATATGATGTTATTTTTATTATCGAGAATAAAGGAGACTCCCCTATTTTCAGTCCAACCTTCACCAGAATCATCAACTTCTGTTATCAATTAGATATGAAAAATATTGTAAAAAGGAGTCCCTAATTAGACTCTGTTCCAAGAGAAAAAAGATAACTACTTCTATCAAAAAATACCATTTCAACATAAATTTGTTTGGTAAATTTTAAAACATCTGGTTTTGAAATGACTTTGAATGGTACTTCAAAACTAAATTATGATTTTACTAATAATCATCATTGAAGAAGAAACAAACTCTAAAATAACGATCAAAACCCCAATCAATTGGCCTCACCTGAAACCGATGTTCGTCTGCCATGTTTTCAAGCATGAATTTATACAACCGTATCCGTTTCTTCTGTAGTGCAGCGTCTTTCATTGTGAAAAGCTGGACCTCTCTTTCAGTTTGAACAAATCTGTTGTAAGTTGAGTGGCCCTAAAATAATTTAGGAAACATAATTTTAATGGTCTCATTTCAACAATAATAATAACAAAAAAGGACATAAAGAAATAATTTGATTGCCTTTTTGATTAAAATAAAAAATAAGAGAGACTTTTATAATACTTAAATAAACAGATATATTAAATATATATATTCATTATGAATAAAAATTCCAACTACAAAATCTTTTTCATCATTGCTATATTTTGCAGGTAAAACTTAATCCTGCTTCTTCAGGCTTAAAAATACATAGAATAATTATAACAAACATTTAGGCAATTATGGCAAAGGTTCATATTACACGTGAATTACATTAATATCAATAAAGTATGGTTTTACAAGTTAATAAACATTGATTTTGTGTTTGTACAATTAAAATGTAACAAAACATTTTCATTAAAGTATGCATTATATAATTATAACAAACATTGAAGTAACTGTGGCAAAGGTTTAAATTACATGTGAACGGGGATTACATTATTATCAAACATTGATTTCGTAACAAAACATTTTGATAATTGAGATATCTCGAAATACAATTAACAAAGAACTTTTGAGTATTAATAAGGTGAAACTGCACATTTTGCATAGGCGCACAATTGGTAACTGACTGATGAATGCTAATTAGAACAAAACAGCGGTTAGTTGATAACAGTTTATGCTGTGGTTATGAAAAATCAGCATTTGCTTTTACACATTAACATGTCTAATAACAACAATGAATTTGCAGGGATGCCACTGACTAGCGGCATGAAACAGTGAAAAAATTGAGTAAATGAAATGAAAAAAAATGAGTAATAGTGAATGCTTGTATTATCTTCATTGAAGATGTAAAAACACATCTTTTAAAAGTGCATTACTATTTTTTAAATGTTTGATAATTATAATGCAGATCAATAAAAAGCTCCTGACTAACTTGTAAGCAAGAAAACAGCATTTTAAATAGTTTCTAAGAATATAATCAAACTGTATTGACCTATTAATAAATCTTTTATTAAAAAACAAAGTCACATAAAACTGAACAGTCCTCCCAGCAGGACATTTAGGACAGTTTAGTCAGGCATCTTCAGACCTATGAATTAAAACAGAATTATAATTCTGTTGAAAGCAAAGGCCACCCTTCAACCACTGGGTAACTGAATACCTCAATGTTAACGCTGCAGTACTAAAAGTACTAAGATAACACAGCCTGAGCTATAAAATACTGCTGTTAAATATATATATACAGTCGAACCTCGATATAAGGTCACCCCTTGGGACCACGCGAAAGTGACCTTATAATTGATTCATACACATTTGTCAATAAATAAGCGTTATATAAATACAGTATAATTCTTTGTAAAATTTAATACGTACAAAAATATCAGTTTATTAGGTTCTAGTTTTTTAATTTAATTGAACCAATTAAAATTAATAGAATCAGAAAGAAATTATTTTTTAAAAATTTTAATTCGGAATAAAGTTGTATACAAATAGTACTAGTATGATCAAGCAAAGTACTAATGTACAACTGATCTTACTTAAAATAATCCACAATACACGACTGTCATGATTTTGGTTTCATCTTTTGTACAATGTTTTCTAAGTTTTGTAGTTTCTGAAAATGTTCTTCAGTTCCCTCATTGCTCGTAAAAAAATGTCTTATGACATTTAATGCTCTGAGCGCTTCTGCTTGTGTCACCGCTTCACTTTCAGTATCACTGTCGTTTTCTTCACTTTCTACTGCATTGGAATCTAAAACTTGCGAAACCATTTCAGAAAACGAAGCTTGAGAAGTGGTAGCAATTTCATCATCAATTCTCACGTATACATTTTCCCCTTCTATAGCACAGCCGCGATTTCTGAGATCTTGTATTAACACAGCTAAAGGAATATTGTCTTCATCATCTTCATCTGTTATTTCAGCCACACTATTTGTAGAAAATTGAAAACCAGCATGTCGAAAGCAATTTCAAATGCATGTGTTTGAAACCAAGCTCCAACTTTTATGAATATAAAAAATTGCATCTAACACAGACAAGTGAAAACTTTTTTCTCATCAATTGCTTGAAATCAAGTCTTTCAGAAGGAGCTTTCTGTAGTTTATTTTCAGATTTTGAATTACTCCCTGATCCAAAGGTTGCAAAACACTGGTAACATTTGGTGGTAAGAAAACAAGCTCAATTGATTTCAGCTGAGGTATGTTAATATGAGCAGGGCAATTGTCTGCGATGAAAACAACTTTTATTTTATTTTTCAAAAAGTGTCTTATCGAAATGCTGTATAGTTTTCTCAAATATGCTAGCATTCATCCATGCTTTTTTGTTTAAGTTACATCATAATCCAAAGGTAAAGACATAATGTTTTTAAAGCAATGTGGCTTTTAAAATTTTCCGATAACTAGCAGTCTCAGTTTTTCAGAGCCATCCATATTAGCTCCTAAAAAAATTGTCAGTCTTCCTTTACTTTTTTTTCTCCCCTATACATTTTTCTTTCTTGAAAGTAAGAATTTTGTCGGAAAAAGAAAGAAAAATTCTTAGAACTCAATCAGTGTGGCACTGAAATCACTGCGATTACGGTATTTAAGACCTGACCATATATCCGATAATCCATATCATAGAATTCCTATTCAATGAGCCGGGACTTCAGAAAAGTGACCTAATATCGAGATCTGACTATATATATATATATATAAATGCCATGAAAGCCCGAATACAAGG
>JAFIDM010003189.1:22712897-22723511 GCA_023159025.1 Thereuonema tuberculata | reverse complement strand
CTATATATATATATATATAAATGCCATGAAAGCCCGAATACAAGGAATAACTGATAATGGCCTCTGTCATAATCGCGAAGAGACTATTAATCACCTAATTTGTGAATGCACAGTCATTGCACACACTGAATACAAAAAGAGGCATGATGGCGTCGCCAGCAAGGTGCACTGGGCACTTTGCAAAAAACATGGCTTCCCGACCTCAGATAAACCCTGGCAACACACAGCTGAAAAAGTCCTAAACAATGGCCAGGTCAAGATCTTGTGGGACTTTCGAATACAGACAGATCACCACATTACAGCTAATACCTCTGATATCACTGTTGTTGAACAAGAACACACCAACTTGATAGATATCGCAATCCCTGGAGACTGCCGAGTACAGGAGAAAGAGCAAGAGAAGATAGAGAAATACAGGGCTCTGGCGCTAGAAACTTCCCGACTTTGGCACAAAAACACAACAGTGCTGCCCATAGTCATCGGCGCACTTGGCACAAACTCTCCCAAATTTACGGACTATTACAACAGACTTGGAACAACAGCAATAACATCAGCTGAGCTACAAAAAACCGCCATCATTGGCAAAGCAAGTATTTTACGTCGATACCCTAAGCAACACTTAGTCCCCTGGTTGAGGCCCGTCTTGCCTAGGAAAATGCCAGTGATAAACGTGATCTTTTTGTATTGTTTGTGTGAACGTTTGCACTGTGTAACTTTTTTAAAAGTGTAAAATTTGTGTGTGTGTATATATATATATATATATATATATATATATATATATATATAATTTTGTCATTGTTGGATGCAGTTACCTATACCTTTGCCCTAATCCACTATTTTATTGGACAAACAAATCTCTGGTCCAAACACTTTGGAATTGTTTTAAAGCACATATAAAAGCACATGTATAATAAGTACATGTATGATAATGATATCTAGTTTAAAGTAATTGAATAACTATTACTTTTAAAACGAACTATCACTTATTCTGACTTCAACAGTACACACAACAAGGCACTCAAATGTCTTTATTAAACTTGATTTCCTCTTTTCAAGGTTTATCGGTAAATATGCTGTCTTTGACTTCTTTTTACGTGCCTGTTTCCTTAAAATACCTGCAAACTCAACTTCAGTAAGACACCTTTTGAGCCTTTTCATTAGCCTCTTTCAACATTTTATCTGCTACTTTCCTTGTTTCATTTTTACTCTTATTAACGATCTACAGTTCTTCTTCAAGACTGTTAACAGTGCTTCTTTTTTCTTTCATTTTCTTCAAGTCTTCTCTCCTTGGCCTCTTGTTCCTCCTCTCCCCCTTTTTTTTTCCGTTTCTAACTTCTCAAGCTTCTCCCTCTCTTGTTTGAGATGATCGTTGTACTTTTGATGGGCCATCCGAGCTGACACCAAAAGATCTTTAGTTATAGGCGCTAAGTCTGGCCTACTTTGAAATTTCCTCATACTGTCTTTGATATTAAGGTGAGCATTGAGAGTTCTTCCAGACATGGCAGCGTTATCATCTCTCAATATTCTTCCTGAACATTGGAATCTACATTCTACGTCAACACTTCCGTGCGACAAACAAAGGCTCGCTTTAATTGCCTTGGTGAGACTTGGATACTTGTTTCCACCTGTGTTGTTCTTCTGGTTGAAAATGCTTCTCCAAAAATGATCAATTCTTTCTCGATTGTCACTTTTATGAGATACCTACAGTGAACTCAACTGTGTTTGAAGAACATGCCACTCGTCAATCAACTGGACTTCACTAACTTCCATAGGCAGCAGGCAGGCTATTTTTACAATAAGTCTGTCATTTAAACTTGTCACATTATCGATCTTCAGGTACTGAAAGCTATTCAGTGATTCACTATCCACAGATCTCTTTTTCAATAGGTACTGTCCAGAAGCTACATAGTGTTTTTGAGCACTATAATAAAAGACAAGTTTTTCCTTTTGAGAAAGTTCAACAAGACAGTCTTTAATATCTTGACTGAGCGTTTCTCCAAAATCATCAGCACACATCAAATTATCGAATGGCCTCTCTTTGTAGTTCTTGAAATTCTTAAGAATGTTTGGCTTGGACACCCGACCCCACAAGAGTGAAGATCAACTCTTCATGAAGGATGGGAATGAGTGGTTCATTTTTTGAAATAGCAAACTGAATTTTGTGAATACACTTTCTATAACAAATTTGATCTGACGAGTGTTGCTCCACTTTTTCAACTCCTCTGAATGTCTCTGATAGTCTCGTTGACCAGAAGCTGCTTCCCTTTGGATGGTATATGCTGCAAAAAGTATCTTTTCAAGACACTCCACTGTTCCAGAAGCCTCTGTGCTGCTTTTCCAAGGGTAAGCCGGCGCTAGAAGGGTGCGGGGCCTCGGGCAAGATGAATTTTGCGGGGGCCTTGACAATCCTATTTTAACAACCAAAAAAAACCGAAAAATCTTATGTTAACATCCAAAAAAAAAAAAACCAACCCACAATCCTATTTTATCCTCTTTCTTCTAACTAGGCATGGGGCCTTGGGCGACCCCCTTGCAACGGCCTGGTAAGCCATCTTGTGCTGAGGTGTTTAATGAAGTGATGTGCATGTAATAAAGTGATGGACATGTGTTCTCTACCCATGTCTCTCTGAATGATTGAGAAATCTTCCCAGCAGACAGGACCAACCATTCAAAAAATGGTAAATCATGATTGTAAGTTCGTGAACTTTCATACCAAGCATGTTTAGTCTTTTCAAGAAGGAATTACGCACCGTACGCAAAATATACAAACTTGTCATCTATAGATCAGCACATTTGTACACTCACTACAATTAAAAAATAAAAAAAAAATTAAAAGAAAAGAAGAAAATGAATTACCTGATATGAATTGAAATAAAAAACACATTCCACAAAATGATGAAAAAACATAAGTGGATTTCTTTGGAGTAATATC
Organism: Thereuonema tuberculata; assembly: GCA_023159025.1. Classification (NCBI taxonomy): domain Eukaryota; kingdom Metazoa; phylum Arthropoda; class Chilopoda; order Scutigeromorpha; family Scutigeridae; genus Thereuonema; species Thereuonema tuberculata. Next base: position 22,720,579 of record JAFIDM010003189.1, on the reverse strand, counting down.
TGTAGTAGACAGAACTCTGCCAGTGTCTGAATTTCAGGATCTTCATCAACTAATGTGACAATAAATCGAAAAAATAAGGAGCCTTTCCATTTTATGTAATCTTCCTGAAGAAGATGTGTCAATAGCATCAACGTCTGACGGCGCACCAAAGGAGATGAATCTTTGAGACAAGCAGTGATGTTGATTATATAACGATCAACAAGAGTTGTGTATCTTAAGGAAAAAAAGAGAGAAAGACAGATGGAGTTTAATTTAATTAATTACAGCAATTCTACTTTATAGTTAATTAATAATTTCTCAATGGTATCACAAAATTAGGACAGACTCAGGATTAACAATAAATAGTTAATTTGCTACAATCTCTCAAATTTATTTATCTGTACGATTTCATTATTAATAATGATATCCTTATGCCAAACTTAGTATTAAATCAAATTATTATTTCTTTGAAAATGGTTCTTATTCTTAAGCTATCATTAGCCCAATGACAAGTTTACTTTAAGAATTTGAGGGACTTTAATTTAAAAGCACTGGTTTGAAGCATTCTATTGGGCATTAGCAACTTTTAAATATTATATAATCTGGATCAAAATTTGGATTTTATAAGATTCCAATTCAAAATTCATATTTCCATTTTTACAATGATATATTGAGTCAATCTATCATTGTAAAAATTGAAAAACAAGTTTGTGAACTGGAATTTAAATTTCTATATAGCTTATTATGCTACTGTAGCTGGTATAAGTTATTTTTTATTCTCATTTTCCTTACTATTTTATAAACTGCAAATGGTTAATTGAAATCACTGCAACACAAAACTTATAGCTAAGGCTATGAAAATTTTCCTATTTGAAATTTAAATATATATATAAAAGTTCCTTTAATTACCTGATGCAAAGATCAGACAAAATAACTACTATATTATTTCGAATTAAAGCATCATCAGAAATTTCCAATTCTCTTCCCAAGGCAGGAACGCATTTCTTTGCCAAATCTTCATTTTGAAGACAAAGTTTTCCTTAAAAAAAATTGTCAAACAATGAAATCTCATAAAAACAAAACAAAACAAAACATAAAAATATTTTTCCCATAAAACAAATACAGTAGAGCACTATTTATACGTTTTTCAAGGGACTGAGAAAAAAAAATATATAAATGAAAAAACGTATAAACGAAATTCACAAAACTTACGAACAATTTCGTAATAACCAACAATAAAAAGTCAGAGGTAAATTAAAATATTACATGAAAATGAAATACAAGAGATATGTAATACAAAACTTTTTATTCCGGATGTAATGTACAACTAGTACTACTATTCATATTCATTCAGTATTTTCAAAATATTTTGTTATTTTTAGGTTGTAGGGCTTTTTTGGAATGCACAGAAAAAAGTTCATTGTGCAAAGTTAAAAATGCCATCTTAACTTTATTATTTAAATCACTGCTAATGAGGTATTCTTGCATGTTATTAAAAAACCCCAAAGCTTGTTGAAAACTTGTTTGAGGTTTTTCAGTGCAATTTTCTAAGACTAGACAATCAGCTGGTGGGAATCTGAGGTTGAAATGCGCATTTTCTCTCTTCTTGAGTTCTTGAAAAAAACGTATAAATGAAATTTGCGATTTCAGGAAAACGTATAAATGAAATTATTTAACGTTAATATGCATTAGATTTTGCCGGGACCATTCAAAAAAACATATAAATGATAAAAACTTATAGACGAGAAACGTATAAACGGTGCTCCACTGTATATGAATATGGCTTTCTAAATATATTATCAGAAATATCTGGAATTATTCAAAACTTTCAATGGAATTTTATCAACAAATGTTAAGCTAGATACAACTGAAAATCAATAATAAATAAATAGCAAATAAATTTGAAACAAAGTAAATGATCAGGAATAAAACATAAAAACAAAAAAAAACTGCAAAGAATGATATTTCTTTGTTTAAATATTAAAATTCTGAAACATTTTTGTTTGGATCCGATAAACATTTAATTAGAATATAATAAAGTTAGAACACCAATTTCAAATATTTATATACTATTTGATAGAGTCTTTCTCAAAAACTAAACCTTTTACTAAAGTTTTAGCTTTGTAGGACAAACAGGTTATGAGTTATCTTGACCTTAGACGGACATGTGCATTGGACTTAAAATTGTATTCTATTTTTTTTTGTTCCCGACCCTTTTTATTCTCTGATCCATATGTTTTTGAGTTACAACTATTGCATCAAACCTACAATACTCTGTGGTAGCTAAATTTTTCATACAAACTTCTACTTCCTTGTGGAATTTGTGGAATGAATTTTCTTCAATATTGGTTAATAAATTTTCTGTTTGGGAATGTAAATTAATTTGGTCATAAATTTTTGTTTTAAATGAAAAACTATTAAGTCACATTAAAGTTTTAATATTCTAATGGAACTTAAACTATAAGCCACAGTAACAAAAATAAAAAAAGAGGTCAAACATATACTATAATTTTAATTACTTGTTTATTAATCTTCTTTATATTATAACTATATTAGAAAGTCAAATCAAAGAACATCAAAAATTATCTACAATATTTCCTGACTGAAGAAAATACTGATGCAAACTTCAGGTTTTAGATGTCATAGTAGACTACACATCAATTTATTTCAAATTTTATTTCACTTTTTAGCCAACTCAAAAATAGGACTGGAGGGCCTAATGAAGCATATAAACTTGCCTCTTTTTTTTTAATTCTAAAATTGATGATCCATCACATTCTTCAGTGTGAAAAAAATCTGGAGGTTAAGATCTAGCAGAAGAATTACTATTTTTAGTACAAGTCCATGAAATAAGGAACATTTTAAGTTAAATCAAATGAAGTTATTATATTTGCTTTAGCTTCATAAATGAAAGACAAAAAATCCAGATAGTCTGAAAAACAAGAAACACAAATCTTATATTATAAAAGTGTTATTCTGTCTGTCATTGTCATAAGACTTTACGTCTTTCCAATTTTGTGACCAAACTATAAGAGATAGATTGGTCATGCAAATGGATAAAATGTAGATCTTTTTAAGACAAACAAAATGCTATAAAAATCTTTCGAAAAAAGTTTTTGGTTTCCAAGATGTCGCTTTTTAAAGGGTCAAATTTTGACTTTTTCTCAATTTAAACGAAAAGTATAAAAGTTGGAAGAGAACATTATATTGAGAAAATGTTGGTATTTGAAAGTTCTATCGAACGATATATCAGTCTTTCATAAATGTTTCTGTGTTTGCAAGATACATGCAAAAATGTGTGTGGCGCAACCCATAAGAGAAGGCCACTACAGGCTGGGAGGTCGTATATTCTCCGATCTCAATCATAATTTGCTATGCTATAAATATATGCTATATATGCAAGGGAACGAAGCGACGGTACCCATCTAGTTAATAACTAAAAAGACTAAAACCTGAATTTGTCGGAGAACAAGTTGAAAATCCCAAACAGAACTTTGTTTTTATAATTAAAAAATATCTAGGCCACCACACAAGCACATTTAAAATAGGTTTATACATTAAAAATTAATACAAACATTTTCGAAACGTTCTGAGTTTCGTTATCGAAATGAGTTTGTGTGGTGGCCTAGATATTTTTTAATTATGAGTATATTACACATGTTAAATTTTTGATACAACTGTTTTATCTGAATAAAAGGATTTAGGCTACAATAGATGAGCACATTTTGGAAGTTCATGTAGCTAGAAAATTAATCTGTAAGGAGCATTCACTTCAAATGAGAAATATAAAGATTTTGGCATTGCTTTTATAATACAGTAAACTCCCGATTATCCGCGTAACTGGGTGGCACAGCAACCACGGATAAGCGAATTCCACGGTTAATCCGAAAAAGGACAAAAATTAACACAAAAATGCTTTTAATGTGTTTTATTTACTTTAAAATAGCAGTACATACATTATAAACAATTATTTTATTTTACTTTATTTTCTTACTTTTTAACAAAAAAAATCGGTTAATTGATTTTGTTTTTTCGTGTCGAAACACGAAAACTCCCTACTTGGATGTTGCTAAATGTGCCTCTTTTATTTTTTACCTTATTCTAGATTTTAAAAATGTTTGTTGATTCCGTAATTTATTGTACAGTAAAAAAAATGGAAATAGGAGAGGTCTGCGGATAATCGGGAGTTTACTGTATAACTTTTTCAGTAACAAAAAAAAAAAAAAAAAACTTTCAATTCATATTGTGCTTTGTTTATATCAAAGTTACGTGGAGCATTTATAATAATTATGCAGACTGAGTTGGATATTAATAATGTAGGAAAAAAGAATTATTGTTTAGCTTCCTTAGCAACATGAATTTCAGATAATTAATTAATTTAGAATTCCATCCTTATATCTACTCTAGATTTTGCAGTGCACAATGGAAAAACTATTTCCAGATTTTCTGCTATCACAACGCAGTTGAAAAAAAAAATATGATGAATCGAATAATTTCCTTCTAAAAGAAAAACACAACTCAAAACAAAGTACTTTTAATTGGTATTGATATTAAGAATAATATTTCAAATTACCTAATGTAACAAAAGCATGTGTACGGACTCTTGGATTCATTGTAGAACCTTTAAACTGACTGAGTGGCTGGCTTGCTGGTTGTGAGCTGGGAAGATCTTTCTGAGAAGGATCATACTCTTTTGTAGCTGTAAAACATAAAGTAAGGAATATCTTATAATAGAATTGATTAAGATTTCAAAATGGATTCACTTGTCACAAATGTACAAAGGTCTAAGGCAGTGGTTCTCACACTATGGGGCTTGAAAAGGGGAGCAACGTACTGTCCTATTAGATAAAAATTAAAACTGCCCTAAATTAATTAGAGAAATAACAAAAAAATAAAAATACATATAGAAAAACTGTTGATGAGTACAGGTTTTAATTATCATGAATTTCAAAATAACTAATAATTATTCTGTTCACCAACACTTATAAAACGCATATGCCAGAAACAGCATTGATAGTTCGGCAGCGGCCGCATCCTCTTCCATACATAGCTGAAAGCAGCAACTTATGACATGTCATTGGTGCCTGCTGGGAGGGGGCAGTTTGTCACAGACTCAATGATGATCGGCGATTATGACTGTCTGAGGAGGGGAGGGGCTGGCAGTATTTACTCGTCAGGGAGGGACTCAGAGGTAAAAAGTTTGAGAACCACTGGTCTAAGGAGTATAATGAGAAACAAAATAAACAATCTGATAATTAACCTGAACAAACTAATAAAGTGAACAAAGAGATTTTTAACAATATTGATCAAGTGTGCTAGTACAGTGAAGTCTCACTTATACGAAACTCATTAAACGAAACATTCAGTTATACGAAGAATTTCTCATTCCTCAGCGAAAACCCCATAGTCCTATACGTAATTCACTTATACGAATAATTTTTGGCTCCCCCTCATATTCGTATAAGTGAGCTTCATCCTCAAATTCAAATGTATTCACCATGCTAATTGAAAGACTCTGTACCAGTCAGAAATGTTAGTAACTAAGGCTAGTTTCTCTGTTTTTCTATTCGCTTCTGCAGCTACTCATTAGCTTACCAGGGTGTCTACTGAATCTCAAACAAAAAATTTAAGGACAATTCCCGTACATTTAAGGACATTTTCACAAAAATTTAAGGACATTAAAACTTGTATCGTATCGTAAAATATTTAAAATACTAAGGTGACCATTTTTTCTAAAATGAAAAGGAGGATGCAAATAATTTGAAGAAAAAAAAATGTTATCAGGGGTTCAACCAAAAAAAAACTAAACCGATCTGTTCAACCAAAAAAAAAACCAAAAAACATCATGCTGAAAATTTAAGGACATTTCCCGTACATTTCATGTCAACCCAAATTTCCTGTACAAATCCCGGATTTCCCGGTTGGAAGACACCCTGTTTACAATATTTATCTCAATGGTCATCTGTAGTAAAAGTAATGTAGTTTGAAGCTGTAGTTTATGCAGAAGAGTGTTTAGAGCAGCTAACCTAATATTTTCTGGATTTTAATGGTTCAAGAAGATAATGGCTATGCTATCCAATAAATATATACTGTACATTCCAAAGGTATTTGAACAATAAAGCTAAACAGAAGACACAAAAGTAAGTGCAACACAAGTCAAAACTTAAATGGTAGGAAGAAGCAAAAAAATTCACAATGTAATTTAACTTCTCCCTTTGGTTTTCTCATAAATTTATTAGAATTTCTGTTTTCTTAATTTTGCCAATTTGTGAAAAGGATTTCAGGCAAAATTTCATTGGAGAGAAATTAGACACCATAAATATTCATGCTTTTTTCAATTGATATGCGTGAATGATACTCTACTATCAATGATTTAGCTTCTTTTTTTTTTATCCTCCACAGGTAGGATTGTCTGGTATGCTGTTTTAATTGTAAGGTCAATGATTATCATTTTGTTCCAGTATAGTTCGCAATGTAGGGTATCCAATACTGATTTCTGAATACATTTGTAATATGGATAGCAACTGTTAACGTTGGTACTGAAGAAAAAAAGAGGTTTTAGGCACAAGCAATGTAGGCTTTTTACTTAGGGTTTTGCAAGCAAAGATGTTTGTTTGCTTGTTTTTTTAACTCGATAATGTGAGATTGAGGTTAATTAAATCAATGGGGTCTTATGCTGTTATATTAACTTATCTAAAACGGACCCTGTAAGATCATTATTGCCTAGAAGTTGTGAATAACATAAAATTGCCTCTGTGATACACATTTCTTGGTATTTTGCAGTATTTTATCTATGCAAGTATTCACGAAAGGTGTGGTACAGAACATCCACTAATAACATGGTTGAAATTTACTATTATTATGGTCATTATGTCATCTTATATTTTCTTATCATGAAATTACTTACCTTGAGACTGGATACAGGGAGAAGCAATCAAACTCTGAATTACCAAAAATAACCTTTTAGGTACTCGAGTGGGACAAAGTTGAGCAGCTTCTCCCAAGGTATGTAAATGAAGAATTATTTTCTCTGTTGTTTGATAGTTAACTTGTTTATCTTTATCTAATATTACTGAAGATAAGAATTTGTCACAAGTCTAGATGGAAAAAAGAAAATGTAAAGGAAATAATATTAATGAGTCTTTCCAATTAAATCTATTTAAAATAGGAAAAAAAAAAATTGTATAAAATTAGCTAAAGAAATTGTTAGCTGTCATCATTGATTGATGACCTAGAGTTTCCTGCTTAATTGTGGAATCTTCAACCCATTCTGCATTTTGCTTTCACTGATTATGGTGGATGGAATGGATGACGTATTGAAATACTAAGGGTTTTTTTTTTTTTTTTTTTACAAATAAAGTAAATAATTATTCTCATCTTACAGTTGAGAAATATTGATTAATACTAGTTGATCTTAAGAAACAAATACAACCTTCAATTGAGTGTGGAATAAGTATTGACTATTTCAGCATTCTTACAGTATCAACTTATTATAGAAACATCTTTGTAGAATCGCCGTAAATAAATTACTTGAACTATCATTTACCTTTTCAACTAATTATATTGCTACCGAGCTTTTGTATAGGTTCGGTGGCGGAGGGGAACAGAATGCAACGGGAGCCAGGTAATTAAAAACCTCAGAGACTTTATTATTTAAGATCAGTGATGAAATACAGTTAATTCAAATAACGAAAGAGATCTGC
>JAFIDM010003189.1:22652236-22704535 GCA_023159025.1 Thereuonema tuberculata | reverse complement strand
CTAATCTTGAAAGGTATGTTTCATCTGAAGAAATACCACAAGAATATCCGATAACGAAAATGTATATCGCATATTGTGTATAATTTCAAGAGCACATTAATATTTATTCCTTAAATTGAGATGGCCAACTCTAAAAGCTTTGTCAAGTTAGACACCTCCACATAATCAATATGAGTTCATTTCCAGATAGTTCTAGTAGGGCAACAAACTGAAAAAAATACAATACAATACAATAAAATAAAAGCAACACAATGATGTTAATCAATTGGCACCTCTTCTCTTTGGAAATGTATTGGTATTATGATTTTCAAATTCTTGTGAAATCAATTTCTAATAAGAGTTTACATGGCGTACAGATTTGCAATTCAGAAATATCTAGCTCTATCTTAAGATAATGTAAAACTGTTTTTGCTGTTTCTTTTTAAGGTTACAATACATACGCAATCATAAGTCAATAAAATATTTTACTTTGAGCCACAGACATCGCTTCAATATTTATAAACTTATAACACTGTTATCCAAAATGCTGAAAAAAAAATGGGGTAGCTGTATCGTTACAAGAATTCAGATCTGTAGACCCTTAATACATGTAGTTTGTTGTGTTAGAAATTATTTCTCTTCATTTTAGCTTTTTACAATGTATGAGGACATTGTAATAAAGGAGTTCAAATACAATCAAAAAAAGATTTACCGAAGACTATTTCCTTACATACCAAAATTATATGTAAATCACTAAAAAAGATTATTAATAAAGGAGTTTAGCTTGAATATATGAAATATGAAAAAAGAATAATAAAAAAAATGCACATTTTACAAGATAATGGGATAACAATAAGGAAATTTACTGCAACTAGTGCCGATTTCAATCCTAGGCCAGCTATATGCTTGCCGCAAAAGGCTTTTAAACAAATCCTAAAAAACAAAATAGCCATTTGGTTATAAAGATTTAACAAATAAATTAGCTATAGAAATAATAGGCAAAAATGATTCGCCTATTAAATTATTATTTTTCTATAAAATGAAAAAGTATAATTCTGGTTTTAAACAAAAATTTGATAAGTATTTACAGCGTTATTAATAATTCCTTGACATGTTTCAGAGCCTCACAGCTCGGCAGTGAAAAAAGGGATGTTTGCTCCGAGATATCAAATCCCCTGACAAACTCACCAAGTTGGTTTTTTTTTTTTCCAGCTGCATCTAGTTTCACTGGCTGCTGCTAGAGTTCAGGAGCAACTATGGCAGTTTCACAATGTAAGAAGACATTTTGTGTCTAGCATATCAAAAACGAGTGACTATGCAGCGAAGATTTAGAAGTGAGTATCTGAACAAGTTAACACAACATTGGATGGGACACATTCGGGGATGATCAGCTCTGCTGCCCCCCCCCCCCCCCAAGGCACAAGCACATCTGAATCTTCAGACTTTTTTCTTTGGAGGTACGTGAAGGACAAAGTGTTCATTCCCCACTTCCTGCTGACCTCATGGAACTGTGACATTATATCACCAATGCAACTGCAATCATCTACAGTCATATGCTGCCTCTCGTATGGTTGGAATGGATTACCACCAGGATGTCTGCCACATCACATAAGATGGAAACAGAACATTTATGAAAATAAAACCTGGTGAGTTTGTCTTTCAATTGATACTTAGAGGTTTTACAAAGTTCTAACATGTAATCTTTCTATTGCAGCTGTTACCCATTAAAAATCTTATTGAAATCATCTAATAGAAGTTGAGATGTTTTTTTGTGAATGAATATAAGATAGATGTTTCTAGAAGAAGACTTCAAAATCAGAAACCCAGGAAATATTGATTAAATGCAGCCACTGGACGTAGATATTCATTAAAGTATCTTATGGCTACGAAATTGTAATCATTGCTTTATCTTTACATGAACATTACACATAGTTAATGCTTGACACTTTGGGCAAACAACCCTTTTTTCGCTGCTGAGCGAAATGTGCTGAGCTTTTGAAATGTGTCAAGGAATTATGAATAACCCTGTATGTATGTATATATTTATATACATTTTGCCCAAAAAATCGAAGCAAGAAATTTGGTTTACAAATGATTAAATTGTTGTGGCCAATGAAAATGAACTGCAGTTACAGTGTGCAGTTTAACTGAGCGAACTGCACCCTAAAAATCACCATGTTGGCTATGGTTACCATTACACCTAGCCGAGTTTACTAATGCCTTTACAACATATCCGGAGACCCTACATGCAATTGGATGTCTTTCAGTGGCCACATTGTCAGGATACAAGAATCAGGTGGTCATACAGAGCAATTGGCTGTCATCTGGGCCATTCAGATACTGTTGTGGCAAGGCACAGGCAGAAGTGGTTGCAGTAAGGTACACAGCAATGCCATAAAGGCTCCAATAGGCCAAGAAGTATAACTGTGAGATGAGATTGGCTGATTGTGCAAGAAGCTCGAACTGCTCCAAGATCGTTGTTGTCCACAAACAATCCGTTGTTGCATCTCCTATGCACTCACCTCCAACATCACACACTATTGCATGATGCAGGATTACACTCATGTTGCCCTTTAAGATGTCTGCCATCAACACCCTACAATGACAGCTCCATCTGGATTGGTGCTATGCTCAAGCGTCATGGACATTAGCAGAATAGAATCGCATCGTGTTCAGTGATGAATCCCACTTCAGTCATGGTGCGGATCACCATCATATCAATCTATGGAGAATACCAGACCTTGGTTTCCAAGCAGAATGTATTGTGCAGAGGCAAACAGCTATGACTCCTAGTGTGATGGTCTGGGGTATTATCTCCTACTACAGGAGGTCCCTCTAGTAGTCATATGTACCACATCACATACCATGGGCCGTCAAGTGCAGTCATCACAGAATATCAGAGAACAGTAGCAGAAGTTGCAGAATGCCCAGCAAAATCTGCAACAAGATGACATCAGTGTTCCGTAGGCCTCCATGCTGCACCATGCATTGCGGCCAAAGAGATTTTACAATGTAGTAACATGTAATCTTTCCGTTGCAGCTATTAGCCATTAAAATATCCTATGACTTTGAAATCGTAATCATTGCATTATCTTTACATGTACATTACACATGGTTAACTTCATTCCTAATGGACGCTTCGATTTTTTTGGCAAAGCGTATGCATATATATATATATTACTTTCTTTTATAGTATTTTGTGTAATTCATACATTGTAACTCTCATCTTATTTTTTGTAAATTTTATATTTATTAAAATATTTAAAAAAGTGAAAACAAAGGCTATACCTACAAATGAAATTTAACATGCGGTAAGAACAATTCTTACATTAAAAGAAAACAAAAAAATGAACATAACTAAACAAAACACAAAAATTCACTGAGCTATTTTTGGTATTTGTACTGGGAATCGGCGACAGTACTGTTTCAAGGTTTATTGACCTCTCATCAGTCCGATCCGCCCAGTATACCTAGCTCAGTAAAATAGGACAATTTACAAAACGGACAAACATACAAATCAATGACCCCTCAATTAGAAAAAACATCAAAACAAAATCAAGAATAAAAGTTTAATTTCATTTGTAATTATTAACTTTTTAATAAATTAATCCTTTAATGCCAAGCTGAATGCCAGCAAGGATTAATTACTTACTCCCTTTTTATTCTTGATTTTGTTTTGATATTTTTTCTAATTGAGAGGTCATTGATTTGTATGTTTGTCCGTTTTGTATATTGTCCTATTTCAATGAGCTAGGTATACTGGACGGATCAGACTGATGAGAGGTCAACAAACCTCGATACAGCACTGTCTACGATTCCAAGTACAAATACCAAAAATAGCTCAGTGAATATTTGTGTTTTGTTTAGTTATGTGCGTTTTTTGTTTTCTTTTAATGTTAAAAAAAGGCTATAACTGTGGAATTTTAAATATAATCAATTCTTTTTATCTTTACAGTAATAAGGAGTCGTCCATTAATTACGTGAGGTCAAAAGAAGAGGGGGGTCCGGCAAAATCTCAGCGGGGGGGGGGGGGGTCAACGAAAATCTCACGTCAACTTTTTCATTCAGAGAATATACATATTAAAATAGATTGCAGCATTTGTAACATTGAATTTTTGAACTTTTTTGATTTTTTGAAATCTCACGTGTGGGGAGGGGGGGGGTCCAAATTTTTTAAAAAACACCTCACGTAATTAATGGACGGCCCCTAATGTAATTGTAGGCCTACTGATCTAAGGATCATTTTGAGAAATGATTAATCCTTAATCTGAAGCCAAACAAAAAAGCAAACAAATGAGTTTATTGATGTGTACCATATTATAAAACAAATTATTTGCCTTAACCAGGATTAAGAAAATGTATGCATATGATAACTTATATTTTCTTCTAAAGCTTTATAATTATCAACACCACTTATGTCAAATATCTGACAATGTAATAACTAGTGCTACCCTCTTAAATCATCTTTTCCATCATTTACTTTTTTAATAATCTTCTAAAATCAATTCTTATCCAATAATGTCATAAGAAAATGACTAGAAAAGGGAATGCCATATAAAATGAATCAACTGTAATTCAGCAAGCACCTTTAGTAAGAAAATTTTGTTTTTCTTTGTTAGGCTGCTACACTGCAAATAGATTTTTTGTGATTTATAGTGGCTTCCTTTTTATTTTTCAAATCAACTATTTTATTATCATTATCTCTCATTAGCTTAAACATTTTAAGTTTTGTAATATCAATATTTCTTGTGTTGTTATTAGAAAAATCATTTATTTTTGTAATTTAAAAAAAGAAATCTAATATTTTGTATTCACCTTCCATCCACATCTGTTGTAACAGTTTATTAGAGGGATAACTTTGCAAAAGTGATGTAAGAGATTGTATAGATTGTTTCCTAACTAACAATGCTGAATCCATACAATGTTGCAGCAAAACTTCAATGTTACTCTTTATAAGGTAATTTTCATCCATTTTTAAAATACTTTCAAGTACTTGAACAGCAGATTTTCTTACATTCACTTTTTCATCACTAGCCCTTCGGCACATCATTTCAATAGAGGATGCAGCTGTTGGATAAACAGTGATTTCATTTTCAATTAGATCTGCTTCATTTTCCGAATCATTATTTTTGTCCCCATCTCCTAATTCTTGATTATCTTTTGCTGCCTCTTCTTTTTCAGCATTATCGTCACATTCTCCCACATCTCCTTTTTCTTTATTATCGTTTTCCACATTTTCTCCATCTTCCGCCATATCTTCATTTTCTTTATTACCATTCTCTTCTTCAACTTCCATCGAATCTTCATCTTCTGGCTGTATTGTCTTTTTCTTATTTTCTTTCTTTGAAGTACGTCTATTTGTCCTGTTCTCGGACATTACATTATCTGTTGGTTTGTGACTAAATAACAATTGAATAGCATTTTGCATTTGTGGGTCTGATGATTGAACACAATTTGCCAAAATACTCAGTGCTTTGGCTCTTACTGATGATGATTTGTCAGAACACCTTTCAATAATGATGCTTAGTAAATTCAAATGGGAGAATTTTGCAGCAGTTTTTGAATTACTCTCATTTGAAACAGTCCTGTAATGAGAATCTGTAAGTATTAAAGCTAGAATTTCCACACCAAATAAACGATAATTTATTTTTGAGTTCCGAGTGTACTTTTGAAGCCATTTTATCAGGCGATTATAAACTACTTTTGTCAGTTTATTCATTATGCTTACAATTGCCTGTGAAACTTTTGCCCTGTATTCAGCTTTATCAATCACTTTGGTGCACATATGCTGCAGCAAGATATAAACACCCTCACTTCCTGTTTCTCCAAGAGACTGCAATGAATAAAGTACAAATTCTACTGAATGATCCTTAATAACCTGAGTTGCTCTTGGAATTGTTTGTGATCCTGCACAGTAGCCATGCGTTAAAAGTAAATTTGGTAAAATGTATTTTAAAACAAGCAGATGAATTTTAGAAACATCGCCGTGTACTCCTGAGCACATCTTGTTTAATCCTCTGTATCCCTTATGTGCTATTGCATTAACCGAGGGAGAATTTAAATATGAATCTTGAGTTAAGCTAGCTACCACAGACAAATTTGAAAAATCTGTTTCAAGTCGCGTCAGTTCTGCTAGTCTTTGAATGGTGTGTTGTTTTGATTGTTCACATGCCTTTAGGGAAAATGTATCCAAAACAAGCAACAAATCTGATAAAACTGAATGAAGTAATGCTATCAACATTTGAATATCTCGATTGTCGATTATGTTTTCATCGTCACTTTCTCCTTCTTCAGATTCATTATCGATGTTGTCCTCTTCTCCTTCGGAGCTAGCGCCTTTGCAGAGCTTCTTCTTTTTTCTTACCCGTCCTGGTTTTTCATCGTCGGTCTCTTTGTATCGTTTACTCGATCGACTTGATTGACTACTGGCACAACTGAATCCGCTATTTCTGCGTTTTCTTTTTCTAGGAGATGGGCTCAATTGAGGCGCCAATTTGCAAACGTCAACGGCTAATTGGTAGGGAGCAGGATGAAACACTTTGAAGGCATTACTACCGGGAATTCGCAGAAGCGCGAAGTAGAAAGAAATTGCCCTGATTGCCAATTCCTTCTCGTGAACCGTAGACGATCTACTTAATCCTTTATTTATAAAATGATATGCTAGAGCTATAAAGCCTTTGAGATTTATGTCGTGTTCCACTAGCGAGACCCAAAAAGCCGTCGATTCGTCTCCTTCTTCGCCTGTTGTTATCCAGTCTTTACATACTTCGTAAGATTCAGTTAGTAACCGCAGCCAATCAGTATCTTGATGAAGATCTTCAAACGGAACCGGGAGAGGATCTATCTCCGTGAAATCGCTATCCCATACGACTTTATACCAATCCGAATCCAGCCGATCCACAGAGAACTTGGCAAAGATCTGGATTACGGCGCCAATCCGCAGGGAGCAATCGGAATTGGAGACACTTTCATCTCCCGCCATTTTTGTGCTGTTAAGTGCGATTCAAAACATTCGTGGTGCACTGTGGGTAAATAGGGTTTGTCACATGACTTCCGGCACGACTTCCGCAACGTCTCCGCTCTGAAGCGCAGATCGCATAGTATGTTTGTTTATTAATCATGTGAAGCCAACAAAAGCCGCAATGTCGAATCTGTTTGAAAAACTGATCAACCAGGAATTACTATTGACCAATTTCGAGCTGGAGAAGCTAACGGCGAGGGTGGACAGCCGGTCAAACGATGATTTTGCCCCTAAAGATCCTAGGCTTAAATCCACATGCCCTGCTGTAGAAAGTAGACATGGCGTCCTTGCGAATCCAAACGAAGAAGATCAATACAAGTCAACAAACACTTTATCCACTTCGTCGTCACTTTCCTCTAAAAATATACATGGCTACACGATTCCGAAGCGAAAACTAGGTAAAGACAGCACCGTCTGCAACAGTAGTCTTTTTAAGAACTCGGCCTCATATGGCAACTCCCCCTGTATTCTGCTTCCATTCATACTCGGAAAAAAATAATCATCAAATGGAAATTAAATTATATATCATTAGGAAATATTGAATTGAAGTCATTACCCTCATTCTTTTATTGCAATTTCTGTTATGTTAACTTTATGACAACGGTACAAACACTGTTTTGATTATTTAGGAAGGGTGAATATTTAAAAAAAAAGAAAACAAATAAAAAACACTTGATTGTACACATAATTTGGGTCATAAAAAAATATCGATTAAGTGTTTGTTTTATTTTTGAGAGAACTTTGAATTTCCGTAGTAACCAATTTAATTTCGCCGGATTTGATAAACATTTCCTCGTTGAGATCCTGTTTGTTGTTACGAATATACTGAAGATCTTATTTTAATTTTGGGATAAAATGAAGATTCGGAAGAAAATTGTGAAATTGAAAAGTTCGTTTGTTTTGCTTATTTAAGAGCTTAATTGCTTTCTAGTTTGAACTAAAAAATCCAAATAACTGAATACTTAAGGACTTCGTTATTAACGCCTTGAAAATTTTGATCAGTATTGTTAAACAAGACCAATGATAACTTTCAGATGTTTGTAATTCTGTAATTACGAGTTGTAACATTTGTCTCATAATTTTTTAGCAGAAGGCTTTTTTATTAAGTAGGTTAATATTTAATTATTGTTGCAAATTTAAATAACTATAGGCCTAAACTGATAGGTTTTTAAAAGTGAAGCAAACTGTTCCACAATTAACATCGTTCCACTGCAATTGGTTGAAGTCTTGGAGAAATTTGTATATTACTTATTTTATATACAAAAATTTGTATAAATTATGTTTTTCTTTTTGGATTGTATAGGCAACTATGGATTTTGTTTTTGTAAAATGGTGAGATGTTTGAATGATCGCGTTTACTCAAACGAATAAGAATTACTGTAGTAGGGAACATTTTAACGATTTTTTATTTTTATTTTTATTTTTATTTTTTGGTGATTGTATTCTTTACAAGGAATTCTGCTTTGTTGAAAGAAAGAAAGAAAGAAAAAAAAAACACATCAAAATAATTAATATTAAATAAAAACAATCAAAGCTTACTTTAAATTTATTTAAAGTTTCTCTATTCTCGAAAAACCATGCAAAGGTTGGGAAGAAACACAATTTGGAATTAATTCAAAGAAATTAATTTTATTAGATCATCTAAGTATCATAATCTTTTATCTTGAGAATTTTTAGTCTTGTTAGTTGAACTTGTAATTCCTGTACAATTTTGTTTACAGAGTTATGATTAATAAAATTGCAAAATGTTATGCATGGAGAATGCTGATAGTATCATACACTTGACATTAGTCAAGAAATGTGTATGCAATGTTCACCTTTTGTTTTCTGAAGGTCGAAGTACGATTTCATTTTGTAAATGGAATTTCTGCAGACATGGAGTATTTTGTTAGTAGGCACATTAGAAATGAATTTTCAGCATTCAGTAAATATGATGAAGGCATGTTTTTTACATAAATAATACATTTTTTCATTACTTTAGTAGTAGACTCTGTCTGTTAATTTTTGTTATCCAACCTAAATTACTTATTTAATTTGAATATTTTTATTAAATTGAAAAAAAACTTGTATATTATATATTTACTATTGTTTTTGGAACTTAAGTAGGCAATATTATTCTTTGTAGAATTATGATTAGCTCAGATGACAAAATTAATAATATACACCTGAAATCACAAAACTTCTAACAATCAAAATGCACTTCCTGCATGTGAAACATGGAAATTACCAATGGGATAATCAAACAAATTTACCAAATTGTTGAAAATCATTGTTATAAATCAGAATGAAAATAATTGTTGCCGTTATGGAGACAGATTTTGACTTGAAGGGATGTCTCAAAAACTCAAGGAGAAATTTAGTAAAATTTACTAAAATTACTTCTAATTAGAGAGTTATGATAAACAGTGATTACATCTAAAACTTCGCAAATTGTTGCTTTTTTAATTAGTGGTTTTAAATTTAATGAATTTTATTTTCCAACTGAAACACAATTCTTGGAGTGGCTTTATTTTGCCATTGCTTTAGTGGATTGAAATTATAAAAATCTAAGCTGTAACAATCCTTGTAATAGCTACTGATAGTTTTTTTTTTTTTTTTTTTAATTCCTAATTTTATCCTATAATTGTTTACCTAAATGCATTATTAAATGGATTATCAACTTTGTCTGAAATCAAGTCTCAAATAATAGCAGAGAATGGCTAGCATTCAAAGTAAGCCTATATTCCATTGGTTAATAGAGAAAAGAAATTGTTGTAATTTTTAGCATTGCTTTAACTATTAGAAAATTTCTTCATTTTATATTAACAAATTCTATGAATATATGTTATAGGAGAAATGAAACAAATAAGATGGGATTACTAATGAATTGGCAGGTATTCAAAATTCTTTGATTCATTTTCATTGACTTGCCAACATTGATCTGTCCGCAAAAATATCTCAAGAAATTAGGTTTTTTTTTTTTTTTTTTTTTTTTTTTTTTTTTTTTTAGATAATACAATCAAGTTAATTCAAACAGTAGCTATCATTTTTAACAAGTTATTTGTTGATAGATGAAGGTTTTTGTTTTTTAATAACCTCACTCATTTTATTCAATAGACTACATTGACATTCTATCGACGGCAGAATTGGGAGATGGGAAACGTATTACAACACAATTTGAAGCTTAATTTTCAAGTTAACTAGGGCATTTATTAGGGCCCTATTTAATGTTCTTCTCATGATTGTAATATAATGCTTGAAGAGTTATAATTATGTAGCAATTTGAAAAAGTGTATCGGCAGTTTTACTCCTGTAGTTGAGGTTATGCTGTTTCATTTTTACTTTTAAAATATACAAATTTGAATTCATTTCATAACTTATTATTAGTAATTTAAAACAAATGTTTGATCAAGTAAAGCAAATGATTATCATAATTAAATTAAAGTAGCTGAATTTATTAAACTATTAAAAAATATTAAGGATATTACATAATTTTTGTTGCAGGTAATTTGATGATTTGGGCAGTATTCATGTAAAATATTTTCCCCTATCTAATTTTAATGTTTTTATTTTATTTAAAATTTTCATTTGTTTGTGACAGCAAATATTAGCCAAAATAGTTTAATCATATGCAGATTATTAATAAAAATATGACACTAGCTTTTATTGGTTGCCATAAAACTTTTTGGGAAAAAGGTAAAACGGTTTTCTGTTAATTTCCCAGTATTACACACATGAGACGGTTGTAAAAACTTTAATTGCTCATAAAAACTGACCTCTAGAAAAAAGAAACCATAACTAATGGAGGAGAATGGGCAAATCTGTCCCACCACTATATAGCGATAAGGAAAGATCTCCGTAAATAGAATATTTTTTATTATTTCGACTTGTCGCAATTATTAGTCTGTTCGGAGTTATATAAGTCTAGATATGACTAGTTGACATCTTAATTCCTGGATGTATTAATTAATTATCATTTAATAATTATTTTCAGTAACAGTAAATATTATTTTCATTTATTACATGTAAAGAAGTGTTATTTACTTGAAATACATGATAATATTAAGTATTAAATTATGTATAATAATTATTAAAAGTTAATGAAATAATAAATATGAGAATTACGATGTCAACTAAGATAGTCACATCTAGACTTATATAACTCCGAACGGACTAATACTTGAGACGAGTCATAATAATAAAATACGTTCTATTTAAGATCTTTCAATAGGTATATATCTTATCTCTATACGGGGGTGGAACAACTTCCCATACATTTGTCCCCATGGTCCTTTCATTATATGTATGCTTCTGCTACACATTTATTTTAAAACTTCAATCATTTTCAATAAAAAAAAAATCAATTCATAATTGTTTATTTCAGTAATTCCAAACAGGGTTTAATGAAAGATTATAAGAATAAAATAAAAAATTGATCTATAATAATAATAAAAAAGTATAAAATGAACTGAAATATACCATAAAGAATATCCAAATATTTTTTAAAAGTAAAATAAAATAAAACAAAATATTTTTCTGGTTGATGGATTTTACAGGAAGAGGTGCCCCACAATATGAGTAATTGTTATTAAAGCTCCTTCGTGGAGAACAGGCTGGAAAACATTGATATAATTCATAAATTTCTTTTAGTAGCATTTGTATTGAAAATGTAGAATTAGAAATACATGTATATTGTCGCTGTAAAACGTTCCAGCAGGATTGGGTTGGCCATGTAGCAAGACAGAAATTTCTAAACTGGATTTGGAGGAATGAAAGGGGGCCGAGAAAGCACCCGCAAGGTCAATGGGTGCTTTTTAATGAAATTGTTGAATTCAATTGGAAGAGGAGAGCTTTAGACTAAAAGAACTGGAAAAATTTTAAAAGAGTTTTCATCCTGCAGTGGATTGAAAATGATGATTTTATATACAGGGTGTTGCAAAATTCATGTGTAATATTCAAACCACGTGTAGGGTCATGGCTAAAGATCAATATATTCCTAATGAACCCATGTCTGGAAACACCCCTTTAAGGCGCTAGGTGGTCCTAAAGTGAGCCTTTTCTAGAGATCCTATTCTTTGCTACACCATAAGAATAGCAGGCGAGCTATTTTTATTGAAACAAACAAAAATAGCTCGCCTGCAAAACATTTCTTATGGTGTAGCAAAGAATATGATCTCTAAGAAAGGCTCACTTTAGGACCACCTAGCGCCTTAATGGGGCATTTGCGGACATGGGTTCATTAGGAATATTTTGATCTTTAGTCATGCCCCTATACCTGATTTGAATATTACACATGAAATTTGCAACACCTTGCATATAACTGTTTATTCATATACAGTGGAAACTCGATTAACGGTCGCCTTTGGGACCGGGACTGTGACGGTTAACCGAATAGACGGATAACAGAAATTTTGCAATAAACATGTACAGTAACGAAATTTCAATGCTGGTTTGGGACGAAAGGCAAACAGTAATTAATACAAAGAAAAATCTATCGGTAACAAACAGATATCGTCAAACACCAAACAAATAATAATAATAATAGAAACATAAAACAGTAGGCCTACTAGATAATAAAGTTTATATGTTGAAGCTGTAATCAGTCATCATCTTCTGTTTTTTCGAGGCTCGAGCTTTTTTTTTACGGCAATGTCCTGTATTTTACGGAGAAGAAGGTTTTGCGATCGATGACGGATAACAGAGAGTGACGGTTAATCGAGTTTCCACTGTATATATATAAATGTTTTATTTTGATAGTGATTGATTACTATGAATATTAAAAAAAAAAAATTAATGAATTTAATTTTAATTTTTTTTTCCCTTTATTTAGACAGCATATTTCAGGATGTTGCTTTGTCATCGAGAGAATTTATCAATGACGTTTTGCCTCCAGTAGTTCAGAGTTACCGATTCCCACAGTCTGAGAGCTATATGACCATTACATCAGCAAAAATAGTTCATAATCATCAGTTGTATTCCAGAGTAAGTTTCCATTTTACTGATGAAATTTCACCAAATAATTCTTGCAGAATCAGATGTTTTCTTTGAGTTTTTATTTAAAAATTACACTTTTATTTATTTATTTATTTTAATGTTTAGTTTTTAGAAAGAAAACGATCAATGATATTAGAAGGGAAGAATGAAAAAGAATTGATGGAATTATATGCATTTTTGTCTGTTGGGAATGAAAATCTGGTAAGTTGAGATTTATCATTTTTATTAGTAACTAGCCAGGTACCGTCACCTCGCTCCGGAACCCTTGCATATACAGCATTAAAAACAAAAACTTTATTTATTTAGCAAATTAATATCGAGATTGGAGAATATACAACTTCCCAGCCGTGTTGTAGCCTTCTCCGCTTAACTCAGACGTACTGCGGGTTGGTGGCACACACCTGGGGTTGTAAAAAAAAAAAAAAGCATGTTTTTAACCTGTCACAGGTGTGACATCTATATAATAGATATATAAAAACATGTGCGTATTCGAATGCAAAATTTCAAAGCAATCGGTGAAGAACTTTCGGACATTTAAGATTTTGAACAAATGAACATTTACATTTTTATTTATATAATTACCAAATAACTTGATATTAACCATTATTTGTTTTTTCTTTGTTATTTTTTTCCCCTGCTAAGTTAATGCAGACTCGCCCTTTGTTGCTGGATATTCTATTGTTATTTGCATATACATAAAATTGTATTTATTTTTATCTACCCTTAAGAAGTATCAGAAAGGGAGTTATTGGGGGTTCCTCTGTCTTCTGTGTGTAAAATCCTCCACATACCAAACTGAAAGTTGGACCCCCAAGAGTCATAACCTCATTGGATTCTCCATGACATGGAGGCAGGGCCGTAGCAAGGCAAAATGACACCCCTGGCAACAAACAATTTCTGCGTCCTAACATCTACTTATCATTTTCAAAACAATCATCCATGACTACCACCTGCCTTCTTTCCTCATTGAGATACAATATTATGATAAATATATAACAAGTATTTGAGTGAAAATCACATCTCTCGAACTAAGTGAATGTGTCATTGATTTTCTTCATGTTAATATCACCAGCCGTTTTGTACCCCCCCCCCCCCCCCGGTAAACCTTGTGCCTCTGGCGGCTGCCCAGTTCACCAGCCCCTAGCTGCGGCCCTGCCAGCGGTTCAACTTGACGAAGCTTTTGAACCGCAATCATCATAGAACGCCGTTGGCATAATCAGCTTAATGAGAACTTGGTTTTTCTTCCAGTTTGAACAAGTTTCAGCTGGAATGGTGCAACTGGCCATTAGTTGCTGAAATGATGCAGAATGGGGGTTTAGACACATTAAATGAATTCATTGCTTCCTCTGGGAATGTTTGGGCAGTAACAACTCTCCTGAAAGGCCATTTATGTGCCAGTCGTGTACCGAGATGACTATAATAGAAATTATATTTGACCCTTGAATTACAATGGCTTTAATACATTTTTGCAAGCCAATCAATAGCAGTTTTGCTTCTAACGACACAAGCGCTTGATAGGTTGCAAATTGTAAGATTCCGCATGGTTTTGTTTTTACTACAAAACTGTGAAATGACAAGTGCTAGAGGTGTTTGAACACTAATCTATATTCAAACTATAAACTTCATTGAAAATGTAATTCATATTCCCCACATGATGAATCAGTAGAAGACTTTTCTCTTTCTCTCCTTGCCCAATTAAGATGACGACATTCATGAAAGCTAATGACAGGGCTGTGGAGTTTGAGTCACAGTTGCTAAAATACTTGAGGTAAAGTAAAAAAAAAAAAAAAAAAATGTCTGGGAATGCATAACATTGTGAAGGCTGCATGGAGTCAAAAGTTATAGTAGATTTTTGGTGGAGTAAGATTTAGAATCTGGCACGAATTATTTTTTTTCTTTGATTCCACAGCCCTATTAACTATAAGATAAATGCTTCTGAAACAGGAACTCCCTCATCCACGGATGAACTTACATTTTTAAACTTGAAAGTTACTAAAATTATGGAATGATTGAGGGTATAATTTATACATTTTTAATGGCTATGCCATCATTTAGTTAAATAATGTGATTTTTTCAAGCATGAGAATAGAAATGCATAGGGAAAGGTGTAAAGTCTTACATGATCTATTAAGACGACTTCAACAAATAAGCCCATTTCATTCAAGTACAGTAGACTCCCGATTATCCGCGGAGTTGGGTGGTGCAACAAACGCGGATAAGCGAATTCCGCGGATAATCCGAAATAGGGCGAAAAAGGACGAAAATCAACACAAAAATGCTTTTAACATGCTTTATTTACATTAAAGTGGTAGTACCTACATTATAAACAATTACTTTATTTTAATTTACTTTAATTTCTTACTTTTTAACAAAAAAAAAATCAGTTAATTGTCTTTGTTTTTTTGTGTCAAAACACGAAAACCCCCTACTTGGACATCGCTAAATCTGCCTCTTTTATTGTTTACCTTATTCTAGTTTTAAAATTTTTTTGTTAATTCCGTAATTTATTGTACAGTAAAAAAAATGGAAACAGGAGAGGTCTGTGGATAATCCACAAAGTGGATAATCGGGAGTTTACTGGGTTTTTTTTTTATTTCTGCTACATTGAAAGCAGTTTTCCCCATACCTGCCTGGATTTGTCTGTTATGCTTTAATCTGTTTCCCCCCCCCCCCTCCAATGAAATGGCTTGGTCTGAATAGCCCTACTTGATGACGTTTTCTTCTTCCTATCCAGTATTAGATCATTATTGATCTGTTACGATATTACATTGCAGAATGTTTGCATCTTTTGAGCAATAATAATAATAATATAATAATTTTATTATACTTGATATGGGTGTATAACCCCTTTACAAGTGTGATTCGATTAGTGTTACATTTTCAATACTATTGTTTTTTAATAATTATATAAACGAAAAAGAAAAATACTAATATTAATAATAATAATGACAACAATAATAATAAAAATTATCTTACAAATCTTTTTTTATTCTGCCTTTTCTATTTTCTCAAGAAACAGTTTAATGTATTTACATAAATTAATATTAATTCGGTTTTGATTTAACTGAATAATCCTCCATTTTTTCCCATTCAAAAATTACATGATTCCAGTTTTCTAAATTATTGCAGCCTAACCTGCAACCTCTTTCTTCTCTAGTTAACCAATATTTACTCGAGTTCCAAATGTTACCACATCTAATTTTAATGTATATTTCTCTCCAATAGGAGTGGATCATGTTCTTATATAAATAGCTGGCCCCTTCAATTTGTACTTCTAAATTACAGTAATAATTGTTAAAATTTGATTTCTGTATTTTATTATAATTACATTGCATATTTACCTCAATCAATTTTTGAATAATTATTTTTTTACAATCAATCCAAAAATTACACTCCATTATCTTATCTAATTCAATACCAAATCCTGCTTCTCATCTTTTGAGCAATCTTCCTACACTTCTTGTTCCTTTCGGTTGATATTTCAAAATCTGTTTTAGCTATTCTAACAAGAGCTTGTTCTATTTACATGATTTTTCCAGTTTTGTGCTATAAAGCTTAATATTGGTGTAGGTTCCATATCTTCTGTCATTATATTCATTAAAACTTAAATGTATTAATTTGTCCATATGATATAAAATGCATGGCGGCTAAATATCAATGCAAGTATAAATGCATTGTATAAAACGATAATCAAATTATAACACTATTCAAAGTTCATTGCTTTCGTACAGAAAGTGAGGAAATTTTACCTTACATTTACAAGCCATTTAAAATACATATACAGTAGAGCCCTGATTATCCGCGAGTGCCGCGAAAATTTTTTTTAATTACGAACCTCAAAAAAACCAATTTTAATCCAAGCCAACAACAGGGAAAATACAATAGGCCCTACAGTGCGAAGGTTGAAAATTACTGACAGGTTTATTGTGCATTGTGATCCTATAGGCCTTCTCAGAATTCGTGGGTGCAAACATAGAGCAAAGGTTTCTGCTTTACTATACATATTTTAAAAGTGTTACATATTATGTTTTTTGTACAATAAAACATAGTTTTTAATGGTGAAATATTTTTTTTCGTGTTTACACCTCATTTTTAGTCTTTTTTCGGGTTATCCACGATTTTTGTTATCCGCGAAACCCTTGCCACCCAATCCCGTGGATAATCGGGGCTCTACTGTACTGAGATTGCTGTACTGTTTAAGAGTAGTAGTTTCAGATATTAAAAAAGCTTCAATGTTTTAGTTGTTATTTCTGTCACTGTATTTCAAATGAAAAGGAATTATAATGCTAAAATGCATTCATTCAGTGGTAAGAAATGAAAAATTAGTTGTTTAAAAATAAAAGAGAGTTTATAAATTAGAACACAGGTGCAATTTTAGGATAGTTGCAGTAGAGATAACTAAGAAAAAAGTCTTGCAAAACAGAACAAAACAAAATACTTGAAACATTTTCTTTACATTAGGAAGATCTTGAGCATTTTAAAAATAAGACTTATAGAACTAGAGTTTCTGCTCCTATGGAAAATATTATAGTTAAAACTTCAATAGAAATATTAAGAAAAGTTGGACTCAAGTTTTTAAATACACTGTCTGGTCGCTTTATTAGTTACATCTACCTAGTAGCATGCTGGGCCTTCTTTAGCCCTCAAAACAGCCTGAATTCATTTAGGCATGGATTCCACATGATGCTGAAAACATTGTTGAGGTATTGAGTACCATGCAGACATGAGTGTGTATTTGCAGTTCCTGAGGATTTGATGTAGACCTGGAGTGAACAGCCCTTTCAGCTCATCCCACAAATTTTCAATTGGGCTGAGATCCGGGGACTGAGCAGGTCACTGCAGCAAGGAAAAGTCATCGTTGTGTTCCTCAAACCATCTCATAGTGATGCGGTCTTTGTGCACCTGCTGGAAGTAGCCATCTGCCTGAGGATAGACTGTTAACATGTATGGTTACACTTGGTCAGCTACGATGTTTAGGGATGCTCGAGCATCCTGACGTGCCTCCAGAGGTATCAATGGACCCAACGTGTGCCACGAAAACAATCCCCTACACCATGACACTGCTCCCACCATTTGTGTGCACAGCAGGCGATGTACCTAATAAAGTGAAAGTGTATATCAATTATTGTTTGACCCTTCTTTCCAAGTATTATTTAGAGAATTTGACCAAAAAAAAAAAAATCTGAACTGATTGAGCAAGGAAAATGATAAATATTTTCATATAAAAATAGATAGCTAGAGAAAGCCAGCATTTCAGATATGAATAAAGTTGAAATCGCTGATTTGCTTTGCAAGGTTAGGATCTTCTGCTCATTCAGAGCTTACCTTTTCACCAATAATTGGTGTCTCGGTACTTTATTCACTTATGTATAGTTTAATTAATAAGCTCCACAGAAACGAATTAAGTAGAGTCTTTGTAACGATGCCATCTATAGAGTGTTTGGAGTTTATATAACTAAAGAAACTTATTTTAAATCTAATGTGTGTCTTTGCCTTACTTGATTTGCAGTTCACTGTAAAGTACAAAGAGTGATTGAATTAAGCAATTTTCAGTTACTTTAAAAATTAATTGTTCACTCATTTATTTTAAACCTTAAATTATTTCATTTACATTTATATGAAATTATTACCTTTCAGTTATTAAAAATGTAATTTTTGATCTTTAATATAGGCCAAGAAAATCTGCACAGAGGGAATTCACATCGGAAATGTTACAATATCTTCTCTTGGACAAGCACGCCTTGGTAATAATTTATAATTGTTTTTTATCTTACAATTAAGAAAAAATATATAGTGTATATATTTATCCTTAAAACTTTCCTTATTAATAAAAAGAGAAATTAAGGATGCTTTTTAGGTTGTGTTTCATTTTGTTTCTTCCCTTATTATAGTGAAATGGAAATATTCAATTCTGCTTTAATTTCCTTTCCTTTAGGTGTTTGTTTACAGAAACATGCCGATATTTTAAAACCTAGGGATCCAGAGCCTGGATCTTCTACATTTGTCATCCTTTTTAAAGTAATTAAGGTTAGTATCCTTTTCTGTGCTCAACTGTCTCCTTTGTATTATGCGGATCTATTTATTTAAAAATTAGCTGCTTATATAAAATGGCTGTTTATAATTATACTTCTTTTAAACAGTAATCATGGCCTTAGCTTGAAATAAAATTGTCATTTTCATTTTGGATTTATAGTTTTATTTTTTGATTTTTTTTAGGGTCGCACAAAGCAGACAAGTGAATATTCTTCTAGTCTAGAGCCAACACCAAATTATGATTGCCATGTTTCTAAGCATTTGGCTTCTGATGCTGTGGGTCTTGATACAAAACATTTATATTCTTCCACCCAGGTAAAAAAAAAAAAATCAAGCACTTTATCACTTATGCTTAATCATACAGTGTGTCTACAGAACCGGGAAATCAGGGAAAACCTGGAATTGTCAGGGAATTTTGTTATTCTGGAAAAAATCAGGGAATTATCAGGGAATTTTGCAGTTATTACTTAAAATCAGGGAAATTTTTTGGTTGAACAGATCTGTTTGGAGGTGGTTTTTTTTTGGTTGAACAGATTGGTTTGGAGGTTTTTTTTTTCTCTTATCAGGGAATTTTAAAAGAAATTGTTCATGAAATCAGGGAAAAATCAGGGAATTTTTTTATTCAGATTTTGTAGACACCCTGTCATATCAAATGGAGTGAAATGCAGTTCTGTGATTTTTTTTCTTAAGGAAATTATGGATAAATATCTTGTTAACCTCGTTGTAATTTGCATGCCTTTTAGATAAGCCTGAAATTTGTTATCCTTTTAATTATTTATTTATTTATTTATTTTATTTTTTTTTGTAATTTTTGCAAATTTTTAGTGTAGATCAAATTTCTACTTGTGGATGAAAAAATTCATTTAAATTTGTAAATATCCATGTTGTGAATAAATGTAAAAATATTATTAAGTTCAATGTATTTGAAAATAATGTAATGGAGCAAAAAAAAACGTTATTTACCGTATATTACCAATAAAAGCCGAGGCTCTTATTGTCGCCGGTCCCTAATAAGCACCGGACTGCAGAGGGGACACTGCCAAATAGTAGCCGGGTCTTTGATATTTGCCCACCGTTACTAGTGTAAGCATCCGTGCATAACCTTACGATACATTGCCTTACAAAATGGCACCGAAACGGTCATTTAACATTGCCTTTAAGATTCGCGCGGTGGAATACGTGAAAGAAACTTCCGGTGAGGCGGCCACTTGTCATTGCGGATTCGGATGACGAATAGCAGCGAAAGGTACAGAAAGACATTGCCATTTATCTTTAACAGTCTTATGTAGCATGTGAAATTCAAATAAAGTAGGTGTTTATAATATTAGCCGGTCTCTATTAAGCGCCGGGAGCCGAGCTTTATTTTGCAAATAAACGCCGGGGGCCTCTATTGGAACATACACAGTATATGATTCCATGTAGTAGTTGCAGTAAATTTTATGTAGGGGTACCACTCAACATTTGGAAGCCCATATTAGCCAGCGTAAATATTATTTAAGGGTCAAAATTTGGAAGAATCCTTATTTAATTATCAAGTTGAAACTGGGTATCAACTGTTATTCAAAGAGGTGAAGGTGGCAGGAAAAGGCAGTAATCAAACATCACTATTCATCAACGAATCATTTCTGGTGGCAGCCACCCCTAGAATCAATAATGGACTTTCATACTCCAACTTAAGTTTGTATTAAAGAGCCAACACAGACCAAAGGATTAGAACTGAAGAAGGCTAACTCCTGTAACTGCGTTCAAATTTCTGTATATATATATGCATTAAACTTTTAATAAGTTTAAATGGAATTGTGTTTTTATGTTGAATTTTAATATTAGTTTCAATGATCTGAAATGAGTCTTCTGTGTAATACAGTTGGAGTGAGACTGCGTAGGAAGGGTGATGACACTTAAGATACTATGCTACTGTTCAGTTACTGTAAGAATAATTAAAATGGCTTTTTAGAAGTTATATATATATATAACTATTTTTCTTAACTGATATTTAAGAATATTTTTCTTAACTGATTGAAAAAAATTGTAGATATTCTGGATGATCGCTACTTAAGGCATATTAATAGGTCATCAGAATTGTGTTTTTATCAAATTTCCATAACTTTCAAAATTCTTTTAGATAATTTAGACTTTTTTTTATTTATTTTCAGTTGTACCTATATGAATATGAAGATGATAAAGTTGTTGAAAGACCAAGACATATTTATCCTTATGCCATCCTTACAATTTCTTATAAAGAAAAGGATCCCAGTATGACTCATGCAGGTTCTAATAAAATGAGGTAGAATTTCTTTAATTTTCTTAGTGGAAATTGTAACTATAAAAAATATATTGCTTTTTGACATATATCTTTTTTGTTGTTGTTGTTGAAAAGATGCGTTTTTGTTTTTCCCTTTTTGAAATTTTTGTAGAGATTATTTGATCTATTGGCACATTCATTGCCTTAATTTTAAGTATTTTTATGTGTATGAATTTAACTAATTTAGACTAAAATGACAACACACAAGTCAAGAATATTTAAAAAGATTATAAAAAGATACTTAAAAATTCCAGGAACATTTCGGGTTCCTTTGCAGAAAACCCCTCTTCAACACCATGTTGAAGAGGGGTTTTCCGCAAAGGAACTCGAAAGGCTCCTGGAATTTTTAAGTATCTTTTTAAATATTCTTGACTTCTGTGTTGTCATTTTAGTCTACATTGCCTTAATTGAGAGATTTTAGCAACTGACCTTTTATGACAATTGACATTTAACAAAAGTTAATTCTATTAAAAAGACCCTTCTCAAAGCAATATGAGGAAATATCCTACACATTTGTTACAACAGTATATGATTGTTGTTTATTTGGAACTCGTGACGCTTCAGATTTTTTACAACTGTTGAAGCTGTAAAAAAATTTGGGGGATTTTATAAAATATTCATTTGTTGGGAAAAAAAATATTATTAGCCACTTGATCAGGTTAAGCAAAAATAAAAATTTTGTTATTGAAATGCGTTAATAATGACAATTTAAATATTGATGTCAAGCTTTTAATAATATTTTATAAAAAAACTCTAAAAAAAGAAATTTAAAGTGGATATTTAGAAATAACAATACAGAATCTGAGAGATGGGGGGAACAGAATTAGAAAATTAAAAATCTTTACAAAAATTTAGATTCTGTTAAACTTCTCAATCATAACTTTGATAGGATGAAAGTCAGACTAAAGATGGTCTTTTAGTTTTAAATTCTGAAGAAAAGTTCTACATAGTTTTCTCATTCTGCCTTTGGATAACAAGAATGTCAACTCACTCCCTCCTTCCAAAACCCAAGTCATATATCTTAAAGCAGAGAATTGACACTACTTTTCTTCTGCGTATAGGCGAACATTCCCAACTTTGTTGATATAACTCATATTTTTTTACAATTATTCAGAAAGTATGCCTATTTATTGGCATATTCAGAAAGTAAGTACTATTTGCAAGTATTTTCACCGCAGTGCTACAGTCGTTATTTCAGTCATGCATGCTTGCTTCTCTCATTCATTGAACAACCATAGATACCATTACGAGAACATTCAATTGTGTTTATGTATTTGTATGTTTGTGTAGCATTCTTAAGACAATTGAGCAGCCTGCCGACTGTGAAATATGGTGTGTGATCCATTTTTTGAATGCAAGAAATGTTAAACCAGTCGATATTTATCGTCAGATTTTGTGAGGTCTATGGTCAAAATGCTATGAGTGATGGAAATGGGTCAGACAGTTCTGAGAAGGTCGTGAGAATGTGCATGACAAGTTACAGAGTGGCATGCCATCTGTGGTCAATGATCTGTTGCAGGCAGTCAGTGCAAAACTTTGTGAGGACAAATGGTGCACAATTTCATTGCTTTCTTGGCATTTCCCGCAAATGTCAAGAACTGTTCTCTATGAAATTGTGACAGATGGTTTAAAATTTCAGAAACTGTGCTCATGCTGTGTGCCAAAAATGTTCTCTGAGGAGCACAAAAAGAAGGGACTGCCAGTGCATTGACTTTTCTCATGTGATACAGTGAGGAAGATAATGAATTTTAAGCCATATTGTTACAGCAGTTCATGGGTGTCACATGAGTTTCCTGTTTGACTTCAAAATCAAAGCAGCAGTCCATGGAGTGAAGCCACACCTCATCACTTGGGCACACTCTGCTACCCAATGTCATTTGGTTGGGACAAATGGATCACACTCCCCTACAGTCCTGACCTAGCTCTGAGTGATTTTTGCCTGTTCCTGCATTTGAAGAAGTTCCTTGGTGGCTAGCGATTAACAACATTGAAGGCACAGTGCAAGCATGACTGTCTTCACAGATAGCCTAGTTCTACGAGAAGGAAATACAAACCCAAAATGATAGTCCACATTGTTAAGGCATTTATGTGGAAAAGTATTTCAGGTTTGGGGAATCAGATAAAAATAAAATTATTTGAAAATACTTTCTTCCTTTTTAATAGCCAAACTGTAATTGCTTTCTGAATAGGCCTCGTTTGTATATATATATATATGGTAAATACTCTAGGCATGGTCCTGACACCAAATATATATATATTTATACAGGATGAGAAAAAATGATTTTAACGATATCAGAAATTTCCTGTAATATCGTTATTGTAGTTATGATGCACCGAAAGGTACAGTTGATATTTTGTTTTCTATATCTCAGAACTTTGAAATATGACCTACATTAGTCAGACCTGGCAAACATGACAGCAGTGGGTCATTGGCTGTTGCTGCCACTCGTAATATGTTGTTGTTGACAACATGGCATTCACAGGTGAGAAAAAGGCATACTGTATATTAGAATATCATGCTAACAGTTCAGTGACGGTGGAACAGCAAAGTTTTTTGCATCAAATTTCAGAATGACCCACCTGCCAAGAACTCCATTCGTAAATGGTATGATCAATTTAAGCGAAGAGGGTGCTTTTGTAAGGGCAAGTCGAGTGGCCAACCAACAGTCCCTGAGGAGAATGTGCACCGCATTCAGGACATGTACCATCATAGTCCTAAAAAAATCAACGGGCAGAGGAAGTGTAGAACTGGTCATCCCACAGACGACTGTGTGGAAATGCCTGCAGCATTTGATACTAAACGACCACCATCATCACGAGGCATTCTGTCAGGCTATGTGAAGTTGAGAACTTTGCAAACTTCGCCATAATCTTCAGCGATGACGCCACCTTTCATGTCAGTGGAAGAGTGAATCGGCACACTGTGCGAAGTTGGGGAACGGAGATCCCCACACTTACACGGAGCACGTGCGGGATTTCCCAAAAGTGAATGTTTTCTGTGCCATTTCGGTGAACACAGCCCATTCTTCTTCGCAGAGAACACTGTGACAGGCTCCTACTATGACATCACGGAATGGTTGTTGAAAAACGATACGGATGACTTCATTCTGCAGCAAGACGGTCACCATCCCATTTCCACTCAACTGTGCAACCACCTGAACGAATAATTGCCACAACAGTGGATCGGTCGTGCAGGTGCAAATGATCAACAACTGTTGACGTGGTCTCCCCATTCTCCAGATCTCGCTCCCTGTGACCATTTCTTGTGGGGATATGTTAAAGGCAAGGTTTTCGTACTGCCCTTACCACGGGATCTCAACGAAGTGAAAATTGCACATTTCCACTGCAATTACAATAATAGACGAAACAATGCTACTGTTTGGGAAGCCTTTCAGTATTGTTTGGACATTTGTCGTGTTAACAATGGTGGCCATAACGAACATTTACAAGCTATTCATATAAAAAAAACTTGAACATCTGCTCTATCCAACTTTACCATTCATCTCATCATAACTACAATAGCGATGTTACAGGAAATTTTTGAAATAGTTCAAATCATTTTTGCTCACCCTGTATATCATCATCATTTTTAACCAAGCTTGCATGGGGCCCCTGTCTGAAAATTTTGTCAGATATACATAATTGGACCGTAGGTCCGGTAGCCGAGTGGGTAAGAGCACTTGGCTGCGGATTGGAGGTGGCGGGTTCGATTCCCGACCTCAGAGGAGAGCGGTAATTTTTCCACGCTCCATTCTCCTCCAGACAGGTCCTAGGGCCTACCCAGCCCTCTGTAGAATGGGTACCGGGTTTCTTACACGGGAGTTAAAGGCTTAACTCCTGGCCTCAACCTAGTCCCATTGGTCAAGAAATGCCGGGAGCCTTACCTCTCGCGAGTCCTTGGACCAACATAGGCCTGTTGTGGCAATCCTTTATTTTTTTTTAACACAATTGGACCAGAATATGTCCAACACCATACAAAATGTTAATAAAATTGGAGAACTAAAAAAAACACAAACTGCGTTTTTAAGCGGTGTATTTGACACGCATATCAAAAACACTGACTATATCTATATCTATCTATCTAACAGCCTTTAACAGCCCACTGCTGGACAAAGGCCTCCCTCAGACAGCTCACTGTCTCGGGGGATCAAAGTCTAATCTCCCACACTGACTTTCAACTGCGGGTTGGGAGATGCATTTTAACCCTAACTGCCAGGGGAATAGGCGGAAACGGACAGAAGGAGAAACAGAAGAAGAAAGAAACATCCATGCCTCGACCAGGATTCGAACCCGGGAACTGGCACACTGGGAACTGGCAACGGCAGACCTGCCGTCTAGACCGCACTGCAATGCCAGCACGGCACTGACTATATACTAGCTACTAAATGTGACACACGATTGCAATAAGTGCAATCCAGGAAATATATAAATTCAAATATAACATAAATGATTCTTATCTATGAAAATTCCTGGTTAACTTTTTAATTATATAATTTGGCGGCCCCTGGCTGCAGCCCAATCAGGCCCCCTCCCCTTAATCTGCCACTGTTTTCAACCATTTTCAATCCACTGCAGGATGAAGGTCTCCAAGTTTTTTCCGGTTCTTTCGGTCGAAAGCTTTTCTCTTCCAGTAGAAACCAACCAAACTTTTAATTTCATCCACCCATCTACCTTGTGGACACTTTCTCGGAATCCAGTTTAGGATTTCTGTTGATCATATATATTGGGACCATGCCAAGAATATTTAGCATCAGGATGCAAAACATTTCTATGGCATACCTCTCCCACCATCTAAGTTTTATGTACCATACAATAATATGACACAGCTCTGCATGGTATAACTTTGATGGGTTAAAGCACTAATGCTGTTTTATAGACTCGCTCATTTCAAATGAGATAGCTAAGTGATTGTTGTATGTAATTAATTTATTGCAATATCAGAAGTTGAATTGAGTATCCATTTTTCATATAAGTTGCTAAAATAATTCAGATTAATCACTCACCCAAGTAGCTGTCTCCGCAGGAGATTAATATCTTTTGAGTATTTATAGTAACTGCAGATTTAAAGCACTACATGAGCTGTACCAAAAAAATCCTTAATTTAATAGCTAACTTTAGAATAATGAGTTAGATATTGAGAGGCTTTTAAAATTCTATGATGATCCTTGTAAAGAATTTGTAATAAGTTTAGATAGATTCATAGAATTTATGTCACTGTATATACCTTATTTTATGTAAATTTTAATATTGCTTTATTGTTATGGCACTAAAGATAGTATGTTACTATAGTCTCTTTTTTATTTCTGGTTTCAGAAATCCTCAGGTCAGAGCTGTCCTTCCCAAAGGAATTAAAGTATGGAGTGGCCAGTTGTATAATAAATTAAACTACATAAGTGATGTCAATCTTATTTCTTTTAGTTTGTTCCATAAACCATTATGCTTGTAAGTATAGAAATTTATTATTTTTACTTTTGCATTTTTATTTTCCATTTATTGCTTCATATTATTTAGGTTATAAAATCAGAATGGTAAAATTTCAGGTTATGGAATATCATTGCTTTTGGGTGTTTAGAAAAGTCCCGAAACTTTGTAACTGTATAGAGCTTGAAAATTTAAACATTTGCTCTTACATGAAATGTATAATTAATAGTTACATCAATTTTGTATGATTTCTCCTGGCCTGTTTCTTCTTCAGCTGGGCAACTAAATAAGGTTCTAAATTATCTGGGCACGTGTCAAACTGGATCTTTAATCTCAGATTTATCCTGCTACTCTTGCTTAATTAGAAGCCTACATATTCAGCAGCCAATTAAAGCCTTCAAGGCTAGTTAATCTGGCTTTTTCTTGGCCTTGATGTCAGTCCTATATATTAAATATGTATTAAAGTAGAGTGTTGCATCTATGAAATTGAAAGTAGACAAATCTTTTTTATTCTATCAAATTTCAACCAATTTTACCATTGGGAATCTAGAAAAAAAAAACTTTGGTGTAAATAATTCACAGTGCCATTGATTGTAGAATTATTCCTAAATGTGTTGTTGTTATGAAACTGAATCATATCAGAAGCAATACTTTGAAAGATTAGGTAACATAAGCAGAATTTAAAAGAGTTTTACATGCCGCAAATAATTTAAATTAAATAAAACAAGAAATGAATTCGGCACAAATCTAACCAAATTGCCTTTCTAGTTCAATTATCGGGAAGGAATCGGGAACTGAATTCATTTCTTGTTTTATTTAATATAAATTATTTGCGGCACGTAAAACTCTTTTAACTAATGTTTCTTTGTATTAAAATAACCTTCAGTCCTATCAGTTATTAGGAAGAGGTTTTTAATTGTGCAAATTGGCACAACATTTATTGTTGATTTTTTTTGTTCTTCGGGGGTCACTGCCAGGTGTGACGGTGATCTCCACTTAAGTATCTTGCTTTTCTGGGTCTTTTATCGGGGAAGGCAGAGATCGGGCTGATGAGTCCCCTGTAGGACGAAACGGCCGTTCCCGATTCCTTCTCAATAATTGAACCAGAAAGGCAATTTGGTTAGATTTGTGCTGAATTCATTTCTTGTTTTATTTAATTTAAATTTTATAAGCAGAATTTATTTTTAAGCATTTTATGTCCATAGTTCAGCTCAAATTATACAGACTTTATTCAATGGCTTCTGCACAGTCTTCTTTACTTGCTTTCCTTGTTCTTTAGATATCTGCATGTCTCTTTCGTGTTTTGCAATGTTAAGTTTATCCCAATGGCCACCAGACCCAGTCTTCCACTCCATCTTTTGTTCTATTGTAGACATAATATATCTATATATTGAACATTGTTACTATTGCATAATAACCTCCCTCTGCTGCTGCAATTTTCATTTAGATTGTCTGAATATCCTTTTTGTTAAGTAATAACAATGTTTTTGTTAATTTTGTTACATAATAATTAAATGAAAATAGATGGAATGTATAGGGGAAACAATATATGTGTATTTAATACAATTCAAACTATTTAAGTTTCAAATGAAAAGATTTTCTTTTTTTTAGAATTTATTATCCTTTAATATTTTTAACTTGAACTTTCTATTAATTTTCAGTGGTACCAAAATTACCATATCCCAAACAATGAGCATTCCAAAGATGCGGTTGAAGTACTTTTCCAAATTGAGCAGAATATCTCTCAGAAGAGAATGCCATGCCGGATCTCAGTTTCTATTATGCTGTCAATTACAAGCTGATTCTTCAAGTCTTATTTTTAGGCAGTTGATTAAATTTTTAGTTAATTCCAATCAAGTAAGTAAAATTCACTTTTATTTTGCATTGAAATTTTTTAAACCAAAGTTCCTATTTTTTTGAAATCCTTCCACGTACCTTGCATCTTTAGTTTTACATAATATGCAGAACGGGGAGGGGGGGTATTCTGAATATTCAGTTACGTGTTATTTAATACTTCTCCGTTGCAGACAATTAGGTATTTTTCTTCCTCGTGAGTTGAATGATTCCAGTTAGGCTGAATCGTATACTATTTCAAAAACAGTCTTCAAGTCCTGATTAAATCACAAAAAAAAAAACATGATTTCAATGGGATCCTTCGAAAAATTTAATATTGTTGCTTGAAAGGAATTGAGTCATCTTATTTTTTTCAGTAGAAGGTATCTTCTGTCGTCTTCTAAAGATATTGTCTTTTCACAAAATGCCTTCCCATACATCTGCTACACTATCTTTCACATTAGAATATTTTTCAGCCACAAGTTTCATTCCCCATAATTTGCAGATCACCATTCTCTCACCTATATTAAAAAGCTATTGTATGATAATAACGACAGTCTTCTGAATAAAACCTGCCATTTATCACTGTTAGAACAATTTAGAAATCTTAAAATACAACTAGCTTTTGGTGGACAAGGTGTGACATTATGGATCACGTGAACTGGATGTTTTGAATTGTGATAGTCAAAAGAGATAACTTAAGTTTTTTTTTTGTTGTTGTTGTTGTTGTTGTTGTTGTTGTTTTTTGCAGTACATAGTCTAAGAATTTTCACTCTGTACTGAGGGAAGAAAATGGAAACTATTATAGACAGAAAACTTGCTTTTATGTAACTTTCTGCATAGTTTCCTTCTGAGTGTGAACATTGATAGAAGGTCTAGAAACTATTAATAATCTCTTCTGAAATGCTTTCAGCTTCATTATAACTGTTTTGATAACTTTTACATTCATAAAAATCTAAATTTTCTTGAATTTTGATCTTTGGGAATGAAGAAAAACAAACAAAAAAAAAACAGGCAGCTAAAGCCAAATCTGGCAAATACAGAGGACAGCTAATTTCATTGGCCTGTTTTTATTTTGCTAAATAATGCAGTACAACAGAGAATTTGTGAGGGCATTATTGTCATGAACCATTTATCTGATTGGATTAACTTGGGCATTAAAGGTATCATTTGTTCCTTGAGATGCTTCTGTTCTTCTGCATAAGAATCCCCATTGACAGTCTGACCAGCACACAATACTGTTTGCCACTCAGAGATCATTGATTGAAAAGAGCATCATCTCTGTAAGGTTTCTTTGATATCTCTTTTATTTTTTGGTGGCAGATTTTACAAGTTCAAAACAAAATTTAATAGCATTTCTTTGTTCCATCACAAATACTACAAGGTGTACAACTTTGCATTCGCCGTTTTTTCTCCAACATTTGAGGTTTTAATGAAACAAATTGATTACACATGTATCATTCAAAGTATTGTCCATCGCTGGCCACTACTTTCTCCCATCTTTCGGGCAGTGTACAAATCCCGCGTCAAAAAAATTGTTCATCTTTTGAAGCGATCCACGAATCGATCCAATTTGTGACTTCTTCATGAGATCGGAAGTGTTGGTCAGCCAGGCCATGCGCCATTGATCGAAACAGGTGATAGTCAGAGGGAGCGATGTCTGGAGAATACAGCGGGTGGGATAGGACTTCCCATTTTAACGTTCGCAAGTACGTTTTGACCTCTTTTGCAACGTGGGATCTAGCATTGTCGTGCTGCAAAATCACTTTATCGTGCCTCTCGCTGTATTGCGGCCGTTTGTCTTTTAATGCTCTGCTCAAATGCATTAATTGCGTTCGATAATGAGCACCTGTCGTTTTAACACCTCATAGTACACGATGCCGAGCTGGTCCTACCAAATGCAGAGCAGGATCTTGGAGCTGTGAATATTCGGTTTGGGCGTCGACGTGGAAGCATGGCCGGGATATCCCCATGATTTCTTGCGTTTAGGGTTATCGTAATGAACCCATTTTTCGTCCCAAGTCACAATTTCAATGCAGAAATCCCTTCCGTTGTTGCCTCTGAAGCAATTGTTCACAAACACACAAACGCCGTTCAACGTCTCTTGATTTCAACTCATACGGGACCCAATTCTTTCTGAATCATGCCCATGGCCTTGAGACATTTTGAAATGGCTTGCTGTGTCACTCCCAGTGATCGTGCCAATTCTTCTGAATTTGACGCTAATCTTCACTCAGCAATGTCTCCAATTTTGCGTCTTCGAAAACTTTCTCTCTTCCACCACTATGCCAGTCTTCAACGTTAAAATCACCATTCTTGAAGCGTTGAAACCACTCAAGACACCTTCTTTCACTAATAGCCTCCTCACCATACGTACTGGAGAGCATTCGATGAGACTCAGCCGCTGTTTTCTTCATATTGAAACAAAACAGTAACACATGATGCAGACACAAATCGACTAATGTTTGAATGGGGTTCTGTTGACCGAGGTCCAAGCTAACTGCCTGACGTCTGCGATCTGTTTCTTTCGACTGCTACTTACCGTTGTCGCCACCTATCGGCAAACGGCGGAAGCAAAGTTGTACACCTTGTATACAGGAGGAGCGCACAAGATATAATTGTCGCTTATTTGTAACTGACTAATGAAACACTATGAAAGCTTTTGAATATTAGTAAGTTAAGGTTTGGATTACCTAATTACTTATTGTTGCTCTTTACTTTCATAATTTTAAATTAGTTGAAGAACTTTTTCTATGTGGGTACATTAGATTAATTACTAAAAGGTAAATTTGTGATTTAATACAAATGATATAGTCTTATTATCTGAAAGTTGCATTTTTGGTTTAGTATTTTTTTAATTAAATTGGAGTGTTTTTTTGTCTTTTGTTTAGGTTGCAATTTGGAATTGCGGTCGACGAGTGGAAGCCGTTCTTATTCCTTCTTGTCTGTCATCTGCTGCTCTAGGTAATCATTAATTGTAAATCAGTAAATTAATTTATTAACATTTTTTTATTAGTGATTCCCATTTAGGTGCCTAAGATTACTACATATTGGAAAAGAATTGTGTAACTCCATTATTCAAGGCTCAACTGCAAGTTACGTTTCATTAATTTGCTATTGCCATCTGTCACTACTATTTGCTAGAATATTGTAGAAAGCTATTTAGCCATGTAGCCATCTGCTGGTCTGAGCAAAACATTTCCGTTGACCTTCCTAGGCTGACAAGTGAGCCTAATTTTTTTTGTGAAAATGGTTAATAGTGGCTTGTTAACTTCATTGAAGTAAACAGCAACCAATTACCTATTATAGAGCATTCAAAAATTCCCTTTCTTAAAAAGGCTTGCTTTTCTTTTTCTTTCTTTTTTTTTTTTATTATGCATAAAAACTTCTCTTTTTATTAGCTTCATTATAACAATAGTAAAAATATACTGAGAAAAAAAAGGTAATGTAACATCAAAACAAATTGTTTAGTTGCCGGGCTACATGAAATCACAAGCAGCACAAATGGGCTAATGGGTGATTTCTTCAATAGTTAAAATTGATCACTGTCATTATTTACAACAGTTGCTAATAGCAACAACTTCAATGTGAAACGAGAATATTTTTAGGATTCAGAATGACTTATATTAGGAAGGACATTTTATATTAAAGAATATGATAATATTTGAAAGGCCAATTAGATCTATTAGTAAAAATACAATTAAATTGTGTTATTATTCATTATGTTTATTTAATAGGTCTAACCGGATTTCCAATATTGCCAACTAACTGACATAACAAAGCAATTTAAAATTGTAGTTAAAAATGGAAATTATGAAAATTATATACAATTATATTCCAGTGCTGCATTTTAAGAAATAAATTATTTACATGACTAAAAGATTGATTTGATAATTCATAAGAGAAATAAATAAATATGCAACCAGCAGAAGCCAACTGCCATAGGTCTAAGGATATGAAACACACTTCAATTCTACAGTTTTTGCCAAAAATTCAGTCACTTGTTTGACTTACCAGTGGTAGCCGTTCTGGCATGGCCGAGCAGTCTAGACAGCAGTCTGCCGTGAGGCCAAAGTATCGGAACCTGGGTTCGAATCCCGGTGTAGGCCTGGATGTTACTTACTCCTTCTGTGTTTCGTTCGTTTCTGCGGGTATAACATGAGCTGCCTCCTATGGCGTAACCTGGGCAACGTTTCATCGGCTAAATTATCATATTTCTCAACACTTGTTGGGGCCAATAGTTCGATACTAAGAACCCGGGTGTTGGCAAACAAAAAAAAAACAAAAAACTTATCAGTGGTTATTAAAAAAACCCAAAAATCCTTTTTAAACATTAAGAAATGATTAATATTTCCTGAAACGCATCTTTATAAATTTAATCTTAGATTTTGACTTAGAAACTAATCAAAATCCATGTCTCTGTTTTCCTTATATATATATATATATATATATATATATATTCAAAATTATTTAATGTAAACAAAATTTGTACATTTTATGACGAACTGCAAACACACAGGATTAAAAGAGTAAAAAGGTTTATACATATTAAAAATACAACATTATGACTGGTTTCAACAAAGCCTAGTCAAAGCAGTTGTAATTTTGTATTTTTAGTATGTATAAACCTTTTTAACTCTGTTTAATCCAGTGTGTTGGTCATTCTTCATAAAATCACAATTGCACAAATTGAACTTCATTAACCAAAAAAAAGTTTGTGACTTTTGATAAAAACTATAGGACCAAAAGCAGAGTCAGGCAATACCCTTATAATTTAGTTTTCTTATGAATTACTTTTTCTTATATATAAAATTTGCTAATATACATTATTTAAAATATTTACATAAAATCAACTCAAAATTCTTTTTAGCTGTCGCATCAATCTTCACCCTAGGAAAAAAAAAATCATTTGAATCTGAAATATTCTAATTTTATTATTATTATTATTATTATTATTATTATTATTATTAATATTGTTATCTTTATACCAAATGATTTTTTTTTATCTATTAGGCTTTCCTGCATTACCTACTCCAGAATGTGCAATGCATTGTCTCTTTATATCACCATATTCCTTAGCGCAACGTCTTGATGCAGAGAGAGGTATGTTCAAACTTTCTCTTTAGACCTTATTTGTAATTTCCTTAAGTAAACTTAACTCTTTATTACATTTTATGGTAAAAAAGAAAAATTTAAAAAATCAAATACATAGAGAAGTTTTAAGAAATTTGTTTGTTTATTGTTCCACGATATATATTTAAGAACCGTGAAACCAATGGCCCAGAAAAGTTAAAACTCTTAATGATAATTTGGGGTTGCAGTCTATTTTTTTTAGACGTAAATTGTGATCTGATTTTAGTTGAAGAAAGGGAAAAACATTAGTTTTTGTATAATGATCCACCAGCTTTCTACAGAGCACCCGACAACTGTTAGAAATTGTCCCTATAAAAAAAATCAGCATCTGAAGAGAGGAAGAATTTCCAAATTGTGGACATTTCAATGAATTTTGTGATTTTCTGTTTGTTTTGTTTTTGTTTTGTTTTTTTTTTTTTTCATTTTTGTTTCAAATAAATTATTATTATTAATATTACAAAACTAGCTTGAAAATTATCAAAGAGCATTTTATTAATGTTGAATCCACAACAACAAGTCACCTAACAATAACAGCAATCCTTATAAATCCAAAATAATAAATTACCTGAAAGGTCAGCCTGAATTTATTTAAATTATTTACAAGTATATTCAGTTTTGTGAATGTATGAAATGCAAGAAGAAAAAAAAAGCAATGAATTATATAAAATTCTTACTATAACTTTCACTAATACGATGGTATTCAAAGAAACTGCAACACCTAGTAGTTTCACAGTTCTGAGCTTTTGAAGATTATAAGTTACATTAATGACAAGAAACACATAGAAAAATGTAATATATATATATATATATATATATATATAGTATTAATGGTAAAAGCATAACTAAATAATTCTTTTTTGCAGTTTATCTCCAAATGTTCCAAAATTGTAAAAAGACCATTATTAACTCCAAAAACTAAGGCAGAAAATTAATCAGAATCTCTCATATTAATTCAGCTTATCACGTCAAATGCAGAAAATAAAAATATTGCCAGATACAAACTCTAATATTTTGTTGAACCATTTCTGGCCTTGATGATGGCAGCACATTGTTGAGGCATTGGAAAAATCAATTTCTGAATCTAGTCAAGTAGTAATTCATGGTTCCAAACATGAATTATTGCTTCCTGAAGTTCTCTTGAGGATCTTTGGTTTCGTTTTCTCATCTGCGGATTCTGCAATCATACCAACAATTTTCTACAGGATTAAGATGAGAGCTGTTCCATCACCAGCTACGAGTTCTAATGGACCTTTTTTAGTAACCACTTTTTTACCTGTAACGAATGGAAGAGCATTATTATAGAATTTCTACTGTAGAAATGAAGCTACAGTAACTTGCAATGTGCCTACTTAGGCTGGTCCGGATACATCAACTACAGTTGATGGTTGATAGAGAATGGTTGAACTGCGAACTTGATAATTGATACAATCTCTTCCAGAGTATACAATTGCTCCAGTTGATGCTCAAAATGGCCGACGCTATCATTGGATTGTGAATTTTGTTTAATTTCAGTTTTAATAAAAAATTAGAAACATGAGGAGAAAGTTAAACGATTGATATAAACAATAGGCTATGTCAAAAATATTTATTGGACAAAAATAGGCAATTACACAATGAATCTAGTCCCACACAACATAATCAAACAGCGAATCAAGAAAAGCACCCTCTCTTGAGTATCACAATAACTACAATATAAATACACACTGCATGTACATTGCCATCTTGGTTGTCAGGATCACCCTGCTCTCTTGACGGTTCATGTAGTTGACCAACCGGCCACAACTGAGTTGAAATCAACCAGCATAAGTGGAAGTGGACGATGTGCAGTTGATCGACTGTAATATCTGAACTCAGCCTTACACTTTTGGCTCAATGACAAGCAGCAGAGTTGTTCTAAAAGATTCAGTCACTTGCCAGTTGCCAGCAATTTTTTTTCCAATACTGCCTCATAACCCTTGTTATTTAAGAAACTTTTAGTGAAATGCAGGCGACCTACAGCACAATATGAAATGTGCACCAGATCATTTGGGTAGTAGGAAATTTAACTTGTAGACATCATAGAGAGGCTGGATGGTAACCCTGTCTTAGTCAAATAGATTATCTACCATCAGCAACATACAGGTTGCATTTCTTGTTATCAGAGAAAACAACTGATCCACTGACCTGGTGTCTATTTGACATGATGTTTCCACCATTCCAGTCTAGCCTTTTTCAATTTTAGCGTGAGGAGGGGGCTGCTGCTTCAGATGACGAGCTACAAGTCCTTGTTTGAAAAGGCATCTTTTCATTGTTACTACATTTGCTATCACTCCCATACATTCTTCCTATTCATGTTTCAGCTCAG
Source organism: Thereuonema tuberculata (assembly GCA_023159025.1). Lineage (NCBI taxonomy): Eukaryota > Metazoa > Arthropoda > Chilopoda > Scutigeromorpha > Scutigeridae > Thereuonema > Thereuonema tuberculata. Next base: position 22,668,496 of record JAFIDM010003189.1, on the reverse strand, counting down.
CAGAAGAAGCTTTGTGCTTTATATGACATCAGTGGTTAAAACATGATCCTGTTTTGCCATAGAGACTGGTTTACTACTAATTCCTTTTTTCCCCATCAGGAGATCCAGTATGGTTGACTTTGGAAAGAAATTTACTGATACACTCAATTGGACATATGATTTGCAATACCATGCAATGAAAATCCTTTCTCTCTTAAAGCAAAAATAACATGTTTTTTTTTCATGGCACCAATGCACATAACTTGTCTTGGTTACACATGTACGAAATAATTAACTCCTGCAGAGTACTTCTGTAACTGGATGATGCATTAACTTCTATATTTCATCATGAAGTACTATTGCCAAACATCTCTTATGTAAACCATACCGAATATTTCCAAATACTTGGACTTATATGACAAAAATTTTACAATTTTAAGGGGTGATGCAGTTTCTTTGAGCACCGCTGCAATTAAACTTGTTCAAACAATATGAACTTGTAAGTTCATTTTATTAGTTTGTCTTCGATGGTAGATGGTCTTGTGGAGTGTGGTGCATCTTTTTTAAAGAAAAATTACCTGCTTAAAATTCCAATTTTGGCACATTCTCTTAGTTCACTACATTCTTTCTATATATATATATATATATATATATTGCATTTTTTTTTTTTCCATTTTTGACTTTTTGAAAATAACAAAGCACATCGAGAACATATTTTAGTATCTTCCATTTCAAAATAACTTTCTAGGAATTTCGCTTCTATTATTTCATTTAGTTTAATAAAGAAATTATCAATAACCAACACAATAATACAACTGTAGACAGGTTTCATCCAGTTATCTGGTTCACAGATGGTACTATTGTACACATGAGAGGTAATCTGAACAAACTTTTGGTTCTGCCCAATAATTAACACATGAAAGAAAATAATGCAGCCTTAATATTCTCATTAAAAATCAAATCGCTAATTACTCTGCCTTTTATTTTTTTTTTCATTCAATAACTGTGTTTTCTTATCTAGGTAAACGTTGATTGGAAATTAGAAAAATCTACATAAATTTACCATGTGAAAAATAAAATGATCAAACTAATCTTTTTATGAAAGAATTATTAGAGTGCAATAATAATTAAGTTTAATGATGAACTATGAAGTTATATTGTCAAAACTCTAAATGTTCATACAGTAAATCCTCGATTTAACGGACTAATTCAGATGACGTAAGTGTCCTTTAAAGCCAAAAGTCTGTTATCTAACATAGTAGCTTTTCCAGGTGCACAGTGCCATATCTAGGAAATTTATCAGGGGGGTAAGTCGGCCCCATGCCGCCCCTGTAGCTGTGTTTCACTATTAAATTATAAAAAAGGATCAATTTTCAATCCCATTTTGCCGCCCCCTGGACGTGCCCCCCAGGGCAGTTGCCCCCCCTTTTGCTCCCCCCTTAATCTGGTACAAAAAATTGACAAATCAGTTAGTTTATCTGTTTTTACTTGTATAGATATGTTTATGTAATTAAAATTAAGTATGTATAAAAAGTTTAAATTTCACATAAAACTTTCTATATGTATTATTGCTCATGTACTCAATGATTTCAACAATGTGTTTTACCGTAAGGCATGCCACACAACTACAGAACCAATTACCAGTAGCGATTCTGTGTGATCACATGCTAATTATACACCAAATGTTGTTTACGAGTAGTGACTCTTGGATTTAAATGTGTATATAATTGTAGATATGTAATATTTATTTGTGTCGGCAAAATTACTACAGTGTTTTTTCCAACATGTGGTCTATTCACTAGAATTTGTTGAAAATAACAGTGAATTAATAACAACAACAAAAAATAACCTGTTAATTATAAGCAAATCTTGTTAAAAGCATTTTAAATTACAGTGCGTTAATTTTCACACATGATATACGAACTGGAAGTTTTGTCCGTTAAATCAAGGGTTTAAGGTATAGTTTAATGATAATATACACTAAACCTTTTTAGGTTGTAGGGGAAAAAAAGTAAATAAAATTTTTGAAAAAAAGAAATAAAGCCTGCAAAAAAAAAAAAAAAAAAAAGATCAAAATAGAAAATCTAACTAGTTTTAGTAATGGGAAAAGAAAAAAATATTGAAAAATCATAATGGGGAAATATTTATTGCAGCATTCCAAATTGTAATTTCAAAAAAAAAATAGAAATAATAATATTCTTTAAAAAAATGGCTTGTCGCTATATACGGATAATATCATGTTTTGAAATGGGACTGCAAGACAGGAATCGGAAAATAAAAGAAAGAGTTCAAAATTCGAATCTCTCTCTTAATAGGACCTCCAAGTAGATCTGTTAGATATTATTACCTTTTTGAATGACAGATTATTTGAATAACTAATAAACGTAATTGATAAGTGAAAGAAAAGAGATCTTTCGTATTAAAATACATTACAAATGACTATATTGAAGTCATAAGAATTTTAGTTGATGACTATATTGAAGTCATAAACTCTTCCTCAACATTTCAATAGTTATTAATACAAGAATAATGTGCTCAGATTGAATTAAAATCTAGCAGAATTTGACATTAGATTTGGGACCTTAAGAAACTATTAAGTATTTATTTTTATTTATTTTTTTTGGCCAAGGTAATGTTTGCTAGGAAATGCATATGTACAAGGGAAGGGAGTCAGTTGGTCCCACAGCACTGGGCCCGGGTTGAGGTCTTAAAAGAAAAAAAAAAAATATGAATTAGCCTATCACTTCTAGTCTTTTTTTTGTAATTAAGTCTACATTTTATATAAACTAATTTCATATAATCTGTGATTTTGCCCATAATGTGTGAGGGGGGGCTCATTACTGCATTTGGTACCTGGGCCCTGAATTTGTTTATAGGGGGCCTACATATGTAATGCATTTGTCAGAATAAATTGCAGCCAGATGCAAAATAAATTGAGATTACTAAATGCACTCATAATAATTAATTCTTAAATTGTTTTTCTAATTAAAAAAACAAACTAATCTACTGTAATGACCATTGAAATCTTTCATTATTTTATTAATGGAGAGTTCTTAATTGGAATCCATTTCTTTTTAGATCAAAGCCTGTTATTGTGTTGGTCCTTATTCAATAATAGAAAATAATTCTATCTTAAATATTAATATATAAGTTATTTTTTTTTTCCTCATTAGAACGTGTGTTCAAACGCAGCCTTCATATGGGAAGGACTGACCCTGCATTTGGTCAGGCAAATGGTAAGTTTATCATTTCTTTTTTAATGATTCTTTTGGATTGTTTCATATAAAATGTCAAGTTTTATAGGAAAAAATGAAACCTCAAAATTTTATAAAAAAACAAAATTTATTAATTGCAGTAACACATTTACTTCAATAGTCTTATGTCGTCATGTTTATAATTCTAAAGTTCCTTTAAAAAAATTAAGCGGCATCAGATTCTTTGAATGTGCCAAAAACAGCCTGTCAATCTTTGAATTTTTTGTTACACGGGGGGGAAAAAAAGCCCCAAAACTTCAGAATAATTGGAAATCTGTTGGTAACAAGTTAGGAGATTATACTGGATGTGGCAGAAAATCATTCTCGTTGTTGAAGTTTTTACTCTTGTTTTCTTAAAAAGGATGTGTTTTCTTGCAAAATAATGGGAAGAATATGGTTGTTTTTGGAAGAAATTTTTGGTGCATTATTTCAAGTTATGACAAAAACTTTCTGCGGTGATTAGTTTGACCTGGTTGTAGAAAAACAATGAATTTCTTCTGTTGTCTCCCATGCCATCAATTGTTGTTTTTTTTTTTTGATTCAATGCTAGTTTTGAGTGTGTTTTGGAGCCTTGCTGATATCAAAGCCATTGACCTGATCTTTTACAATTAAAATCCACTTTTCATCACAAATGATAATGTGCCTCTTTGGTTTTCAAATGGAAATTTCCATGTAATGAAACCTCTGCATTTCATTGAGTTTGTAAGGCATCCAAGTTTTCAATTTTTTAACCTCGCCTTTTGCAGCAAGGGGGCAGTAGATGCATTAAGTCATCTGCAAAGCACCTTACTGGTTTTGATGTATCTTGACTCAACCGAAGCTTTTAAATGGTTTCTCTGGTTCTCCATATGATTTAGGAAGAAGGCTTGAATCTCCACCAAGGACTTTGTCAAACCAACGCTGAATGGTGCATTTTTTAACAATGTTTTCTCCTAATGCACGACAATGACAATATTATGGACCATTTCCATGTAGTTACTTGTACAAAGTAAATCTACAATTCCTTGCTTTTATGGTTCAAGGAAAAAAAATTAAGAAATAAAATCGCAATGAATAATTAATAAAATAAATCAACAGCACGTATTACACTAATAAGTAAGCTTATGCGCAATTTGCCAGAGTGACATCCTAATATAAGTATCACTTTTTGATTGAGCGCAAAAATAATATTTCATATGAAACAATCCAAAAAAAGGTATTTAAAACATTTTTTCTAATTTCTTCTCTTCTGGAATTCTTAATATTAAGCCACAACATACTCAGTATAAATAAATGTAATAAAACATATATATACATTTATTAAAACGAAATTTTCAAAGAGAAATCGTCTCTTCTTCTTCAGCTTACAATCACTTTCTCTTTGAAAATTTCATTTTAATAAATGTATATATATGTTTTATTACATTTATTTATATTGAGTATGTTGTGGCTTAGTATTTAAAACATGTTTTTAAAATATTAATGCTAAGATTAAAAGATGCATTTTAAATAATTCTCATATTAGAGAAGCATTTTTTTCTTTGCTTATAGTAAATTAAAATATTTAAAAGTTTTCATTAATTTAGTATAGCCTAAATTTTCATCAAAACACACTTATGAAATAAATCAATTTATAAATTATAGTAGTATTTTAAGACAATGGCATCTAACCTTCAGATTAACAGTAAAAAACTGAATGAAGGGACAGTATTATAAATATATATATAGTTTACCAAAAAAATCATTAATTTAAGTCTGTTTGTGGATTTTTAGATGTTTGAGGATGTTTGGTAATTATTTGAAAGTATGATTTGTTTTAATATGCTTTTAGGTTCTTTGTGTCTCTTGATAATGATAACGTAGTTGAATTAAGGAATTAGTACCTCTTTAAAGGGAATTTTATCCTTCATTTCAGAAGAAAACTTTGAATCTGGTTTTGTTTTACCAATACCTGCTGACAGCCTTTTAAAACCAAATGTTCTTGTTGGAATATTTGAACAGCAAGCTGTACTTCAAAAAGCCATAGGTAAATATTTACCATGTAAATATATTAATTTCTTTTTTTTTTTTTTTTCTGTTCCGGTTACCGTAATGTATGCTTTAATCCATTTTATGTGGAAGGATTCAGCAAGAAGGTGATGGGATAGTCTACTATGGTGCGGAGTTTGATATCTGTAAAGATGGGGAGGGGAGGGTTCCTGTTTCATTGAAATTTGTTAATGTGTGTGACTGTGTTGGGTCTCTGTCAGTGCAACTATTTTATCTTCCTTGATGCATGTGGAAAGGGGACATCATGTTTGTCCCACATAGTCTGAGGGGACACTATGAAGAAATCCGATGTACTATGTTGAAGGGATCATTGTGTTGTGTATTGTGTGAGATATGTATGCTTGTGATCTGAATTCAGGGGTATGATGGTAAGGGGCAAGGAATTGTTCAATAAAGCACTCAAGATGTGGGTAGGGTAAGGGAAAAAGGGATATATTTTATGAGAGGGTTTGGGTTGTGTGATATTTATGGCTTTTCTCAATTGGTGTTGTAGGAAGTTAAGATGTTGTGGAGTAGGTGAGAGCAGTAGTTGTAGAGATTGAGTTTAAGATACCTGCCATATAATGTAATGTGTGGACGGTGAATGGAAAGCATTTGTTTTCATTGTAGTGGAGCAATAGGTTCTGTGATGACATGACTAACGAATAGACATTGTGTTTGGAGATAGATATGTATGTGGATATATGCCAGTTCGTCATTACAAAGCAAATGGACTTTCTTATCCACACCATATACTACAGACAGTACTTCTCCCACGAAAACACAACATATCTCCAAATGATGATAAATCTCCCCTAATGATGGAATATTTAGAGTACTCTGAAACTGTTGGGTAACACACTATTAGTCCATCAAGGGACAGATTTTCTTTCTTTTCTTTTTTTTTTATTTTTCTGTTTTCTTTTGAAAATCCAGCATCTTCATATCCAACACAATGAAATGCTTTATTCTTATTCATATTCTCTATTCAAAAATTGTGTCATATAGATATATTTATGTATATACAATTTATATACAAATTAAAGGTTACACAATTGAGTAAAGAGACTAGTATGAATCTTCATAATCCCTGAAGAAGAACTCTTTCAAGGTGTAGAAGGCTCGGTTTTGCAACCAGTTCCTCATGTATCTCTTTAGTATTGTTGGATTGTCACTCTTGATTTCCTCAGCAAATGCTTTTTATATCCAGCATTTTTCCAGCATACTGTAAGAAGATACCACTCACAAACACAGTCTACTAAAAGGGTCAGATTTTAAAGTAAACAATGATCGTTTCTCAGATTAAATCAGAGTGACTGGAAATAATCGTGGTAATTCATTAATTGCAGAACGACCTTGAAATAGAATTAATACATTTAATCCCGGTTCTTTCATTCTAGAATGCCAACATTGGCGACACCTACAACAGAGTTGACTATCTCTACATTCAACAAATATTGTTGTTAATCTCTCTTTTTTTTTTTTTTTTTCCAAATAATTTCTGAAACAGCTATGGAACTAAGCTTTAAATAATCTTTTGTTATTTGAGTATTATTTTGTAGATTTTTATTACTGTCCCATCATTTTGGATCATTGCTCTGAATTGTCTTTACATAGTCCAATTACTATAATTGAATTTATTTATTGTTGCTTGTTTTTAATTAATCTTGCTTCCTACTTTTTCTTTATCATTTTTCCCTCCCTCCCAGTCTCACTCTTACTGTTTAATGGTAACAACAATTCAAAATCAATTATTTTATAGTGTTAATAAAATGTTATGTTTTTGTTGCTTCTTTGATTTTGATATTCAGGTTCTATTGTTTTTTGTTTTGTTTTGTTTTTGTTTTTAATTTGATCACTAGAGATAAGTATGTGAATGATAATTTTTCATTTAATTTTTTACTTGATTAAGAAAATTCTTATTTCTATTAATATTATTATTATTAAAGAAATTCTTATATTTATTCCTCTTGTTCATAACTCCGAAAAAGTGATAATTTGCAGACAACCTATCGGTCTGCTTCTTCAAGCTAATTTACAACTTTGTAAACTGAACAATATCATATGAAATTACATTGAACATTAATCTAACAAAAACCATATAAAATCACAATGTATTTCATGCAAACTTTTCATCCATCCCTCTCATAATATCTTGAAAAAAAAAAAAAGATAATGTGTTACTATTAATAAATAAACCTCTGGCCTTATTAATTGATGGGAAGCTTTGGAATATACATGCTTCAAGCACATACCTACTATGTTTATTATTAATTTGAAATAATACATCTACTTCTGGATCCGAGTTATGTTCTTCTGTCAAACAATGTTCTGCCCATTCAGCCGCCATTAGTTTATTACTTCAGAACGCCGCTATATGGTTCTTTCACCCTTTCCTTGAGTGTTCTTCCCAAATTTCTAAAATAAACTTTACTACAGGTCTTACACTTTAGCTTGTATATAGCCCATAATATTTCATATATCCTTTATTTATTTTTTTTCCTTTGCTAACAAAGATTTTTATGTTCTTTAGTGTTTATTATCACCATGTCATGTCATTATCCATATCTATTCTTTTTATTTCTTTTTTTAACTTCAATATTACTAGGTAATTTTAAGATTTTGTTTTATGACCTATTATTCTCTTTATTCATCTTTTTTTCTTTCTTAAAAAAATCTAAAAACATCTTTTTATAAATCCCTTAGGGTACTCGTTCAGTAGCAATTTTAGAAATAATAAATCCAAGGCCTTTATACGTAATATATTTTTGAAAACAAGATTGAATTGTCCATATTTTCAACTACAGATATTATCCAGGTGCACCGATATAATGCTCGGCATTCCTTATCGATATATAATTGTCGTGTTTATGAGGTTTCTGGGCGACTTTTAATGAAAGGTCGGGTCAGAGACAAAAACTGTGGGAATCAAACTGAATAAATTTTCTCATTGATGAAACATGTGTTCCCTTCATTTACTTCAGTCTCTCTCTCTCTTGCAACCATGGATAATAGAAGGAATAAAAGTTATTCTTTAGAGGAAAAAGTGAAATTTATTCAGGAAGTGAAAGACAACCCGCAAAAATCAAAAGTAGAAATAGCGAGCAGCTTAAATATAATTTACACTACATTAAGTGTAGTCAGGTCAAAATATAAAAAAAAGAGAGCCAACCTTGAAAAAAATTGCAACAAAAGCAAATCCTTCGTAGTTAGTCTCAATAATATGTGCTACAACATATATCCAAAGTCCGCCAGATTCCATCCACGGGAAATTAATTAAATTTACTTTAAGTATTGCGAAAAGTGATTGCGACATATGTTTCTGATGAATGACGACAAATCTCTAATAGCTGAACTTTCAATTTTATTTTGCAAAATGACAAAAAGGAGAAAACACAAGAAATGAGCAGTAAAGAAATATGATGTAAAGTCTGAAATATAAACACTCATTCATCAATATCGGAGTGTTCTGAATCAACCTCATATTGGTTGTGTACAAAGGTAACATAACTAGATTCTTGGCATTGTTCCACATTCCTTTGTACACTTGCATCAGATAATAGTTAGAAGATCCCATGAAGCTGGAGATAAATCACTTAATTTTGGAAAATACTCATTGTTCCGCACAAACCATCCCCAAGAGCATCAACCAGCTCTTTCTTTTCTATCTACTCCAATATTTGTTAGTAGCATCGGAATGAATAGTATTTCACTGCTGATGCAGTAAATGGCAGTCTCTCTGGTTCAACGAAGCAATTTGATGACGTGATCTTTTCTTTGAAGATGTAATGATGTAGCATGTTTCATTTTTCTTGACTCCAAAAAATAATGCCATTGATTTCTTACCAACTTCTTCAATTTCATTCATAGACTTGTTCTCTGAGCAGAAGATCTCTGCTAATTATTGTAGGTCATCACTAGTAAGAAGTTTTTAAATGCAGTGGTCTTGCCAATTCCCTGTATATGTGATGGGCTGTCACAGCCTATAAAAGCATGTAGGAAAAGCAAATACTTGCATATATCAGCTCCTAAAATATTTCTTATAGCATGGATGTCATACACTGGCGAAAATGACGTGGATACTTGAATATCGCTTCGAAAATGTAAGGAGAAACCACTGTCCAAAGAATGGTACAACAGCAGTAGGAGCAAGTCAGTATCTACTCCCAACACAACGGTATTAATACATTTAGACGATGCAACAGCTTCCCGCACAATGTCGACATCGGTATCGCCATTAGCGTTAATTAATATGGCATCCTTTGCTACTGAGATTATCACCAATGAGATGTATTATCTTGGTCTTGTTCACAGCATTCTGCAGAAATTGTTCTATCGTGCCAATATAAGGGGTGTCCGGAGAGATATGGATGGGATATTAGCGCTGTATCCATCAAAAACAGCTGTAACTGAGTCATACCATTTCACTGTGATGTCTGCATAAGAACTTGCTATACAGCCGTATGTGACTCCAGTCTTCCAAGGCATTCGATGAAGTAATAACCCTCCATCTAAGACATAATTAGTTGTCCCTTCTGGTGTTTCTTTAGGGGTACATGGCATCTGGTGACTCTTGTGATCCATTAGTAATGTTCGCAATATGTTTGTTAATGCAATGTGCAAGTTTTGACTTTTGACCCCTTCTGAGAATTGTTGGAGACTCGAAAAGAGATGGTGGATATGCACAATGTTCGTATTGCAATGCGTCTTTCAGGTTAACATGACCATTGCTTACAACAACAATCAGACATTGAAACAAAAGTAATGGGTCAATGCTTGAATCATCAGTGTCATCAATTTTCACTCTTGCAATTGAAGCTAGTGTTTTTACTTTTATCAGATCTTTTACAGGTGTATGAAAATACATAGTTTCCAGGAAGTTTAGCAACAATTCCACTTCCAATTTAAATGTATCATTAATATTAACATTATCAACGTCAAAGGTAACTCCGGTAACTATATTTTGAAGTGATGAATCAGAATTAAATGGTGAACATTGTATAAGAAATTCCACTATCCCCCCCCCCCCCCATCTGCTCTATCTTGCAATAGTTTTGATTTATTCATGTCCTTGTGCTGATCACTTGTTGAGTATGATACATCTGTGAATACCTGCATTGCACTATTAAATTCACAACATGCAGACATTGAGAGAACCCAAAGTGCGCGCTGATTATCTGTAAGGCCACTGCCTCTTGTCAGACTACCAGTAGTCTTGAGGGTAAGCATTAACACTTGCTCTATGACAAGATCACTCCCCAGACCTGACCAAGATGTATCAGTTCTATGTATTATATGTAACCCTTTTTGCAACGAAGCATACACATGGGGTTTCTTCTGTGGAAGGTGCTGCATATCTTGAAGCTAAATGTATCCCGATTTAAGGTAATTTGTGTGACCAGCTACTGCAAAAATTGGTAAACATTCATTAAATGCTTGTAAGTGCAAGTTCCAGGATCCAGTGCGATCTGCTTGAACCAATTTACGCAGCAATGAAACCATTGCCTGATACTGTATCCACAGTTTACTTGTCAGTGACATTTGCTTAAGGTCATCCCTTTTATCTTTAATAAGCTTTTTTAATTGAAGTAATGGTTCATAACGTTCTATGTCATGAACAGATTTTGACTTTTTGACGAGGTTTTCATGCAAGTCTTAAGATTTTTTGTACTAAACCATTTCAATCTTCATGCAAATCACCTTCCTTACCAAGTACATTTTAAAAACTCAACATTTCAAATTAAAATGAATTTTGGCAAAAAAAATACTTCAAATTTGGAATCAGCGTTAAAAATAATGATAAATAGATGTATCACTAGCCTGGTTTTGAATGGAATACATTTTGCCATTTCAACCAGGCGGCCATATTGGAATAGTTAAGTACCACAATGTTCCCGAGGAAGAATTTTAGCGGATTTTGGATATGTGTTAAGTATCAGTGTTCTGGGTCTATTCACACTGAATTTGCTTTTGTTGCAATTTTTTCAAGATCAAACCATATTTTTACTTGACTAATGCTAAGGTGACCAGATTTTAACATTGGTAAAGTGGGACACCATTGACCCGGGGGGGGGGGGAGCCTTGATTAAAAATTTGGTCTGTATGGCAGGGCCGGACTTAAACACCCAGGGCCTCTAGGCACTTGATATTTGTGGGGGCCCCATCCTGAAAATCTACATCAAAAAAAAAAAAAAAGTAAACGAAATCTCCAATTTCACAACCAAAAAAAAAAAAACAGAATCTCCATCTCAACAACCAAAAAAAAACCTGAATGTCCAATTCAAGCTTGTCGTGCATTTTTTCCAAAAATCGGGACTTTTTTTAAAACGCCATGGGATGCGGGATAAATTGTTAAAAATCGGAACTGTCCCGCTTGGCAGGACGTCTGGTCATCTTACTAGTGCAGTAATGAAAAAAGGGGAAAATTTGAGGATAGGAAAAATTAGTAACAATGTGATGGAAAATTAGTGAAAATTTGGTGAGTCTATGTTTTCATTTATCTCAGAACTGTAATTGTATAATGGGTGTACAGTATCTTATTCAATTCCTTAAAGTTTCTTAAAACACGAAATCAGAAAACCTCTATGAAAATGAATACGCTATTTTGAAATTGACAGTTGTACAGTTATGCATATCATATGTTGAAAAATATATACCTAATACACAATATGTTTATTATGAGTTTTCTTATTTAAGTTTAATTAAAAATAAAGTTAAGCCTGAGTTGTAAGTAATTCTCAGTTATGCGTAATTTAAAATTTTCGCTTTGAAATGCATATAAACCAGTTTTTACTGTATCACTTTTTGGAGTTATGAATAGAAGGAATAAATATAAGTTTTTTTTTTTTTTTTTTAATGTGCATATCATTGAGGGGCTATTGTTTTATTAATATTATTATTAAAAGTTTCTTCCCAACAGCCCACTCTATTCACATAACCAGATAAAAATTATTAACAGTTGAAAAAGGATTAAAACTAGTTGATATGAAATTTTGATAGTCTTTTATTTTTCTCTTCTGAAATTTATTTATTGAGTTAGTTTTAGCTTGCACTTTAAATGGCTGAGTAACTTTTTTTTTCCCTAATACATAACATCAATTGTATTTCTAATTGTTGTTAAAATATTATTTTAGAGATTTCATACAAGTTGAAAAATAAATTTGTTCTGCAAACCAAAAAGGATTTTTTTGTGGGATTTTCATTAATTAAACATCGTTATCTTGTCCATTGTGGAGTGTGTACTTGTTTTATAAATAATGGATAGCTACATTTTTTGGATTTCAGTTGTGTTTTTTGTTGAAGAGACTTATCAATTTTAATTATTACTAATGGTTCTATTTAAAAAAAAATAAATAAATAAAACCAGCTAATTAATTTGGCAGTTATCTTGCACCGGAGTTTTCTTAATTTTTATGATATTTTTTTTTCGTCCCTACAGATAGTTACAGTACTGCAGCACAAGCTGAGATAAATGAAAACGAATCAGAATCAAATACCCAGAATTCTTCGGGATCTGCATTGTCTTTAGACTCTGTTAGAGATTCTGTTCCAAGCAGAAGCATTTTGAAAACTTCTTCAAGTGAATCTGTAAATTCATCAACCCCAGAGAACTCTGCACTTCAAAGACAGACTAGTCTTAATGAAAAGCCTATTTCTTACAAAACTTCTGAGTCTGTTAAGCCTGTCATTGATGAAATCATATCAAGGCCAGTTGTGATCTCTCGTGAAAATAGCAAGCCAGCAGAAAAGACCACTGCGTCCTTTTCAAAAGACCGAAGATCTCAGTCGAGAGATGACAGAAAAAGAATCAGAGCTGCTATTCAGAATCAGAAGGCTCCTCCCGGTATCCCTAACATTTTGTTGGAAAGCTTGGGCTCTCATACAGCCGAATATTTATCTGATTCTGACAATGCAGCCTACTCTCCTAGTCAGTTCACACCTGTCCCTGATTTGATAAGCAAGTCAGGGGAGAGACTGAGAAAACATTCAATTACCGACAACATTCAGGAGAAGATGGAAAGAAAGTCTAGTGCAGATAAGCCAGCAGAGGCCAGTAAATTAACAGAAGCCATAATGAATGTATATAGTGCCTTTGGTTTAAGCAAATCTTCAAATCCTGGGTCTTATTCAGGTAAATCATCTAACCCTGATCTAGACAAAACTTCAAATTTTGGACCTCACAAAAGCAAATCGTCTAATCTGGAACCTCGCATGAGCAAGTCATCTAGTCTGGAACCTCGCATGAGCAAGTCATCTAGTCTGGAACCTCGCATGAGCAAGTCATCTAATCTGGAACCTCGCATGAGCAAGTCATCTAATCTGGAACCTCGCATGAGCAAGTCATCAAATCTGGAACCTTGCTTAAGCAAACCATCAAATCTGGAACCTCGCATGAGCAAACCATCAAATCTGGAACCTTGCCTAAATAAGTCTTTGAATCCTGAACCTCCCATCCAAGTAAGCACTACACCTTCATCAATCCGTGACATCATCCCATCAAAACCTGGTAGCACAAATGTTCAAAATTTTATGCACATAATTCATAAAGATCCAAGGTTAGCTCGACTTAAAAATTTAGTGCCTGTAGCACCAAGTCTCAAACCTTCAAATGAAGGCAATACAGTCAATAAAATTGATTCAACCTCTGCACCTGTGAAGGACAAAACCTTGGAGGCTATCACTGAAACTGCTAGCAAAGCAAAAGACTCTGCTGAATTCCATTATCAGTCAGTCTCTTGCATGGAAATTTCCAGTAAATCAGTTTTTTCACGTTCCCCTCAAGAAACATCTCTGTTAGCACAGAATCAAGAAAAGCCAAAACCAGTTAAAGAAAGCTCTTTGAAACCAGCTGCAGTTCCAGAAATTGTAAAGGTAAATGTAATTCTGGTTAAATTTTATAATTTGACTTAATTTTTATACATATTTATCTTCGCAATGGCTATCTACATTAATGTAATGTTTTCATTGCTTTGATATGATCAAAAAAATTGTTTTTGGATGCTCTTAGTCTTATCAGAAATTACTTCATCTAATGCCACAAAGGTGGCACCTTTTATCTGTGCATGCATTTCACCTCTCTCTCTCTCTTTTTTCTTCTTCTTTTTAATTAATTCTCTTTTTTTGAACATTACTGTCATGTTCCCATTTTGTTCCTACCAGAATTAATCTAGTTGATGAAGGTCTTTCACCTATTTAATCAGCTATATTTCATACTGGTCAACTGGTTTTCAGGGGACCTGTTTACCTTTCAGTTATAGTGGTCAAGTAAATCTTACTTCTGGCAAGTTGATTATATACTGTTATCGACAGAAATTGCTTGAACTGTTATGAGCATTATAACATTTTGATGTTCATAATCATAGTTATGAAAGAATTGGGAGTAGAAAATTTAATGTTGATAAAAAATAAAGTGTATTTCATCACACTTTCATTGCATCGTATGCTGTCCAAGTGATTTTTCATTGTCAGTTCTTTGTACTTTTGGACATATATATGTTTACACTCGGACTGAGATGATCATGCAGTAACTATGCCAAATTCATCTTGTTGACCAATAGTGTTGGTCTGCTGATTAAGCACATGATGAGAATCTTTCCTAAATCAATTGTGAATGCCATTATTGGATCTTTATTTCCATTTAGGAGATTTTTAGCCCAATAAGGAGTTTGGCTTTGTTGATATAAGCCACTTCACATCCATCTACTGAGATTGATAGATACTATTTTTACCACAGATAAGGTAAGTTGTCACAAATAAGAACTACTCTTCATGCATCTGTACTAAATTAGTATCACAAAAAGTATCTGATCTGCTTGTGATGAATGGTCATAACCATTTTCAGCACTCGATCCACTTAATGGCTCACTAGGTTCTCTTTAAAGATTTTAGAAATGTTCTCATAGCAAGTAATCAAATACTTGCATTTGGTAACTGGAGTTTAGAAATTTTGAAAATGTTTTACATAAAAGACAATTTCCCCTCATTGCCATCTATTGCTGATCATTAGGCACACTCCCAATTACTTCCTGTGATTCTTTCTTCAGATCTGACTAATCTCTTCTGTCTCAATTTGACTATAATTAAAGTCAGTTTTGGTTGTGTAAATCAGTTTTTATTTCCCATCTTAAGCTGGGCGAACACGCTGCAATTAGCGGCAATATTGTGGGACAATATTGCCCCTTTTTATTGCTGACAACCGTTGTCAGTTCAGATCACGTGCGAACACGTAGTTTTTCCGAAACGAATATTGTCCTGACAATTGATGGTTACGGCGCTTCTCACTAGGGAGAGCTAAAGAGAGAGCGTGTTTTCGTACAGAATTGCTATAGTATTAAACGCCGTCCCTCTTTAGAAATCAATTACGATTCTTTCAGTATCAATTGACAAAATGTTGTTGTTGGAATTATCTGTTTTGGGCCGACCCATTTTGCTGATTTTAAGCCTTGTTTCTCAAAGAAAATGGCCGGCGTGAGTGACTGAATTTCCGATGTTCAAAGTCCCGCCTCCTTCGACGTCAGCATTGTCACGTGATTTCATCCGTTCATGTGATTCGCTATTGTTCCAGCAATACGTTGCGACAACTGAAATTGTTCCTTTTTTTCCGACAATCTCAATTGTCTTGAAATGGGCAATCTTGGACAATATTGTTCATTTTTATTGCTGCAAACGGTTGCCAGCAATGAAAAGGGGCAATATTGTCCCACAATATTGCCTGAAATTGCTACGTGTTCGCCGAGCATTAGTCATAATGGAGTATATGTTGAGATAACGCTGAGTATTAACGTGTGGGGAAATATTGAAAATAAAATGTAGATGATAACATTTGTTATTTCAAAGTATGTTATCGTCTATATTTTATATATGTTGAGATCTTATCAGATTCAATTTGTTTAGTCACAGCCAAACTTGTGACTTATTTTCTGATATGAAAAAGAAAGATGTGCATCTGTAATCTTCGTTGTGCTCACAAATTCTCGATAACTGTAAGCTTCTTTCCTTTTCATATTTTTATATTTCTATT
>JAFIDM010003189.1:22562603-22647236 GCA_023159025.1 Thereuonema tuberculata | reverse complement strand
GTTGGATTTGGGCTTATAAATTTTTAGTAGCCCTCTAAAAACTGAAAATCTGTTCGTATTGAGGGAATCAACGTAAATGTCTGAGTAACCCGCTTCTTCTGAAAATTGTCGAATTAAAGAGGCAATCTTTTTAAGTGCCTTTTTTTTTTCAGAAACTGAAAATCTGTAAACGTTCGATGCCGTCAGTATCTTGGAGGAAGGCTTGACACATCTTAAGATACGAGTCATTACTAAGGATTACAACATCTCCTTCCTTATCGACCTGTGTGATAACGAATGGAATCTTCAAAGTTTCTGAATTGGATAATTCCATTTGCAGTAAAGGGCTAAGCATATTATCGGTTTTTCTAGTTCTCTTAAAATCTTTTAAAATCACTCCCAGTTTACGTCGTAGCTCTTCTCTAATGCTTTTTTCCAGACCATGGCGGATCTGTATCTCAATTCTCGTAGAAATATCCTCAATATTGAAAGGTTCACCTCCAATATTAAATTTCAGTCCCAGGACCAAAAGCTGAAGTTGTCCAGGCGACAACAGTTATATCAGATAATCCTAAGAGTCCCGACATGTACATCTTCATGCTCTGGGTCTATCCTTTTCCCGAGGCTTAATTTGGCAAAGTGCCTTCACTTCAGGTGTGACCATGCTTTGGGAGTCCGTTGGGCAGCTTGCTGTAATATCAAGACAATTACACTTAATTTCTTCAGCAAGATCAGTCCACTGTTCTTAATGTTGTGAGCTAATCGTTTAGCTTTTTTATGTAAGTAAGATAACCTATCACCCAGGAGAAGCCTATGGATACGCTCAACCAGCGTAAGAATGCCAATGTTATTAGTCACAATCTTGATTCTGCATCCATTTGGCGTCGGGTTGAATCTCTTGCAAACTTTATTAAAGGTAATACCTGCCTTGGTTGTTGCTAGCCTGAGATGTTGATTGAAGTCATTTCTGATCTCCTTTTTGGGGCTTGGTTACTATTTTCTAAATTGCCAAGGGAAATGCTGTTGTTTATCAAATAACAAAAACATTATTATGTGCCATACAATGTTAAAAGAAAAGAAACCTGAAATTGAAGCTTCATTAGTACATTCATCATTGTTTTGTTTTGTTTTCAATTTTTTTTATGTCCCCCCCCCCCTTACACAATTTTCATTATGTATGAATTTTCATTTTAAATTGGTTTTGTAACTGTTATTCAGATGATATAAGTGACAGTGGAATTTTTTGAAATATTTTATATGTACAGTATTATAGCAAGATCACCTTGACTTACAGGGATGGAGAAGCAGGCTTTCCTTTCCAGACTCCATGTTTATTTATTAGAACTTCACTCTATAAAATCAAAGTTATATAAAATTATATAAGTTAGAGACATAGATAAAAGTCTCGTCATTTTAGTCAAAGTAAAAATAATTAGGAATGACAAAAATTCTGAAAACAGTTTCTCTCTGAATTAATTGTGGAGGAAGTAGAAGCAACTTTCGAATTATTATTCATAGCAACCTTAAATAAAATCACGAAAAATTAATAATATACTTGCAGTTTTATAACCATTGTTAATTTTTATTTATTTCAATCATTTTTACAAATGGGCCATTCGATATGAAATCACCCAGTGCTGATTGCATGATAACTTTTGCAAATTTGTTATTTTTTTTTGCACAGATTTCCTCCATGTTCCAGTAGTTCAAAAACAATTTTTTTAAGATTTTCCTTACATCACACACACAATCCCTTCAATTTGTTTTCCCATAGGGCCATTTTTCCAAAATGGCTGATGTTAAAGTTTAGCAAATTTCAATGTTCACAGAAACAAAACTCACTTTACTACTATTGAAGGTTGTGCGATAAATAAGTCCTAAAACTATGCTAAATTACTTTCAAGCATTTATAAATTTCTTTCATTTATCTTTATTAAGCCTCAACATCGCGACTAAATAACTTACATTCATTCTGTCTGTATTGCCTACATGCCTAACCACACACTCTGGATAGTAGGTTTCAGCATTTAGATAGCCAAAATAGACTTGTGTTGGCACATGCTGCTGTTATGGCTTATAAGTATAAATATTATCAGAAATGTTAAGCCTGTAGAAACTGCATCTCATCCACTAGGAAAACACAGGACTGCCTCTCATATTGATTGCATCACTCATGATAAATGACCTGAAAATATTGATATTTATTATAATCTGATACAATTTATTATAAATACTTTGCTTAATGATGTATACACAATAGATTTTGTTTTTTGCTATAGTATATTTATCAATTAAAACTTAATTTGTTATTATTTATTGTTATTATTATAAATAAATAAATGCATTTTCTACTTTAGAGATTATAGATCTACTTCAAATATGCTTATTTACAAATACTTGTATTAAAGATATTCTTTGCAATTGCTTAATAGGAAGCATGAAATCCCAGATTGTACTGCTATTATTGTTAATATTATTATCTTCATGAAAATCCTATGTAAGATCATTACTTTGCTATTAATTTAAATTCTGTTGGGCTTTTGAAAACATAATATGAAGTTATAAAACATGTAAAGCTGTTTTTAATTCAAATTAAATCCTTTTGTGTGTGAATATTTTTGAATACTTGGGAACTTTGTCATGATTAGGGAGGAAGGGAATAACTATTTTAAAGACATATATTGCAGTAATATTACTTAATCTAATTGATGTTTCTGATTCATACAAAAAAATATTTAAATTCTCTTTTATCTTATTTTATTTATTATGTTGGTTGGTGTTTTATGGCACAAAAGCAGCTGCGGCTAAGCTGCGCCAATTATTTATTATTATTTACATCATTTTTGTGATGTTTTTCATTACAGTAATCAAAAATCATTCCATTATTTCGTTACGTTATGCATAACATTTCCCAGCAGGGCATGCACTGTTATATAAATTAATAATTTAAAAATATATAATCTATATCCACAGTCTTGTCTTTTTAAAATTGATATACAAAAAATGATGTATATTTCAGGTTTCAGAAAAGAGTAATGTTCAGAAGAATTCAGCATCAGAATTTCCCACTAGCAATAAAAATCAGTCACATAAAACTGATACAAGGTTTGTAGAACTGTTTCATGTTTTGCTTAGGTTATGAGTCTGTCTTTATCAAAAACTGTAAACCATTACATAATTACTAGTATTATCTTTATGGCATAGTTAAAACCTGGAAAAGGGAGTGAGCATTGCAGATAAGTAATTGATCCCTTAACTAAATATACTTAGTGCAGGTCTTCCACTGTATGATGCAGATTTTTTTTTAGGTCAGTTTGCAATCTCTGTCTGCAATACCTGCTCTGTACCCTACAAGATGGTTGGAGCATGGTTCTGGCATCATTCCTTCTACTCAGATTAGATACTTTTAAGTTTATCAGCACTTTATAAAAATGAATTCAGTTTTGAGAAAATTTTTATTTTGGGGAAACTGTAAGCTTTATTTAAATTATTTAATCAATTACTGAAAATTAGAATTTTGTTTAAGAACTAAATTATTGTCTGCTGCATCTGTTTATCACAGTTTGAAGTTTTTTAATATTATGTTTGCATTCGCTTGTACAGGGTGGGCAAAATAAAACTGGCCCGGAAAATAAATTTACAGATATATTTCAAATATTGACAAGAGGACTGACCCTTGTTAATGAACATCACAGAAGATGCTGGAATTGGCCACCGTTGACATCGATGCAGCAGTGTGCTGGATTTATCAAACTGAGACACGCATAGCAGCTCTGCCTAAGGGATAGCAGCTATAGCGTTTTCAATGTTCTGCTGTAACGCTTCCAGTGTGTGAGGATTATTGGAGTACAACTGACCCTTCAATTTGTTCCACAGGTTAAAATCATAAGGAGAGAGATCAGGCGAGCGAGGTGGCCAGTTGATTGCACTGCCTCTGCTGATTGTCCTCTCCTCACCGATCACCTCATGCACTCGTGACAAGGTTGTCAAGGCGATGTGTGCAGTAGCTCCGTCTTGCTGAAAATATCCTTACAGTCGTTCATCTTCTGTGAGGTGCTCCACATAGGATTAAACAGTGTTTGGACATGCCGGCTAGCATTAGCACTTTGGTGAAAGAATCGTGTTACAATGCAGACACCAGACATTGCCCACCACAAACCAATCTTGAGATTATGCAACGGCTTTTCGACGTAGTGATGGGGATTTTCTGATGCATAATGGTGGGTGTTCTGAGAGTTCACATACCCTGACAGGCTGAACCAGGCCTCATCTGAAGAAATGAAAAATTGGGGATCCAAAAGTCCTGTCTCCACTTCATTCAGAAATCACTGGCAGAACTCAAACGCGAAGGTTCACCTGGACGCTTTAAAGCATGCACAACAGTAAATTTGTAACGATACAGATGCAGGTCCTTTTTGATAATGTTTCGACACGACGATCTCTTAATTCCCACTTATGCAGATAAACGGTGTTGAGATTTTGTCGGACTTTGTTCCATGCTTTCCTTCACTCAGGCAATGTTTTCTGATGTTCGAACTATTTCGGATAGTTACGGTTTTTATTCGCTACAGGGCCCGGTGCGCACCATTTTGCCACTAAGTTCTGCATTGCAGACTTTGCTGGAGGTTTAGCCAAAACATTTCCAGTCATAAACTCTTGCACAAAAGTTCCTCACAGGTTTTCCACGAATCGTGCTTCGCATAACACTCGACAATGAACAAGCACTGTTTTATCGTGAGCACCATTTTATGTTGCTTTCAACTGGTCACTAAACATGTCCGCTCCTCTCACTCACTCACATATAATGGCACTGCGACGTACTCGGGTCAGAACATGCGGAAGATGCGCATGCGCAGACATGTGATAGCAACCAATTGGTGCATTGAAATCACAGTTTCCAGCATTTCTTGTGCTGGGCAGTTTTCCTGTTCCTTAACAAGGGTCAGTTCTCTTGTCAATATTTGAAATATAGCTGTAAATTTATTTTTCGGGCCAGTTTTATTTTGCCCACCTTGTATAAAGCTTGGTAAAGCAGCACTAAAATTCATTATTTATTTCGTAAGCTTAACTAATAAGAGTTATTATACTTTTAGTTAAAAATAATTGATATTGTACTTTCTGATCACTGGCATAAATAAGTAAGCCTATTCCTTTCATAAGGAGCCATTAAGCTGATATAAACTGATATTTTTTTCTTCAGAAGAAACGCCTAGCCATTTTTGTGCTCATCACATTGTGATTATCATTTGTTGAATGTCTTTGACAATAATAATACCAATATCTGAATCCCTGAATTTGTAGTTTCTGTTTTGTTTTTCATCATTTTAACTTTGTCAACAAATAAGAATTTTAACTGCAAAAGTTTCAAAGAAGTCCTTTTTACTTTTGTCGTTTTGAGAATCCAGTTTATTTGATGAGGTTGTCAACAAAATTTAAAGGAAAAAAAAAGTCTTCATTTCATTAAGGATATCCAGTTGCTTGTCTGTTATTTTTGTGAAACTGTGCACTGGCCACCTTCTGTTTTGGTTTATAGTTGTCACAGTAGGATATCACTGTGTATCATCTGAGAGTTGAAACCATTACTTCTACTTAATCTACTTTCAGTCTTTAAAGTTTATAATATTATAATTATTATTACAGAAAATTTGAGCCATCAAAATATATAATAATAATTGGAAAACTTCAGCAAAAAAGAACAAGATAAATTAATGCTTTTAGACAGTGTCAAAAGCAAAGCGGCCCCATAATATGCACAATTTTTAAACAAAATGGGTTCAGAAGGGTCAATATTGAGGGGGCGTCTATCGACGTTTTCCTCTTTATCGGAAGCGACCACTTTCGACCCCCCCCTCCCAACATCCGGTCAGGGAGTGGTCCTAGAGGTCTGATTTTTTTTTGGACGGGGTCACCTACTTTTTGATGCTGAACACAATGGTGAATGTTTCATTCTAATATCTCTAACCATTGGGCCACTACAGTGTGCCAGCAAGCAAGAACGGTCCCCTATATTTTACAGACAAACTGTAACCTAGGGGCCGCTAAAAAGAGGGGAGAGGGCAGTTAGTTACAGAAACTGATAGAGAAAGTTCTGCAATTATTTATTTATTTATTTTATTGGCTTAACAATCTATCCATTATTATTTCGGTACTAAATAGACACTAACAATTTGATTTATTTTAATTTAGATCAACGACAGAACCTGAAAAGGATCCAACAGAAAGTGTTACAGCTACTTCCATCAGAGAATCTGAAACACTTCTGTCATGTTTGCAGACCATAATTGATGCTCTTAATACAACAACTGGGAAGAAAATAGAATGCAGTGAGCTTCTTAAAAATCTTAGTGGAAATTCTAAGTTGCAAAGCGAGGGTGCTTCTCATGTTAAACCAGTAACATCTAACAACTTATCAGTCAATCTTCAGAAAGAACAAGAGACAAAAGAGAGCAGTTCACCAAGTGTTCCTCTGAAAAATAATCCTGAGAGTCTTGTCAAACAGCCAGAGCAAACAGAAAAGAATTTACTCTATACTTCCCAGAATCTTCAGAAAAAGTCCGAGCCAAATGTATGTGATAATTCACAGAAACCACAAGAAAAACCTAATGAAACACTCAAAGAAGGCAGTGTTAATCTGAAAGATGTGCCCAATTCTGGCTCTCACTCGATTAAGGTTATTCCTTTGGAAAGTTGTACTTCTCTTAATTTAGGTGATCCTCGTTTACGAAAACCATCTCAGGAAATTGAAGAACCTGATTTAGATATTCTGAGTGATCAAAAAACAAATGATTCTTGTTTGTCTACTTCTAACCAAGACAGTAAGAAATTTTCGAAGCCATCCAATGCCTCCAAGACTGATTTAACAATTCAAGAAGCTTTAGTAAATTTTCATGTTGAAGAAAGTAAATTGCTAGGAAATACAGAACCTGTGCAGAATCCTGTCAAGGACAAGCTTGATTTTGTTGGCACTATCGACATTAAGCAAGTGTCTCTGAAGCCAATTAAATATGCTGCAAACATTGAGAAGTCAGAGAAGAGCAAAAGTAAAAGCAATTCTATGTCTGGCGGCCTTTGTAACCAGCTGATAAAGGACATGGAGTTTGAAATGAGAGCCGAAGCAATGAGTAGAATTTGGAATAAAGTGAAAGACTTCAATAACTCCTCAGAAGTAAAGGAAGTTATTTCTTCTACTTTATCAATTAATGATGAAAATGGTGGAAAACTCTTATTTGACTTTGATTCATTTGAAACAACAAAAGACTTGCCTAAAAAGGATAAAATTTCTCGTGCAGAGAAGAAATTGCCGAACATTCCTACTGAAAAATCAGAATTAGAAAAGGATTTTGACTTAACAAAATCTAAACCAGAAAAAGCATCCAGATCTTTTAAGCCACCTAAAGAAAAAAAAATTAAGAAGAAGCATTCAAAGAAAGCTCACTTTGATGAATATCTGATATATGAAGATGATTTCGAAAAGCCATCAAAAAGAAGGAAATACAGGTTTGATGATTATGATGATGATTTGTTTGTAGAAGACTACGAAGACGTCACTTACGGTTTTCAAGTAACTGATATAAATACAATGGAAGAAATAGAAAATTTCTTTATGGAATTGTCATCTGTTACTTCCTTTTGTGATGATCATGTTCTTAATAAAGATTATCTGAAAGAAAACGGAATTAACTTAGTTAAGAAAACCTTTTTGGAAAGCTCCAGTATTCCAGAAGATAATATAATTGCCAATTTAGTTAAACGTGAATGCCAAAAGTTTGACATTGAAATTACCAATTTATTGAAGGACATCAAAGGTGAAGAGTGTGTACTACCTGAAAATGTAATTGTTGAAGCGGTGGAGAAGAAAGAGGATGACAGTGAATTAAGCAGTAAAGAAACTATGGAAGCTGAAGAAAACCAAGATGCAGTGATAAGTAGCATGTTGTATTTTTATAATTCTCTCAACCAGTTAATGGTAAACTATGGCATTCCCGAAGAAAAGAATAACCCTTTAGAAAACAGATTAGTGTGGAATTCGGTAATTCATCATGATAAAAATCTAAGTCAACATTGTACATCAAATAAAAATTTGGAAAAGAAATTGGAGATTTTAAAACTAGAATTGAATCAAGAAATGGATAGGCTAATTGCCGAATGTCAGAACAAAATTAATAATTGTATACAACCTGAAAATATGGATAAGAAGGAGGCAGAAAGGCCTCCAGAAGAGCCAACCAGGACTGTTTCTCCAGAAACAGATCATACTATGGCTGATGTCTTTGAATCCTCAACCATTGTTACACCATTATCTAAAGCAGAGGCATTTTCTAAAATGAATCAGAAACACCAGTCACTTTTAGAAAGAGATTCTAATAATGCCACTCAACTTAAAAAGCAGTCCAATTCTATTACAATCTGCATCAAGCAAAATGAGCAGAATATTAAAAATTCCAGGGTTTCTGATCGAAGGAGTTCCATTACAGAAGACACTGTAGTGGAAGGATCAAAAGAACCGCCCTCGCTTGATCTTGCATGTATACCTCTTCCTGAAGAATGTTCCAAGGACAAACTAGAAACCTCACAATCTGAAACAGTAGGGGATAATTCAGAAGGAGCATGGATTGAAGGGAACACTGTTAGTTTTGCTGCTGCATTTGCTTCGTCTGGAATCATGAAGGAGTCATCCGGATTTGCCGAGTCTGAAAAGACAATCCTACAAGAACTGCCAAAAGAAAGTGCCAATTTAATATATTCTAGTAGCGATTTGTATGATCCTTCTGTTCCAACTCAAAAATCGGAGAAGAAATATGTAGGTGTGAAAAGAAAGCTCATGAAAAGAAGTAAACCTTTTAAAAGCTTATTGAATCTTTCAAATAAATTAAGGCAAATGTTGCCAACTAAAGTTCAACATAGAGACGCTTATATCACTTATCGTAAGAATTTATTAAAGCATTTAATATTAAGTGAGAAGCAAAAAACTGAAAAATCAAATGAAGCAACTCCACCCAAATGGAAGAAGAGTGCTAAAAAGGAAGAAAAAAGAAGATTGTTAGGTAAGTTATTTTTATTTATTGGAAAAACAGTAGACAGTGACTGAAAATTTGTTTGAATGGTTTTCTCTATTGAAATACTTATTACAAAGTTATAATTTATGTTAAGCAAAAGGCATTGTTTAATTTAAGGAAATGAAGAATCTGCCAGGGAAAAAAGAGCGATGTGACACTTTTTCTGAAAAACGTAATAAACCTAGTGATATCATGAAAAGTTCTAACACAGGCCAGAAAAATTAAAATAGACATATTTCTGTATTTAAAAAAAAAAAAAAAAAAAAATATTACAAGGTAATTGTCTCAAATCCATTGGGATTTTTTTCTTCCCTGCCATACATATGTATATGTACATACAGATAATTTAAAAACATATAGAATATTTTATTGTTTATTGAAAGTGCAACATCAGGAAAACTGTACAAGATGACCAAACTTGCGTAATTTATAATGGACAGTTAAAGTATTGCACTACAGGCCAGTGTCGTCTTTCGGATCACAGAAGATAAGGAGCCTGGCATTTCCTTACCAACAGGACTAAGCTGAGATCGGGCAGGTCAGCGCAACACCTGCTTTTTATCTCCTGGTAAAGAAACATGATAGTTATTTTAGAGAGGGCCCTATTCATTCAAAGGAGAATCCAATCTGGAAAAAAAATCTGGATTGAACTCTACTCCTCCAGTGCACTCAAGCACCATTGCTCTTGCTTACGGGGCCCGCATAGCTGAGAGAAGGAAAGTAAGAAGCATTCATAATAACAATTCCCCCATAATTTGGTTCAGTTGGATCTGTCCATGATCTGTTTAGGTGATCAGATCAGCAGAAATTTCTATCCTGCTTATCTTCTAGTCGTCTCGAGGTGACAAGGCATAAATTTTGGACAGCATATCACATCTGCAATTTTTTTTAATGATCACAAAGCACGCTGAACTAGACATTTCAAGTCCTTTCAGCACTGTAGTGGTAAACTGTGGATTAATGCTCCTGCTCAGGCTTTGACAGTAAGCCGAAATGGTCTCACATTGTCCTGCAGTGATCACAGTCCTTCAGAAAACCATTAATGTCATTCAGATACCTTATTTCTGCCCAAAACACCCACTCTGTTGGCTTAAATCCTTTAAGAAGATTTAAGTCTTGGTTGAGGAAAAATTCAATCATATTAATTTGATTGAAGACCAAACTTAAATACTGACATGATACTTTAATGACACGAAAACAACCACAACAATGCTTTTAACAATTGTTTTTATGAATACTTAAATCGACATGTCAAATCATATACAGCTTGTACTAGCAGTTTTCTATATAGTTTCCAAACCGCCATATCATTATTTGTTTGTAGAAAAATACGAATAGAAGTAGCATTATATTTTTAAGAAACATTCTGCTTTCTCTGTTCGTAGTCATGCTTCTAATACTAAAAACACAATGACAGAAAGATTGTGTGAAGCACCATGCAAACATCATGAATCCTGTTTAAGTTTTTCTGAGTATGTCAAAATATAAATAGCAAATTAATTGGGCTGTAAAAATTTATTAATTGCTCAATACTTGCAACAATATACAATGAAAAGCATTAGGATAGGAATGCTTTTAGCATAGTTATTACCTGTATGGATCTCTGAAGTATCTAGTTCTCTGTCTTCAGCATTGTCTTCCATTTCCTTCAGATCCAAGTGTTAACCCCTACTGAAATGATCTTTTTACAGATGATCCTTCATCGAATACCTCTGTTGAAGCATTTATTGATCTTTTTACAGATGATCCTTCATCGAATACCTCTGTTGAAGCATTTATTGATCTTTTTACAGATGATCCTTCATCGAATACCTCTGTTGAAGCATTTAATGATTATATTGCCAGTCTCCTCCTGTCTGTTGCCACTGATGTCATATGTACATCATCAGTATTATGAGGGTGGATATGAAGAGTATCTTTACAATTCCTTCTAGCTTGGAACAAACACCATCAATTCGATATTTACTTCTCTACTTTTAATTTAATTCTAAGAATGATTTTTATCTAATGGAATTGTAGAGGATTGGTTCAACCTCAGTCATGTAAAGCCCCTTAAGTTCACTTGCCAATCTGTATATGCCTTCAGTATTATTAAGATCTGTACTATCTCTGTGAAATAACTTTTTATTATTATTATTATTATTATTATTATTATTATTATTATATCGAAAAAGCTTCAAACCATGGGTTTCCTCAGCTAAGACAATATGGCAGGTCAAGGAACAAAGCACATATCACCAAGTGTAAAAAAAAAAAGGGCTTGGAAGAATAGTTAGGGATGAGTGGTTGTGTCCATAAATTTCCTAACTATGCGTGTTGTGTTGATTATCACAGCCTTCTGGAGTTGTGCATAAGTGTTTTTATGAAGTCCTAGTGATGCTGATGCTGTGATGCAATGTGTGAGGCACCAGACCAGTGGCGGACAGGACGATGGGTACAACACGTACTCGGTTCTGCCTCCACTGCTTCTGGAGCTCGTGCTAGATCGGTGTATTTACTGATCTTGTCTGCGTGAGTTTTCTGCATGTTCTTGCTGATAGGCACTGCAATATCAATGAGATAGGTCTGTTTGTTGACCTTCCATGTCGACATGAGGCTGGCTGAGTTCATGGCGATGTCTGCCATGGAGTTCCTTTCGAGCCCATGATTCACGCAGCTGCTGTGTGTGGATGTCGGGGGTGTGAGTAAGGGTTTGCGAGGTCCAGGGGTGTGAGGTGTATGTCAGCCTTGACAATGGCTGAGTGGAGTGAGGAGTGTTGTGCTCTTTGGTGGAAGTGTTCCCTAAGTGTGTGTACTTGTTTTCGTATAGATTGTTGAGATTGATGAGTCCTCGATAATTATTATTATAAAAAATTGTTGCTCAATTTTTGACTGGTGGTTTTAATATGAATTCTCATCGGATTTCTCATTCTCAAGACGAAGGTCATATGATGTTCTATGGTTTATAATGAACTGAGTTTCCATGTAGAAATTTGTGATCTATATGGCATGTACTTAGGAGAATAGCTTTTTGCATGTGCTTGATTATGTTCAGATGCAGAGTCATAAGTTTAGGCTGTGATGAAAATTCTTTGGGATTAGACCTGTTGCTGAGACAATGATCGGGATGGTGTAAACTGTTTTCATGTGCCACTGTTTTTGAATTTCTATAGCAAGATCAAAGTATTTTGGATAATTTATTGTGATAACTTGAAAATTTATTATTACTTGGGATGGGAGCAATGAAAAATGCTGTTTTTAGTGCTTTGTCAATCAATGTGATGACTTGTCAGAAAGAATAGATCTGTCCCAATATAATTTATAGTTGTTATTTTCTAATACAGTTTCAGGCTTATATTTGTAAAATGGCGGAGGTTGTACGTTGATGAGACGTACGTTGTTGTACGTTGCATTACACTGAGTTGTCGATGAAGAATTTTGCAGACTTGATCATGTCGTCATTTGTTGTCAGTTGGGGACAAGACTTTGCAGGATGAGGCTAATATGCTGAACCGTCTGAGGGACATCGTGGCATTGCCGGCAATTGTCTGATGTTAATGTGGGATCCTTAATTATGTGTTTTCGGTAGTTTCAGGTGTTAATTACTTGGTCTTGTATGGCTAGGATGAATGCTTCTGTTTCTGGGTGGAGTCCAAAATCAGTGAGCCAGGGGTTGGAGGATATTTTATCGATGTGATTGGCTTGTAGTGTTTTCCATGTAATGGCTTTTGTGCCCACTCTTTGTATTTATCAGTGTTTTGATCACTGTCATATGTAGATGGGTTTTTCAGGTTGAGTGGTGATAGCTTATTATCTGCAAATATGGCAGCTTTATGTAATGCTGATTGGTCTTGTTTGCTATAAAAATACTGTGAAAGATTTAATATTTGATTGGGATGTAACTGTGTGATGTCTATTAGTCCACGACCACCGTCTGCTCTTGGAAGTGTGAGTCTCTCAGTGCACGATATTGGGTGATGCTTTCTATGTGAAGTGAGTTAGCGTCTGATTATTCTTTCGAGTATTTGGATGTCAGTTGGAGTCCAATAGATTATTGCAAAGGAGTAGGTAAGAATGAGAATGGCATATGTGTTAATTGCTTTGATTGTATTTTTTCCTGTGAAATATGTTTTTAAGATGAGATGGAGCCGCTGATTGAATACTTATTTTAGAAGAGATTTGGTCTCTGTGTGTTGATTTGTGTCGATTTCCAGTACCCGAGATATTTATAGGTGTCTTCTTGCATGGCAGTGATAGTTTCTCCAGATTTGAGGGGAAATTTATCTTCTTTTTGTTTCCCTGTGGTGATGACTTGTGTTTTGCCTTTATTAACTCCAAATTCCATACAAATGTCTCTGGAAAAGGATTCGGAAATATGTAGGAGCTCTGTGAGGTGGGTTTGAGAAGAGGTGAACAGTTTGATATCATCCATATACAAAAAGTGTGTGTGTGAGTGATGATATTAGTTTTAATTTGGTACCCAAATTTAGTTAAATTAAGCCGATCTGAAAGGGGATTAATGGCTAGGGAGAACCAAAGGCTACTTAGTGAATCATCTTGGTATATGCCTCGTCTTATAGGAATATGAAATGTGGTAATGGTTTTATTGGCTGTTCGGAGAATTAGGGTAGTTTTCCATTGATTCATTAATTTGTTTTAGGCAGGTGATGATAACAGGGCTTGTCTTGTAGATTTCAAGGACATGGAGGAGCCAACTATGAGGTATTGTATCGTATGCCTTCTTATAGTCAATGTATGCCATGAAGATATTGCAGTGAGCTTTAGTAGCCTGTCGAAGTATCAATGATTAGCTGTTCCTTGCAGTCTTGTGTGTTTTGTCGGGCACCTTTTTGTTGTTCAGATAAGATGTTGTAGATTTCACTGTGTTCTTGAATTTAATTGGAGATGCAGGCCGTGAAGTATTTGTATATTGTTGGGAGACATGTGATTGGGCGATAGTTTGCTGGATCTTTGCTGTAGACATTTTTAGGCTAAAGATATGTTACTTCTTCAGACATGTATGGAGGTATGAGATGAGGTTCAGTTAGAAATGTATTGAAGTTATCTGCTAAATATTTGTGTGTACACGTGTACTGCTTGTACCAAAAATTATGTATATGGTCAATACTAGGTGTCTTCCAATTCTGTGATCTTTTGATGGATGAAAGTGCATTCAATGTTATTGTGCGATCTGTCATTTGTTGCATCTTTTCAGAAGCACTAAATTCTTCTGTTATCCAAGATGCTTCAATTCTTCTGTTGTTATTTTTATTATTATTATTTCCAAAGAAGTAGTGTTGTATTAAGTTGATTTTTTTTTCTTCTTATAGGTAAAAGATACTTACATTTGGAAAATGTTCTTAAGCATTTGATTGGGTTTGTTCAAAGTGAATCCAATGATGCTTTTACCACACTTTCCTTGTCAACTCCATTAACACTATTACTAGAAAAATTAAGTCCTTCCATAGCAACGTTAATGCGATATAAACCTACTGCAATAAGAAGTAGTAAGAAAAGAAGAAAATTATTCAGTTCATCAACAGAATCACTCAAAAGAATTGAAGAAAATTCTTGTAGTACTATGGTTTCTATTATTGAACAGCCTTCTGTTGATAGCCAATGTAAGTTGAAGAAAATTTTTAATTTTCCATTTCTTTAATTAATTATTTCCTTTATTGATAATGTTTGCATTTACCATTTCATTCTCCACAGCAGCATGTTTCAATAAAACTGCAGATGTTGTTGCCTTATTAAACAGAAAAAAATTATATCTCAAACATTGTTTTAAAGTTGGCGTTGCTCAGAAATTAACTTATAAGTGACTATAAACATTTTAACAATGTTTTCAGAAATCTTTGTTTGAAGATAGGGTTCTATTGGTGCCACAAAGGAGGCAGTGAGGGTGAGGGGACCAAACACTGCAGCATTTAATTACCCTTTCCGATGAAGAAGAACATTTCTGCTGCTTCCCTTTTAATCTTTGCTGTGAATATTTTCTTCCTTTGACGACATAATTGTAAAAAGAGCTACGTCAGAATGAAGATAAATAAAACGAAAAATTTATCGCAATTTTAGCCACATTAAAGAGCCTTGGAAAAAAAAAAAAAAATTCTGTTACTTAAAAATGAATGAAGAGAAGTTAATCAGGTAAACCACAAAGAAATCCAGGGAATTTGTGATGTGAATTCAGAAAAAAAAATTATAAATAATTTTGTGATTAATGGAAGCTTCCTATCCGAAAAGATTCAATTTAAATATAAAAGTAGAAGATAATTAAAAATTCCCTCTATAATATATGGTTCAGGATATCAATACAACTTAAAGTAAATAAATCTACAGTAAAAATTATTATTATTAAAAAATGTAATGTAATTAATGATAATTTTACTTTTGCTATAGTTTTTGAAATTCATGATTTTTAGAACAATTTACACTGTTAATCTGATCTGTATATTGAGTAGGCTTTTTAAATGGAAATAAATGAAGCCCTTATGTTCACAAGAGCCATTTTGGTTAGCTGTTTCAGGCTAGCTGATTCTCATCAGTTAGGATTAGTCTTTCATAATGAAAGTGACAGATTCAATTGTAGGAATTATTGTATTTCCTTCCTTTTATATGGTTTCCGTTCCAATGATTAAAATTGAATTAAAATCTTAGTTAGAAACTGAGTTTTAGAATATTGTGTTAAAAACATTATTAACGTATTTCATTCAAAGTGTCCTGGGAATATTTTTCAAAAAATTCTAGAGCATTGATTCACTTACTAAATGATTATGCAGGAAATGAAATGCTTCGAATTAACTACATTTATATTTATATTTTTTATTGTATTTTTAACAGCTGTCATCTCTACAAATGATGCTCAACAGTACACTGCGGTTGTTCCTGCAGTATCTGAAGCTGAAAGTATTCAGTCGGGAAATCAACCACAGATGGAAACAAACTTAAATACGGTAGGTTATAACTTAAGATAATAAATAAACCTTTTTATAAGTCTAATTTTTCATTTTCTTTTAACTAATATCAAGTTTCATTATTAATCCTTAAAAATAAAAAAAGGTAATTTATTATGTATTGGATGAATAAATTAAGGAGGAGTTTGTAGATTTTATGTTTTGAAAAATCTTGATTTTAAGAAAGGAATTGAAAATATGAAGAGGGTTTTGAAGAAAAATGATTGAGAATAGTTTTATAAATAAAGCAATAAATGATTATGAGAAATTTAAGATTAAAGAATTAGATAGGAACAAAAATAAAGAAACAATAATAATCCCTTAGTTAAATAGTAATAGTTGGATTTTAAAGAAAATTTGTAAAAAATTTGAGATACAGATAGCTTTTGAATATAACAACAAATTGAAAAATATTTTGTGCCATAAAGTTAATGTGAATGAAAACAAAGCAAATATGGGATTAATTTATTAACTAGAATGTCAAAATTGTGGTAAAATTTATATTGGAGAAAGTAAAAAGAACGACCCGGGAAAGGGCCCTGAGCATATTTACTGCATTAAAAATAATTTGAGAGAAAAATAAGATGGAGCTGATCATTGTAGTAAAAACGAACATTGGATTAAGGATGAAGTAAAAATTGAATGTTAGATAAAAATGCCACAACAAGGAAGTTACTAGAAAGTCTAATTATAAGAAACACCAGAAATATAAATTTTAATAGAAATAAAGGATTAGAGATTGAGAATGTTTTTATATATTTGGCTAATGAAATGGTAAGAAATTGCATGAACAAAAGCAAAAAAGGCATAATAATTGATGAATTTAAAAAATTATGATTATTGAAATAAATAATGTTAGTAAATAAAACAATTGTATTGTAATAAAAATGGTTTTGTAGCATTTAATTGCAGAAATCAAACAATTGTAACTGAAATAATAATGTTTGTAGCATTTAAAGGGATGAAAATGTTTTGTTACCAACTATATCTAAGAAATGTATGTGTATGATATCACACGGATGTATATTATTATAAGCTACAAACTTGAAAAAGGAAGATAGAAAAAGTTCTTCCGAAAATTCGGAATTAAAATATGTTTTTATATAATATGAAGCGTAGATGAAGTATCTATTTTTGCAAATATGTTAAGATGTGAATTGAAGAGGAAGTATGGCATTAGAACTTTAGTAAATGCTACTTTATTTAAAAAAGAAATATTTTTTTTTTAGATGAAGCCAAACAGTAATATCAGCGTTTAAACCAATAAAATTTTACAATTTTAAAATTGTAAAATTTGAAAATTGAAAGTTACATTTTAAAAGGTATTACCCTTCAAATGAATAGTGGGGGCATTGCAAATTACACTAAGTTTTGAAGATCATTTTCGTGCTTTAATGTTATTGAAATTATTATAAAAATTGTAATTTTCTCAAACTAGTAAGCAACCTGTAGGCAAGTAACCCGTTGCTTTGCCAGCTGTTACTCATTTGTTTCTGTCTCGATGGTTTTCCGAAAGGGTTATCTTCTTCAGATAGCTCTTCTTATTGTCTTTTATTTGTTTTCACCTTATTTTTTATACAAAACAACTTTCACAAGATTTACTTAACTACATCTGAAAAGCTTAAAGTTAATAATACAGTCGAACCTCCAGATATCGAAGTAGCAAATTGCCGGAAAAAAATTCGATATATAGAATTTTATCATAATTACTCCTAAAACATTAAAATTAAAGCTAATTTTCATATATGAAACTCAATTTCTAATTTATATGCGAAACACAATGAATGAAAGTTAGTAAGGGTAATTAAAAAATGAATTAATATTAAAGATTTTATTGAGTACTACATATCTTTAAAAAAACAATAATCCAGACAGTGGTTACAATGATCACAATTACATTTTTGTTAAAAAAACTTCGACTATCTTGCTGAACAGCCAGTTTTGTGGAAAGTTCATCAAAGAAATGTTAAGCTTTTATTCAGTCCACTAAAAACTTCATAAGGAACATTTTCGGCGAATTGAAGTCCACGACGCATTGTTTCAAACAATTCTCGCATTTCTTTCTTCGATGGCTTGGAAATGTTTTCAGATTCATTCACTTCCTCTGGTTCTTCGATTTCTTTTTCAGTTTCATGAAACGAACTCAGTATGTCTTCTTCTCTAGGATAATCAGCAACTGCATTCCGATTTTTATAATAGTCGATACTGTGCTTGCGGGAATACCAAATTTAGGTGAAATGTCTTTTTTGCGCATTCCGCTATCTACATTCATCAGCAATTCAACTTTATCTACACTTTTATCCCAATAAGTCTTGAAAAAAAATTTCGATATATAGAAACAGTTTTTCTATGTAATGAACGTGGAGATTTGCTAAGAGTTCGATATATAGAAAATTTCGATATGTGGAAGTTCGATATATGGAGGTTCGACTGTACTTATTCAGAGTTATTTTATTAAATAGTGATGGTTTTATCAAAGGAATAGAATTAAAAACTAGACTGATCAAGTTTCATTCAATTAAAGACGATTGTCATAGAATCTTCACATTTTTGTCGAGTCAGTTGATGTCACTTTCCGATTTCCTTTTTGAACCCTCCATGAACCAGGTGAATGAAAGTGATGCCCTGAACCAAGTGAGGTTAATTTTACCCTGAACTAAAATTATCCATCTACAAATATATCATTTGAATAAAAATAAACTTTAAAATGGCATTTCATCGTTTCTGTAATAAGGACAGACCCAAATAAAACAAAGATTTATCTTTTATAAAAAATAAGCGATTTATTATGTAAAAAAAAAAAAAAAAAAAAAAAACATTTGTCAACTTCTGACTAACTGAAAATCAAAACTGTCGCTGCTTCGATTTTTAAGACATTTTTTTTTTTTTTTGTAACATATTTTTAAAACTTATTACTATAAACTAGACATATTAAGCCTTAAAAAATATTTAAAAAATATTTTTTTTTTTTTTTTTTTATCTAAAACTAACATAAAATAATATAAATAAGCAAGAAACTTTAGGTTTTAGGAACAAAAACGAAAATCTTACTTTTTTCACTATCTCCCGAATCACATGGGGTTAAAAACACCCACACACATACACCCTATGATATCATACACCATATTGATTTATTATCATGGTGCAAAGCAGCAACTTCTCAACTCCAGCTACTCGAAGAACCACAGACCCCTTGCATATATTTTGAAAATAATACAGCAGTTTTAAAACCTCTGAGATTAATTTAACCCCATATGGTTTGCAGAAGGTTAACAAAGAAAACCTGGTTGAAAAGTAGCTAATTAATTAAATTAAAATTAACTTTAATGAATTGAAGATGTATTGGAACTTGTTAACTTACTTTGCTGATTTTTATGGGCTATAATTAACTGGCTAACAATCATCATGTTACATCATTCTTTTTATCAGTTTCCATGATTGTAAATAGTAATACTGTATTTACGCGCATAATTTCCCCCATTGCATATTTTCCCCACCCCAGTTTTTGTGGATTACAAAATTCAATTTTTATTTTTATCGCATAATTTCCCCACGTCTATTTCAGCTATAAAGATGGCGGGCTGCGCTGCATGAGTTACGAAATTACATCACAGTCGCACACACACTTCCGTGCATGCCTATTGCTTAACTGTACTTTGAAGAAAAAACAAATGTTGAGATGTGATTTCTTATATTTTAAATGTTGCGTGTTAATAAAATTGTTGTTAATTACATTTCTTGCTTTAAAAATCAATATTTAACATGGTTTTCCTTACACTTTCACCATATTTTTTTTCCTCAAATTGAAAAACATCGCATAATTTCCCCACCCACCCTTTTCTTGTCAAAATATTAATGAAAAAAAAGGGGAAATTATGCGAGTAAATACGGTAATTATTATCACTAACAGTAATATTTTGAAATTAAAAACGAGGCAGGGAGAGCAGAATATCATTATATATAAAATGGACGTTAACTGATTTTTCTTCCATAAGCATTTTAACTTTTTTTTTTTTTTAATCACTTTAGGAATCTTCTGTGAATGCGTCATCATATATTCCAACAAGTATGGAGGGTGTTTGTGATCCTTCACCTGTAGCTGTTACATGTGGTGCTCCTCCTATGGGTGTTATGTGCAATCCTCCTCCTCCTCCTATGGGAATTGTTCCTAGCATGGCACCCATGGGAATTGTTGCTAATCCACCTCCAATGGGGATGGTCCCTAATCCACCACCAATGGGGATGGTTCCTAATCCACCACCAATAGGAATGGTTGCAAATCCTCCTCCTATGGGAATTGTTGCAAATCCACCCCCTATGGGTATGGTGGCTGATCCATCATCTATGGGGATGGTGGCTGATCCATCATCTATGGGGATGGTGGCAGATCCCTCTGCTATGGGAATGGTTCCCAACCCTCCAGCTATGGGAATTCCAACTGATCCCTCAGTCATGGGTATTCCATCTGATCCATCGGTTACTGGCATTCCACCTGATCCATCAGTTATGGGCATGGTAACTGATCCTTCGGCTGTAAATATGATGAACGATCCCTCAATGATGGGAGCTATTCCAGAAGGTTACCCATTAAATTCTAATGTGAACAATTATTCCTCTTATCGTTTCACCCAAAGACCTAATGAGCAGATGAGTTCAGGTCAACTTCCGTATCCACCAACTATGGTAACCAATGACTTTTGTATAAACCAGGTTAGTAAATAACCCCATTCTTTTATCAGTTGTGTTAGAATTTTATGTAATAGAGAGATAAAATAAGAAATTTCTGAAAGAACTGAAAACCTACATTCATGAAAATGTTGGTCCTTATTTTTCTTTTTAAATAAACAAATTGTGTTCTTTATTTTTAGCTTTACTTCCTGCATTTACTTTTAAATTTCAATATCTGTCTAATAGAAACAGTAAAAAATTTTCATTTGAAAAAAAAAAAGCAAGGTAGGGATAGCGATTAGTAAACCAATCACAATGCTTTGCAATGTCTTCTGATACATATAAGAAAATGTAATTGATATTGCTTTAATTTCCTTATTATTATAAATGTGATTGTTGCAAATGCAAAAGGCGCAATTGTTGCGATTATTGCGATAATGATAATTTAATGATGTTTTAATGATTCTGGTTGACAGATGGATAGACAAAACAGGATTATTAGTCTTCTGATACTTATTAGATCAGAAGACTAAAAAATAGTAATTAATTAATTATTTTAATCATGTGAAAGCACTTGGAGATTGATTATTAAATTGATTAATAGTTATTAGATATCAGTAATGATCCACTATTTCATTTCTGATGCCTTTGTCTGTGAGTTTTTGTCACCATCGCATGCCCTAGATGGTACTTGATGTATACCTGCAAAGAATGAAAAATATCAAATACAAATGTTAGATCTTCTCTTAACCGTAGATATGAAAACCATATTTTAAGGAGATTTATTCACCTTTTGGGTGAGGGGTGGGGGGATAGAGATACATGGACACATTTTACAGACTGATTTTATGGCCTCACTTTATAGAAAAGTAGGCTAATGATGGACAACCAACAAGAACTTTAAAATTTTTAAAATACTTAAATTTTTAAGTCTCATATTTTTATTCAGTAATCAGTTAACTGGAATGTTTTCAACCTGTACAGGAGCCAATCATTAGCTTTATAAAATTACAGAAAATAAATACGGGTATCATTTCAAAAATGTATGTAACATTTCAAATAAGAAGGCTGATTTTTGTCATATTGTTATGACAGTCCATTAGGAAACATCCTGTTTAAAAGCTTCCCTAAAGCACAAATAGATTTAGTCTGACAATTGGTCATAGTGTCACTGGCCCCTGCCGCTACTCAGGCCTTCTGACTATGCTCAGCTCAGCAGTTGCTTGCTATAGTAAGCTTTTTCTTGGCCACTTTGCACTGAACAAGACAGGACTTAGCGAAATTGTGACATAATCTCATCCTGAGATAGAGTATTGTTAGACTGCACAAGAATGCAAATGCATTGAAAGATCTGGTTTGAGTCATTTTAAAAATTTTGTTTTAAATCTTTTTTTAATCAGTAGAGCATATAAAGACAAATGGAGAATATTTTTCCATGATTTTTTTTTTTTTTTCGGCATTGCATCATTTTTTGGACAATTTATTGCATCCAAAAAGGAACTTCAACAGCAAAATAATGGAAACTGTGTTTAAATATAAAAAGAAATTCTAAGTCTGTTTGAATCCATTTTAGAAAACAAGGTATAGTTAGCAATAATAATTACTTAGGAAGATCCCGTAAAAAGTAATTTTTTTTTAAAAGAATAAAATTATTAAATCACTTACGGTGATGGTTTTTCTCCTCCTAGTCTCTTATCTATTGGTGTGATTTTTGTCAAAATCATAGGATCTTCCTTATTGGCACCTAAATCATCTATGAAAGTTTTAAGAACAAAAAAAAGTTTTAAGATGTAATTTTAACTTGAAATATACATGTCCTCAGTTCCTCCATCTGTCCATCTCTGATCAACTGTATATCTTCGAAAGCTAAAATTGTAGAGTTACAGGGCTATAACATAGATGATCACTATTGAATTTGGTAAAAAGCAGATAAGTAGGTAAAAAGCAGTGGACCAGAAATTGTCAACATTAGCAAATTAAAATTAAAGGTACAATAAACTCCCGATTATCCGCGATTTCCGCGGACCTCTCTTGTTTCCATTTTTTTTTTTACTGTATAATAAATTACGGAATTAAAAAAAAAAAATTTCAATCTAGAATAAGGTAAACTATAAAAGAGGCTAACAAAGTAAGTGAAGACAATTATAGGCAAACAATTAAAGAACGACCTTATGGGCGTAGCTTAGTCCGGCAGGTTACACTAAATTACAGGAGAGCCTTCCCGTAACAATAAAATTTTAAAATAATTGTTTATAATGTATATACTGTAACTGTATGTATTGCCATTTAATGTAAATAAAACATGTTAAAAGCATTTTTGTGTTGATTTTCGTCCTATTTCGGTTTATCACAGAATTTGCTTATCCGTGGTTGACGCACCGCCCAATTCCGCGGATAATCGGGAGTTTACTGTATATTTAAAACATATAAAAGTGATACATGATTAATTTCAACTGCTGCACGCAGTTCTTATTAAATGTGTATAAACAATAAAAATCTCACAATATATACAAATAAGGTGATTGTCATCCAAACAGGGGCAATCATGGGCAACTTGTTAATTCCGTGAATCTTGGTTGTTCCCATCACTGCACTTAGTGGGAATTCTTCCCGCTGAGTTTGTACACCTGTTCTGGTCTTGACGGGGGTGGGGGATTTCCAGGGATTAACGGATTTTTGGGAAACAAGTGAGTGGCTCTATTTTATGTTGATAGTTGCTTAAAGTTGGAGGACACGTGTGAACTCATAGGGGACAAAAGTGGAATAATCGAAATTAATCATGTATCACTTTTATATGTTTTAAATACACCTTTAATTTTAATTTGTGCGTGTTTATCGTTTATTCCCTACAAGTTTACTCCGCACGTTACAGAACGTTCACTAATTAATACAAAATTTTAAGACTTTGAAAATCAATATTATCAGTCTGTATCTTATTGTATTTTGTAAGATGAGATGTCCTATTAACTTCTCTAATAATCTATACTTCTTCAAAGAGATAGGCTAATTGAAATTTGTTTAAAGAAAATTCAAAACGATATGTTTGTCTCAAGCTAAATTATGAACAAGTTATTATGAAGTTGAGAGTTAGATGATAGAAGTCATTAATATTTGAATTTGATTTTCTGTATAGAATCTTTTCCTTTATTAGCTTAAAATTGTATTTATCTTTCTCTCTTCTTATGAGTTTCTCTTCCTTTCTAGGATTTCTTCTAGGAAAAAAAAAGGACTTTACATTTCATTTAATAAATTCTATATTGTCTTAATTTAAGTTTGTCTGATATTGTAATGTGATGTAACTTTAATGTTGATTTTGTTTTTTCTAGAACGTGCCTTGTCCAGATGCAAACTTTATTTCTGAGGAAGAAATCAATTCTAACCAATACGGGCATACCGGATGGTTTCTTGTTTTTGGGCAGCATTCAGCTTTTTGTGCAGAAGCCCAGGTTTGATTTCATCTAATAAATATAACTGACCCTCATTTAATGTCTTGCTTTCTGAAGACATTCTTGATTTTTCTTTCTTGTCTCTTTAGAAATCTAAATGTTAAGATAAATATTCAGGAAGGTCTTTAGAATCTTGCAAGGTACTAAATCTGCAAAAGCATAAATATATACCTTTTGTCTTAAAAAAAAAATTAATTTAGAAAGGAAGTTGCAATATGCTGGTTGTGGGTCCTTTGGGATATTGTTGTAGTCTTAAATACTTTTTGAATAAAGCTCTTGAATTACTTTGGTTGGAGCTTTTGAAAAGAAAAGCATGAATAACTGGAGGTATCAATGTACTATGTAAATTAGCTAACTGGGATGCATGACTACAAGCAATAGAACTGTGATATAATGTCAGAAGCCTGAAAAGCTAAAATAAACAATAAAAAAACTCGCAAAAAGGATAAATTGCAAGAAAATTCATGTGCACGCTATGTGCGGCCTCTATGAATTTTTTTAGCGCATAAAAAAATCAGATTACGCAAGTAAATATTAATGAAAGGTTAGACAAGTTGTATACTAAATGACCTTCTAGTACAGCTGTTTCACGCTAATATGGCGATCATCAGCTAGAAGTAGTCACCAGTAAACAACCAGGTCTCGGTACACGGGCCTATAGGAAATAACATTGGAATCAATGTGGAGCCTGAAAAGCTAAAATAAACAATAAAAAACTCCTAAAAGGATAAATTGCGAGAAAATTCATGTGAACGCTACATGCAGCTGCTATGAATATTTTTAGCATTTTACAATTTCACAGTTTAGAAACATGTTAATTCTACAGTCTTACGATTTTGAAATGTTTTCTAAATTTACAAAATATTTTAGATTTTTATTTAAACATTTTCTATTACTTTATTTTTCCTAATTTCTTTAAGTTGCTATTTGATTTTATTGTCATTATTTTTATTTGTAATTATACTTATAATCGCGAATAATTTACGGTTAGCATTACATAAATTTTTCTTCAATTTTTTATTGGTAATACTTTTTCTTTCTTTCTTTTTATTTTATGTAAAATTACTTTCATTTAAAATACAAATGTGGCCACACTTTCGAGTCATTGCTTTTATTTTATAAACAGTAATTATATTATTATTTTTTTTATAAATTAAGTATTTTGCTATGCAGTGAAATTTTCTGTTTTGTCTTTAACCTTGAGTGTTCACCAGCAGTGGGAATGTGTGTGACTTGGCTCTCAAAGAGTGGTAGCGTCACATCACTATTGTAACTTTAGCATTTTTGTGTTTTGCACTCTTTGTGCTTATCTGCAGCAAAAATTTGGTACACAATAATTATTTGAGGTCCTGAAAAAATTAAAACAATTTCAAAGGAGATTATGATTTGTCAAACCTAGTCATTCCCTTCTGAGAAGAGCTTCTTCCAGACATCTTAGAAATTCTGTCTAAACCAAAGAGGGGAGACTTGATTTATGGAATGCTAGTAATATTTAATCGTCTTCATTTAATTTTGCCTATCTGTTATATCCATTAATGTTTTGACATGAAAATGTGTATGTAATAAAATAAATAAATAAAGAGTATTTAGAATGCTTGTAAGCTTTTCGAGCAGCAACTTTTTTTTGGAAAATAAAATCAAAGAAAGATAGAAAAATTGTGGTTTTTGATATTTATAATTGCTTTTCTGATCTCTCTCAATTTTAGTTGTAGTTTCTTTAAAATGGCTTTTCAATGCTTTTCTCAGAAAACTTTATGTATTTAGATGAAACAATTTAATAACTTTTTCAGGATTAGGTTCTTTGTTTTTGCAAAAAACAAAAACAAAACAAATTGGGATTGCTGACATTGTGCTTCGGCTCATCATCGATGTTTTGAACTGTCTACATCATATAGTTATTTGTAGCATTATCTCTAGAAATATTTCAAACTTTCAAACTTAATTTTTTTTCTTTTCTTTTTGTAATTTTAGTAATTATCATTTTATAATTTTGGACAGGAGTAAAAATGAAGGGAATATAAAGATCAGAATTGTTTTAGCTTTTATTAGATCCCCTTAATTGTGTAAATTATTTTTATTGTATGAAAAATATTTGTATTGTGATGAAAACCAATATTTCCATGCATAGTTCTTACCTTCATAGATTTCTTATTCTTTGTTTCTTTTTCTCTAGTCATACCTCGAATCACAAGGTCACCGTTTGTTTGATTTGAAAAACTACGAAGCCTTACATTGTATCAATAAAGGCGAGGAACTTTGGGTTTTCATTCACGTATCTGGCTTACCCATTCTACATAAGTTGCCTGGTCTTTACCATATTAAATATTTGCCAAATTGTCATCTGATGGCATTTGAGCATCCTCAGCAGTTACCAAATCGTAACTGTTCAGGGTTGATGGAAGCTGGTGGAATTATTGTACCTGATCTAGATCTTTTGCTCAATATAACACCAGGTAAGTAAGCTTTAAATTGCTAATTTTACAGTTTTAATTCACGCTCTTTGTATTGCAATTCTTATAAACTAGTCATAAAGCAGTTGCAGGAACATCTACTAAAACCTTTATTGTTAAGGAAAGGAAATTTTTCCGCAACATGCACGAGAAAAAAAAAAAGTCCTTTTTCTTTAACAATTTATTCTGCACGTTAAACTATTTCTCTTATCTATTAAAACATTTTATTCATAAAGAAAATTTGTTAGGTTTCATGGTATCTCGACGTCATTGTTCATTTGATGTTGTGTTTCAGTTATGGTTCTGTTTCACATCCATTTTTCCTTCCATCATAAACAGAGGAAGTTGTAATGCTGTTCACCAATTGCCAATGGTACTGAATTAAAAACATTCTTGGGCCTGAATACTAATTTGACTTTCCTTACGGTTCAAAAACCTAAGAATGCTTGTTTATAGAGTTTTAAAACAAAGATTAAATATAAACAATTACGTTTATATTATCCCATTTGGTATTGGATGAATGAGTTTACAAACAACAGATAAAGTTCCCAACCATAAAAAAAAAAATACCTAGATTTTTTCCATTTTAGGATGCAATGAGGAAGGGAGGTTTACAACCCCTACCCAACACCTTTCCCTCGGCACGCCAATGACAACACGACTTTTATACTAACTATAGCAACTTCATAAGTTTTCTTATCTTCTTTTTTTTTTTTTTTCATTATTGCATTTAGGTTTCTTACTTTGAAAAAAGGTACTTGAATGACTTACCTTGAATGCAGTGGTACTTTTGACATGATTTAAATCATGACATTGAACATCTCATGTCGTTACCAATTTTTTTTCAGTCTGTTATGATTATAGGTTCCATTGTCAGTATGCTATCTTAGAAGCTTCCAAATCTGGTTTAACATTAGTTTTTCAGACAACATAGACAGTGGCACCAGGAATTAACGTCTGGTCTTGTTAGAGCTCTTTTAGTTTGCCACATGTTAGCGTTTCACCCTATGACCTGTCATGTTTCAGATCTTGCGCAAGCCATTACCATTTTTAATTTACAGTTTGGAAACTTTTTGACTTAGAATGTATAGAAAAATCCTTCCAGATTTGGAATTCCTTGATCTAAATTTTGAAACAAACTTGAATGTTAGATTTTTTTTTCACTCCCATCACTTTTGAAGTTTTTCACCAGATTAAGTTTCGTATAGTTAGGTGAGGAAGAGGCATTTATAGTTTTCCTTATTTCTCTCTGTAGGCAGTAGTACTGTCGTTTGTACATTATCATCAATACACAGTCAAAATTATTATAATGATACAGCCTCTTGATCTAAAACTCTCATGTTTATATTTAATGTATATCCATTTCCCAAATCTGTTTGATTTTTTTTTCCCAAGTGGAGGGGAAGCAA
This sequence comes from Thereuonema tuberculata, assembly GCA_023159025.1. Taxonomy (NCBI): domain Eukaryota; kingdom Metazoa; phylum Arthropoda; class Chilopoda; order Scutigeromorpha; family Scutigeridae; genus Thereuonema; species Thereuonema tuberculata. Next base: position 22,619,296 of record JAFIDM010003189.1, on the reverse strand, counting down.
ACTTTTTAATTAGTCTACTGTGCAACTATAACATTACAACTTCCGCATATGGAGGATATTTTGTATTGTATTGTAAATAATATTACTTCATTTTGATTACTAACTTCTCCTATACTGTTTTCATTAAGTATTATGCAATTTTAAAAAAAGGCTTATACAAACAAAAGATTTTTAATTCAAATCTTCCAAACTTTGATGAATTTCGAATTAATTTCTTTTTTAATCTCTTGAATTTGTTTTTTTGTTTTTTTTTTTAATACTCTTTTTTATGCTTTAATATTTGTTTGATAATTTATTTTGAACTACTTGAAGGGATTCAAGAGTGTTTTGTTTGAAAGTGCTTTAATATTATGATAAACATTTCAAATTTCGAAATTCCATTGACTAAATAAATATCAAAAATTCTTGTTGTGATTTTGTTTTGTAGGGGTGTTAACTCGTTTGCTAAGTTTGCTGGAACGTAACCAAGATAGAAATCAACCATGGATCTTCCTTATGCATTCACATATAATGAAACACCTGGAAATGAAAGCGTATGTATATAAAACTTATTCTTTTCTTTTTTTTCTTTTTTTTTTTTCAGAATTCAATTTGTAAGAAACAAATCATGTTGTATCCACTCATTTTATTCTTTTGAATTCAATTCACTCATTTTCTTTTTTTCTTTCTTTCTTTTTTTTTTTTTTGGCAATTTTCAGCTAACTTACAGAATATCTTCTTTTCTTTCTTTTTTTTAAATCTAAAGCATACACAAATGCCTGTTGTATTTTCCAGGGATATGAAATATCTCTGGTTAGGCTGGTACAGAAAAGATGGTTATAAATTGCTTTTCATGTTCTTCTTAAGATGTTTTTAGTGGCCGCTTGTTGTTTAATGATATATGCCCTATTTGCTATCACACAGAAAAGGAAATTCTATAATATAAAAAACCTGAAGATCCGTACATTCGGATGGAGATAGCGACTTTGCAGCTGTTGAAATAAAAATAACAAAAAAGCATGTCAATGATTATTACTCATCATTATTGCATAAATAGGAAGTTATTGTTTATAAGTAAACAAAACTCATAATGAATCAGCAGATAATGATAGAAAAATAGATTAAATTTAAAGAATTTTTAGTTAAAAATTTGTAATAATTTTGCTGATGTTAATTTTTGAATTCTCAGCGTTACATTATAATTTTCCACTTTACTAGTTGTCTTTAACGTAATATGTTTTTGTGCATACATTCTTATATATCATTGTTTATTACTATTAAAGACATTCTAATTTATTGATTTTTTTTTTTAATAAATTTTGAAATCTTTAGATCTAGATCTGGTATGCGTGAAGGTCCATCAAAAATTGTCACTGCAATTTTGAACCTGCTGACTGAATATCAAGATAAGGGAATTGTTCACATTATGTTTCCTCATGCCTGTGATTCTCGAGAAATGCCAAATCCTCATTTGGCTTGTTTACAGAACCTTCAAGAAAGGCACGCCTTTAGCCATCGCTATATAGTTTTGCTCTCTAGTAAGTATTTATGCTTAGTTTTACTTAATTACCTCACGTTGAAGTACATTATAATATAATATAAACCAAAATTTTAAATTATACTAGACTGCTGCTCTTCGTTTCACTCCAGAAGCCTCGCATATGTAATGGAAAATAACTATTTATTTATTCAAATAAAAAAAAAAATCAAGTAAATTAAAACCTAAAACTTCAAACTAAAAATAAGAATAAGTTAAAGTTTAAATTCTAAAAAAATACATGCAATAGAATATTGAAATACATCTGTAAGTCGAAAATTTATTCACAAAAACAAATTACATATAAACTAAAGCTTAAAATTAAAACTAAAAATAAAGTTAAAATTCCAAAAAATGCATGTATTAAGTATTGAAATCCATTTGTAGCAGGGAAATTTGTTATCTGGTGCGAAATTCTATTGTTGTGTACACCATGCAACAGTACTCCTGTTGCCAGGCAATGTACAGGCAAACTGTTGCAAAATTTGATTGTTGGTGTAGTAAGCAGACATGCACATACAATTTTTTTAAATAATACAGATTAACTACTGCAGTATGGGGTGTGGTTACCCCTAACTGCAGTGTAGGCTCAATGTTTTATCTGTTGATGATAGCATCTAAATAAGTGGTAGCAAGGACTATTGTTCTTTTAGCTCTTCGAAGCCCTTTGGATCTTAGGAAGGGAAGTTGAGGCAGCAGCACATCTGAGAACATTCCAGACATGCTTGATAAGATTAGATTAGAAGACTTGACTGTTCATTCCGAATGTACAATGATCTCGTCTTGAAGACATTAAGCTACCAGTCTAGCTCGATGTTGATGTGCATTATCAGCTTGTAGGAGAAATAGTTCACTTATTGTATCTATATCAAGGCAAACATAAGGGTCCAGATTATCATCCTTATATTGTCTAGCAGTCATGTTTTCTTTTGGAAGCACATACTGATCTGTGCATCCCATTAACAAGATGCTAGCTCAAAACTGTCATGCTACCTCTATCACTTTCGTGGCTATTACAGAAATGATAAGTCTGTTCCTTGTTCTCCCCAGATTAGAGACTCCTGGAATGCAATGCAAATCTGGACTCATCATTGAATAGTACTTATCTCCATGTGTTTTCAATTCAGATGACATGAAATCTTGCCTGTTTCAAATGTTCCTTTCTGTGATGTTGGATAAAGGGCATGCAGACTGCAGATCACATAGCATAGCCTTCCTCTACAATGCCTTCTATGCACAGTGAAAGCAAATACCAGCATTTCATTAGTCACAGCAAGGGCAGATTACAATTGTCAGATAGCAATGCTGTTCTCCCTGACACACAATTGAAGATAGTGGTCATCCATGGAAATTTAAGCCTAAGCCTTTCTGTACCTTCAGGAAATTTATTGTGTAGTTTGAAATTGGTTCTAAAGTCTATGGGTCACAGAAGGACTCCCATTCAACTTTCTTGCTACTTCTGCCTGTCTTGAGTCTTCTGACAACTTCAGTCTCTTCCAAACCACTTCTCTTGATGTTACCAATATTTGAATGCAATCCGATTCAAAGACTGCATTGAAGACTTTATCCATTTACAGACTTTTTGATTAACACTGGCATACAAACCTACTATTACTGATTTTCACTGGCAAGATATTCTGAAGTGATTGCTTCAACTTAGGAACAAAGCTGTTCAGTACTATTGGATGCCAAATCATTGTGGTATTTTTGGCATTGAGACTCCCGACTTGACTCTTCTATGGGCCCTATCATGCATCGATATGCTCCCCTTGAAAAATTAATTTCTCTCTCTTGTCATTTTTTTTTTTTTTTTGGGAAGATGGAGAAACTGTACTCGGGCCAACAGTTGCTTACCATTTATTATACACAGCTAGCCCTAAACTGTATCATCTCTTTTGTAAGGAAGTAACTATTGCTGCTAGAGCCAGAACTGGTCCTACAGTTATACAATCTTTATCATTTCCATCTAACTGATTCTCCACTCGGTGGTTGTGAGGAGGAAACTACAACATATTCCTGGAATATCAACACAATTCCAGCAGTAACCACCTTAAGCAGCTACTTGGTTCATCTCCTACATTGATTCACATACTGTGTAATCAATGCTTTTGGTTCCTTGCTGCCAAAAGTACAAGAGATATAGAGTTATTGACAGTGTTGATGCTGGATGCTCATATTAAGAAGTAAGTAACAATGTCTGAGTCATAACAACACATTTGTTATCTCAAACTCCTTCTTCACAATCAGAAACAAATTGATAAAGACCTCCTGAAATACCCCCTTTTATTCTGCCGCTTATTTGATCAACCAATTATAGTTATACTCATTTGTATACGACACCCAAGCTTTGGCATTACTTTCCAGGACTTATATTCATGCATTTCCAACTCATTTTACTACATAATTGCCATTTTTCTGCTTTTTTCCTTCATTAATGGAATAAATTGTGTATGCAATTGTATTGAAAACCTTAGTTTTCTTTACAGTGCTTTTTCAGTAAAATCATTTGTTATTGTGTGAAATGAATGTTAGATGGCAAGCCCAATCTAATTTGTTATCAAAAATCAAAAACTTTGACTTTGTCGCATTTCCTGCTTTCACATCTCAAATTGTACACATAATTACAGTCTCCAAACTAAAGTTGGCCGCCGGAAGCTTATCAATTATGTTGTCCTGGAAAAATGGACGGAGCTGTGAGTTCTCATTGGGAAATTATTTAACTTGTCATAATGTTTAATTGTCGAAGAAGTTCTAATGCAGAAAATGCTCGTTTATTTTTAACTTTCATTTGTAAAGTATGTATGTTAGGTTTCAAGTGTTTTGTTTTTTTTAATCTTATTCAGTGGTTTGAAAAGAACTAAGCGAATTTTTTCTTTTTTTCATTTTATTTATTTTTTTTTTTCTTTAATGGTTTCTGTCACACTATTTGTTCATTCCTAGTAGCAAAATGGCTTCAAAATAAATTCATAAATAAAATTCCCTTTTGTTAACTAAGCAGCGATTAGCACAGTGGTGGATTCCTGTCAGAAGGTGAGACGGAAATGCCTGAGCAGACTAATCGATGCTACATGCGCAGATCTCTCAAAAACAGGACGGCCAACTTTAGTTTGGAGGACTGTAAATGTGCTAAGTACATGAAGGGAGTGGAAGTTGATGTAAGGGTCTTATAACCACAAGTCACTGATACCATTTAGAAAGTTGCTAGATTGGCTCTATCTTGTGAAGAGCTCTTCGCAAGAGCTGGCCACAAACAGTGGCTGGGATATAATGGTGTAGGAATTTTTTTCTATTAGATCCAAGGTATAAAAGAAGTTAAGGGTGATCATGAGGACCCATCCTCTAGCAGTGACAATAGCATGCTCCATGCCACACAGCAGAAATAGAAAAACTGCAATAGTCAGCCTATAGTCCAGACCTTGCTTCATTTGGAATTACCAGGAGAAGCTTGTTTGTCAACAAATATCATTCTCTTATCAATAAATTTTAGGATTTCACCTTCTGCAGCTCAGGGTTTTTTTTCTTTTTTTTTTTTTTTTTTTATCTTATCTTTTTTATCATATAAATTAACTTACTGAAGTCTGGTAGTGAATTTGGAATTAAGAGAATACAAAAACTAAGCAGTCATATAAAATTTGCTTAAGTTGAAAATTTACTTACAAATGTCCAGACTTTTCTTCTGTGTAATTGCAAACTTACCTTCTTCATGGAATGGAGAGGAATTTTAATATTATTATTTTTTTTATTCAGTTTTATGTGTGCTGATGCTTTTATTCACTTAATGTTAAATATCATTCTGTGAGAAATAGTTAAGTTTAGCATTTTTGTCTGCATTTGGAAGTGAACATTTTCTGAATAATTTTGACTGTGATTTATATTTTGAATTAACACTAGCATATCCTTCCAGTTTTGTTTTTAAATTAGAAAAAAAAATATTAAAACTAAAATTCAAGCAATAAAATGAAGGATCAACAAGAAATTGATGAATTACTTTGGTTTCAAATTAATTCAGCAATTTATTTTTGCAGAAGCTTTTTCAAAGATGTGGTTAACTGTGACTGTATTACAATTTATAAAAAAAAAAAGCAGGGAAGTTGTAATAGTAAATGCAATCACAAGGTTATAAGTTGCCCTGGAGTGTCAGTGAATTACCAACAGAAGACTCTTGATATAATGCTTTTAGTGCATCATCACGTATTGTACAGTTAAGGGGGAAAAATGCATATAACTAATGATGTAAGAATGATTCAAAACATGCAGTTACTCAAATCTGAAATCTTTGAGTCTACTTTACTCAAATTGGAAAGTAGTTTCACTAAATGAATAGCTTCTTTTCCTATATTTTTATGTTATTGAGAAGAGATAATATCGTTTGATATTTATATTCCAATATTGATATTTTCAATCTGCAATGAAATTCTACTTGAAATCTACAATGGAGATTTTTAATTTCATTACAAAAGTATTGAGTTGATTAACTAATATTAATTTTAAAATAATAAAAAATAAAGAAATAAAGATTTTTTTTCTTTTTATCGTTTAAATCTTGTATCAGTTAGTTTTCAATTCCATTATCATTTTACTATAAAAAAAATTAATAAATTACAACTTAATTTAATCCTACTATAGCATAATTTATAATTTTCTGCTGCAAATTAAAAGGACAAAAAAAATAGTTGTTTTAAATAATAGAGGTTGTTTATTTTAATATTAGAACAGGGTGTCTACAGAATCAGGGAATTATCAGGGAATTTTGTTATTCTGGAAAAAATCAGGGAATTATCAGGGAATTTTGCAATTATTACTTAAAATCAGGGAATTTTTTGGTTGAACAGATCTTTTTTTTGTTTTTTTTTTTTTTGGTTGAACAGATCAGGGAATTTTAAAAGAAATTGTTCATGAAATCAGGGAATTTTTTTATTCAGATTTTGTAGACACCCTGTAGAAAAATTGTCTGTGACGTTAAAGTTTTTTTTTTTTTTTTTAAACAAGAGGTACCAAATTTTAAAATTAAGACTTCCATTTTCATTGGATGGTTGTCATAAGAGCCTCCGTTGGCTCATGGGTTGTGGAAGGTATAGGGTCCAGTGTTTCACTGATTATCAGGACAAGTTGAGATTGGATGAGCAGCTTAATGCTGCCCTACTTTTACATCCGGGAAAGAAACCCAGTTCCCATTTTGCAGAGGGCTGGATAAACCCTAGAATCCATCCGGAAGTTAGGGAAAATCCACCAACCTCAGTAGGGAATTGAATCTGACTCCTCCAGCTGATAATCCATTACCCACACCACTGAACTACTAGTAGGGAAGCTTTCATTTTCTCTTTAAATTTGGAGGGAAAGGAATTTCCCTTCCAGCACTAAAAGACAAAAAGGGTGGAGATTCATATCCTTGTCCTGTCATTTTTTGAAAGTGTCAGAGAATGTTGCATTTATAGGTCATTTATACTTCAAGGTATTGTTTCATAATTGAATTATTTCAATATGTACTTTATTTTCAATTAAGTTTTACAAAATTTTGAAGCAGTATTTGTTTTATCATAATTATAAAGGCTTTTGTTATTTAAACCTTTTTGTTTGTTTTTCTTTTCAGGATTGGCTGCAAGTTCCGATGAGGCCGATCATTTCATTAATAGTGGCATTAGTGTTTTTGATACTTTTTCTTTGATGAAAAAGCATTTTTCTTACAGTAATACTGGTATGTTATAAAAAAGAAAAAAAAAAACTAATTGTTTTTAAAGAAATGTTTTTAATGAAAGTATTTAAAAACTATTATATTTACTGAAATAATTATTGAGCTTTATCACTTTCCATTATAATGTAAATTCTTGTTTTGTTTTGTTTTCATTTTTTAATTATTAATAATAGCTCCCATTTTAGTTATTTATCAAAATACCAAAGAGGTTGGTGGAATATAATACAAATATTAATATGTATATATTAAGATTATATATTTTCACTACATGACAAATATTTAAAAAAAAAATAATAAGCTCTAATTGAAGTTTTACTACAAACTGTTCCTTTTTATGTGAAACAAAAGAAAGTTTACTATATTTCTTAAGCATGTTAGTGTAAAATAACTTTATTTAAATAACTATTGGTAAATAATTATATAATAATTATTCCCTTATCACTTAAAGAGACTTTTTTTAGTAACTTCTCTTTATCATAAAGTATTTTTTAAAAGAAAAGTGTTCATTAAAAGATGCCAAGCACATATAATAAGCATTTGATCTCAGAATGTGAGTGAAGAACCGCCAACATTATATCTTTGAAATCTCAACAGTACAGGATATGGACACCTGTACCTCAACATGCTAAAGAAAGTTAATTCATCTCAAAATATTTATTTTTAACATTCATTTGTTTTTGTTGTTTTTATTATTAATTATTGCAGTCATTTATTCATTATCCAAAGCTGATTTTGAAAGTGGCATAATTATTTATCAAGTCTTGATAACTCATTACACTGGATTTTGTTGCTTGAAACTTACTTAGTTGTAATGTTTTTTTGGTAAGACAAAAGAAAATCATTGTTTGTTTGGATTTTTTTTTTTTTAAGAAATTTAAAGAAATCATTTCTAAAAATAAATTTATATATCTTAGAAGAAGAATATATCTGCTGCAAAAAAATAACTTGTCCATTATAATGAGAATATCAAACAGTAATAAAAAAAATTGAATAATTTAAGAACATAGCAATATCAGTGAATAAGTAAGAGGAGGATTTGTTTTTTTCTTTTTGAGGCATTTGTTGAGAGGGGATTTCTTCATTTCATTTTATAGATTTGTTTACCTGAAGAAATGTATGTGCCTTTTCAGAATTAAGAAGTTTTTTTTTTTTTTTAATTAAAATTTTAGATGTATATTGAAAATCAAACCCTTTTTGGTAAAGTTTTGTTCTTTTTTCTTAATTTTAGTTTGAGTAATATCACCCCTCCCCCTCCTGTTTTTTTTTTTGTTTTGTAGCAGTAAGACCACTGTACTTTGTCCACAAAGTTTATTATTATCTCCTTATTTAATTTGCTTTTCATATTTGCTTTTAGCATTTGAGAATCCAAAGGATTTGATTAAAAATCAATAATGTTTGATTTAAAAATTCACGAGGATCAATTACAGTTTCCTAAAAAAATGAGTAATAGTTTAAATTTTACAGTAAAAATTACAACAAAAAAGTTATTTACTAACATAATTGATTACTGTTAGATTTTCCAAAACAAACAAAAAAACTTATTTACAGATGAGACTGGAACTTTCACAGAACTACTATGGTTCGTAGCTTTTTAGTCGTGGTTAATTATGAAATATTTAAAAAAGAAAAATCACAAGAAGTGTATCAGTATATAAACTATGGAACTTAGGTATTATTATTTTTCATTATTTTTTATTTTGCTTGCAAAGTATATTGAACATTAAAGTAGAAACTCCATGGTTTCTTCGTACATTTTAATAGGAAAATAAAAATTTCTAAAAAGAACTTTCACTTCCATTTGCAATAGCCCAGTTTCTTTGGAGGTTGAAGGTGTTTCATGAACCACACAACAGCCAAAAAAATAAGCATTTTAATTGAAGAAAAACAAAACAAAAAATAGCCATTCCAGTTCCTCACTTACGATCCATAATATCAAAGTTTCCGATTCTAGATCCTTTTCTCATCATTGGGTTCTGTGAAATGGTCATTTCTATCTTATTATCCTTTCAGTTGAGGTTATCCAAGTAAGGAAATAGTCTAGAATAGGGGGGATTGCTGCAGAGAACAAAATTTAAACAATGGTATATTTAGCAGGTTAAGAAAAAAAAGACCAATTAGAAAGTAAATAAGAAGTTGTTCAAATTTGAACGATCAAGTGACTGCAAGTTGAGTTTGTGCAGACATTGATTATGCTACTCATTTTTTTTTTTTTCAAAAGGAAACCAAGAAAGAAAAAATTGATTCTCGCCTAAATTGTTTGGTATAATTTTATGTTAACATCAAAGTATTTTCTATCTTTTTTTGATATAACTAAAGAATAAGTTCGTTTGAAACCATTCCTTAGCTGATTTGTTACATTCAGTCATTTCAATTGCAGTTGTTCTTGAATTTACAGAACTTAATCGATTTGTGAGTTGGTTCGTAAGTCCAAATTCACTAATAAAGGTCAAATATACAAAAACCTCTGTTGACACCAATAGAAACTGTAATAGTACAGTTGCTTAGTCATCATCATTTGTTAGCGTATTATCACTGTAACATAATTTATATTGACTAAGTGAAACTGGTGTATAAAAATTATTCAAATTTTTTCATCTCCTAGCGTAAAAAAAAAAAAAGTTCAGAAATTGAGGAGCAGCTGTTTTTGAAAATTTGTTTAGATTTAATTCTTGTTAACAAATTATTATTATAATTATTTATTGTACGTTTTAAATCTCTGCATTTGGAAATTTGATAAGGAAAGAAAAAGGCCAAAACAATGAATATGTTGAAAATCGCTTTATTTCTTTATAAATTTAATAATTTTAATATTAAATCACATATAATTCATAATTTGCATCCTAGCAATTAAGATTTTACTATTAAAAATTGCAGTGCACTGTAATTCTCTAAATGCGTATTTTACTTTTTCTTTTTTTAATTGTCTTCTTAGTTGCCATATTTGCAATTTTTAATTGTTTCAGAATTTCTGTTAAATTACACATTTGTCAGAATCTGATCAATTATTTTAGATCGCTCATTTTCATTTTTTTTTTAAATAAAAGAACAAATTATTAAAAAAAAAAGTCTGGAAATTATCAGACTTTTTTTTTAAATTTGTATTATTAAATTAATATATTTATTTTTTTTTGCAACAAAACTTGAATTCATAAACTTTTCAAATGCGAGATTGGATTGTGTGTGTATATATTTGTTTAATTATTTTTCGTCTGATTTCATTTTTTTTTCTTTTTTTGCTTTTATTTTATTCCAGTCATACAGTTGTTTGTTTTTCTGTATGTATGTGTAAATAAATAAAAAGAAATAATTAAATTTTACTTGATGGTATTTAATATTATTGTTTCATGTTTTTGTAGAAATATTTGTCACCACTATAATTTTCAGTATTTTTTGAAATGTTTATATATTTTGCCACAAAATTAATTGTTTCCTATCATAAAACTGTATAGTTACTTCAACTTCATTGTTTGTGTTCCATTTTAAAAAAAGATAAAAAGTTTTTGACAAATAAAAAAAACAAAAATTCACACTATATTAGCTTTAATTTTAAAATTTTGTGCCCCAACTGGAAACTACAAAAGAAGTGTTATCACGAATTTCTCCAGCAAAACATCCTGATAAGATGGGTTTGCCTCATGTAAATTTCGTTCTGTGCAATCATTGTAGTATTGCTTTTGGTCTAATATTGGCAGTGACTTAATATGCATCAGAGAGGAAGGGGAAAAAAAAAATAGAAGGTTTAGAATACATATTTTTTGCGATCAACATGAATCAAACTTGAGTATATTGCTCGCGGCTAGAGTTGAAACGGATATAATCTCCCAGAATAAACGGAGATTATAGATTTTCCTTTCCTGGCCGTTCACTAACATTCAAATAGGAGAGAAAATGGCGGTCGCTGCTTCACATTCAACATTTCGACGAGAAAAAGTTCTCAACAGTCAAGCTAGGGAAATTATTCTTAACGTTGCTCGTCTATTTCCCTAGCTTGACTGTTGAGAACTTTTCCTCGTCGAAATGTTGAATGTGAAGCAGCGACCTCCATTTTCTCTTCTATTTCAATGTGAGCGAACGGCCAGGAAAGGAAAATCTATAATCTGCGTTGCATTCTGGGGGTTTCAACGCTAGCTGCGAGCTTTAGGAGGTCAGGTCCCTTTTGATTTTTTGATTCATTCCGGATTTATAAGTCAGAACTAGGGGTCCCCAAACCTTCCATTTCAGTACTATCATATACTCTAACTAATGTTCATTTTTCCTGTAAAATTACATTCATTTTTCTGAAGATATTTTGTTTTTCTTTCTTCCCATTTCTCTAGTAACTGCCAAATGAATTTTTCTTACTTCATTCTCCTCTTTTTTTTTTTTTTTTTTTGTTAGTGAATATCTCGTCGTTTTTTTTTTAATCTTGCCCAGCAACTATATTAAAGCTGGTACAGCAACTCCGTCATCTTTATTTCTTTTTGTACTAAGTACTTGTTCAAGGAGGCTTTTTTTTTTTTTTTGTGGGATTATACAAGGTAGTGAGATAGTGAATTCCTGCAAATTTCTCGCAAAATGATTATGGTTAGAAATGATGTACAAAAACTGTTTCATTTTATATTGTTTTATGTTATCTCGATCCAGGACAATCATTGGTTCATTCTTAAATCTGTAGTATTTTTTCTGATTTTGATTCGTTATCATTTTCTGAGAATGCATATTCCGTAAGCATTTGTATTCTTGTGCGTTTTACTTTAGTAGAACAAGCTAAGCAAGTTTCATTTTGGAAAAAAAAAAGAAATAGCTCCTTAAATTTTTCTTAATGAAAAAAAAATTATATATCTAATATAATATCTATAAGTAAATAAAAACTGCAAAATAAAAATGTGTGTAACTTTAGGCAAAGTATTGGGTTGGCCAAAAAGTTCGTTCGGTTTTTAAGTAAAACTAAAAAGACAGTTTTCATTTTCACCAATAATTTTATTGAAACTTATTGGTGAAAATGAAAACTCTGTCAACGGTTTGTTGCATACCTTCTGCTATCTTTCAGGCAACTTCATAATTCATCTCCCCGAAACTTTTTTTTGTTTTTGAGCAAAAAACTGTGCCAGGTACCTTTGAAGTCTTCCAGGGAATTGAATTTTTCCCATTAAGAAAATTTTGTAAAGACCGCAATAAATGGAAATCGGAAGGTGCAATGTCTGGTGAATAGGGTGGATGAATCAAAATTTCGCAGTTTTTGCCAGATCGTCAAAGAAACATGCGGTCTTGCTGTTTATTTTCTTCCATTTTCAGTTGGTGACACAAAATTCACCAATTTTGATCAATTTTTGTTTTAAATGCACGCTTGATATAAAAGCTGTCACAATACATTTTAATAAATTAGTGTCGAATGACGTTAAAGAGACACTTAAGAGTTATTAGAGCCAACGTACCTAAATAAATAGAACAACTTTGTGGTCAACCCAATAAAAATTCATACTGTGAAAAACTAGACTGTCAAGAACAAAAAAGCATATACAGACATGGAATCAACTTTCTTTTTTAAAAAAAAATAAGAAAACTACAGCATAAGTATACATTTAAGTCTAAACATACACTTAAGTCTGTTTTTATTGAAATAAGTTGTATTGACATATCTATGTTTACATTGTTTATGTAGGATATTCGTTGAGAAGAACAAATTCATCGACAAAGAGAAGAACTTACCATTTTAAGTATCGCGGGAGGCACTATATGACATAGAGCAGAACTTTCAATTCATGGTATAGTGACATCATATCATGGACTTCATATTCTGGAATTATGAATATGAAATATAAATCGCTTCTGTTTTTCGCTGGATTTGGAATAGTGATTGCTAAGCAACAACTGAGCAGTGAGTTGACAACAGATAAATGAATTTAAACTTTACGGAACAGTAAAAGCAGAGAAGCTGTATTTAACTTATCCGCATGCTTAGTTTGTTACTTTTTAAGATAATCCTATGTTGCCGTTTTGGCGCTTATTTATGTTAATTAGTTTAATGTTGATTTATCAGCAGTCTCTGTATAATGTAATTTTAGTAAAATATTTATTTTAAACGGAACAAGGAATATGTAATAAAGGAATCGGAAGCAATCGAAAATGAATGCTGGACTATATTATGCTTTTTAATCCTTAATTATGATTAATAATGGTAGTCAGGGCCGTCGCGTGGTTTGTTGGCGCCCGGGGAAAGATTTCGTCTGGCGCCCCCCCCCCCCCAATCCCAAAAATCTACAACCAAAAAAAAACGGAATCTCCAATTCAACAACCAAAAAAAAATTGGAATTTCCAAATTTTTTTATTTTTGCCGTTGCCGCGGCGCCCAGGGCGATCGCTCCGGTCGCCCCGCCCACGCGACGGCTCTGATGTTAGTAATGATTTCATAATCATAAATCCGCGAATTTGTATTCACCTCACAGAAGCTACTGAAAATGGGACAACTTGCTTCATTGCGTAGGTCTAAACCAGTGGTCTCAAACTTAGTGCACATGTAGGGCTTTTGTGTTACCTGCCATGCATTTTCTAATTTAGAAATGTTGCATCCCGTTCTAGTTCAGAAATTCGTGTTTTCTTGTACCAGCTCCGAACATGCTCTGAAGTTTAATGAGAGATTGAAAACAATATTGAGAAAAGAAAAAGGAGATTTCTGATGTGTTTAAGAGAAAGATTCTAAACGTCTACAATACAGTGGAACCTCGCTATTCGTACACAATCCGTTCCAGGAAGCAGTTCGAATGGCGAATCATTTTTTCACATAAGATAAAATGTAAACTGGATTAATCCGTTCCAGACCCACAGATGATTGCTTATATAAACCTTTGTAATAATATGTTAAGCCTAAAATACATAAAAACTATGAAAACAATAAATATATAGGCCGCTATTATTATTTATTTCTTTTTCAGTATAGACGATATGGTTGATTTCGCCATGCCATACTGAGTTGCCAGGTCAGAGACACGAGTTCCACTTTCAAACTCCGCAACGATTTCTTTTTTTCAATTCAATTGTCGTTCTCACTGCTTTCCTTTTAGGCTTAGTTGAATCAGTAATCTTTTTTAGACCCATGGCTGCACTATTTTTATTAAAAATAACAATAAAATATCACAAAGTTTCACGAAGCTTGCGTGGATGATGCGTAGCGTACGGAAGCTAGCACGATACTGAACTGAAGCGACCAGTACCGAGGTCACGCTGTCCGAATCGTGAGCAAGCGTACGAATGGCGAGTTCAATTTTACTTGAAAAAGTTGACAAATCACGAATTGTACGAATAGAGAGGCGGACGAATGGCGTTTTAACGTTGTTCATTAAAATTAAAGTCCGGAAAATATTACAAGTTGAGCAAGTGTTACAGTTCAAAAGTAAAATTACAAGGAATGCTACTGGTTTCGTGTGCAGTTGCACACATCGTAAGGCACTAAAACATTAAACACTGGTTTTTACATGGGGAGCCAGGAGAAACTTCCCTCATTGTCGGCAGCACGTAACTGAATCTCTCCAATCGTTTCAAATTGTTACTCTCCCTGCTTCCCATGTAAAAACCAGTGCTTAATGTTTTAGTGCCTTACGATGTGTGCAACTGCAGACGAAACTAGTAACATTCCTTGTAATTTTAGTTTTAAACTAACATTTGCTCAACTTGTGTGTAATATTTTCCTAACTTTAATATACTATATTTTTTTGTTTTTTAACTGAGACCACTGTTCTAATCAAATCGCAGGTGTTTTTCTTGTCTACAAGTAAAGACAAAAATAGATGTTTATCCGAATGGATATTTCATTTTATTGTTGAGTTTCCGAAATCTATGGAGGTCAACAGCTGTGCTCAGTAATATAAGATTGGAAAAGTGTATGATTGTGCAGGTTAGCCACAACGTGTCTCCGTTCATTGCGTTAACCTATTACAGACATAATGCTTCGTTTTAGGGTGGTTCAAGCACTTAATTACAACCCACTGTTTTCTGCTAATAGCCCGAAAGCAGTCATTCATTGCTGTTCACTTATAAGGAGACAAGCAAATTGATATAACGAAAATTGTAATGCGGAAAACCGATGATAGTTAAATGTAGTATACACAGATTATGATAGTTCATTCATCAGTGCAGTCAAACGTTTATATCTGTAAGAAATAAACGAAGTAAAGCAAAGTTACTAAACCGATGAAGTCAGAGAGTTTATGCAGGAAATATTTTACATCATATTTAAACTTATGAATGTAGAACTCGAACAGAGTGGATTATTCATATATTTAGGATTATATACATTCCTTAATGTATCCAATTAATTAAGTACAGTTGACTCGCGATAATCCGACAGTTACGGAACCGAGGGGGTGTCGGATTACCAAAGGTTGATTTTTTAATACTGAATTTTGAATTCTAAGGCAAGAAAATTTAAGTTGTCATATATATATATATATATATATATATATATAGTACTGTACGTACTACCCTACCCAGCCCTCTGTAGAATGGGTACCGGGTTTCTTTCCCGGGAGTTAAAGGCGGGCGGGCGTCGGGCTGACCTCCCGACCTCAACTTAGTCCCATTGGTCAAGTAACGCCGGGAGCCTTACCTCCCGCGAGCCCTTGGGCCTGCATAGGCCTTCGTGGCATCCTTTAACTGTACATACTACAGTACGTATATTGTTACAATACATATTTTGAGTATATATTTTACCGCCATTGAGGATATGAAAAAAAAAAACCTCATTAGGCATAGTTTTACACAATGAATACATATGTATGTAATACTAATTTATTTCTGTATTCATATCTTAAAAAAATACAATTACAGTATGTAATGTAAAATATAATTTTTTATGTCTTAAAATAAAAAATAAAAATACGTACATATGTATTTACGGCTTAAAAAAATTTGTAATCGTTTTTTGTTTCTTCTTACGTAAAGAGTCTTGTCATGGCTTTTTCTTGAATATCTTTTTAACATTAAAATGTTCTCTTAGTCGAGTTCCCTCTCCTCACACCAACGTATCAAAGTGTTTGCAGCCGACATAACTTCATCGCAAGTGATTGTGCATTTCACCTCCGTGACCGCCTCAATCGGGTCGGTTTTCGAAGCAACCTGTGTCGGACTGTCAAATGTCGGATTATCGCGAGTCAACTGTAGTTGTATTTTTTTCCGAGAATAATCTAATCCACTGCTCTTTATTACAAAATTTGTTTATTATTAAAAAACTTCATACTTCTACTATCGATATTTCTCAGGGTAATAACCTTTCCCTGCTTCTTCAGGCTATATTTTGAAAAGATTTAAAATCAAGGCAGTTAAAACAAAAGAATAAATCCAATACAATTGCAGCAAAGAATAAGGTTCGTAGCTTTAGCAAGTTATTATTCAACGCGGTTAAAACAAAATAAAGACTCATTTACCATACTATTTAACAATTATCCTCATAAAAATTAAAAATACAAATAAATGGTCATGCAGGTTTACAATTTTTCTTTAGTTGTATTTTTGTTTTTATAAAACGTAATTAGGCCACCACAGACAAAATATAAATTTTGGTATAAATTGAAGGTATATTTTCAATTGAAATACGAGCACTTTCGAAACGCTCAACGTTTTTTTGTCGAGTGAAAGAAACGTTGAGCGTTTCGAAAGTGCTCGTATTTCTAATGTAAATATATCTTATTTTATGTGAGGTGGCCTAATTATGTTTTATATTATAAGTTACATACGTTAAAGTTTCCTTTCATTTTTGTTCTTATTACTTTCTTACTAAGGGTGCAGATTGCAGTACAGTAATACATTATAGGTCAAACATCAACGGTCACTCTGTGCACTTACAGTAATTTTTAGCGACCCCTAGGTTACAGCTTGCCTGTAAAACTACTAGGGGAGCGCTCTTGCTTTTATGCTTGCTGGATGTCACACACTGTAGTAGCCAAACGGTTAGAGGTATTAGAATGAAACCTTCACCATTGTGTTCAGCATCAAAAAGTAGGTGACCACATACAAACATCAGACCTCTAGGACCACTCCCTGAACCCCCCCCCCCAGGCGTTTTTAAAAGAAAGAAAACGCCTTGGGGGGGGGGCAGAAGTGGTCATAGACGTCTGATTTTTTTTTACACGTGGTCACCTACTTTTTGATGCTGAATACAATGGTGCAGGTTTCATTCGAATATCTCTAACCGTTGGGCCGCTACAGTGTGCGCCAGCCAGATTGCATAAAAGCAACATTAGCGGCTCCTAGGTTACAGCTTGCCTGTAAAACATAGGAGACCGAAACCTTTACCATTGTGTTCAGCTTCAAAAAGTAGGTGACCACATTAAAAAAAAAAATCAGACCTCTAGGAACACTCCCTGACCGGAAGTTAGGGGTCAAAAGTGGTCGCTTCCGATAAATTTTTGTTTATAAAATTGTGCATATTATGGGGCCGCTTTGCTTTTGACACTGTCTAAAAGAATTAATTATCTTGTTTTGTTTTTTGTGGAAGTAAAACTGTTTTGCGTAAGTAACAATACCTGTTGAAAACTAGCCCTTTATTTATTTGTTATCATTGTATTTTTGAAGATGAAAGCGATAACTTGTCTTAAGAGTCGCTGCTAAAACCATAAGAATATGTTGATAGCTTATTTCTATCGGTCTTTTTTTTTTTTTTTTTTTTTTTAGAAACAGATTTACAGAAAAAGCTTAGGGTTTTTTTTTTTTCTTTCTTTCTTTTTTTTTTTTAAGAGAAATGAATTCTTGGGAAAACAAAATCTTTCGACTTTTTTCCTTTGTCGCAAACCAAACCCTTTTACTCCCATAACGTCATTATATTTATGGCTCATGTCACTTTACAGCGAATGCGGAGATTATTTCTATATGAGGTTTTCTCCAAATGGATTTGAAAGAAACATTAAACTGTGTTGTGCAACAAATCTTCAAAATCACTAAAATACGGGCCAGAAAACAGTGGACGAAAATTGTGGTTTGATTATTATTATTATTTTTTAAGTCTTTACTACACCTTAAACTAACAGCAAGTTTTCAGAACCTAGCGCCTTTATATTTTTTTTTTTGTAACTTATCCATCCCTTTCATTTTTTTTTGCTTTTCTCGTAAAGTAATACTTGAATTTCATTCTGTGTTCCATTTAGCTCAAATTGCATTTTGATTTATGCACAGAATAGATGTCTTTTTTTATTTTTTGTAATCCAAATTCGCTAACTGTAGTTATAAAATCGATGTCAGAATTCAGCAACACAGAAAATATAAGCACAAAGCTTTTAACCTTGATTTGAGCGGCGGACAAATTGGGGAAAAAAAAAGTTTTTAAAAAAATGAAGCTCAAGGACAAACTTAATTGAAGCACGAATGCCAGGGTGCCACTTTTTTTTTTTTTTAATCATCATCATTCCCCCCCCCCCCCCCCAAACCTTTCCTTTTCAATCCTTACTCGATATACTTGGTTTACTATAAAATTTTTGCTGCGTCCCACCCCTTTCTTTTTTCTTTTTTTTTATTCATTTCATATTTTTATTAGAAAAAGTTAAATATATTAATAAAGTTACTGTTGGAGTATTATAAATAATCCTTGCTGTCTTACATGTCGCACAGACAAAACTTAAGACCGACGAAATCTATACCTCTCTGTTTTGTCACCCAATAAAAAAAAAAAAAAAATCGCCTAAAACGACAGTTCCCAATTTATCTATTCTTCCCCAGATTCCCTCAAAAATATATACAGTCAAGTCTCACTTATACGAAACATTCAGTTATACGAAGAATTTCTCATTCCCCGGCGAAACCCCCATAGTCCTATATGTAATTCATTTACACGAAATACAGTGAAGTCTCACTTATACGAATCTGAGAGGGAAACCAAAAATTATTCGTATAAGTGAATTATATATAGGACTACGGGGGTTTCACCAGGGAATGAGAAATTCTTCGTATAACTGAATGTTTCGTATAAGTGAGACTTCACTGTATTCACTTATACGAATAATTTTTGGTTCCCCCTCATATTTGTATAAGTGAGACTTCACTGTATATATATATAAACAACATAGTATCAAAAAATAAATTTTTCAAACATCGATGTTCGAATAATAAATTCGTCGCATAGACATCATTGGTAAAACTAAATTTCTTTTCAACGATCTATGGAAATTTCTAAAACTTTTAAACAAGAACAATTTATTTTCTTTTTTTTTTGTTGTTCTTTTTAGATACAGTAAAGTTAAAAACATTAATGTTAGAAATTCAAGATTTTAGTTTCCTTTACTCTAAATTTCTCTATATTTAAATAATAACAAATGTCTTAAATTGAAACTTACACATAAAGAGATGCTGTTCTGTAAGTATCTCTTTGTGTGTCTTGTTTTTCGACAATACTGCTTCTGTAATTCCTTTTATCTATTCCAAAGAAAAGACAACAACATTTGTTTCGAGATTACCATCAAACGAACAGCCAATAAAAAAAGCAGTATCTTTGATGTCAGAGTTTCTCTTTTATTCAGCCAATCAGGAATGACCTCATATCCAAGCCCGGTATCTTTGATCAATAGAGCTAAGAGAAGGCGAACAGGTATTATTGATTTACACTCACTTCCAAAAGTTAAGCACGGAGAGGAAAAATGTTAATTTCCGTAAGAGATCTGAATTAAAGAAGCTGAAATTTGCTGCAAAGGTAGAAGCCAATCACGGTTTCGCGTCGAGAAATATGCAAAACAGGCAGTCGTATAAGAAGCAAGACATTGTGAAGTTGCATGTAAGTGCTGATGAAGGTGTTTAGAACATTCGTACGATTTGATTTCAAGCTAGACGTGTTTCTATGGCTTCCAGAAGACGAATGGAAGATTATGAGCGTTGGCGAGCTGTCGGACGCTTTGAAGCAGGACTGTCTATAACAGATGATGTTCGTTTCTTCGGCGTTCATCATTCCGTCATTTCACGATTATGGAAACAATTCCAAACCAGCCAAATAGTTGTCCGAAGACCTGTAGCCGGTCGTCTAAGGGCTACGACCCCCGCGGAAGATCGATATATTGCTGTTGTAGCCAAGTGGAATCGAAGATCGACCTCCACACGTGTGACATTTATGGTTGCAGCGGCCATTGGTAAGACGATATCTGCCACTACTGTTCGTCGAAGGCTACACATGAATGATCTGTACGCCCGGGAACCACGAGTTTGTGTTCCTTTATCCGTCCAATCCAGAGGGGCACGATTACAATAGTGGCGCCAGCATGTGAATTGGACTATGTCTGATTGGGGTAACGTTATGTTCACAGATGAGTCCATATTTGCCCTACAACCCGATGATAAGCGTGTAAGTGTCTGGAAGGAACAAGGCACGCGCAATCGGCCCCAGAACATCACCGAACATTACGCATTCCGCGGTGGAAACATCATGGTCTGGACAGGGATTTTTTATGTGTAAAGGATTTCATTGGGAAATCGCACCGATCTGCACATCTACAGGCGAGGTTCTGTGACGGCTGTATGGTATCGAGATGAAATCCTAAACCCCATTGTGAAACTATATACGGTGCAGCAGTTGGTCCTTCTTTCGTATTAATGGACGATAATGCGCGTCCCCATAGAGCTACCATCGTTGACGACTTTCTGGAGATTGAGGAGATTGCGCATATGGAGTGGCCGGCTTACTCACCGGACGTTAATCCAATTGAAAATCTTTGGGATGCCCTCGGCCGTGCTGTATGTCGACGTTTCCCACCTCCAGCCACTCTCAGAGCTTTAGAACCTGCCCTACAGGAGGAATGGCGATTACTGGACTCTGCGGTGGTTGTTCAGCTCAAAACAAGCATGATCACACGCTGTAAACTTTGTATGCAGGTGAGGGGTGCTCACATACCCTATTAATGTCGGTTTTTATTGTTTGTTTTGAATTTAAACATCATTTTGTGAATGACGCAAATAGGACGTCATCTTATAATTTATGAAAATTCAATATTTTGTTTATCTCTCTATGTAATTCTTTCTTTTGTTTCATGAATAAACATAGAGCTACTTACTTGCAGCATTTCATGTCAATCAAAGAAGTACTTGTCCATTTTTCGCATTTTACCGCTCCGTGCTTAACATTTGGAAGTGAGTGTACAAATAAGCAATTTTTGGTAATAATGTGAATTTAAGGTAGAAATTGGATGAAACAAACTCAAATCGATCGATTTCTACATCCCAATCATTTCTCAAAGAAATGTTTTTAAATACTTCCTTCGTGATATTAAAAAAAATATAAAAAAATACTTTGGACTTTTGATGTAACTCACGTAGTTAATAAATTTAAATCGGGGTTTAAAAAACTTTTTACCAGTTTGATTAGAATGTATTTACATTCAAAGTGTGTAATCAAATTCAATTGAATATTAATTGATTATCAAGAGAATATAAGTAAAAGAATACTGAATAGCATGAGAAAATACTTATTTAATTTTCCTCTGTTGGGATGGTTATCAATTCTTTTTGGCTACAGTATTTTTCTTCAAAGTAAGAGAGGCTTCCAATTTTCCTTTCCAAATTTTTTTAATAAGTAGGTTTTGTTAAGTATAGTAAATGCTAGGAAAAATTAATTGATACGATTGTAGCAGTGATATTTAACCATTTTTCTTCGCGTATTCAGATATGATTTATCTTGAAGTATTTACCCCAAGGTTATAGGTGTGAAATTCCAACTATTCAAGCTATCTACACAGTGTCTTCCTCGATTTACGACAGGATTACGTTCTGATAATTCCGTCATACGTCGAACGTGCATTTTTTAAATACCTAACATCACAGGATAGCTTATGGCTCGCTACTACTACCAAGCATCACTAGAGTATCATATATCACTAGCAAGGGAAAAAAAAATCAAAATTCGAAGTATGGTTTCTATTGAATGCGTATTGCATTTGCACTATCCTAAAGTCGAAAAATTACAAGTTGGGGACCGTTTATATATAAATAAAATTTATAGTCAAGCAACCAATATTACATTAAAGCTTAATATGTTCTAAATTTAATATTATTTTTAATTACACAATAAGTTTAAAAAAAAAGTTTGGTGAAACCGGAGGTTACGGTACCAGGCTGTTTTGGACTACGGTCGAGTTTTGATAAGATGGCACCTTGGCATTACTTTTAAGATATGAATTTTAGTTTTTGAATTTACTAGTGAAAAGTAGAATGAGATGTGCAGGTAAGCTTATTTAAAAATGGTTTTGCACGATCTTTTACTAGAAAAACCAACTCTTATCTGGCTAACTGCGATTTGAGATAACAGTTTACACCATCATGTATCCCTGCGCGGATGTATCCTTACGAATACTGTGATTGGCAGGTACCGTATTCTCCGGTTTAGCCAAAAATATACTCAGTATTTTATTTCAATAAAGAAAAATAAGAAAACCTTCTGTCAGTGCTTTATCAGATTTTTTTTCTTCTTCACTTATCATCTTAAATGTCTTCTCGTACCCCTAGGGGTACAGGTATCCCAGATTGATTATTATCACTGATTTATAGAAGTTCAGAAGAAAAACTAGTGTCAGAGTTTTCCAGTCCAGAAGTTTAAGATTATAAATATACTGAAAAACTTTTAAAATCATTGTGCATAAAACGGGTTTCCTAGTACATCATATTTATAATATCTTTTTTTATGTCTGTATAAATAGACATTTGGTTTCGGGTTTGCCGAACTTTTGTAACACCTCTTTATAAAAAAAAGTCTTCCAAACTAAAGTTGGCCGCCCTGTTTTTGTGAGATCTGCGCATGTAGCATCGGTTAGTTTGGTCAGGCATTTCCGTCTGATCTGAGTCCGCCTTTGTGCTAATCTCTGGTTAGTTAACAAAAGGGAATTTTATTTATGAATTTATTTTGAAGCCGTTAGTGGTGAGCAAATAGCTCGACCAAACCTGTTAACTAACTAAATAAAAAAAATAAAAATCGTTGCTGGCGACAAGCCCTTTGTTGTATTCAAACCATTGAACAAGAAAATAAAAATAAAGAAAAACAAACAAATAAACCTGAAATCTAACAGACATACTTTATAAATGAAAGTTTAAAAATAAACAAGTATTTTTCTGCATTAGAACTTCTCCGACAATTAAACTTTACGAAAAGTTAAAGAATATCTCAGTGAGAACACAAGTCGCCTGATTTTTCCAGGAAAACATAATTGATCAGCTACCGGAAGGGCTGCGCAGTTCAAGTTTCCGGCGGCCAACTTTAGTTTGGAGGACTATACTATACATTGCTAAAGAAGGAAATAGCAGTGGAACCATTACAAGATTTTCTCTATACTTAACGAATTGTGAATCTATCTATATTATTAAAAAACAGCTTGTATCATAGGTACATCTGCAACAATTAAATTTCGCACGCGCATTGTCAGGCAACAGGAGTATTGTTGCGTGGTCAACTCAACTGCGCAAATTTGTATTCTTTAGAATTTAAACTTTAATTTAGTTTTAATTTTAATTTAGTTCTTGTTTGTTTTTTTTGTTTTTTTTGAATAAATAAAATTTTGCCGTTCCGGCATGGCCGAGCAGTCTAGACGGCGGTCTGCCGTGTGGTCTTCCGTTGTTTCGGAACCTGGGTTCGAATCCCGGCGTTGGTATGGCTGTTTCTTTCTTCTTCTGTGTTTCGTACGTTTCTTCCTGGGTCTTATACTACCTCAGGGTTATTCTGGACGGGATGTGAATCTCGTCCCCTTCTCGAATTTCCTAGCTTCGTCCTGACGTTGTCAGATTAGGCTAGTTCCGTGGTCCTTAGTTGATCTGCATCGAAGAAAAAATAAATAAATAAAATGTTGTTTTCCATTACATATGCGAGGCTTCCGGTGCGAAGTGACGGGTAGCCGTCTAGTTATTTTAGAAAATAAAAATATTATATTCAGTCAGAAAGTTTTGGTTCTTAATAGTAACTTACATAAATCAAAATTTAAGTGCTCATACTATCATCCCATACTGTGAATATCCTCTAATAATTAACAGTAATATGTGCACTATTAGTTGAGTTACAAAGGGCTTAGGTCTCGGGCCTTAACTAAATTTGTAATCACCAAAATTTATTGAGATCTAAGGAATAAGATTTAGACACTTTAATGAAAGTTGGTATATAAATCAGGGCTTTATTCTTTGATTACTTAAAATACCGTGTTTTGACCCATATTTTAAAAGAGGTCCATACGATAATGTTTATGTGTATTAAAATTTAATAAGATGCGAATAATCTTTCTAAGCTTCAAACTGTGAAACTTCCTGTAAATTACAGTATTTAGATACAACAACAACAACGAATCAGATCTAAGGAATAAGACTTTAAATTCTAAATACGAAAGTTGATCAGAAATTATTCTTTTTAAGCAATTTATTATACAATATTTACGGTACACTTTGTATAGTCGCCCTTAACACAGGTCTACAAAACCAAAATCTGAAGAGAAGTACATAGTTTTATTAAGCTCTTAAATCTGAAGTCTGATGTAGCTCAGTGCATTATTCTTTAAATGTTTTAAAGGGATAATATTTTGGCTCACATTTGATAGTGGCCCCATACGTTGGGTTCACGAATACCGAAATACAAGCACATTACACAATTATACTAAAGTCTTTAAAGGTGAAGTTTGGTATACAACGGCTTAGTATTTAGATTCTGAGAATAGCCGTTGCATATTAATGAATCCGAGACTTTCCCATTCCTATTATTCCGTGTCTATTAACTTAGTACTTCTACTTAGATTACTTGTGAATGTGGGTGGCTTGACAGCCGAGCACGTCAATCTGAAAGATCTTTTGTGCTATCCAACGGAAAGAAGGACAGACGGGGAGAAAGACTGAGAAATGCAGGGGAAACGGGAGAACCCCGGGAAAACCTGCCCAGCGCGGATCGCCACCATCAACGAAACCCACATAAGAACCGAACCCCGCTACTCAAAGGTGAGAGGCCAGTGTCTTAGCGACATCGCCAACCGCGCGGCGTATTAACTTTGTAAGTGAAATATAAAACTCCTCCATCTCCCCAAAAAAGTAATGGTAGGGAACGAAAACGGCTATTTTGTACGAATTATCATGATTTCATATACAGTAAAACCCCGTTATTACGCTCGTCAAGGGACCATGAACTACAAGGGATAGCGGGATAGCGCTATAGACGGGAAATGATTTATGAGATGGGGAAACATTTAGACACCATTTTACAGGAAAGATACTTGATTCTGCAATAGATATAGTGCAAATGTGAGCTTATTGCCGATTTAAAAAATCTTTGATTGTGGTTTGCCGTGTGTGTGTGCTACTGTTATGAATTATGACATTTTCAATGCGGTCCAAGTAACTATTAACATCAATTGATACACCACTAGGAGCAACACTAATATAATTTCGGAGCAGATTTAGTGCACTACCCGCTATTTCATGCGCCTTTTCTTGAACGATTGGGTCACTTAATGGCACTGATGCATCACGGGACTGATGAATCCATTCAATTAGAATTTCCTCGGCATCTTAATATTTTCCACACTTTACTTTTTTACGTTTGGAACCACCTTTCGCTGCATTGGTAATTCCATTCTTATTTTTTATTACTGTTCTCAGACTGGATGAGTGAATTCCTAGAGATCCTGCGAAATCCTTCTGACTTAGTGTAGAATTCTCGTCGTACTTACGGAGAATTTCCAATTTTTCACTTATAGAAAGGGATTTCCGCTTCAAAATTTCGCACTAACTTACTGTATCACAGACCCGCACTTCAAAGAGTTCAAAGATTCCCTCCTACCAGGGAAAGAAAAGAATCTTTACAGTGTTACATTTCTTTTCGATACAAAATTTCCGATATAAAAAAAGCGCTACAAGCGGGATTTGAAGCGTTGTAAGAGGGTAAAAGTATACAGAGTTACATAGAAAATTCCAGGGACCGTATGAAAGGAGCGTAAAGAACGGAATAGTGCTATAAGCGGGAGCGTAATAACGGGGTTTTACTGTATCCTATCGAATTTACAAATAAGTAATGTGATTTTTCTCTTCCCTTTTCTTTTTTTTTTCTTTCTCTTTTCAAAAGCCATGAATCTACTGACATCATTCGAAACTTAAAACATGGTATTTATATAATGATACCTTTCCGCTTCAAAGCAGTCTCATCAGCTAACAGTTGATGTTAAAGGAACACTTGCTATTATTGGGAGCAATAAAGTAAAGGCTTTATAGCTTATCATTATGAATTTTTTCGATAGTCCTAACAGTCTTCCGGAATGGAACACAGAACTTCATTATAAAAAGATACTAATGTTGATTAAAGATATAGATTTAATGTTAATGTAAGCAATGTATCTTGAGAAACAGAGGTTAATGCAAAAAAAAAAAAAGTAAATGGTTCGTCCATCTGCTTTTAAAAAAAATAATTCATTAAAAAAAAACCCTAAAATTTCAAGTTATAAGTTCTCAAGGTCGCGCGATTGGCGTTGTCGCTATGACATTTGCCTCTCACCTCCGAGTACCGTGGTTCGGTCCTCATGTGGGTTTCATTATGGTGGACGATCCGCGCTGGGCAGGTTTTCTCGGGGTTCTCCCGTTTCCCCTGCACTTCTCCCACAAAACATCAGGAGAAAAATTGTGGCTTAGTTCAATATACCAAGCTAATTTCAGGAAAGGAAGTTGACATTCGACTGATTACAAACCCTAAACTAAGAGTATGTAAATATGACTATATAAATATATATGACGTTAAGCATAGTTTTCTATGCATACCTTATTTTATTTGAAAAATGCCGTCTCAATGCTTTCTCTTTGTACCAACAAATTTTAACATTTACTGTAATGTAGATGAAGCCATCTTGTGCGACTCATTATTTAATAAGTTAGCGAGAAACTTCCGTTGTTTTTTCTGTAGAATATTTTTTTATATCCGTACGCTGTTTTTGATTTTAAAAAACACATGCTAGTGTTTAATGTTCGCAAGTGCTGGGATTCTTATTGGTGCAAATTTCTCTCTCTACAGGACTCACTACTACTGCCTTACAGAACTAATCTTCATTGGTAACGCGGATATTCAAGTTCACGGATATTTGTATTTATTTTATTTTATAAATTCGTTTCTTTATTTTAAGCTGTCATTCTGCAGTTGTTTCTATATGCAGTTGTGAATATTTCTTTTTTTATTTTAATGGGAAAAAGGTGATAAGACGTCCAGTATAAGCCAGTTGTGCAACTTTCAGCCAAAGGAGAATGGGCAAACTGTATGGGAAATTACCCCACCCTGTATAGTGATAAGATATATACCAATAGAAAGATCTCCTTAAATAGAGCATATTTTATTATTACGACTCGTCTCAATTATTAGTCCGTTCGGAGTTATATACGTCTCGATATGACTTATCTCGTTGACATCTTACTTCCCGGATGTATTAGTTAATTATCATTTAATAATTATTTTCAGTAACAGTAAATAATGCGATGTTGCTACGACACTGGCCTTTCACCTCTGAGTCCCGGGGTTCGGTTCTCATGTGTGTTTCGTTGATGATGGTGATCCGCGCTGGGCAGGTTTTCCCGGGGTTCTCCCGTTTCCCCTGCATTTCTCACACCATCCTTTCTCTCCGTCTGTCCTTCTTTCCGTGGGATAGTACAAAAGATCTTTCAGGTCGACGTGCTCGGCAGTCATGCCATCCACTTTCAATTAATCTAATCTAATCTAATAGTAAATATTATTTTCATTTATTACATGTAAATAATTATTATTTTCTTGAAATAAATGATAATATTAATTATTAATTACGTACAATACTTAGTAACAGAGTGATTGATTAATTGTAGGTGGCAGGGAAGCCAAACACCTACAACCAAGCATCCCCCGCCTATAGGTGGTTGGCTTCCCTGCCACCCACATTCACCACAATCAATCACTCAAACGTCATATTTAGACTTATATAACTCCGAACGGACTAATAATTGAGACAAGTCGTAATAATAAAAAAATGTTGTATTGATGGAGATCTTTCCTTACATATTGATATATATCTTATCGCTATACAGTGGTGGGTCAGATCTGCCCATTCTCCTTTGCAAATTATTATTGGAAATTCTTGATGTACTGAAAAAGACTTGGAATTAATAAGAGCGAACACTCCGAGATTTAAATTATACAGCTGTATTTTTATATTTCTTTAATATTAGTTTAAATAAATTAAAAATTACACAAAATTTGGAAGTTCTGACCATCTCTGCCCTCCTTCTCCCTGTAATTTAAAAACGGAATGTGAATTGAAATGGAGTGAACGCAACATCTAATTCTGTGTTGGGATTTCAAGTTCCAAACCATCCTCCTCTTCGACTCATTAGAGGACAGAATCTTCTACTCAGTGTGAAAATGGCTGAGTCACAGTTGGCGAAAGGGGTGTTGGGGTTCGTTGCTGAGGCGCGTGGCGGAGCGCCGGGTTCACGGACGGTCTTCGGAGGAGGCAACCCAGAGGGTGCCTTGGAGCGATGGGAGGGGCGTCACTGTCGCCGGCCAGGGTCAACTTCAGGGGGGGGAAAACAGGAGCTATTCATCAATGACGTAACAGTAGAGAAATAGAGGAAGAGAAATACAAACAAATAAATAGTAAAGGAATAACTTCACCGAAATCTCCCTTGCCCATTAAGGAGTTTTACAAGTACGATATTCCTGTAAAAAGAGTAAATACAGGCCACCACACAGGTTTTAAAATAAGTCGTAATAAATATAATATTGATTTATATATTAAGTTTCAAGTTACGTTTTAGGGCCATGACATTGGCTTACAAATCTTGCAATCATTTTCATATTCATTTTTATCAGTGATGAACAATAAGGAAATTAGAAATTTGTATAAATTGAAATCCCAAATGAAATCCCCATAAGTTTTTATATCATTCTGAAACATAAAATATTTTGTCGAAATCATGATTTAGAATAATAACACTTATTTATTTTCTGCATAAAAATAATAAATATTTCGATTATTTAGCATCTTAATCGGAATTAACTAATCTTGATTAAAGTAATTCTTTTCCTAACAATCTTGAAACATCACGCTAATTGAAAGATGGCTGATTAAGTATATTACAAGATAGAAATTAGAGAGAGAAAAGATTAAAAAAATAAATCATCAATTAAAAATGTATAAATAAAGTATACGCTGGTATTGAATGTTGTTATTTGGCACTAACTGATTTTCTGGCATATTTGCAAGTCAAAATGCGGATAACAATGCGGCGGTTTTATATCTAAAGTCATGTGACATAATTTTTACATGCTAAGATTAAAAACTGATAATAAGTTATGAGTTTGAATTGAAGAAACGATCATATACTTAAGAAGAATATGAAACAAAATAAGCCTATATGTGTATTTGTATGTTTAGTGTCGTGATTTAAGAGATTTTTTTTTTTATTATGCTGTAACAAAACTCTTCTCGGCAAGGAAATTAACGTGCGTTAATACATTTTTACAGTAAAATAAACCAAAGAACGCACATAACTAAACAAAACAAAACACAAATTCACTGAGCTATTTTTGATATTAGTGCTGGAAATGGAGGACAGCGCTGTTTCGAGGCTTTTTGGCCTCTCATCAGCTCCACCTATCCAGCATACCCAAGCTCAGTGAAAAGGACGAATAGACAAAACGGACAAACATACAAATCAATGACCCCTGAATTACAAAAACATCAAAATAAAATCAAGAATAAAAAGGGTTGAATAATTAATCCCCGCTAGCGTTTAGCATAGCATCAAGGGATTAATAGCTCAGTGAATTTGTGTTTTGTTTTGTTTAGTTATGTGCGTTCTTTGGTTTATTTTACTGTAAAACTCTTCTCGGGTTGACAGCATTTCCTATCTCGCAATCTATTAAAAAATAATCATATTGGTATAGTCGTAAACTTGGCATTGTGATTGGACCACTTGAGGATAGGCGGGGCTTCGTAGTTTCAAAATATCCCACCAGTCTACTTTTTGGCTTGTGGGATAAACAAAGCCATGTGCTTCGTTTTAACCCTAGTAGATATAGAGGCTGAACTAAAAGATTTGATTTGGATGCAACGATTCTAAGCCTTCCAAAATTTTCAGATTGGATGAAGAGTTGATTATCGCCTATTGAAGAAGACGACAGCAATTATTTTCAAAGAAGGATATAATTTAATGGATCACTTGAGGATAGGCGGGGCTTCATAGTTACAACATCTCCCACCAGGCTCCTGCTTAGCATGTGGGATAAACAAAGCCATGTGCTTTGTTTTAACCGATGTAGATATAGAAGAAATATTATATTAAAGAAGGATATTCCAAGCGTTTTAACAGAATTATTACAATAAGGATCTGCACAGTACTGAACCATCCGTCTTGAAATATCAAAAATCGACGATTTTTTAAGTAATTCACACAAAATTATATGTTTGTTTATCCCACAAGCTCTCGCTGCATGTGGGATACACGTCATACATTACGTCGATAGGGGCGTAAACCTCAAGTGGTCCAATGGTAGAACTACATTGGATTAAACCCCGTCTACAAAGACGCAACATAATGATCTGTTGAACAGTGACGCATTTCTTAAAAACAGTACAAATCATAAACCTCCCCTTCCCCAGTCTCGAAATGTAGGTCCTATTTTCTTTCTTTTCTTTTATTTGGTTGTTGATTATCAGCCCCTTTACTTGTCTGCCCCCATCCGTCCCTGCAAAATAAAATCCTTTATCTGAACCTGACATAAATACACGAAACTTCGCAATCTCCCTTTGTTAATGTGAACATTTTTCATCGTAACGAGCCCTGGAGTCTTCATCAAATAATTATAGATTAAATGCAAAATATACAAGAATCGTCACTGAGATCATTATCCTCGCAGACCTATCTGTTCTTATGAATTAGGACCATCATAGTATCGGTTCTCGTTCAACAAACAAATTGAGAAAGTTATATTGTTTAAACAGTCAGTTCTTACATCAGAATTATTGATTAAACAAGCTTATTTCAAACAAGGCTTTTAACAAGCAATTTGAAGTTGATATGTTAATGTCCATCTGTGATAAGATAACTCCAAAACTGTATCAAGACGTTAAATTCTGAAAGGTATGTTTAGGTTGCTACAAGGATAAACTCTTTGGTTTTAGTTCATATGAAACCAATATATAGAGAGCTACAGACAAAAATAAACTTTCAAAATATATTGTCATCAAAGCCCTGAATCGCGATAACTCTGAAACTATTCATGTTACAAAGTTGAAACTTTAGCGGCAGAAATACGTTACAAACAGAATCTTCCAGTTGATTTTGGAAGCGAATTGGACCCATAGGAAACGGAATCTATCAGTACAGGAGTCTGCGCCAATAAATAAAAATAGATGTTACAGTGATAATGAACGTTCAGCATTTCTCTATTCTTGAGATCTGTTTTTGGATCTGGCCATGCTGGTATTCGAAGGTTGGTATGATATATCTAGTATATCCTTTCTTTTCTTTTCTTACTGTAATTAGTAGAAGTTGATTAGAACTTGCTTAAGTCCTAGTCTTAGGTGTTTATTTTGTTTTTAGGTAATCTAATATGTCATTAGATACATAGTTTATAAAGCTTCCATATAACATAATTAGGTAATATCAATGATGGAGGGAGGAAACCGCTGTTTCTCAGAACTTTTAGTGAACAAATTCATATTTTAATATTGGAAGTACTTTAAAGTAAGGTTCGTTTTCTATCTTAATGTGAACGGGTTTTTACAGTTCCTTTTAAATTTCTTTCCCGATAATAAATTTCATAAGTTGAGATGCGGATTTTAAGCTTTTAGTTTTTTTTTAGCTTTTTTGGATTTTTACATTTCCTAATATCATCCTTGCACAGATTTATAAAGTTAGATTTACAACATTAATTTTTTTTTGGGGGGGGGGGGGGGGGATTTTGAATTAAAAGAACTATTTTTTTTGAGTGTGTTCACATTTACAAAAGGAACTAAAATTGGAACGAGTTCATTATTTTTTTTTTGAACTTTCCAGGCACGGTTTAAAGTTAATGTTTTAGGTATTTTGATTTAGCTGTTGATGTTTACTGAATTCTATGATACCGTTACTTAGTTTACATCAGCAGATTTACGGAGACCAATAGTGAAACAACTTTTGGTGAAACAACCTTTCTTTGAACGAAGGCCAATTTAAAAAACTAAAAACCTTTGCTGGCCGCAAGCCATATGATAACCACATAATTTTTATTATAGTTTTCTACATCTTGTTTCTGTGCAGCCCGAAAATAAGTGTTTGCAGCAGACGCTTATTCAGAAAGCTGGGAAAGTGAATTGATGAATGGACGTTTCATGGCCCACCCATGGGAGGGGGCTGAAGCCCCCCCCCCCCCCCCCCCCAAAAAAAAAAAAAGAAAAAAAAGAAATAAAGAAAAAAACGAGAAGAAAACCTTTATTAAAGCACTGACGAGGCTGTATCTTATTATTTTGGAAAGTGATATTTACAACAATTTATTTTTAATTAAGCTACATCTGAATGGACTTCCTCAGCCTCTTCTCCCCCAAACCTCAATCCTAGGTGCGCCACTGTGGACGTATATTACATTTTATTTGTGGGAATCCAAAGTTCTATTCGTTTGACAAAAGAAAATTCTCAAATAACCATCAAAAAAAAAAAAAAAAATCGACGGTTCTTATTCCTAAAACATCCAATCATATCTCGGAGGAAACAAAACCCCTTAAATCTAAAGAATTCCTATTTTTTTGTATTGTCTTAAACATATGACCATAGACACAGAAATCCATGCTAACCTGATTAGGAAGAATCCTTGCCGGATGTGGAAGGCCCTCTTGCTTCTGTCTTTTGTGTGTGTCCAAATCTATATACTACTAGTTAAAAAGGCGGCAAAACTGTAAGAAAAAGTTTTAAAAAGAAAATTTTTAACAAATAATTGCAGTTTGATATACAGAGTGTTCATAATTAAAGTTTACATTTCGAAAGGCTGTAAATGGGGAACAACTTCGTATTTGAGATAAGGACGTCTGCGGCCATGGAATTTTGCTTGGCTCAAAAAATAAACGTTAGTTCCGAAAGTGGCCGTTAGGGCGATACATGGCGCTGCAATACAGTAGTGTTCAGTAGTGCGATTGGTTACTGTCTGCAATGACGCGGGATTCGAAAGAAGCTGCTATGAAAGCAGGCAACTGAGGAATGCGTCACTTCATTGAATAATGGCACTGTTACTGAAGAATCGCGCACTTCTCATGAAGCTATTCTACCAAAATTAACAGGACTGCGAGTGTTTTAGGACATTAAAGGGACAAAAAGGGACCCTATAACTGCAATGGTGTACAGAAAATGATCCGTAATTTTGAAGAAATGGGTTCCTTAGAGGTAAAGCCTAAACGGAAGTCAATTGCCCAGCAGACAATGGAGGAAATAGCCATAGCATTACATGAAGAAAGTGAACATTATATGGTGAATGTCGTGGAAGCAAGGGCCGCAAGGAGTGTTGCACAGTCGATAGAGAAACTCGTAAGCACAGTTCACAAAGTTGTAAGACAAATTCTGAGATGGTATCGTTAAAAAATTTCCAAAGTTCAGCAATTCTGTAATCTTGATCGCTGTGCACGTGAATCATTTGTTCTGCAGTTTGTTTCCAGTTCGGACTGAACTGAACGACTTGCCAAGGAACATTTTGTGGACTAACACAGCTCACTTCCATCTGCATTTTCTTGCAGGATGGTGCCCCACCTTACAAACTCACCTCTGTCAAGCGGTTGCTTCAGGCTCCTTTTACCGAAAACAGAATCATCAGCCGCCATTTTCATACAAGTGGCCAGCACGCTCATAGGAACCCCTGCGACTTTTGGTTTTGGTGCCATGTGAAATACGTTGCCTATCGTGGATACAAAGCCAATAATAATCGACTTCAAGACCAGCACATACTCAACATTTTTAGTGACACACTACGATCCATGGTTGAGCGTGCGATTTCAGAACGTTTGACGGACGACACCGTATCGAATGTCGTGGAAGCAGCAGCATGCGAAGCGTTGCACTGTTTAAGTTTAACGAAGGACACCATATCGAACATGTCCGTTTTTAACCCATACCGTGCCGCGTATATCCACACAGGGCATTGCAGCGCAAAGTACCGCCCTAAAGGCTCTTTCACACGAAGCGATCATGGTCGCGCGGCCAGTAAATTTTGGCCGCAACGAAAATCGCGTCTCGTGTGAAAGGCTCTGACATTGAACTCTATAGAACGACGGTGGTTGCGTGTCATGTCGCGACCAGAATTCTGGTCGCGACATGAAGGCAACCACCGTCGTTTTATAGATTTCAATGGAGCCTTTCACACGAGACGCGATTTTCGTTGCGTCCAAAAATTACTGGCCGCGCGACCACGGTCGCGTCGTGTGAAAAGACCCTAACGGCCACTTTCGGAACTGACATTTATTTTTGCACCAAACAAAATTCCATCGCCACAGGCTCATCGTGTCAAATATGAAGTCGTTCCGTTATTTAGTTCTCCAGTTGCAAGTGAACTTTAATTATGAACACCCTGTATATATATACTGTATATACAAGAAAAATATTGAATAAGAAACATTATTAAGAGCAACTAATGTAGAACAATTTCATGAAAATCCTCTGCGATTTAAACTTAATAAGAAGACAATAAGAAAAGTACAGTAATAGCAAATGCACTTTCTAAACATTGAATAGACTATTTTGCATTGAGCTAACATCACAAAAAAAAGTCTTCAATCTTATTAATTTTTTATCTTTATTATTATTTACCATGATAATTTCATGAGTTAAGAAAAAAATTGTTAAGATTTAAAAGATCGCAAATGAATTTTGAAAGGTTTTACTGAAGCAGATCATTTGTTTTCTTAATAAATCAAATATGTTACTACTTTATTGATAAGTTAGACTGCTTTTATTAAACCTTTTATTAAAGTTTGTCATCCATTATCTGTCAAAAATCACTTTATGATTTCATCTCTTCGCCAAATTTTGTGAAATGGAAAAAATATTTTCAGATTCAAAGGAGATACCCTTTCTCTATAAAAAAGAAATATCAAGAATAAAAGTTCCCTGGTTCACAGACCTCTTACAAGGAAATACACATATATGCACAGACAGACGTCATAAGCCTTCTTTGTCTTTCTAAAACATCAAATATGATTTAACTGACATAAACGTCTAATAAACTCAAAACAACAATAAAGATTAAAAATCAGTGGTCAGTCCGCCACCATCCTGCCTTTAACCTTGGGAAATATTCTCCATTTTTACAAAGGGCCGGGTGAACCCTAGGAATTGTCTGGGGGAGAAATACCTCTTCCAGTCCGCAGCCCAGAGCTACACCAGTGGGCCCACCAAGCTTATGCTAATGTTGTGATTACGGAGCTTTAAACAATTTTAAAATCTTTGGTCTTTGGATCCCAGTGGGGGCCACCCTTTGGCAAGGCAAATAAAAACCTTTATCAAAATTATAAAGATATTTATAACAATATTTTAAAAATATATAAAACTGAATAATCGGAGAAAAATACATACATCTCAGCATTTCAGTCAAAGTAAAAAAAAAAAAAAAGAAAAGAAAAACGAAAATAAGAAAAAGAAGTATTTTAGAAATAACAAGAAGAGTTAAGCTTTCTGCATTAAGATACATATAATTAAGAAAGTAATGAAGTAATGCAAATACTAACAATATATCCCAATTAGAAGCCAAATCCAAGAAATTTCTCGCTTTCGATAACTGAAACCTATGATTACCTTGAACACAGACGGACATGGTTACTTCGTCTTGAATCTTAGTAATATATAAAAATAAATGTTTCTGCGTTCCTATACCATTCATCAGATTGCGATGAAACTTTGGTGAGTTGTTGTGCGCACGCCCGCGAAGATTTCTGAATTAGTAGAACCATTTTACAATATCTGGTGCACGAGGCGTTTCAACAAATGAGTGTATTTCCGGTTTCAACGTTTGCAGTTTCCGGTGCAACTCGCATTTGCAATGACCATCAGCAAAGCACAGGGACATCACATCGACAGCAGTATGTGGCCTGCTCACGCGTCGGAAAACCTTCTGATTGATTCGTGTATGCACCAGACGGAAAAACAAAAAATATTGTGTATCCAAAAGCAAAAACAGAATTAAAACACAAACACTTTCTTTCTTTGAGTGGCTTTGCAACATATGCCGGATACAGCTAGTACATTATAACTATTTTTATGATTTCAGCCTTTTTTCTCTACTCTACATATATCAAATCTTCAATTTCCTTTAATATCTGCATTCCTTGAGAATTGCGAAAATAAACAAATAAAATTAATTTTAACATTTATATAGATAGGATAGAGATGATGGAGGGGGAGATGCATTTTGCTTCATTATGGTCAATAGATTTTCTAAATAAGCGCAGTGCAAGTTGCTGATGACTAATAGCGGTCGGCTTAATGTAAATTATGTGCGTGGGCGTCCTCCGGAGGGATTTCGTCAGAGAATCCATGAGGAACGGACATTAGGAATCAGATTTTAATTATCTGATAGTCATATTTACAACATTTATTAAATTTGCCCTCAATTTGAAAAAAAATATTTCAAATTAATTTCGAGAGGTCGCCATTCCTTGAATTTTAATTTTTGAAGAAAATTTCAGCGTATCTAAGAATTGGTGATAGGAAATTAGTTATGTCAATCAACCAAAGAAAAAAAAAATAACAAAAAAAAAGTTCCTTTTCCCGGATGAGGAGGGAGAGATAACTGCTTTTCAATATTAAATTACGGTTGATTTCTTCCTTTTTCGGGTGCAATGGGAGTGTTAAAACCCTATCATCTCCAACCTACAGCGATAACCAATACTTTGCAATCACTGTAAACAAATATGGGATTCAGGGATTTCATTTCGCCATCATTTCTTTAATATTGATTTTTTTGTAGAAACGTTTCTTACAAAAGTTTGATTATTTTAAAAGATTCTACAGATATATCGAGTTCTTGACGTAGATTTATTCACTGGTTCGAAAGATATTCAGGGAACACCTACAGACACATTAACTTCAAGATAATATAAATTCCGTAAGCTCAAATTGCAAAATTATTTACACTGAAAATAATAAAAAAATAATTGAATTAATTACACTTTTGAAGGGCATTGCGTTCATTTTTAACGTGCAGATTTAATTATTAGTTGCAATCATCAAAGCACACTAAATGATTTAAAAATATTTAAAAGCTTACTGATATGACGTTTCGGGGCTATTTATATCGAGACCCCTTTCTCTAATAAAAAGCTCATCGGAGCACCAATTTGTTCAGTTTCATCCACCGTGGATTGGTCAAAGTGTGAGTGGTTGTCACCTATTCATTTCAATTTTTTTGTTATTGCGCCATCTGTTGTTATTGTTTGTCCTTTCTAATCTTATGGATGTTCTTGATTTATTTTTCTTAGGGGCTCTGTAATCATGCATCACAGAACTTTGATTTCTCAGATTTTTCAATACAATGTAGCAATGACATTACTTTGGGCACTACTTTTGCTTTCGAATCCTCCGGGTAAAAAAAAAATAGTATATATAAATATATTTATATTTGTACACATAAGCTAACTCTTACGAAAAAGACTAATTTATTTTTCTTTTTAATTTCCTGTTTTATAAATTCAAATACAGTCAAACTTGGATAATTCGAAGCTGAAGGGACCAGAGAAAAAGTTCGAAATATCCAAAAATTCGAATAACATATATTCTCTCAAACAGAAGAGATAAATAAAAAAGATTAACTCCACGATCAAAGATACACAGAAACTTTATCTAAGAATGCTGCTACATTTTTTTTTTCATTAAATCAAACATTTTTTACTAGCTTAATTATTCATCACTTTTTTAAAAAAAAAGGCAGATATTTTTAATTGCTTCATTGAATGCAATCTTTGAGTCGTAACATATGATTCCAATCTATCAATTGATACAAAAATATATTCCAACCCTCGCTTTTGTTTTCCTTAGAAAATCCGTTAAAATAAATAATGTATCTTAGCTGAGAAAAGTCTCAGGAACAATTTTTACCGTAATATTTTAAGAACAATTCGAATTATCCAAAATAAAATTCAAATTATCCACGATTTTTTAACTTTATTTTAATACAGAATTCTAGGGACCGAGCAAAAAATTCGAATTATTCAGAATTTCAAATTAAACAAGTTCGAATTATCCAGGTTTCACTATACTACGGGAATTCGCGATCATTCATCTTTTTTCTTTATTCTGCCTTTGCATATTTTTTTGGTAAGGTTCTACGCTGGTTCTACGCCAACCTCCGAAATATAGTTCTGATTCTTCCACTACATGAGAGATAATCTCATTCTATCTTAGTATGAATTCTCTATTTATTAATTAAAAAAGGCTTAACTGTGAAGCGATCTATTTTCCAGGTGTTTCAATGGTGAAAAGTGAGCAATTTAAACTTGATATTTCAGCCTAACGAATCATTGACGAAACCAGTTGTTAGTAAGTTCATTTCGTTAATGTTGGCTGTCTGACTGTTAAAATTTTTAGGCTTGTACTCGTTTCTAGTTATCAAATGTGTAGCGTAGCGTAGTAGGGTTGCGCTCTGGCCTACGCCGTCGAAGTCGTTGGACTCGGGGCTTCATCGATCGGGTCGGCCCAGTCGAAGCCGTAGGGGTGGCGGGCGTGCGACGGAAGTGGGGGGACGGAATCTTACCTCTCACAAATACACATACACGCGTGCGCGTGCGGCTGACTGTCACGTTCGCATTGCGAGACGTTGTGTGTAATTTTTATTTTTTTAAAGTTTATTCCTGTCTTCGTTAAGAGGACCCTTTGTTTTTCTCCGCAGCCGAGAGCCTCTCCGAAGCGGCGGATGGACCACGCATCTCCAGTACGCTAAGCGGTGGATGGACGGCCTTACTCGGCCGTGGTCGCTTCTCAATGCCCGTCAGCGCGGCGGCGAAGGCTGACAGCCGCGAATGACGACGGGGAACTCGGCGATAGTATACCACTACAACCACGTTGCATGAAATAACATCGCTCCACAATGGATAATCTTCTGCAGCAGCTTCGGCAGAGCATGGTGAGTAGCATTTCGCCTATTAGATTAAGAACCGGTTTAAAGGGTAAGTTATTGCCGCATTACATGATCACCTAGTCTATACCTAAGAAAAGCGTATCACGCCATTAAAAAGCCATTTCCTACGATACAATCCAGTAACAACCGAGCTGTGAAAAAAAACCCAGTATAACATGAAACAATTTTGCAATCGGCGACACAATCAAATAAGATCACTGCATTTTAACTTGTCAAATTGATTTGAATCTCATTATTCTCATGAGTAGATATCGTAATTTATCTAAGCACAAATTTTAATTCCCGATAAATTTTGTAGTTTCAACAATTTTTTTAGGTTTAATTCATAAATAAGTAAGTTATATTCGTTTGAAGAAAAAAAAAATCAATCATAAAAATGTAGAAGTTTTTATTTTTTTTAATGCAATGTTTCATCGTGCGCTAATTCATTATAAATGTAAACTGGTAAATGCTGTCGTGATTTCAGATGTCATCATCAGACAATGGGATTCAGGATGATACTGTGAACAGCTTATTGTCAACGAAAATCATACGGTGAAAATGTATTACGTCAGCCACACGCAATCAAAACCCAATTTCTGTGGCTAACTTTCGATTCAAGGCTTTCTGCACCCTGACTAACCGAATTCATGAATTGCAGTCTGTGGTCGAGTGATCTTAGGAATCCTAAAATTGCGGAGAAGTACAGCAATTAAAATATTCCCAATTTCTTTAAAATTTCAGAGTAATTAGTCAGTTTAAGCCTATGCGATTTTCTTTAGTAATCGTCCACATTTTTAGTCAGTTTCGGATTTGTGTGGACCTTTTCTACGTGAATAAAGCGCAAATGAAATTGATGCATGCTTTGTTTCTATTAGGACACCCTCAAAAATGAATCGTGCTACTTAAAATGTTTATTGTTACGATGATATAACAGAAAGCAAGCATCTGTATCATCATTAGTCATCAAACAGTGGTTAACATAGGTATGAGACAGATTGTGGCAGTGATAACTGAAAATCTTTGGTATTAACAGTTGAATACATATAAATGTAGGTCTACCAAAACAACATTTTGGTAGGAAGTACTACCGGAATACTTTTTGATGCCAATTAGACACGCTTAAACATACGTTATCTATTTATGCTGGGAGATTAAGGTCCTGTTACTAAAACCATTTCTCATTGGTTGATTAAATGTAAGACTACTCAAGCGCATTGCAACCACCTAAGACTTACTGAACAGTATCCTTATCACCGAATCGGAAAGATTCTCCAGCTCCGGAAGGGAAAAATTGGAAATACAATCGGTTTCTTGACCGGGATTGAACCAACATCGATGGGTTGCCATCCCGAAAAAGACATTGGGCATAGAAGCTTTGGCCAACATTTTGTAATTTACATTTCGTCCCTGTTCGTCATTCTTGATCACAAGCGGCGCAGAGCCTACAGCTCATATTGTTATATTATTTCTGTATATATATATGCAAAATTTGCAATTTTTAGGGTATTACGTAAATATTCTTTTATCGGTATTTAGATATAAATATATGTAAAATAGCTTCGTGTTTTCCTACCTTGATAACCGTGGTAAGATGGCCATTGTGGTATAGTAACATTTCATGATTCGTAATCCGTTTCAACATGATATTTTTATCGCAAACTCTGTCTGTAATCCAACCAAAAAAAAATTCTTTAATGGTTGACAGCTATGCAATTTGAGGGAGACGCCATTACAAAGTATTTGTTGCTCAACCCAATAATGACGCTGGTGATAATTTTGCTTTCCAATAATAAAGTAGTGAATTATAAATAATCAACAATTTCGTTCGAACGGCTTAAACCTTTAGCAGCAAAAGGGAAATGGAATGAAAAAAATTAAACTTTTTTTTATCTATTTTCCAATAGCAAATGAGGTCCATCAATATAGTCACTCACTACAATAATCTTTGAACCGCTGTAATTTGGATCTTCTTGTAATTTGGTATGTCCATTCAGTACTAGCAATGATCTAACTCAGTGGTTCCCAACCGGTGGGTCGCGACTTGATCCTAAAACTATCAGAAACCATCGAATAAACCATCAGAAAAGATCTATATAAGGAAGGGATACGATACAAATATGGTTTTATTCTATATTCTTCTATTCCTATATATGTGGAGATATTCCGATAAGGAAAGGTGGATCGCCAGCTGAAAAAGGTTGGGAACCGCTGATCTAACTGTTTTATATTTTGAAATTCCAAGTGCGTTCTTATCGAGAATTAACGCTAGAAGTAAATTCTCCTGGAAAAGCATTGGACTTCTAAGCAATAGGTTTCTATACTAGTAGTGTTAAAATAACATTGTCTTAAACGATGGATATCCTTCCAGTTTTAATGAAAGTAGGCTGTAAATTCTTTCGAACTTCTTGGTTTTTTTACTATCAAACTATAAACTTTTAAAATGAATTTGTAGCAATTACAATTACGGTAGAGCCCCGATTATCCGCGGAATTGGGTGGCAAGGGTACCGCGGATAACTCGAAAAAAGACTAAAAAATGAGGTGTAAACACGAAAAAAAAATATTTCAGCATAAAAACTACGTTTTATTATACAAAAAACATAATATGCAAACTTTTAAAATATGTACAGTACAGCAGAAACCTTTCTGCAGAGCAAGAGCCAGCCACTCATCCACAAATTCCGAGAAGGCCTATAGGATTTCGATGCACAATAAACCTGTCGGTAATTTTCGACCTTCGCACTGTAGGGCCTATTGTATTTTCCCTGTTGTTGGCTTGGTTAAAATTTTTTTTTTTATTTTTTAGGTTCGTAATTAAAAAAATGTTTCGCAGCACTCGCGGATAATCGGGGCAGCACACTACATTTTGCTGTATTTCGTTGTATCAAATTATGTTACCTTTACGAAGATTGAATCGACACTTTAAAATACTTTTTTTTTTTTTTTTTTTTTTGTGAAACTTTCCTTTACAAATATTCCTTAATATGAGATTTTAATTTAACGAAAGTTTATTCCAAAAGTAATAAAAGAAAAGAAAAAATTCTTAAGAATCATTCTTTAATTTTGAAATATACAAAATAAATAATAATAAAGCCATAAATTCGTAAGCAGTGAAAAAACACCAAATGTTTGCTGAAGTCTTTACAAAGTAATTTATGTTGCGTCAAGATACTGAGGGGTAGGAGAAGTTGTGAATATTCAGAATAGCCGGAATCAACTAAGAAATTGCCTTTACTAATAAATCTAAACAGCATTTTTTGCTCAGTGTGAATCTGACACCTGGTTCATTACGGTTAATGGTAAGCAAGAACATAAATTTCTTGGCAACTGTAAATCTACCTACATTGTACACAAAATATATTTCAAAGCCATATATTTATCTCGGTAACAAATGTTAGGTAGTTAGTTTGTAATTGAAAAAAAGGTAGTAGAAAATATGAAAAACTGCTTGGAGATTTGCTGAAGAAAAAACAAAATAAAATAACGCAGATTTTTAATACATGATTTTAGCCTTCAGCAGATATTAATTAATAAATGCTGCGATACAAAAAAAGATATAGACCATATTTAAAATTATAATTGTAAATAAACTAAAGCAGTGGCGGTAAATTACAATGCTTAACGAGAATAAAGAATTTTTACTGAAAGTAAAGGATTCATAAAAAAATTCGCAAGAAAAGGAAATGCTAGATATTTTAATAAAACAATAAAAAAAAAAAAAAAAACCTTGTATGTTTCTACTCATTGACGATTGTACCAATATCAATATAATAATAAATAAAATATTGTGTAAAAAGGGAAGCCACAATAGCCCTTTATAACTAGTTTCTTTATCAAGATAGTAACACCTGTGTAGATTATATAGGAAGACTAGTGGCGTGAAGGAGCTACACCAAATGCGTCTGTGCGTTTCGATCATGGTGGGGTGCATCACGGAGTGGTATATTAGGTTGAAACTCTTCTGGTCTACTACCTACCCGTCTGAATTGTAAAGCGTTCATTTTATCACGTAAACCGAGTAAAAATGAGATTTTTATTCATTGCGGAAATGCTCAT
This sequence comes from Thereuonema tuberculata, assembly GCA_023159025.1. Taxonomy (NCBI): domain Eukaryota; kingdom Metazoa; phylum Arthropoda; class Chilopoda; order Scutigeromorpha; family Scutigeridae; genus Thereuonema; species Thereuonema tuberculata. The sequence goes on along the minus strand of JAFIDM010003189.1, from coordinate 22,575,995 downwards.
TGAAGACACTAGAGAAGTGGTAGTATTTGTTTTAATGTATTGTGCTAAGCTTGTCAGTATTAACCGAAACTGGTAATGCGTTTATTGTCAGCAAAGTTAAGACACACTAATACCAATGAGGTTTTCATATGTCCTAAGAAAAATTAATCAAGGGCAGTGAAGTCGGGTGAACGGAATGACCAAGCCATATGCAGAAACTGAGCCTCTGCAGTTGAAATAAGCCAGAGAAATGAGTTAACAGAATGGGCTTTCCGTTTGTCCATGCTGTTTCAATATCCATACTGTTTTTTCCCAGAATTCTGTTTAAAAATCAGTATTCTGCTTTTGACTATTGATTATCGAATTGGATACTATTTCATTCATTTAATGTCAATAGAAAGACAAAAACAAAACACACACACACGCAAACACTCACACCACAGCGTTGAATCTCGAAGATGATAAGTAAGAGAACACGATTTCATGATTTGTTAAAGAAATCTTTTCCTGATTTTATCTATTGTTCTTCGTTTTTTTTCGTATATCTTTTTTAAAACATACAATATTTTAAGCGTGCACTGGCTAAATAAATTGTATATGCTTAAATCCTTGACTGTCATCCAATACTCTGTATAATGCTACTTACTTCTTTGCTTTTTCAAATTCATTTTCAAGCCCACGAAAGAAAAGTGAATGGATTTTATTAGTAATTATTTCGCTGAGACTGTTTAGGAAAATAGTAATTTTGTTCATGCTGCAATGAATCGTAAGAACTTCTTGATGTACAGTGTGTGGATCTGTCATCCGGTCGTATCACTAACTGCATTCTTCATTACATTGACTTCATCTAAATTTCCGATTGCAGTAAATAAAAAAATAGAAAAAAAAAAACCCCCCAGGGGATTGAATGAAATTCAATCAAAAAAATGTTAAAAAGGATCAATGCGTCAAGTCTGTGGATGAATTGCTACGTGACCTTGGATCGTGCGCATCTGTAATAATTTAATGGTCAAGAAGTGTAGTGCTTACAATTCAAAAGGTCACAACACAGATTGCTTTAATGTTTATTTATAATCAGTAATTATCCATCAAATATCAAATGTAAGCTAATGAAATGATCGGCGGAGAGTTCACTAGTTTCGAAAATGAATATGCAGCCCCTCCGTTATACTATACGAGTAAATATAAATTGTACTCTTTTAAATCCATTTCTTCAAAAGACTTTTCCTTTTCTTCCTTTATTATTTTAACATACTGTATATTTTTTTTATTTTATTTTATTTTTTTATTTTAAATGAAGAGAATTACAAATTGACATTTGTAAGTTTTTTTTGTTGAAGAAATTGGTTATCATTTTTAAACCAGTATCCCTCAAATATTTGTCTGACAAATAGTTACTGAGTTACTCATTGCCAGTTATCTAATAGGATCAAGAGAAAAATGTAGAAGACAATATTTCAGGTTTACCGAACATATTTCAAACCAGTGTCTCTTCCTCATAGTCTACCTACCACCCAGTGCTTTGCTCCTAAATAGAGCAATAACTCAGAGAAGTTCAAAGTTTCTAGAATACGAATTCAATTTTTCAGGCTAGTTTTTTGTTGTTTAAGTACAATGAATGCCAGCATTCATACAGAATAAAAAGAAGATTTGGAAGCTAATGCCGTAAGTTCTTTAGTGTCTTCTGCTTTTGCAAATTATAATTACGAAATTTATGTTAAGCAACAAAGAATTTTTGTTGACACCAGAAAGAAAACAATGCCAAAAAAAAAACAAACTTACGAAGCTGAATATATCTGTATATTACTGTATTTATCTGTACAAGCTGCAGCTTCTAAAATTCGATTATTTTAAATTCAGTAACTGTTATGATTGTTATGGAATCGTATTACTTCAGACTCAGGATTTATGGGATGTCAGTGATGAGGATCTCAGGGAATCATAAAGAAGTTGAGTAAAAGGGACAGAAGCCGTCGGAGTAAAATCTTAGATGTATCTGCATGCTTGATAATATTGCATTAACACTGCTAGCATTCATTAAATTGAGAATACCCAATTGTCAACTCTGGAAAAGCTGGAATATCAGAAAGATACAATTGGAAAAAAGTGGAATACACGTTGAAGTGATTTTCCATTTTCTTATTATTTGAGGATATAAACTGGCTGGTATTAAGTTATTTTGTTGAGGGTTAACGCCTTCAATAAAAGACCACCTAATCTGAACATTATCCGACTGGATGCGTTCAATGATCCTTTCCTCTGGCGAGGACATTTCCTCAGCTTCTAAACAGTCTCACCGGATTTTGACAAGTCTGTGGCATTTTCCAAGCTATCGTCTGCTCCAAAACTGTGAATCTTCTTAAAAATGTTTCTTTGGCCCAAATTGCCTTAAAACACTTCCTCAGTTCTCATTAGCTGATTCTCTTTTCTTTTGTCTACCCACCCCACCAGAAAGTTTACCCCGTAAAACTCCCGTAAAAATGCCATGCACTTTATGTCTATCGTGCAGAAGTACTTTGCAGAATTCTTGACAGCTTCACCGAATTTCTTGTAGTCCTGTTTCAAGTCATCTTTACATAGTCAGAACACACTAGAATGACATTTACTAAAGAATAAATGATCTGATATCATCAAAGACATTAGTGACTTTTATGGTACTCGTTATTAAAATCCATAATCGATTTACCTTCTATCAGAGAGATTTTCTGAGATGTTGGTGAATGACGCACGAAATCAACTGTAAGCAAACAAATAATTTCCTTTTACGATAAAAGGCAGTCGATTTTATTGTATAGGGTCAACATGACCTTATACTTACTAGGAAGTCACCGGCCTCTTCACAACCAGATGAATTTTAATGTATTCTTCTTTACTATTTACTGCTGACAGGAAAATGGCTCTTAATTCCGCTTTTTATTCAAATCAAGAAAGGATTGAAAGGAGCCAAGAAATCGAGAAAAAAGGCAGTTATCAATTTACCAGAATCTTTATTTTTGGATAAAAAAAAATACAATGACAGAAGGAAAATTTAGTTTAGTTTGCATAAATGAAAACGGAAAATAAATCCATATATAAATCATGCTCTGAGTTGCTCAACTCCGACTTGACAATTACCTTACTCAGCGAACGGATAATAATTTGATAGGATAATGTCTGACCTTATGAAAGCTTTCTTTCCCTCCTTCAGTCACGAAGGCGAGATTGACGTATCTTCTACGTTATGATTTCTAAAAAGACCCACCGTTGTTCTATTGTATTTGTTGTATCGTATTTCTGTAAGCGACTACAATTTCAAAAGTCATAAAAGTGTTTTTACTGCATTTTCGTGCGATAATGTTCATTGATAGTAAATTTATGGTTTACCTTAAGTGACAAGTAGAGTTTAAACTCAAATTTTGCGGTAAATTTACCATTGGTGTAACTACAAATAAGTAATAACAAAGTCGACATCTGTTCACGGGTTTTTAGGGGGCGGAGCTTAGAAGTGGCACGTGACCTCAAAGTTGTGATTTGATAACTTCCGTGAATTTTGGGCTTTTCATCTAAAACTCAAGCTTGAATTCAGGTAACTGAATATCAAACTTTATTAATAAAATATTATTAATAAATACTATTCACAAATCACAAATTGATCATCTGTTGTCAGTCCTTTTCGCTGCCAATTCAATAAAGTTATTATCTTTCTAATTTCTCACCAGCGGTTTTAACAATTTTTCACTTTAGCAATCGATTTAACTATTATATCGACAACATAATTACAGAAGTAATGGTTAACAGTAATTGATACTTTTTAACAATTCTGTGTTTTGTACGATCTGTTCGCTGCAATTCAATTTTGCAATAATTTTGTTAAACTATTTCGCTTATAATTTTTAAGTGTGTACTTTTGCACTAAAGTTTCTGAAAGTGAAAGGGAATAAGTTATATAAATAGAACTTACACTTGAGCCTAATGGCGTCGTTTTTCTTCTTTCTCGTTGTTCAATTCCAAAAAAATAAAAAAGGAAAATTAAACAGCTAAAATTGCTTCTATATCTAACAGAAACGAACTGGTAGAAAATTAAATTAGTATCTGGGAGAGTTTAATCGATTCGCACATTATACAAATCGACATATCCTGAAACGTTCAATTCTTGTTGGAAAATGTCGTATCGATTCAAGAAAATTAACTTAGAACACGCTACGGACGAGTTCGGAACTTAGGTAATAATTACGCAGCAAAAGAAATATTTGAATTATAAAAGAATATTTTTTTTTCTCATGACTTTGTTGAACAAAGATAAAATGTGTGAATTTGAAAATTGACTGTCATTGCATCAACGAAACGAAAATTAGAATTTTGAAATGTATAGGAGACAAAAATATATCGTTTACCGTTAATTGTGTATGGAAGAAGAGGAGCAAAGCGTTCTTTCAAAATGCGTTATTTAGCAAGAAGAGCATTAAATAGCAGCAAGCATATATAAATAAAAACTTGGACGTTAGGTTTTGCAGCGATGCTGGTGCTCCGTAAGCGTGGTGGCTGTATACGTATTTTTCTTTACTGTGCTGGCGACTTTCAGTGTGGACGATTTTTGAAATACACTACAACCTCGTTTATCCGGACTAACTGGGACCAAAGCCAATCCGGAAAATCGAAAGTCCGGATAATCCGGGTAATATGGGTAATAAGCAAAACAAATCCTTGAATAAACAGACTTACCGTTTATTACGATAAAAAATTATTTTTTATAGCTTCAACGCCCTGTGACACTCTAGTAAAGCTTTCTTAAACTCGACAAAAAAACATTTTATTACCTTTATTTATTGTACAATCTATGCAGGAACTGTACATTTAATCAAAATAAAAAGCGAATGATTGGCGTACTTATAATTATGTTCTTGTTATCATAGTTAAAATTATTATCTATGTGAACATTAAATAAAAAAAAAAAAGTCTACAAATCTGATCCGGTTTATCCGGAGATCCGGATCAACGAGGGCCGGATAAACGAGGTTGTAGTGTACAATTTTTAAATTACTGCATCCAGGCTTTTCCTCTTCCCATCCTCCTTCTCCTGTAGGCGCAGTCCGGTTCCTCTGTAACAGTGTGACGGCACTAAGGCAAATAATGTAAATTCATAACAATAAAAAGGAAAATATTCTTGGTCCTCATCTTTTTTTGTTTTTGTTTAAAAACAAATTTAAAAAAATGTTCGAATCCAGCCCGATTTCCCTCCCTCCTCCAAACTGATCCTTGGTATTATAATGTCTGACGACCCTATGCATACCAAATTTCAGTTTTCTAGAGTACTTGGGTTTAGATTGGATTATTACACAGATTCATTGTTACTTATTTCTATGATTTCATTCATAAATACAAAACTTCAATCATTTTTGTGCAATAAAATAAGGAAGAACGCACCGAAGATAAGCACGGGGTAGATGATGTGAAACATAATATCTTGATGCGTCGAGAAAAATAGGATTAAAAGTAGAGCAAGTATGGCTACGAAATCCTCTGATATTTGATAGTATTTATTTCACTAGATCCTATAAAGGGTTATCATCTCCTGTGGCTACCGATTGGGGATTTGGTAGGGGATGAAAGCATTTCAAAACTGAAAGAAATGTAGCATTTTAGGACTTTTTTTTTTGGTAGGAAAGCCATCGTTTTGTTTCTACCCTCCACTCCTCCCACTCGTTATTAAAAAAAGGACAACTTTTTTTTTTTTTTGGGGGGGGGTTCAATTGTTTCATAGATTCTTATTTAATCTATGCAATTGTCTTAACCCTCTTCCCAGTCCAAATTCCTGGTTATGCCTCTGATCATCTCCTCGTGGGTCAGATAGTAAGTGGCTGTTCCAATATTGGAGAAAAAATCTACAAAACGAGAATAAATAAATAATAAATAAATAAACATTGGCACGTGCTAACTTAATTTAATGACGAATCAGCAGTGGGGTATCTACGTACTTTAGATAAAGAATAAAGAATATGGAAAAACAGCTAATATGGAAGAATATGGAAAATAGCTTGTTTCGTATGATTTCAATATTTTTAGGGAGTGAATTCATGTTATTTTTTTTAAAGTTCTTAGAAATATAACGTAATCTAAACAGTATTTACATCGCTTTGTTGTTTCATCTAAAATTCGGAAAATTCCTAAATTTGGAAAGGCTTAGAAATCTCTAACTGATCCGAATTTTGTTGGTTAAACTTTATGAAAACGTATAACCAGGAGTGGAAATGACTTTTTTTTTCATTAGAAAGCGAGACGCTTCAAAAGTTGTGGAAGCTTCGAGAATGATGAACACGTAAAGGAATATTACGATGAAGTTCTTGGAGTGTCCTTGCTGGAAGGATAGTAAAATAACCGTAAATAATATATATATTATCTAAATATATCTTAAAGAAAATCTTTTCTTTTAATCAGTTAGATTCTAAATTACTGAACGGTTTTAATTTCATCAACTTTTTGGTACAAGAAAATGAACATAAAATTGTCAAATAATTTAATGAATATATCCTGATTTCATAAAGCATTTTTTTTTTATTTTCTCTCTTACATTTTTTCTTTTCATTGATTCATTCGAGAAGACAGATACGCAGTATTTTTTTTTTTGCTCACGACTATTGGTCTTTTTTTCTTGCTGATTTTGAGATTTCTGTTTTTATAGGAAATGGCCACTTGATGGCGCTTTTGAGTTAAAAATAAGAGCACAAGGAATGAATGAGTCAACGAATAATCAGAACACAGTGTCAACATGAAGCAGCACGGAAGGGTGGAGTTAAAAGAAAAATCCATCGGACAACCCCTATGGGCAACTACCTCTCTTCCCTTTTTGGCTTAATGGTACTGGTTCGGGATTTCCCCCTCCATCGTAGCTTATTATCCATTGAAGGAAGGTGGGGGTTGTAGATAATGAAAAATCCACGCACACACCGATCGATGGACTTGCGCCTCTAAGTTTTGTTCATGTAATTCATATATTCACCATAAAAGAATCATGTCTTTTACGTTAAGTTTATTGAAATAAATTGCGTAGATTCTGACGGATTATCTAATTTCAATCTATTATTGTTATCAGCTTGTAAACATTCGAAATTGCACACTGATAAAAATATTTGTTTAACTATATATCGCCATTTTCGGGATCTACTATTGATACAAAAATTGTCATTACATTTTAAGTTTCAAATAAATTAACAGTTCATTACAACTTCTGCTTTGCAAATGAAATAAAATTCACACAGTTTAAGTGAGAAAGTAAACGGAGTTAGTGAACGCTTATAGGTCCAATGCTGACGTGTTCTAACCAGAAATACATTTTAAAAATAAATTAGAATTGAGTTTGTATTATGTTATGTTAAGCAGTGAATGTGGTAGCAGAGAAGCCAAGCACTGCGACCAGAGGTCTATTGTAATATCCCACGGAAATAAGGACAGATGGAGAGAAAGACTGAGAAAGTATGGTGGGAGAAATGCATTTGATCATCCACCATCACGAAACCCACATGAGAACCGAACCCGGGAGTTTGTATTAACTTTCTGTTTAGAATTCAAAATGCATTGTTGTGAATTAATATTTCCACTTCTTTCTTTTCAGATTAATTTATCAGTTAATGAATTGAAATGAAAAGCTCTTCATTAGGTGAATTGTTTTGACAATTTTAGTGTAATTAAAAATGTGCTGAAAAGAAATATATTATTCTTTCTTCATGAATGATCGTCTCTACAAAAAGAAAGTGATTCCCTATTAGCTAAATTCAAATTGGAGTAAAATGATGTAGTTAGGTAAAACTACAATAGCATTACTACTACTTACATACTGTAAAAGCACTTATTTTTGCGAGGCTTTAATTTTCGCAAATTTCGCGAGAACTTGTCGTAATTGCGAAAATTTAAGCCTCGCGAATTACTTTTTTTCGGTTGAAATCGGTTCTGTTCATATAAAATTCGCGAAATTTTCAGCTCGCGAAATCACCGATATCTTTATTTTCGCGAAAATTACGGCTCGATAAAATAAATGCTTTTACAGTAATACGTCCTCCTGCTCCTTTGGTAGAGGGAGTGCGATGCTGCTAATGAAACGATAGATGATGAATATTTTCGAGGAAACTTCGACTTCCGCTTTGGAATTAGTGATATTCTCTATTTGGTTGGATGGTTTGACTTTGCTAAGTCTTGTTTTTAGAGGAGTGTTGGTCATGATTCGCCAAAGGCGCCAAAAACATTTACGTTGCTGTTTCATTGAATAAGCTTTTGTGTGTAAAATTCGGTAATAATTTTAAAAATTTTGGTATAAGATTATTACTCTTGTTTAAAAAAAAAAAAACACTCTAATAAATAAACTTCTTTCATGTATCTTGTACAATAATTACTTCTTGAAATCCTATGAATATTATAATACTCTTTTATTTCATCCTTCTTTTCGTCTTTCTCTTTTATTCATGATGGAATCATGTTTGATCAAAAGCAAAAATTGTTTTAATAACAATAAGTTTCTAAAAATGAGTAGTGCATCTTTTGGTGATATTAAAGAATTTATGGAAAAGTAAGTTTTGGATCTTAATGATGTATTGTAAGTAATGTTAGTATTGTTATTATTGTTTATTTATGAAGCATCATTATTGTTAACGTGTTAATTTATCAATATTAATGTATTAATTGTTATCATTATTGATAACTATACTAATAAATATGATAGTTTTCAATTGTTAACTCGTATACGAAAATGTCTTATTTTTAGTTCTTATTTTGTAATCCTTGTGAAATGTAGAGGAAAGAAAATTAGTTTCTTGTCTCTGGTACCACCAGAAGAAGTCTTTCATTGAGAAGGACGAAATATTGTGGAACAAAAGAGTACTCTAATATTAAAAGGATTAAAATACTCTAAACTTAAGAAAATCTTTGAATTTGAATTGAAAGCCAAATAAGCTAATCGATATAACTGTTAATTTTATGCAAAAGCCTTTTATTAATATTCTGATAGCACATCGTTAGGGTTTTGTGGAAAGTCAATGTTAGATATTATTCCCATGCGATAGCAGTGGATCAATGACACACCACATTATTATCCTACGCAGCAGAAGATGGAGGACCACATTTTACATCTGATTTAGATAATATTTGTAGACTGGTATACATTACTTTATTTTATTATCATTAAAGAACAAAAATAGCATCAATAATAAAATTTTGGAAAAATATATTTTTAACATTTGTACTTCGTGGAAATTGTTTCGTGGCATCGAGACACTTGTAGTATTTAGATGCACGATTAACGATATTTAAATAAAAAAAAATAATATTAATGGATTTTTATTGATTATATATTAAATATTTTTTATATATGCTGGGAGATTGCACATCGTACTTTCCACATTCTGTTACACTGTTAACAACATTCTACCATTATTTCTTTATTTATTGACTTTTCTTTAAGATTGAGAATGAGCAAGGCTCTGTATTTAGTGTTCGATTTCAACCATTTTTTCACAGTTTAATATTCTAAATCTGTTTTTTTGAAATCTTTGAGATTTTTGCTGTTTATATCTTAATGATTCATTTCGATTGAGCAAAACACAACCGATACCTTCCATTTGATTGAAGATGCATTGATTCTATGGTATGTATGAGTTTTAGGTATGAGTTGACCAAAGCGATGAGGTATTGGCAAAACCAACTGACAAAAATATCCATTTACAGCTTAGCTGAAATCCGTTTATCGATAATTTATTGGTCCTCAACTGCCATTTCCTATAAGATTTCATTTAACTGTTGAACTGATAATATTTTCAAGTTTTATACAGTCTTTTTCTTTATGTTTAAATAACCTAAGTATGAAATATTCAGACGAGCTTAAAACAAAAATTACGGAATTTTTTTACTCATAAATAAAACGAAATGAAATTATTAACGAAATTGAATTAATCATGGAATATTCAGTTTCTATTATCGTATGTCAAATCCATTCTGTGGCAAAAGATAAACCGAGAATGGCAAGAAGGATTTTCTTGCAACTGATGGGAGAAATAAGGATTCTCGTAGAGATGGAGGCACCCTTGTTTATTCTGTGGTCTTCCACTACTTCAGAGCCTTCCAGAAGCTTCCACTATTTCAGAAGCTTCTGGAGTGAACACAAGTACATCCACTACACTGGTGTTGTGCTCCGGCCAAAGGGATGGTTTGTCACTATCGACAGGCCACACTTCTGTGACATTAAAATGGCCGTTTCTTTTCCTTCTCTGTTTTGTTTTAGGTTAGTTGACTGGGATTAGAGAGAAATTCTCAAAATTTCTTACTTCAGGATTTGAAATTTTGAATTAAGAAATTTTGAGAAAATGGCTGTAGATAGCAAAAGATGGCGATTTTTGTATTAGACAAAACTTATTTCAGTAAATAATGAAGCTACTTCAGTAAAAAAGAAATAGTTTTATTTTTATAGTGTACTTTTATTTAATTCACCAAATAATGACAGGAAATAATGAATGAAATGTCCTGGATACGAAACAATCGAACTGTACGATTAAGTTCTTTTTATTTAGGAACAGGACATTAATCTTTAAATCCTAGAAGATAATTTGATAATAAATATATATATTAATTGATTTGATCTTTGTATTGGCATTTTCAAATTTCATATCACTGTCCGGCTTTATATGTTTAGTAATGTAAGTTAATTTTATTCTTATATTCTAAACTGTTCTAAATTTTAAATTGCAAAAGATTGATTGAAATCTTTGCTTTGCGAAACTCAAATACCTTGCTTTAAGTTTTGCCTGTTCGATTATATATATATATATATATATATATATTGTTTCATATGCAAGCCTTCGCTATTAATTTGGGCTTCAACTAAAAATATATAAAAATATAAATATGAAATTATAAAAAAATATAAAAAAAGGGGAGGGGGGAATCATTCAGTGATTATCATTTAGAAGTTTTAACATTTCCCATTTTTCACAGATCTCTATTAGGCCTAAATCAGAAACAATGTCAAATTTTTCAAATTTACTTAAAAGTACATGAATCATCAATGTCACCTATTTTGGGATATTCGCTGTTGGTCGACTAAAGGTATTAATGGCCCTAGTTGGCAAATTAATTTGTATTTACCGGAATCTATTTAAATATAATTTTGATAACGGACTATTTTTTATTAAATAACCCAAACACGTTTCCATTTTCTGTTGCAGAAGACGATGTTGATTTATAAAACATTAAAACAAAGCTTTGTTAATAACGTAACCTTCAACGCTCACTATTATATTTTGTATTTGAAGACTGATAATCAGACAGACAGCAGTTTACAGCCTCCGAGATTTCTGGTTATTACAATAATATTGTAGAATCTATATTACTAAAATTTTTAATTTCTCTGTCTGACTGTCGGGTGCAATTTCCTGTGAGAATGGAAAATAGAAATAATTTTTACAATGAAACGTCCGCGACGGGAATCGAACCTGCAACCTTCTGCTCCGAACTCCCACGGGGACTACATCTCAATTTATATTGTTTTGACTTATGTGTCCTTCCCCTTCCCCCCATCAATAATGAATGTATTCAACCTTTTCTTTGAATCTCAGATTGTTTATTTATTTCCGATCCGTCTGTTTATTTGTAATTCGAAAATGACAATTAGAACTATAATTGCCAAAACGTCGCAATATTTTAAATATAATATTCTTACTTAGCCAAATTCTATGTGATATAGAAAACAAGCGCGTGTACACGGGGGATGGCCTAGTTCATAACAATATTGTTAAGTAATAATACGTAGGGAATTTTTGTTGCATTCTGGTTATGTTGTTTCCTCTTAAGTTGAGTTTTAATGTTGAATTATGATTTTTTTTCTCTTGATGTCTCCCACTTCTCATGTTCTGTTAACTCATCATTTCGTTGTTGTGTTTTCCTTCGTTGCTTGTGGCATAAGGTAATGTATATATTCACATATTAAACTATTTTTTTGAATTCCATTTAAGTTTAGAACATTAACGGTAACCGTCTCTATTGCATTAAATCCAATGCCTCAGGCTGCGTTATTCTAATGACTTATTAAAATTTCATGAAACTTTCTAATTAGATATTACAGTCTAATGAGTACATTGGAAAAAAAAAATTAATCTCCTACAGATTTTACGTGGCTTCTTTCTAATTAGATATTTTAATTTTTGCATTTTAATAAGGCATGGATGCTTTGCTTACTTAAAGTATACGTTTTAATTTTTAATTCAGCGTATTTATTTATTTACTTTTCTATACTAAGAATATAAATAACTGATAAATGAGTTACTAATTTATATAACTCACTTACCAGAACGCTGTTACAACGAGATCTCAGCTGTTGCGAACACACGGAGTTGATTGGAAATTTATTTTATGTGTTTTATGAACATTATTTCACGGTTAAAGTAGGATAGTTGAGAATTCATAATAAAAGAGCGATGGCAGAATCAGTTTCCTGTTAATGGAGTGTCGACATATTGAAATTTTTGGAAACTATTCCAAAACGTTTATGTTTTTTTTCTCTGCTTTATGAAACTTCGATCGTAAATGTCACCTGAAAAGAAATTAAACAAAACAACTTTGTTAACTTCTTTAAAAATACTGTAATGTAGCCCAAGATTTTTTTTAATAATGAAAATTATTTTTCTAATGAATTAATTATGTATAAATTTTATTAAATAAATCGTCAACCGTACATTCGGAAGCTAAGTTTACATACTGTATTGTTGTTTTCTATCTTTCAAATAAGTATATAGTCTATCTCTGTTTGTTCTTATAACCAAAAATAATATCAACGGATTTAACAAATAATGATTATAAACGCGGATCTGTTACAGCGAAATTACATTTGTTTTCATAAGAATTTTGCGAAAACCTGAGGGTGAGAAATTAGTAGAGGAAAAGCGAGGGAATGGGAATGCCCACCTAAGCAACATTCGTACGAATGGTAACCGTTCTTAGATAGCGCATGCGTAATTATGTGAAAGTAAATCTTACTTATTCTTCTTTCATTGTCTAAAAATGTAAAGATTTTATTTAACTAAATATTAAGTATTTTAATTGGAATAAATATATTTAACGTGCGGTTGTAATAATAACAAGATAGTGGACCATTACCACACTAAGCATTAATAATAAAAACATAAAAATGATATGTTTCGATGAGCCCCAAAAAACTGTTCCGTCAAGAGAAATAAAAAAAAAAGAAACGAACTAAGTTAATGGGACGTGTTCTGAAGTACATTGTATATATTAAAAAACAAAACAAAACAAATTACATCAAGTAAACTAATAACTAAATCCACTTCTCCCACCATACTTTCTCAGTCTTTCTCTCCATCTGTCCTTATTTCCGTGGGATAGTACAATAGAGCTCCGGTCGCAGTGCTTGGCTTCTCTGCCACCCACATACACTACATA
>JAFIDM010003189.1:22534125-22557603 GCA_023159025.1 Thereuonema tuberculata | reverse complement strand
ATCACTTTATCTTTCACACATGGTCCCAGTAGTACACCAACACCATGACTTCCTTTACATTCACCATTTGAATAAAACATTCTAAATTCATCACTCACCAACTCACCACTATTTCTCCACCTCACTTCTGATATTCCCATCACATCCACTCTGTTTCTTCTAATTTCTTCCTTCAAGTTTTCCAACTTACCCGCTTGAAGAAGAGTTCTCACATTCCATGATCCAATCCTCAATCTTCTTTTCTTCTGTCGGTTGAGTTGCTTCATAATGAAACCTTCCTCAGTATCCCCCTCCCTGACATCCGAATGGGGGGATAGTTTACGTCCGGAATCTTTTGCCGAGGAAAGATTCATCATGTTTGCAGTTTTTCTTGGGAAAAGTAAATGCGGTAGCTTCCCGTTGCTTTCCGCACACCACTCTCTCTTTCGCATCTTAAAAGATCCAAAGGGGCCCCGCGTGGAGGTGAGGAAAGTGGATTTGACCAATTAGGCCCTCCGGACTTCACATACATATATATATACACAACAGTTTAACAGTAATGAAATTATTCTGTTTTTTGGACAACTTAACTAAGCGAAGCTTATTCAGTAATATTAGATATTTTTTTTTCTTTTTTAATTGTTTAAAATAGGGATATTATAAACTTGATAAAACTCTCTTCACAAGAAACATATAATTCAATTCACTGCTCTTTATTAATATAATTCATATAGTTCATAATTTTATCTCCCATTTATATTAATTAGAATTAACCTTATGCTTATTACCATAGTAATTGTGAAAATTGCTATTATTCTTTTCTTGAAGTTTTAGCTAAATTATCTGAAGTACCTCGAGTGTTTTTAAATGTTTACACAGGATTTATCAAAATTGTTGATACTTGTCGTTTATTTCATGGAGATGGTAAAACTGTTTAGTGATTGATTCTGCAAAATTTCCCATCTGAAAATAAGGTTGTGCGACAGTTTTATTGAGAAGATATCTGATGATGATTTCACAAACATAGCTAATGATCAGTATAGGTAGAAATTCTTAGTAGTAGGAATCAGATAATAAAATTATTAAAATTTCGTGTAGTATGAAAAAGAACAAACATTTACGTTCTCGCACCCTGAGCTACCATGTCGGGAATCTGAGACAGCTGTTTCAGCCTTATTAGGCTTCCTCAGTCAGATTTACCCTTGATGGTAGCTCAAAGTGCGAGACAAAGAAGAGGTAACCATCCTGGCTACCCGGAATGGCCCCTCAAACAAAATCAAGCACCAACAATAAATCACTGTGCACTGCACAGCCTCAAATTCTTTGTCCCGGCAACCGCTGGGCACAAAGGAATTTAAGAAAGGATTGAGAACCCCCCCCAAAAATATACAAGAAATGTAAATAAAAAGCTTAACGTGCATCAAAAATTTTTTTTATGAAAAAGAATTTTTTTTTATGAAATGCACATAAACAAACATATAGTAGTAGTAGTCAAACAAACAAACGTCCTTGGAGACGTATGGAACAACTTTTATGACATTTGTAAGAGGGAGTGTCCGGCCTGATCTTAGCTAGAAATGATTTTGTAATACCTTCATAAGCAAGGTCTTAATAGATCAGCCATTAAGTAAGACTTTAGCCTAAACAAAGAAATGAATGGACCACTACCAACATTAAATAAGACTATAACTTTCAGACGACGCTTCATGTGGTAGATGCATACATTTCCCATTGACTGTAAGTTCCGCATGTGCAACAAAACTGCCTCTCAACGAATAGGATAAACAACACTTACTTTTGGTTTCCGATCTAGCGCACCTGTAATTAATTTAAAATAATTGTTGTCAATTGTTCGGTTATATTTTATGACGAAATAATTTCTTGATTTGTCAAACCTTCAATCATTTGAAAAATAAAAATCGAAGTTGGTCGAGGATTTTTTCCATGGTTATTTCTCCTCCAGACGGGCCCAAGGGTTGACCCAGCCCTCTGTCAAATGGGTACCAGGTTTTCTTAACTGACCATCCGACTTCAACTAATCCCGTTGGTTAAGAATCGCTGAAGCCTAAATCTCTCCAAATAAATTTCAAGTAAATTTTTGAACTAAAAGAAAGTTCTTTTTTTTTTAAATAAAAGAGAATCACTTTTCGCTATGTTTAATTACGTATTTGTTCAATACTTTATTTTTCGAAACCATTCGTTTACTTTTTTGAACCTATCACAGTTCCAAGTGATTTCTTTTTCAATGATTTCTTAGTTTCACCTAACACGGCTTTCTTGACAAAATGATTCCTTAGAATTCAACTATCATATTAATCGAGGCTCATTATTCTCGATGTAATTTTGTCGAGAATACCCCATATTTACTAACATTCTCTTATTGCAGCACCCAACATTTCCTAGAGTTGAAGAAAGGTGAAAGCAATGAAGAATTAAGCCTAATATGTTCCCATTTCATTATTGGAGCCTAACGGCAACCCATCACTCAGGTCTCAGACCCTTATTCATCGACAACCATTTTTTTTTTTTTTCCTTTGCACTATTTTTTTTTAAGATGCTATTAATCACCGAGAACTAATTGTTTGTTTCCGTTAACGAAATGCAGGAGTGATATTCATGTTATATTGATTGGGACTCCACACTTTCGACAGCTAAATTGATAGAATGAATAATTATCGTCAAAAGTGATTTCGTTGATTATAATTTCATGAAATATGTAGCTTTAGATTTGATAAAATATTGGACGCCTTTGAAAATTAACTGGCTCTATTGGCGTGCCGAGGGGCGGAGGGATTTGGTAGGGGTTATTAACCAACCATTGCACCTAAAATAGAAGAAATTCAGTGTTTTAGACACTTTTTTGTTTTTTTTGGTTGAAAGGCACTTTTTTTACTTATACCTCCTCCCCCATGTCTCTAACTTCACTCCTTAATGAAATTAGTCCTTTTAGTTTTTAAAAGAATTTTAATAATACGGGTTTGATCTAACATTAAAATAACCCTTCAAATGCATTGGAGGAGAAAAAATAAATAAATAAAGGGTTTATAAGAAGAAAGTCTTAGCATGCAATTGGAAGTCATATTGTTGCTCTTTGTATTTTATCTGTTATTTGTTATAAGGGATTATCCGAAATCCCTTATTATTTCTTATAAATGTTGGTAATAATGTGAAAATTTAATTTTTAATTTTTTTGGTATGAGTAAAACTGTTATTACTGCTAAGCAGTTTTCTCTTTATAATTTATATCTTATATATTATTATTATTATTTGCTACAAGAGAAGAGAACGAGGAAAAAAAAAACAAGTAAAAGGATACATTTTACATCATTTTAAAACACTGTTATTTGTACCAATAAAATTTGCCTTAAGAATATAGAATGCGTATTATGGGTGTTCGCTTATTTACATTGAAGGTTATACTTTGGCAACTGTCAATTTTCAGCCTTTCTTGTCTTTATGTGATTATATCAACTGTTTTTTTCAGTGAGTTCATTGAACGATGTATTTAGAACAATATCTCGTGAGTGAACACATTGAGACGATGGTTAGAGAAAGGCATTTATAATAATAATTTTTAAAGGTGATAAGTGAACTTTTAGATATACAGTGCAACTTGGATAATTCGAAGCTGAAGGGACCACTACAAAACTTCGAATTATCCAAAACTTCGAATTAAACAAGTTACATCTTTTAACTTTAATTTCAGGTCCACTGAATGCTTGAAAAGATTATTCTGTCAATAAGTAAATATTTATTCAGAAAGATCATGGTATGAAAGACTAAAACACTACCCGTATGTAAACAAAATAAGATTTATATTACATAAGCTACAGTACATATTACATTCAATACAGACAATTATAGTTTTTCAAAAAATTGTGCAATGTCTGATTGTTTTGTAGAATTCAGTCGCTTAAGGTTAGCAAAATCATCAAACATGTTGATAAGTGAACGGAAAACAGCTTCACTTATGTTGGTTGTCCTTCAATGTATCGCGAAATTTGCGCTATCCCGTACTCGGTGCGCCATAAAACACCAACCAACCAACCAACCAACCAACCGTACTCGGTGCCGATTTGGCATTTCTTCTTCACACCCTTTTCCACCTCGCGAATGACGGCGACCTTTTCAGCGAACCTTAAATTCTTGTACACGCGTGGTTTACTGAAAGACATGGTGACACTGACAGCAGGAAGCTCGAATGGCGTCTGAAGCGTCACTTGTCGAACGGTGGCGGGAAGGGAATTTCAGTTGTCACGTGTCGAATTTCTTAATGATGAAACGCCGAAAAGTCGTTATGGTTCGAAATTTTTTATAAAAAACTTCGAATTACCCACGATTTTTTAACATTGATTTAATAAGAAATTTAAGGGACTAAGAGAAATCTTCGAATTAACCACGATTTCGAATTAAAGACGTTCGAATTATCCAAGTTGCACTGTATTTCATCCAATTGAGAAGTCCTTTTGAAACTGTGAGAATTGTGAAATGCTTTTTGGCTATTTTTCATTTCTGGAATGATCTGTTTGCAACAAATTTGGAATCTAATAATACGAGACAAAGTTTTTTTTGTAGTTATTCTCGAATGACAGTAATGAACTTCCGGTCAAAGTGAAATACATTAACTATATAATTCATTAGAAAAGGAAAATAAACAAACAAACAGGCAAAACTTAAAGCAAGGCCTTTGAGTTTCGCAGAGCAAAGATTTCAATCAATCTTTTGCAATTTAAAATTTAGAACAGAATAGAATATAAGAATAAAATTAACTTATATTACTAAACATATAGAGCCGGACAGTGATATGAAATTTGAAAATGCCAATACAAAGATCAAATCACTGTTTCTATGGTGATAAAACCAAACTTATCAACCACGTCATCAGCGGCAAATTTTAGAAACAATTTTGAAAACAAAAACGCAATTTAAAAGACTTTGCTCCTTTTAAAATTAAAAATGAAAAACACGACTAAAGTATCTAAAATTTAAAAATTACTAATATAAGAAATTGTTATTAGTATTTTAGCCTAACCTTTAAGGTTTTGTGTTCTGATTGACCAATAATAGCGTAATTACATTTCTCTCCAATTGGTTTTTCGGAATACTGCTAGAATAGGATGGGTAATAAACAAGAGATTAGGAATTTACACGGTAATCTGCACTAGTTGGCTAAAGCAGTCATCAAGGACGGGTCATGGGAGACTTAAGGCAATTCACTCCGTTCATCAACCTTTTCGATGTTGCCTCCAAAAATTATAAATAAATTTATAATATTTTTTGTTTCATTTGTATTCAAGTTTTTTATATTAAATAATGAAGTGGTAGAATTTAATCTAGAATGAAATAATATTATTATTATTCTAAATCTACTGTTAAGTAGCAATTCTTCAATGTGTATA
Organism: Thereuonema tuberculata; assembly: GCA_023159025.1. NCBI lineage: Eukaryota > Metazoa > Arthropoda > Chilopoda > Scutigeromorpha > Scutigeridae > Thereuonema > Thereuonema tuberculata. Next base: position 22,552,225 of record JAFIDM010003189.1, on the reverse strand, counting down.
TATTTATGTTTGCTGTAATCGGGTTTTGGTGTAAGCTAAAACTGATTACAAAAGTTTTGCAGAGTTAAGTTCCAGAAAACATAACAAAATCTATTTTTTAATGAAACATGTTGTCTAGTTGGGTTACAATTAATTCTCTTCCTCGAGAATAGAATTTACAGATAAGAAATCTTCCGTCAATAACATCTACTTGTAGGGAACACTTCTCTTGAATATTTATCTTCTAGGTACTATGCTTGCAGGCTATAATCGAGATTCTCAAAAGTCCTATCCTAGAATACGATGATGTGATTAATTGTAACTCATTCCCTCTTCTTAAGTTCATTTGGAAGATCTAGAAGAAAACTAAGAAAGACAAAAATATATGGTTGCAATTAACTTATCTTTGGCAATGTACATAATAAGTCTCCGCTATCTTTCTAAGATTCTTTCTTTTAACATTAAGCAGTAACACAATAATTATCTTTAATCATTAAATCAATTCACTATCCAATCGATGTTAGTCTTCTATATCGATTCTCTTAAATGTTCAAAGTTCTCTTGAAAACATCATTTATTTTAAAAGAAAAAGTTCTCTTAACAAATCAGTAACATCTATGATTCGATTAAAGTTGATCTGCCTTTAATTCTAATTTAGCGATTGATTATCCTGATAGTACTATTCTACGATTATCTGGAATTTAACACCTTATGCTAAATTAGGTTTAACACCTTATGCGAAAATATTCACAATTCACTTATAGACTTAAATAAAGAAAATAACTTCTTTATCCCGCATAAATAATTCTCTGGATCATTAGACTAAAATTAAAGTTCTTCGCCTTAACTTAATCCGTATAATTCCTATCGGTCATGTAGTCGCCGCCATTTTCGAATAACGATTCTTCAATGCGAAAATCCTTCGTCATCTTCGACTGTTTAACATTCCCACGCATAAATTCGAGAATAAGTAAATGATTTGTACTTACAACTTATCCTTAAGAGAAAATAAATCGAAGTTCATCAAAAGCAAACAACTGTTCGATAATAGTCGTAATCCAATTCACGTTGTGCGTAGATAAGGCTTATTCTTCATTCTTCGTTGCACAGATTCTTATTTCCGATTTCTTGAGAATCAAAAAATAAATTGAGTTTTCCATTAAACTCATCTGGGAATTTCACTGTCTGGCATTGACTTTCACACATATATCTATTTCGCCATAGATATATTTTAAATTCTTTCTCCCATGTCAGAGAAAAAAATATTTTACCGCTTCCGCAAGAAGCTCCTTTTGAAGACTAATTTTTTCTCTTCCAAGAAACACTAACAATTGATTCCAACGGCTTGCGCTTAACATCTCGCCTTCATTGTTGCCCGCGCAACCTCTCCGTTGCACTCATACCTATTATTGTAAAGACCATGAAGGCTTATTTTCCTCATACGTTTTCCCTAAAAAAAACAGATAAATTTGATTAACGAAAACACAATTTTAAACCACAAGAAAAAAGGTTAGTAATCCCGTTCTTTCTTTTTTCTTGAGTTCAATTCGTTTCAAATAAAAATGATTTTTATGACAGTAAATATTTTTCACTTCCATCCAATAGCACCACGTCATATTCCCAAATCCGGAAAAATCCAAAATCTGAAATATTCTTGGTCCCAAACATTCCAGGTTGGGATGTACAGCTTTATAAGACTCATAATGAAAGTCAGATAATAATAATAATAAAAACTTCAATGAAAGATATATTTTCTTGTATTGCCAGCTTTTAACTAAAGTCACTGCAGACATGAAGTTCTTCTCTTACTGGAACGGAAGCAGAGTATTTGTGTGAACGCGTGCAGGAAGGAACAGAGGAATGTTAATTAATCAGATAACCACAGGAATGCGGACTGATGAAAACTTCAAACCCTAAATATGTCCTTAATATTAAAAGCTCTCTGCAGCTAACTGTAGCCCTGATTAAAAATGCTGGCCAATTTCTTGCCCAGTCTTCTTTCAGTTTTTTTTTTTATATACAATAAAGCTTAATACTTACTAATATTTAAAAAAAAAATTGTTTATGTAATTTGGAAGAAAGATCAGGAAATTTACTAATTCAGATATTGTACTTTTCAAATACATAATTTCCAATTCTCTATTCCTTTACATCTTCTAGATAAGAATAGTCTATAACGCTTATGCATAATTCTTGCACAGACACATAATAGCTATATTTCGTATCTTTAAATGTGATTCTTAGCAGATAAGGATTGACAGTCTCTAATTTATACTAATTTAATTTGCGTTAATGTCTTAATGTAATGTCTAATGCATAAAGCTTTAGTTGTACTTCTTAATTTTTAAAAGCTCAGCTGTCCTATCATTATTTAGAGAGGAAACAATATGATGATGTAATTTGTACAGTAGATATAAGTAATTAGCTTGTTTATTTGTTTATTTTTTTTAAAAAGAAGTTCGTAAATAATAAAGTTAAAGTGTCTCACAACATGCCTACGGGGTCCTTGGGAGTCGCGGGAGGTAAGACTCCCGGCGTTCCGTGACCAACGAGACTAAGTTGAGTTCGGGTGGTCAACCCGCCTTTAACCCCCGAGGAAAGAAAACCGGTACCCATTCAACAGAGGGCTGGGTAGACCCCTAGAACCCCTTTGGAGGAGAATAGAGCGTGGAAGAATGGAGCCGAGACCGGGGATCGAACCCGCCACTTCCAACTCAAACTCTTACCACTCGGCTACCGGGCCCAATCGTAAATAATATGATTCTCATTATTAATACATTTGAGCAATTCGACCCCATTTAATACATCGTGGGTCTTATCATCTTACCATGCTCAGAACTAGACCGAATAACATCAATTTAGTGTACATGTTGACTAACAATCCATTCCCTAGATAAATAGCACATTATGCTAAAGGCAACACTGGTCTTACCTGATCCACTTCTAAAACATACATGAGATAGATCATAGATATCTGGTCTCAATGCACAGTTATCTCCGTGGTAAAGAGATTTTGATTTTGTTGAAAAAACAAAACAAAATGAACAAAATGGATATAGTGAACGGTTGTTTAGATAAACAAATGATTTATTGAGATTAAAATGAAAGAGCCTGATTTCTTTAGTTTGTAAACCTTTACGTTAAATATAATCATCAGACGACAACAACAACACATTTCTTCCCAATATTTCGATTTTTTAATGGGTGAAGAAATGTGTTGTTGTTGTCTGATGATTGTATTTGAAGAATATATTTTGACGTTTTGAAGAAGTTATTTACTTTACTTTAAAAAAAAAAAAAGAAAAAAAAAGCCTAAGTAAAATATACCGAAGAGAAAATTCTGTTTGTTCATTCCATTACTATATTATAGTTACCTTCAGAACAACCTTAGGAATGCTCGAAGTTCCTGTTCAGAATGAAATCAAGAACAACAAAAAAAAAAAGTATTCATTCGATTTGGAATATATTAGCCTACCTCTATTTATGCGATAGAATTGTTTAATAAATATCAGTAAAATTCATTCAGGATTGACTGAAATACATAGCGATAGTATATCTTTCATTCTACAATAATTTAGTTTCGAATAATCGAAGTGCAGAAGCTGCCACTAATGATAATGAAACTGTTTGACTTTCTTGTTAGTCAGTATTGTTGCAATGAAGATAACTGTTTGTGGTTGCATCTATTACTCTTTACAATAAATTATAAATAATAATAATAAGTAAATGCTATGTTTAATTTCATTTTCAGTAATGGATTTCTATATTTTTTTTTTTATGTTAAAAGAAAAAAAAAAATGCTTGATTTACAAATGATTATTTGAATATAGGTATGTGTTACTGTATTAGGTTAAATATAATTATTCTATTGGAATTAATACCATGCTTTTCTTATTCTTAAAGAATTTCTTTTGTTTTGTTTTTTAATAGATATTTGTTCAACATAGAAATGTAAGATTCATCTAGACTGATGATTTAATAAAATATTGATGCTAAGTTCAAGCACAAGGGATTAAGGGGATTAGCTAAGCATCCTAGGATTAACGCCCGTTCCTGGAATTGATAGTCACCTCTGATTGGTTGGTTCAGACCCCCTTGATTGGCTGATTAAAATCTCATCTGATTGGCTCTCCCGCACAGACGGACCTGAATGAAATTGGCGGGCAAGCTGGAACTCCGTCATAACAGTATAAAACTCCTGCTAGTGCAAATAAAGTGTAAGATGTGTTACCTGTTAATCGGTGTGTAACTTACTCCTGTTATTCCTACCCAAAGAACAACTTAACAATATATTTCCTAAACTGAAAGGAAAATGATAAAATACACTACTCTACATAGGTTTCTGTTTTAGGTTAAAGTAAGTGTTTCTGAAGCACTTTGTTATGGGAAATTCAAATCTTAAATCAGAATTCCGCTATCAGGCACAGTTTTTTTAGTTATAAGGACATAAAAAGCTTAATTTTACTCAATTTCACAGTTTATTTATCTTGTTACTAAACTTTTAAAGTGAGTATATATTTATTGTCACCGATTATTCGTTCTGCTGACGGGATTTACAAACAGGAAATCTTAAATGATACTTAGTTTACTCAGACTTACCTTCGGCCAAAAGACTAATGCCACACCCACTGAAAGTCTTCCAGCCCAACAGATAAATTGACAACGAGAGTGAAGAAAGTAGCAATGAGGAATTGCCATCATCTCCTGCAAAAAAAATACCCTTTGTATCAGGGCACAAGTGATCCAGTCTGAACTCAAGGGGATCTGAATGATTTAGTCCGTGACTAGCCTTAAGTACACAAAAGGCAGAACAGCTGGGTTCCAGAATACAATCTTTTCCACCCTAGTATATTACTAGTATTATTACTGAACTTAGGCATAGGAAAAGGTTTTTGTTACCTATTTTGCAACTGACAACACACTGACTATCTGGAACGACATTGATGGCTTAATGAAAGCTCTGGATTTCAAGTATGATCCATAGGATTGGAGACTTTATAGATGCATCGAAAACCAATCTGAAGGGATTCCTGTTGCATTACGGCAATGTAATGTTTTCTGTCCCAGTCGCTTATGCCAGTTTGGCTAAAGAAACTTACGAGATATTACAAGAAATGTTCAAATTCATTAAATATAATAAGCTTAAGTGGAAGATATGTTGGGACTTAAAAATAGTTGCAATGATATTGTGGATGCAACAAGGCTACACAAAATATGCCTGCTTCCCTAGTGAGAGGGATAGTCGTGACAGAAAGAACAACCACACAAAAAAGAATTGGCCTCAACGAAATTGGAAAGTGGAAGAAAAAAATCGTAAGAGTCTGGTAGTTCGTGAAGATGTGCTTCTTCCCTCTCTTCATATCAAGCTAGGCCATATTAAACAATTTGTGAAGGCCATGGATACAACTGAAAGAGGATTTATGTATCTTTCAAACAAATTTTCTGGTCTTTCATCAGCAAAGATAAAGGTGTTTTTGTGGGAGCTCAAATTAGAGAACTTCAGCAAGATCCAGATTTCAAACATGTCTAACAGAGAAAGAAAACGAGCATGGATTTGTTTTAAGAATGTAACTGAAAACTTTCTGGAAGAAGAAGAGCTCAGAAGTGTAAAGAATTGGTGAACCATATGATTAATGAATGATTTAGGATGCAGTATGTCTCTAAAAGTACACTTCCTGACTCTCATCTGGATTCCTTTCCAGAGAGCAACAGTGATATATCAGAAGAACATGGTGAATGGTTTCAAAAAGACATATTCACTAAGGAGAAGCAATACGAAGGAAATTGGATGCCTACATTGTTCGCTTATTATTGCTGGGGAATATTATTAGAGAAAAGAAAGACAGTCACTACAAAAGAAAAAACTAAAAAGGAAATATACATAATTTTGTTCATATGCAATAATTTTATTAATTTTTTTTTGTAGAATAAGTTTTTGTAAAACGTTTTGGGTGAACACTGTGTCACATGTAACATTTATAAACTCAGTGTGTTGGCTATTTTAAGACCATTAGATATTAACCCGCTTATTAATCCTCTTAAAATCTCCGCGAGCTTTAATACGATTAAAAATTAATTACAATTAGCAACCAAAATAAATATTTGAGGTTTTAATTAATTTGTTCAGAAAATGGAAAAATACACTGTTTCTACTTAGCAGATCTTATGATAGAAAAAAAAATAAAATAAACGAAAACTTTTTTTTTTAGGGACTGTAAGGAAAGTAGGTTTCAAATTCTTCAGGAATTGTTTGTTTTGCAGCGGACTGTATCTTGTGTAGATTGCTTTTCTTCAGCTTGGTTTGCTGTTGATGCTCAGGGTTAATGAAACCACCTGCAAATGCTATCGGAAATCGAGTGTACGCCATTTTCTCGACCGCTTTTAAAAAGATTCCCGTCCCAACTGGAAGACGAAAAGCTCTCTCGATCAAATGGAATTCTTTGAAATCGTTTTTTGGGCGCGAAACTTCCACGTTTTCTCTCCTCCATCCCTTTAAGTAGAAAAAGTATCGAAGTGACATTTCTTCAAAAGTTTGTTTATTTGTTTGTTATAAGAAAAAAAGAGAAAAAGAAATGAAAGTTTTTATTAAAATGAAAGTTTAGAAAAATATTTAACTTTTAAAACTCAGAGAATTTTTCAAGTTTCAAGTTTAATAAGGACATTAAAAAGAAAGAAAAGAAAAAAAGAATACATGAGAGTTTTCATCTGGCGGTTTATAAATCTCTTGTAGGTTCGTGACGATGTCCATAGTAAAAAATTTTATAATGATGTGTCTTCAAATTACTTTTTTTTTCGTTAGATGGTGAAAGTGCGATTTCATCTTTTTTTTTTGTTTGTTTTTGCTTGAACTGTTTTGGAGGAAGGATTCGCGAGTCATATAAACAAGGATCGCTTAGTTAGTTAGTTAGTTATGTGGTGAGTGTGGGTGGCAGGAAAGCCGAGCATAGCGACCGTTGGTCTATTGTGCTATTCCACGGAAATAAGGACAGATGAAGAGAAAGACTGAGAAAGTATGGTGAGAGAAGTGCAGGGGAAACGGGAGAACCCCGAGAAAACCTGCCCAGCGCGGATCATCCACCATCACGAAAAACAAGGATCGCTTAATTTAATTACACATTCCTTGTCATCTATATAAATGTTTTGTAAAGTCTATCCATTGCCAAACTTAGAGATTTTTTTTGTATAATTGAGATAAAATGTGTTTTCTTCAAAATTCTATTTGAACTAAACTATTTTTTTATATATTAAAAGGAAAAGAAAAACAGCACCTGAATAAGAGAATAAGAAGAGATTGCCTTTCTGATTTTGGATTATGGGGAGGAGTTGGGAACGGCCGTTTCATCCTTCAACGGACTCATCAGCCCAACCCAGCCTCACCCTAACCAAATCAGAAAGGCAAGCTCTTCTTGGTGAAAATCACTGTCAGCCTGGCAGTGGTCCCACCCACAAGAAAAAAAATTACTGCGTCATCCGACGTTAGCAACACCTTTTCCTACAAACTGAGTAGGCAAAAAGGATTTAATAATAGAATAGAAGATTCAAAACAAGACATAATAATATTAAAAATAAGCTGAACGTGTTGCGAAACAAGTAATAAAGGAAAAGAAAAAATGTATATATAATTTTTTATATATTTCACTACTTAATTTAAAGAAGATTTAACTTGCAGGACAGTGCAGACAGGCCCGACTTACGTAAGTGGACCCTTCCGCAACTTCTTACGTAAGCTTAAATCAAATACTGTATTATGTTCATGGGATTTCCCTCTTCTCACCATTCAATATTGCCCATATATTACAAGCACAAGAAAAAATTACATCATCAATGGAATATTCTCCTAAAGAATATACAGGGTGTTTCGGAAATAAAGCTAGGAGATACGGGTTTCAAAGGTCATTTTGAGTCGAAAATGTTGTATGACATTTTTTTGTGCGAGCCGTAGTTTTAGAGTTAGGAAATGAATGCTTTGGGAATGGTCCCTAATCAAAGAAAGCTCAGTTCTGGCCATTTTCAGCATTTTCTTTAATTATAATACTTTTTTCAGTCATGTCATTTGTTATCGGGATTTGCCCGTACAACAAAATGCCGTAGAACATTTTCGACTCAAAATGACCTTTGGAACCCGTATCTATTCGCTTTGTCTACCATTTCCGAAACACGCTGTATTTTATCTGATTCTCAATTTCAGCTCCATATCGATTGAGGTAAGTTTGCGAGATGGTTCGCGCCTTGCTTCGGATTGTGGTTTATAATCAGCCGTTCCGAAGAATATTGAAAAAAAAGAAGATAGCAAAATTACTTGAAAAAAGCAGTGTGTATATAGTATATGAGATATGTTGACAGCACGGATCAAGCGGTGCTGGGCCGATTGAACTGCTTACTTTCTGTGTCTACGCATAACGTATTTTGTTTTGCCTAAAAAGCTGTCTAAGAAATTTGCGTGTCGCGTATTTCTTCCATAATTACGGATTTACATAAGTCAAAGTCCATCTGTACACTGCTTTAGAAATAAGAATAATGCACAAAGCAAATTCAAAATCTGTCTTTTGTATTTGCTGGTCTCATCACCTGAGAATCACTGTCTGTTAACAATGGGTTAATGCAGCCAATGATTCTTAATCAGATCGAAACACGTGTCCTGAAGTCTCGAAAATGACAGATTCAGAATTCACTTTGTATACTATTTTTTTTTTTCAAACCTTACATTTCAATAATATGATTGAATAAAGATAATTTGAGATACAAAACGCAATCACAAGATTTTTATTTATTTATCTAATTAACTTTTGCCTTATTTAGATGTTTAACATTTACTTTTCACGAAATTTTTAAGGTTTATCCTTTTTACATCTGCGGGTGACATCACGTAATGAGCGCCAAGAGCACAAAACGATTATGCTAAGTCCTATTTTTATTGGTTCAAAAATGAAAAAAAAAAAAAAATACAGTATTTTTTTTTGTATTTACGATTATTCGCACTGTTGCTGCATACATAAATATGCTTAAAAACAAAAGAAATTAAGCAGATCATTGAATCATAAAAGCTTAAAAAGAAAAAAAACAAGAAAGAAAATGCAAAACAAAGCAATGAAACGACGAGGAACGACAAACAAAAAAAATCAAATGTATCGTTTAAACGAAAAATAGGATCTAATAATAACAGAAGTAATAACACTTAGAAAATAATCATTAGTTGATTCTCTACATATTTTTTCTCTCTGGTTCGTTTTTTAGAAAAACTACTATCGCTTTTCTTAAATGGCATTTCATTGTATTGTTAATTATTCAATTTTTATTTTTTTTTTAATTTTTTCAATTATTAAATTAAAAAATCATAAAATTTTAATATGTAGGCCTATATATTAAAAATTTATGATATTTTTTAAATTTCTCAATAATCTCCTCTTTCCCACGATTCTAAATATCATAACTGTTGATGAAATAAAAAGAGTAATGCTTTATAAAGGAATTTCATAAAAGCCTTTGATAAGGTGGATCATCATTCTCAATTTAACTAGACTTGTGATTATTTTTGTGTGGATATTTAAGGATGGTTTCTAGATTGTTTTCTAATTAATTTTCTTGAACCTTTGGCTATTTTTTTTTTGGTTCAATTGTAGTCTTTAAACTAATTAAAATTTGCTGAAACTTTGAAATAATTTTAGATACGGTGAATATTCAACAGGTATTCCGTAATTATGACTTTTAGAGGAAAGTGCGAGATTGATTAAGCTTGTATTTTTCTGAAAACTTTGCAGACAAGCAAATATGAGTAAAGCCTAACTGTTTTGAATTTACTCTGCAAAACACAATGACACAAAATCAATATTTGCAATTGAATTAAGATTAATAACCACAATCATTGTTCTAATTGCGTATTTCGTCTGGCACAATTTTCTTATAATTGTGAGGTTTATTAATTTGCAGTTCAATAATAAATAAACTTCAAAAAATCTGCCTGGTGCAGTCCCGTTAGGTTTTAAACTCTAATTGCTTCATTAGCAAATAAAAGGCGCCAACGATTGCATCGCCGTGGACGCTGCTATTAGGACCGTAGTGCAACGGCCTTTAAAAGTGACAACTAATTAAATGCCGGAATGCAAACACGACTCCGTTTCCGGAACGACCCGGATCATGATTGATTAAGGCAGTTTTCTCGTATAATTAAATATCTCAGTCGCCTCGACAACAGCGTCGGATTCGGAACTCCTACTCAGATCGCTTCAAGCCGAGAGGTCAAGGAAGGGAACTGACTTCTCTCTCTCTATCTCGTGCTGTATATATATCTTCAGAAGCCTTCAGATTTCTAAAGATATTAAAGAGATTTATCCTAAAGCTGTTGAAGTTTCATCTCCCAAAGTTTAAAAAAATTTCTGTACTTTATTTGCCGTTTAAACCAATGACAACAAAAGACTACTGATAAATGTTTCGGAAAAAAAAAAGAAAAGAAAATAAGGTGTAACATGTAAGAAGTAAAATTTAAAATAAAAAGTTTCTGAAGGAACTTAAAATCTGCTTTTAACAATGTTCTTAACTTACCTACGTTCTTATTTGATTTATTAACATAAATAAAAAAATAAAAAATAAACATTCTATAGCAGCGTTTCCCAACCGGTGGATCGCGACCCACTAGTGGGTCGCGGAAGGGTTACAGGTGGGTCGCGACTTGATCCTAAAACTATCAGAAACCATCGAATAAACCATCAGAAAAGATCAGAAAAATCGAAAATCGGTCATATATAAGGAAGGGATACGATACAAATATGGTTTTATTCTAGATTCTTCTATTCTTATGTATGTGGAGGTATTCCGATAAGGAAAGGTGGGTCGCCAGCTGAAAAAGGTTGGGAACCGCTGTTCTATAGTATACAAGCAGCACGATTGGTATAAATTTTCGTTCACGGAAATCCGTATTCCACAGACGAAAATGAAATTTATGGAAAATGGAGGCGAAGCTATTCCTACAATTAAGAATTATTCCTATTACGTCAGTAGAAGGAAAATGGAGGGTCCTGGACCTCTCTCCTATCCAGATTTTCAAATTTTTAGTATCAGCAAACTACGAATGTCATCAGTGACGTATTTCTGTGCTTTTATTGGTTGGATTTCCGAAAGATGTGCGTTGAATGTCCTGTCGTGTTCTACCCTGGTAGTCCCATCAAACACGTTTCCGCCAGACGTGTCGCACGTTTGGATGGTGTTCGCCTAGCTTCAGTTGATGGATGTGAAGAAAGATTAAATTCATTGTTGTGGGAGGAAAAAAAAAATAATTTATTTCCGTTATCTTACTTTAACACAATAATGAAAAATAGTATTCGAAAAACAGAAACAAATTGGATGTATCTCAATGAATAGCGATCTTTGAAATTGCAAACCTTAACATCAATGGCGGTGATCTTCTTTGCTGTAATTTACATGCATAATGAATTCCTCAAAGAAAACCGGGCTCTAGTTAGCGCTGGTTGAATCTAAGACACGTCTGGAGGAAGTATAACTGTTTAGTAAACACAAGTTACTATTGAAAAGACATAAATGTAAAATAATATTAAGACATCAGGGTTTTATTTTGGATGGGTCAATGAATCTGTCATTTTTTTAAAGTTTAGACTAGTATCTTCTGATAATAGGTTTCTTTGTACATATATTTCTTTATTGGCATAAGCAGATAATGCAATTTCTTATATACAGTGTTACCTCCTTTAACGGACACCCCGAATAGCGGACACCTCTAATTAGCGGACATTATTGCTAGTCCCAGTCCCTTACAATAGGACATTCCATGTTATCCACTCCGAATAGCGGACACTCTGAATAGCGGACAGCTATTTTAACTATATAAAAAAAAAATTTCCGATTAACATTTCGACAAACACATCGTAGTTGTATTTACATCAGTGACCCATACATTGATACATTGTATCGTTGTCCCATGATTCAATGCACGAATCTGAGGCCCTTTTTTTCACTGTAGTTGCTTTGTAAATATCAATGCCTCGTAAAGCTATCCTATAAACGTGTTGATTAAATTTAGTGCGAATTAAAATGGCATCAAAAAGGAAGAGATTGGCACTGAAAGAAAAAAATTGATTTTCTTGAAAGTTGCTGAAAAACAGAAACTGAGTGTGTGTTGTCTTGTTGAACGTTTTAAAGTTGGAAAAGCTCAGATTAGTGAACTTTTGAAGGACAAAGATGAGATAAGAAAAATGTGGATGGTGAATTCAAACGAAAATTGAAGAATTTGAAGATTCGTTAAACTGAAACAAGCAAAATCGACGAAGTGATGATAAAATGGTTCCGTTTTGCTCGTGCAAAGAATATTTCTATAAGCGGGGTTTGCTTCAAGAAAAAGTCAGAGAAGTCGGTCAAACTTTCTGTATTCTGTAATTAATTTTATCATTATTAATATTTGAAGTAAGACAAACGGATTAGCTCTCATTTAAAAAGGAATATAGAAAATAGTTGCAATTGTTCATATTTCCTCATAGCGCAATGATAATTGTAGAAATTTAATTAAGATTGTACGTAATTTTTCATTCAATGACATGCTATAAGCTAAAAAAATGAAAAAAAGATAGTCCTCCCAATAGCGGACACCTCCCAATAACGGACAAAACTTCCGGTCCCGTGACTGTCCGTTATTCGGAGGTAATACTGTACTTGCATTTCTCAGTGAAAGGCATAGACAAAGTAAATAACGGAAACTTTTTATTCACTGAAATAAAAATTAATGCCAGAGTTAATTAAATCAGAAAATCGTAAGCAACAAAAAACACTAAATTCTTCTGTCTTAGTAGTTGGACGATTCCGAAGTAGACAGACGGACGATGAACGGACAGACGATGCAATGTTGACAACACTCATCCTTTCTGTGAAACGCAACAAAAAAATATAATCTAATTACTAGAATAATTGCTCATTAATAATTGAATCACGTGTGTGTGAATTGATGGCAAGATTAGGACGGCTGTTGCCACTTCGACCACCCATTGACACCGAAGGCCTTTTCAAAGGGTTTTTCCGGACTCGTTGAAGCTAAAAGAAAAAGAGAAAGAAAAAAAAAGAAAACCTGAAGCCGAATTGGCGAAACGGGTGTCAGGAGTGATCTAGCTTGTGACCATTACTAATAAAGATCGCTGTCATCACATTTAATTGCAGCTATAAACACATTCGAAAATGACCTCCCGGTACCATCTAATTAATCGGACGGAAAATCGTGAAAACCCTCACGTGCCCTGCGTGGGTGATCCAGTTGTGGGGGAAGAGACTAACTATTTTCCTAATACCTGTACTGGGCTTTGTACGGAAGCCCCAAAGAGCCATAAAAGAAAGAAGTTTTCATCGAAATAATGTCATAAATCAAAAGTGATTTGGAAGGAGTTTTTGCGACTGAATTCTGATGATTTCCAGACGGAACCAACAGGGGAGGGAGAGAGTGTTGGAGAAACCTGTACGAATCCAATATAATTGAATACCTAAAAATATTTTGAATAAAAATTTAAAATTATGCCTTTTAGTAAAATTTATTTCAGTGTCTTTATTCTCTGAAGAATGTTAAATATAGAGTAAAAAACATAAGCAAAATTTTGTCTTCTTTTTTTTTTTTTGTACATGCTCCTTTCCTCTCTCTATTCCACTGCAGACTTTACGACTATTTTGTAAATAACATATAACAATATTATATTTTATATGTTATAAAAAACATATATATTTGTGTAAAGTGTTGCAAAGCATCTCAGTTAGCTTTAATAACAGTTTAAGATATTATGAATTTTTAATTCTGATTCATATCCTATCTAATATTGATAGCAAGAAAATTGATCTTTCTCCCCTTTAAAAGAACAGCATTTGTTATCGTTATGTAGTAATTTAAATTTAATAATTTTAGTGTACATTATAAGTTATTATTTCTGCCCAATAATTCAAGTTCTGTGGCTTCTTCACTTCGTATCTTAGAAATAATTCGAGATTTGACTTACAGCGTGATGTGGTATTTATTTCAGAGTCTTATTTTCGTTCTTACTCTTTTTATTTATTTTACATTATGTATCTTGCTATATGTACATGTCCAGTATAATGTATTACAGCTATTTTATTAAACGAATACAGGAGGATATCTTAAGGTATTCATTAATTTTCTTAGTCTGCTTCTTTCCTGAAGGCCTGTGATTCTGTAGACAGTGAATTACAGATTTTATTATCTTCTCTTGTACGCCTGCGGCCATCCTAATGCGTTGCCTTGGCTCCCAGAAGTGCAGATAAACAAAGTATAATGTCTGATACGACTAAAACTCCGTTCATAAATTTACAGAGTTGTGTCTATTCGGCGAAACAGTCACATCAGCGAAAAATGTTTAGATGGTAAAAGCCGGGGTAGTCTTAAAATCTTTAGCTTTTTCCATAGATCCGTAGTTGTATTAATCATAACAGACTTGTTTTCATTTGTTGGTCTTGCACCCAACTGTAATTTAAATTTCCAGCAACTTCTCTGCGAACTTTCATGTTCAAACATTAGTATTCTAAATGTTAGTAGAATGTTTTGTGTTTTATAGATATCTCTATATGTAGAGAGACATTTTTAATACATAGATTTCAAAGATTATTCTTTAGACAATTGAAATTTACAAAACTTCATGAAAGTTTCAAATAGTCATTCTTCGTAACTTTTTGTTTTTGTTGGAGTAAAACCTTACTTTTTGATATGACAACTAAGCAGTGCAAACTTTTTAAGATTTTTTTTTCATACTTCTGTAATTTCTAGCAATTTCAGTAGGCTACAAGCTTATTAAATATTTCAGAAAGTTTCGTAATATTTAAACAAAACTAACTTATCTTTAACTTGACTAAATCTAAGACAATTTAATTAGGCTCTTGACTGTGAAATTTAATGTACATTTACACATTTACATCATGGTTAAACAAAATGGCCCTTAAGTAAAGTGGTACTCAAAATAACCGAAGAAGCCATTATGTGCTGGATATTACTACAAACAAATATCGTAACAAAGTGTCTAGTTAAATACTTACACTTTACATCTAATAAAAATCTTTACATCTTAAAAATGAAGTTGCAATAAGAATCAATCTGCTTAGATTTATTCAAATTTAGAGTTTAATCTGTTAAATGTGAACCTCTGTGTAAATCAGTTCATTATTTTTTTGAATTGCTTTTATAACAGTGACTTGACCACTAGCAAGGGAAGTGCGTGACCTCGAACGCTGAGACCGCACGAAAATGTGCTTAGAATATAAATCGCTCATCCCAAAAAACAGTGGTATGAGTCATTCCCATGCAAACCTCAGCTGTTGTCTGCTAGCGCCATCCGACGGTGGCATGTTGTACCTGCACTAACAAGTACTTAATCTCAAGTTATTGCCACCGAAGACAACAAAATATTGCCAACCTCTTGATGTGTACTTCTTTAGGCAATATAAGCTCTACATGAGAAGGATCGTTGATTTTGTAAGACTATTATATCAAAAAAAACCAACGCTAACGTATATTAACAATCCTAAAACGAAACAACAAATCGAGAACTATAGAAGGAGAATATTAGCAAAAAATAGAAGTAAAAAATAAAAATAATAATAATAAAGAAGACCGGAATTCTGCAACAAGTTACAAAACAATGGATGGAAATTTGCTTTAATAATTTACACTAAAAGTAACGAATCTTCCCAACTATTTGACGTCAGAAGAGCTTTATAGCATTTTCTACATTACGTAAAATCATCATCTGAATAACACATTGGATTGGTCAGTGACACGTCATCAGTGTATTTAAGAGAAGACAAAACCGCATATTGTCAGGCTGATGAAAGACTGAGTTAAGCAGTTTGAAAACCGATTTCCGGGAATTTTAATATGTAAATATATATTTTTAATGTTCAAGAAATGAAGCCTACGCACCCGTATACTGAATGACTTTTAATTAAAAATATAGATACAAAATAAAATACACGACCATGTTTTCAGTTCAAAAAGGATGAACTATTATCAAGAGAATGTTACAACATTTGGGAAACCTTTATTTAAACTTAAGGGGTGGTTTGACTCCGTGCAGACCCCGTAGCGTCAAATAGAATTTGCATATGACGCTACGTAAGTTATCAATGGGGAAAAAAAAAAAAAGAAAAAATTCTACAAAAGCATTATAAAAAATTTTTAATATATAACAAATTAGAAATAATTTAAAAAATAATTTAAAAAATATTTCCCATCAATATCTAAATGTTAAATCTATATCAAAAAAGTTTTAAACCAAATATCAAAAGTCGTAATGGAACAATCTGTTTATAATAACAGGTAATGTACTGGAAAACTGCCCATTTTCTTTTTTCCTTTTAATAATTTCTTCCTTTTTTTTTTTTTTAAGAATCTGAAAGTGATTCTTAAAAGAAAAAAATCAATTCGAAAAAAAATATAGTCGAAGCAGTTTTGATTCTATCCATTTAATATAGTCGAACCTGTCTATTTTGAACTGTTTTTCTCGAAAGCCTCTAGGCCTATATCTCTACCCTACATTTACAATCTAAATTCAATGAATTTTCCATGTTTATCTGGAAAAAAATTTCCTTCAAAACCTCTATATCTCGAATTTCGGATAGTGTAAATTACAAAAATCGATGCCCAAAGACCACCCTTCTTCAACAACAGGTTCAATCTCAGGAAAATGTTGGCCACGAGGGATTCGCAGCTATTGCTAACCTTAGAAGGCTAATAGAAACATAGAAAGTTAGACGTCAAAAGTCATTGAAAAATTATTTTATTGTTAAAGGTATGTATGTAAATTTAAAAAAAAATGTTATGGATATATGTATAATTAATCTGCGATCATACCACTGTATTTTTCTACAACAAAAGCAATTAAAACGTTTTTTAATTGCCCATATTTAAAACCTCTATAACTCGAAACCTCTTTATCTCGAACTTTTTTCCTTTCCCGTGAGATTCGAGATAGACAGATTCGACTGCATGACGACCTTTTTAAATCAATTTTTAAACACGGGAAACAATTAGCAAAAAGCACTTAGAATTCCTAACATTTTTAATTTCTGCGTGTAATCAGTGTTTCCAATATATCTGGAGATTAATTTTTTTATCTTTTTCATTAATTTGATGGATTATAAAGTGGATTATTACTATCGGTTTCTAAACTAAATGTTTCTAAATGCAGAACTTTTAATTTACGTTTTGTTTGTTTTTTAATGTATAAAAAGATACTTTACTGCTATATGTTATCGTGTTTATTAGCATTCCCAATTCCTTCAATATTAAATTTTGAATGCTTTTACGACCTCTTACTCCAAATAGGATTAGCATTAGCTCATGTCGCAAACTTAAGTGGTTCATTTTGGACTTAATCCAGATTGTAGCTTATGATATTATTTGGAGAAACTCGTTGGAAGTGAAGGGAAATATGTAAAGAAATGGAGTTAAAACCTAGCTTCAGCTCGGAGTTTACTCCTAAATATGAATAAAGAATTAAGGAGTAAAGCCTTCAACCGAAACTTTAGAATAACATCAGAGAGAGAGATTTAAATCTTTTCAGGTATCACAGCCGACGAGATGTAATATATCATTATTTACTCTTGGATGTTTGAAAGATTGTGGATTTATAATGTTTTAAAGTTGAGAAGCATAGGTAGAAAATAAAAGGAAAATAAATGCCATTTAGGGTAAAATGCTATTTTCTCTATAATTTCTTTTGTGACTGTCAGAAAATATATATGTAAATTTTCTTCACAGCGCACTGAACACGACAGTACCTTTCTGATTGCAATATCGTTATTATTTGGTTAAAAAACCAACGAAAATAAGGTAAGAACACTGTTTTCGAGCTCTGTTATTAAGGAATGGGGTATTTCAGCTCAGGATGGTGGAAAATATTATAAATCTATCCATCTTACAGTGGAGTCTTACGCCAGGCATTGTTGCATCTTACCAAGTTGGACAAGATGCCAGTTTGTAAAGTTTTTGAAACATTGCTTTTACTCATACTTATAGATGATACACAATCCTACCAATTTTTTTCACGTACGTAAACGTCCAGGGAATGCGCATGCGTATGATTATAACTCATTTACTGTTGGTCTGGCAAAGCAAAAAAGGCTTAATGGTCCC
>JAFIDM010003189.1:22507224-22519135 GCA_023159025.1 Thereuonema tuberculata | reverse complement strand
AATGCCATATCATCAGCAAATCTTATGCACTTTATTCTTCTTCCTCCTACTATCACCCCTCCCATGTTCTGAAAACAATTCTTCACTTTTTCAAATAAAAAAAAAAAAAAAGTGAAATAAGCCTTTTTTAGAAAATAAGTGAAGTAAGCTTTGTAGAAACCATCATTTGCTTTGCTTAACATTCAGCTTCTGATCATTGATTTCCTTTCTCAAAATTTGCTAATAAAAATCAAGAAATAAACTAAATTGTTCACTTAATATCATTATTAGCTTTGTATCATTCATTTTCCTTTCTAAAGCAACTAAAGCCTTTAGTTTCTCTCTTTTCAAAGCATTAATAGAATCTGGCTTGGTTTTAATTTTTTGGACTTTTTTCACTGCATTAATGTATTCTTTTCATTATGTGTGGACAAGATTTACCACCAATTCTTTTGTCTTCCCTTCATCAGAAGATTGATTTATATGGCTTATTTTGATGTTTTATTTTCGATTCATTGTCATTTGGTGTAACAGTTTTCCATTATTTTTTATTTCACATGCTTCGTTTATTAAATTTGCTTTCCGCGAGCTGAAAGTTGACTTATTTTAAAGCATTTTGTTTTCCCCTCGTGGAATGAAAGAAATACGTAATTCTCATAAAAAACAACTTTCAGAACTTTGTCTGTTGTTGAAGATGATTCATCAGAACATATTCTGATGAACAGTCATCACAATTGAACTGATTGGTGAAAAACAGTGAATCTGTGAAGCGTTTTCACAGATCTTAACATCTAGACATTAACATCGTGCTATCCATTGGTTTAAAGTCTATGGCACTGAAAATCTAACCATATTATGTCTGAAGATGTAGGAGACAATTTAACTAATATTTATTAGAAATCACTTTTCACTAAGGCCATTCTAGGATGTAAATTTTGTCCTTATATTTTTCCCAACAATGCTTCACATAGCATTTTTGATAAATTGGGTTTTAGAATGTACACTCTGTATTGTTTTAAAAGCAAGAAATAAATGGTGTGCCAACTATTAATTTACATTAATTTATAATAATTTCGAGCAGTAAAGAGCGCATAAAACTTAGTTTAAAAAAATGTCTTAATTATTAGGTTTTAGTATTTGTATTTGTTAACATTGAGAATATTAAATTGATGATTTTGTAACGAAGGCAAAGCTCAATTTGTTTGTATGTTATATATTGTCAACCAAATTTCATGTTCTCATATTCCTATTTTGTTTATAATTATGGCTTGAAAAAAGGAAAGACGCAAAATCCTTTCTGAAAATTCTCTTGCATTGAATATATTTTATATATTTAATATAAAATAAAAATAATATTTAATTGGTGTGAGGATATGTTAATTTTAATAATACGATTATTAAAAAGGAAGGAATTGAAAAGTAAGTGTGGAAAAAATGTTTCGTTCAAAAAATAGTTGTTTTTGGTCTGTAGCTTCTCACTCTACTGGTATGATTTTTACCAAAAGCAATAGGGATCCTAAATTTCTGATTTCTAGGGTGTATCTTGAGTTACCCGAAACCAAAGATGAGCTGTTGGAAGAAGAAATTTCGTCTTAAGATTGGATTTCGTTAATTTTTGTTGTAATCTTTTTTCTCTACCACTTATGTTAATGGCAGTACAATCGTTGCACCAAACCTACAACACTCTGCGGTGAACATCTATCAAGCACGTATAAAAAAGAAAGGTGAGAGAGAAGTATTTGTTATTGTAGCTGCAACGCAATAGCATTTATTTTTGTTTTGAGTGTCAGGTGCTGCTACTGAACGATAATTTAAAATGGAAAAGAAGGGGGGAAAAAAATAAATAAAAAAGTCTTATCGATTTGGGGGTGTGGGGGAGGGAAGGTGAATAAATTCAACGACGCCTCAAACATCTGAGCCGAAAGTGCATAATCAGGACACGACACTTCGCTCCCGACCATCAGAATACATCAACATACGAACGCTGAGTAATTCCTCGAGAAAGTAAACCAATGGCAAGTCTTATCGAGAAGTTTCACATTGTATATTGATCGGTTTGATCCTACAGTTCCTTGTTTTTTCTTTCCCTCAGATCGAAAGGAATTTTGGAAAACAAAAAAAAGGAGGACGAAGGAAAGGAAAGGAGAACATTGGATTATTGATTTTCTTTTCTTTTTTTTTTTAAACTTTCGTCTACCGTCTTTTTTGTTTCCCGCAACTGCAGCTAGTAGATATATTTTGTATTCTTCAACATTGATGTGCTTCAACTTGTCATTACCTGACTATCAACTCCTCGTTGTTTAGATAAGAAAAGTAATTGTTATCCTCTGGGTGATATAGTTGCCCTCAATTCGGATGAATTGGAAATTAAATTCGAAAATTAATTGCTGCTAAGCTCTTTGGACTGTGCCTCCGAGCGCGTTGGTAGTACGATATTTGCTTAACTAATCTTGATAACGATAAATTTATGCCTGTAATCATCAATCAAAGTGGAAGTAAGTCTATCTTTTGAAATACTCGCTTGCAGCCAAATGAAATTCGACCATCAGTAATTGTTATACAAGAATAAGTCTTCGAAAGAAAATTACTCAAATTAGAAGAAATAATTAAAGAAAATGGCAAGAGTAGGATTGGAATAGAATTAGGCTTAATTTTAGGCTTAGTGATTCCATTTTGTAGATTGAAATGCAGATAAAACGTCCATTACGAAGCGAGGGCTGAAACTGCAGTTTACACAATTTTCTAATTAGAAGCAATCAACTGCATGCATTCATTTGGAAAAATATCTTTAAAATTTTACATTAAAAAAAAAAGAAAGAAATTTTTTAGTAAACAAAAGATTCTATCTCATAAAATATAAGAAAATAGGATGGCTTAGTTCTTGGCTTTTAGTTAAATTTTTAAGAATGATTTAGAGAACTCCGTCCTTGGACATCATTGGGAGTCACACTCCCATCTTATTTGCTGTTTTCTCCAATCCCTTCTCTTTCCCCAGACAAAGAAAGTGCTTCCCTCCAGTTTTCTTTGCCGCAAACACACACATATACGTTGTACATTTAACTGCCACCGACAAATACATGGTCGAAACTGATTTTGATGCATTAAAGCAATGGATTGTGTTTTTAAGCTAATGGAACACTACCATTGCTAAAACTGAGACGATGGTATCATATTTCTGAAAAATTAAAGATTTTTAGCCATTGTGCTAAAATTATCGGAAATTAGATCAGTACTCTTTATCTTCATACAAACATTCCTGGATCACTGGATAAATTTAAAACATTTTAGGATTTTCAGTTACCGAAAGCTTGAGTTATCAGTAAATGAATTAATGAATGAAGTTAGGAACTCTTTCAGAAAAAGGTATGTAGCATAGTGAGGTAGTTTTGCTGAATATTTGCAGCACTGAAGATTTATGTGCACTTTACGATGATGCTTAACATTGAAAGTGGATAAAAAAATAACATTACAATAAAACTTCGATCATTTTTTTTGTAAGCATTTAACCCAATAAACGTAAACTGTATTAACTGCTTTTTTTTTTCATTATCCGGGAACCCAATTACCACGAATAATTGACGTTTTAGTGAGTTGCCTTGGGTCAGACATAAGAACATCACTCTAATCAGCTTGTAAAGACTTCTAGAGATGTAATTGAAAACACAACGCACCAAAACGCAGTAGAATTTTGTTAACGTAAAAAGGAAGAAGCTTGGCCCAACAGTCACAAACCGTTTAATTGCCATGGTGAAGATATGTTTCTCTACATCTTGATCTCACGAAGTCGTTAAGTATTCAGGAGCTCTAATCTGTTTCAAGAATGACAGTTCGGTTTTGAAAAAGAATTTTTTTTCAATAATTAATCAATTAATCAATAACCAGGAAGACCCGTGAAATATTCACGGAAGTAAAACAAAATCCATATTTTTGAAATACCGTGAAATTTTTGAAAAACACAAGATTGAAAAAGATGTTATAAGCTCATTTTTTAAAAGCCATGACTTCCGTAACAGCCCACATATAGTTTGAAAGACTAAACCAAATTTTGCTAAAAAAAATAAATAAAAAATTGATTTACCAGTTTCAACAATAACGATAACGAATACCAATCTTCCTTCCTGGGCAACAATGATGTGTTCTCCTACTGTTGAGTAGTGAGCAAGCGGCTATCCCAGAGTTCAATGGTGTAACAACCGAAGCTGTGGAATTATATAAAAACCGAGGTTTTACGAACTCTCTGATAAATTTTGACGCATGAACTTCATGCATTTCAGTGTAAACTTCATTTATGTGTGGAAGAAAATCACAATATGCGGATAATAATTGTGTAATCGCGCTCCGTCTTGCTAAAGTGGGGCGAATAGTAGAGCGACATGTTTACAAATGGGCGTGACGTCATGACTGACGTGTTCCAACGCTGCACTGTGATTGGTTATTTCTCCGACTCTGCTTACAAATTTACAAGTTTACAAATATCCGTTCAATTTTTGCCTTTTAATAGTATGATTCCATCACGCCATCGACTCATTGGGAAAATTTCAATACAAAATCACTTTGAGTGGAAAAATCCCTCCTAGAAGAGTATATCCTATTATCATGGTTCCTTCAGAACCAAGTTCGTAGAAAATGTTCGTAGAAGATGAACTATTTTTAGAGTGACTTTTAGAAGAACTATTTCAATCATATTGTATTCAGGTAAACCCAGCTTTTATCATTTCCAGACAATTTTTCTGATGCCTTCTTGGAATCGAAAAATGTATTGAATGATATATTTCATTCCCATATTTCACATCAAATTTATCTTTTCGCAAAATAAACTGGCGAAAATAATCAAAAGTGACTAGAAGCCAAACGTTGAAATTTCCAATGGTACTGTTGTAGCTCCTAGACTACAGACAGGAAAGGAAATTTGGGGGCCAAGCAGAAACGAAATCCAATTGTTAGGCTTCCAATACTGAATTGTGATGCAGCAAAATTCACATAAATCACAGCCTTAAGCAACTTTGAAATTATAACTTTAGTATATTGTAATGAAAATTTTTGACCTATAATGCTTTTTTTTTAAATTAGATATTTAATTTTGGACTGTAATTTACCTGTGCGATGATGTATTTGTTTAACTTTCTTTAACTGTAGTTTTCTGGAATCTTTTAGGATTTCCTGAAAATTCCTAGGTTTTCAATTAGTTTACTGATTTTACTTTTGTGTTTAGAAGATTGTAAGTACATAACAGTTTCTGGAATCTTCGATTTATTAAATTCCCATTCTGGAAATGCTTAAAAATTTGAATTACAACATCCCTTTCCCAAGGTTCTTTTTAACTAAGTGCGCGGCAATTTCACTTCTGCTAATGCGTCTGAAAAGTAAGTCAGCGATTGACTTCCTCGGGAACTTATTGGAAGTGCCTTTCAGTTGCAGAGGCAAACGACAATCATCGCTGAGATTGCCATGATACAAGAAATGGAAGACTTCAGCCAAGAGGAATTGCCTGCGGAGTAACAGATGAAGATTAGGAAATGCTCCATTCGGTGGACGTCGTTTTATTGGCAAGAATAAAAAAATAAGTTCGCTGACTGCTACCAAATTGGAATGTTTCGCAATAGTATTTTGGGATTTCTTCATTACAGAAATATGTAATTAAAAGTAGACACATAATTGGCATCAAGCACGATTTTAAGATTTATTTTTCTTAGTTTTAAGGTTATTTTTAGCCTCTCTTCCAGAAGAAGAATTAAGCTTATGAGATCATATTGTGCTGTATATGTGTGTATGTATTTGAGGGTGTGTATTTTTGTGAACCTAATATCTTCTTGAAATCTGATATATACGTTTGAATTTCGATTCACAAATCAATTAAGGTTGCCATGGTGAACGAACTATGGTTTTATCGGGGTTCTCCCATTTACAAAGCAGCATGAAAGCAAGGTTCTTCTTTTTCTTTTTGTTTTTTTTAAGAATCTATTTACTCCTTATAAATGACTTTTTTTTTCCAATTCACGAATTCCTGGAGATCTAATCTTAAACTGTAAATGAGATCTGAAAAGATAGCTCTTTATATCTGCGAAATTTGTCTTAAAATTATTCCTCAAAAGTTAAATTTTAGAGGAATGGTTTATAAGAGTCAAATTTATGTCTATGGCTAACAAAGAAATGAATGCAGTCTTCCAATAGATCACAGTGGAAAATGACGGCAGGGTGAAGATATCTCAGCACGAAGCAATTAAATAAAGCCTCTAGAAATTTCATTCATTCCGAAAACTTTAAATTTTCAAGTTTTCAAGTTTTAAACTTTAAAAAACGTAAAGGTTACTTTGAAAAATTAAACACATGTACATGTACATGTCTATATAAGCTAACTATTTTGACTTATTCAAGTCTTAAAAGAAATAATTTTATCTAAATAAGTCAAAATAAAATTAAAGAATTAATTTTATTTTAACTTATTTAGATAAAATTATTTGTTTTAAGACTTTATTTCTTACTTGTTTTAATATTTTATTTCCAGTCTCAATCTTTTGAAGTCTCTCGAACTTTGGTGCAATTTTTTACATTATTTTATTTATCTTGAAGAAGTTCATCTTTTAGCGAAACCTTACTAACTTTGAGTGAATATGCTCCCAATATTTTTTGGAATTAAACTTTGACTCATTTCTCTTAGTTCCAATACTTTCAGTTTATTTATTTTTTTCTCTACATTGTGGCAGGACTTGTAAAATTTATTATGTTTTGAGTAGATGTCCTACGATTTTTCAAGAGTCCTGTTGTAATTAAGAGGCTCCGTCATTAGCATTCTCGTCTTCTTAGAAAATTCCTTTCTACTAAGTGTATTGTTTGTCAGAGTGCTGCTTTCGATGGTAGGCTTAAGTGACCACAGTCATTGTGCACATGTGGACATCTTGCATTTTAAGTATCTTCACAGCTGCTGCACTCGACGTCCGTAGCGACATCTGTGGTTGAGAGCAGCAACAAACAACTTTGCTTTGCTTAAATCGATGCACAGCACTGCTGTCACTAAGAAATTTTTTTTTTCTATTGAATTACATTTAGGAAAAGATTAGCGAGTGCTAAAATATTTCATAGATTGCCTTACAAGCAGATTTATTAAATAAAACTTCTTTCCTAACCGAATTCTGACAAGAAATTATACTGCAGTAACATCTTTATACTGAGCTGAATGTCGCTGTCCACATTTATTATTCCTCTGCCAGATGGCAGCAATCTTTTACTTCACTTTTACTTTCTATTTTTTTTTACCTTTTATTTAATAAATAAACAGAAATATTTAAAAAATATATTACGAAATACTAAAAAACAAAAGAACAAAACAAACAAAACAAAACTGTCATCATCTGAAGTTGTACGGGAAGGAATGTTGATCATTCACCATACGTAGTTAATACATTAAAAACTTTTTTATTTAAGGTAGATGGCTGTAATAATCTTATATATATATAGGCTTATATATAAAAAATAATACGCAAGGCCTCGAGGAGCTTGGTTCAATCTCCGGCGGAGGTTAGGAATTTTTCGACGCTGAATTCTCTTCCAGACAATTCCTGGGCTCTAACCAGCTCTCTGTTGAATGGATACCGGGGTTCTTCTGTACGGTTAAAGATGGATATATCGATGGCTTAGCGCAAAAATAGCGAATATCCAAGATGCAAGTTTTGAGAAAAAGCTAATTTAGTGGGAAATGTCCCTCAAAACTCAGGAACAATTCCTGGAAGTCTCATATTCGGTACAGATATTGTCATTGGGGTACACTACAATGGCATGGGGTTAAAACTTTGATTGTTGCATTTTTGAAGCAGTTTTGGTCGATTCGATAGTTTGGATCTTACAGAAAGTTTGTGCCATTGAGATAGCTAAGGAAGAAGTAGCGGATGTGCAGATTCGCCACTTCTGTCCTTATTAAAATTCATCACAACCTCCTTAAATGCTTGACCAAACTAGCGAACTACACTATTAGTTACGTTCATTGTTAGTATCAGCTAATATCCGTACGGTATCGGATCGGAAATCGAAGCGGATACCGTTCTTTACATTTTGGCCAAACCAAAGCGGTAAATCGCTTTGAACCTTCATTGTTCAGTAACTTTGGAACAAAAACAGATAGACACATGCAATTTGTGACATTTTAAATTAGAAATTGATTAGAATAATCTTAGATAATTTTTGATAGTGTAATTTTAAACTAACATTTTTCAATTAACAATTTATCCAAGGTGAGATGGTTAGAGAAGGTGAGAAGGTGACAATGACCACGTGGCGTCATCTAGGGACAAACTAGCGAATACAGGCACATTCGCTAGTTTTATCACAGAAAAGTGTTCAGTCAGCAGAGATGAAACGGTCAAAGTAGCGAATATGCACATTCGCTTCTATTGCCATTTAAGTTTTTAAAAAAGGATACTTTTTCGCTAGTTTAGGTCCTTAAAATCACAGGAAATATGCCATTTTGAAGGATTTGCTAGTTTTGCCCTACAAGAAGGCTCTTCAAGACACCTATTCGCCACAAAAAACTAACTTTGTATTTTACTGGATATTCGCTACTTTTGCGCTAAGCCATCGATATGTCGGGCTGATCAGTGTAACTGATCCCAACTTAGTCCCGTTAGTCACGAAACGCTAGGAGCCTTATCCCTCGCGACCCGATGGACCTCATAGGCATGTAGTAGGATACTTTAACTAATATTCAAGACTATGTTTTTTAACCTATTTTCCTACGAAAGTGAGGCTTAGGAGATCCCTCAGTATGTATACGGAAATGTATAAGTGTGTGCTTCCCTACCTCTAATAAAGTTTGAATTGCTGTGGAGGGATCATCTTGAAACTTAATATGCATATTTAAGGACTAGAGATAATCTAACTTTTGTATTTGAAATCATTTCCAAATGGGAAATTTTCTTGTCGAGAAATTAGAGCAAAAAGGAAACGAAAAGTCCCACAGAACAACACTATAATTCAAACAATGAATTTCTATTCTATTTTTAATATTACTTTATTTTTTTAAACAACTAATTTTAATTGCCCTTAGATCCAATGATTAACGCACGGTTTTAGAGGATTAATTCGATTTCGACAATTTAAAATGCGGGATTGAATTGAATTGATTTTTTTTAATCAAATTTATATAATCAGCAGATTTAGAATTTGAAAATAAATACAGTAAAACCCCGTTATTACGCTAGTCAAGGGACCATGAACTACAAGCGTAATAAGCGGGATAGCGCTATAGACGGGAAATGATTTATGAGATAGGGAAACATTTAGACACCATTTTACAGGAAAGATACTTGATTCTGCAATAGATATAGTGCAAATGTGAGCTCATTTCCTATTAAAAAAATCTTTGATTGTGGTTTGCCGGTGTGTGTGCTACTGTTATGAATTATGACATTTTCAATGCGGTTCAAGTAACTATTAACATCAATTGATACACCACTTGGAGCAACACTAATATATTTTCGGAGCAGATTTAGCTGCCCGCTATTTCACGCGCCTTTTCTTGAATGATTGGGCCACTTAATGGCACTGATGCATCACGGGACTGATGAATCCATTCAATTAGGATTTCCTCGGCATCTTAATATTTCCCACACTTTACCTTTTTACGTTTGCAACCACCCTTCGCTGCATTGGTAATTCCATTCTTATTTTTTATTATTGTTCTCAGACTGGATGAGGGAATTCCTAGAGATTCCTAGAATCCTTCTGACTTAGTATAGAATTCTCGTCGTATTTACGGAGAATTTCCAATTTATCACTTATAGAAAGGGATTTCCGCTTCGAAATTTTGCACTAACTTACTGTATCACAGACCCGCACTTCAAAGAGTTCAAAGATTCCCTCCTACCAGGGAAAGAAAAGAATCTTTACAGCGTTACATTTCTTTTCGATACAAAATTTCCGATATAAAAAAAGCGCTACAAGCGGGATTTGAAGCGTTATAAGAGGGTAAAAGTATACAGAGTTACATAGAAAATTCCAGGGACCGTATGAAAGGAGCGTAAAGAACGGGATAGTGTTATAAGCGGGAGCGTAATAACGGGGTTTTACTGTATGTGCTTTTCATTTTTATCGTTTTGAAGATTTAAAAAAAAAAATAAAAAAAATAAAAAAAGGATGAAACTTTAAGGAAAAAAAAAAATCATATTTACAGGAAAGTAGACTTTAAGTTCTTCGAAATTCTTGTTATTTTTTGTTACAAATTTAAAACAAAATTTAAAAGTAATTTAAAAGATTTGATTAATTAATAGCCAAGTTAAAGTTAATACTCAAGTCTTAAGTTTCGAGTTTTACGATGTAGAATGTTTTTTTATTCAGAAGTTATTGATATTCAATTTCCCAATACTATTTCTGTTTAATTTCAGCTATTTATTTTCTTTTCTTTTTGTGGTAGCCATGTAACTAAAAAAAGAATGTTTCAGTAGATGATAGCATGATGCTATTTTAAAAGAACCTGGTTTGGAATCCAAATTCGTTTTCTTGTCTTTTTTTTTTTTCTTTTTCCCTTTTTTTTAATTTAGATGTAAGTAATCCATTACTTTTGGCTATTAAAGGAGAATGTGTAATATGCATGGTTTGAAGTTGTGTGTTCGTATCCAGTAGTAGACAAGCATTTATTTAGAAATTACTATACTTTATTTTCTATACTGTACATTACTGTACTACACTTTAACTTATATATTTTTTTTTTTAAGAAATCAATGTTTGTCTTTTGATATCGGCAATTAAATCTCATATAGAGCACTTGAGGATAGGCGGGGCTTCGTAGTTCCAAAATATCCCACCAGTCTACTTTTTGGCTTGTGGGATAAACAAAGCCATGTGCTTCGTTTTAACCCTAGTAGATATAGAGACTGAACTAAAAGATTTGATTTGGATGCAACGATTGTAAGCCTTCCAAAATTTTCATATCGGATATAGAGTTGAATATCGCCTATTGAAGAAGACGACAGCAATATATTTTCAAAGAAGGATATAATTTAATGAACCACTTGAGGATAGGCGGGGCTTCGTAGTTACAACATCTCCCACCAGGCTACTGCTTCGCATGTGGGATAAACAAAGCCACGTGCTTTGTTTTAACCGATTTAGATATAGAAGAAATATTGTATTAAAGAAGGATATTCCAAGCGTTTTTACAGAATTATTACAATAAGGATCTGCACAGTACTGAACCATCCGTCTTGAAATATCAAAAATCGACGATTTTTTAAGTAATTCACACAAAGTTATATGTTTGTTTATCCCACAAGCCCTCGCCGCATCTAGCTTACACGTCATACGTGACGTCGATAGGGGCGTAAACCTCAAGTGGTCCATTGACTGATTCCATAGATATTCTTATAAAAATGATTTTTTTAAAATTTTTCCTTTATTAAAATAAAAAGGGGAAAGAGGGAAAATGTTTGAGTTATATGATACGGTAGTTAACATTTTGAATGCTGATATAGTGAGTTTAATAAAGATAAAATTAAACGTTCCAAGATGTTACGTAAATTAGCAATAGAGGGCGTGGTATTTAATTGGTTGTGATTAAATTTACAATTACAAACTGTATTAAAAAAAAGAAAGAAAAGATTTTGTAAATTTTTAAACCATTTCATAATATCTTATAAATTATTTATTAATAAATTGAAGCTGCTGAAGGAATTAGTTGCATTTGAAGCAGCTGATGGGACCACAAAGTGACCACCGTGAAAACATCTGCTTTTGTAATAGGCGAAGTTTGATTTCGATTCCGTTTATATAAACAGAATAAAAAATGTTCTAGAACAATAAAATTGCATATAAAAAAATTGTTTCAACTCAGTCTAGCATCAATTTTATCAGTAACATCATTTCATCAATCCTGAACAGTAACGGCCTTTTCAACGATAAATTCGGAAATAAATTTAGACACACACAAAAATACATATTTCGATCG
>JAFIDM010003189.1:22474853-22506824 GCA_023159025.1 Thereuonema tuberculata | reverse complement strand
GAGGATAGGCGGGGCTTCGTAGTTCCAAAATATCCCACCAGTCTACTGTTTATAGTCATGCTAAATACTTGAAGCAACTTGCAACTACTTTAAACTTAAAGTGTAAACGCAGTTAAAATGAGAATAAATACTTGAATAAAAGAAAAATTATATTGACTGGATAATATATATATTATAAAACCTTGTAGATTAATGTAACGTTTCTAATCTTTAACCATTCTATAATTGTAATAAAGTCAAATATTCTTTTTCACTGATAAGTCTTTCTTAAGGCTTTTCTAATTAACGGAATTGAATTAACATCCCTTGATCAAATATTTTTTCGAAGTAATCCTGTAATACTCAAGCATTTCAGTACCTTATTTTCTCGTTATTCCGATTGATAAATGTCTGCGTCGTTTATGGATTCTGTACTTACCTTAGAATCTCTATTCCTTTGCTGAGTATACCTGTGGAGTAATCACTAAGAAATAATCCTTTATTTATCCTTTAATAAATAAGTAACATAGTCACAGATTCTCATTAGAATTTTAGAATACTGCAGAAAAAAATAACCCTTTTGACATTGCATAACTTATGGGTTAAAAAGCTTGTATCACGTTGTAGAATTCTGTAGATCATTTGATGATGATCCACTGATGATTTCAAATTAATCAGGTTCATTTTCCCAACTTATATCTTGATGGGAAAATTTCGATCATGAAAATGGATAAACCTTTTCATCAATCCTTTAGGACTTCCTAACTTCAAGTTAGTATTTTTTTATATATACTTTTGTTGATTTTTAAATTTGACATCACTATTGTTTAGATCAGTGGTGTGCAACCCGCGGTCCGCCGGTATATTTGCTGCGAAGCTGTAGTATCAAACTTAAAAAATAAATTTGAGCCTTTACATTGCTGCCAACAGATACATTGAAAAACGCCAGAACTTGCAATAGCAACTGTCTCAGACTTTACTATTGGAATGTTGGTAAATTTATTTGATAATTTGAAGTTTATGTTAATTATCTTTATTACTAATTATTATTATAAATGGCACTGTCAAATCAAATAATTAGGTTTATGTAAATTTGTATATTATTAATAAATTGTTATAAATGACATTATCAAATCATTAATTAGTAGGGGAGACCGGGGCTAGTTGGCATAGATTTTGGTTTTTGATTTTTCTATTTTTTTTTATGTAGTACCTAGAAAGATTCTGGTGAATGTGACGGATAGCTTAACTTTTTGACTACAAAATTATGTAGGACCATTAATTAAATCCGTGTTTAGGTAACCCCAAAAACACTTTTCCTAAAAGATTGCTACTACGCCAACTAACCCCGGGTGGGGGCCGTGGCATACCCCTAGGGGCGAGTTGGCATAATGTTTTATGGATAGGGTACTTGAGCAGAACACAGCAATTTTCGAGAAAAATATTTAATTTTATCAAAAATTTCATTTTAATAATATTAAATGTATGAACAAACAATGAATTCTTAGCTATCTATAGTTATTGTTTGATATCAAACATAAATGTAGGAATTATTTGAACAGATGGGTTCAATTTTCGCAGAACTTTAGTTTGGTCGTACCAAATTTAGTCTTCCTCGTCTGGCCATCTCCAGTTTTTCCCCTCTTTTACCATTTGTCACAGCTTTGCCTACTGACACCTACCTAACTATGCCAACTAGCCCACAGGGATTGCCAAAACAAGATGGGTTACACACAATCCCAAACATCAGAAACAAAAGATTATGATACATGCATGCAACCACAGTTATCCACTCTTTCGAAAACCGCCATCAGCAGCACCTCATTCGATATACATGTTCCCCAGAACAAAAAAAGAACGATGAAAAATTTACTCATCAGAAAAACGATGAAACAGGGGTCCTTCCTTCGTGACGCTTCCAAGCAAACTAAAGTCACACTGGATGGTGCACCTTTACATACACTTCCCACTACCAAGATGTCAGCGCTCTAGCTACACGGTGGCAGGAAATAGAAGCTGTATGCCAACTAGCCCCTTATGCCAACTGACCCCGGGCTCCCCTAAAATATATATATGGGGGGGGGGGGGTTGGAGGATGGGACGCTGCGGTCCTCCATCAGAACTTTTATAAAAATATTGTACTATTTTATTCTATTATGGAGATTATCGTGATTCCAAGCAAAAACAGCTCGATTTATTCAATCAACAGAGACCTATTCTAGAGAAAATCGACCTCGAACATTTCAGCTTAGAAAAGTGTTCGTCCAGAAACCCCGAATGCCCATCGGGATTGTGTTCCAGCTGCCCAAACGTTTGCCCAAACGACCACGTTCCTTCAAGTACAGTCCAAAAACTTTTTGAGTTTTCAATGAAACCAAACATCCAATCTCACTCCTCTTCTCTGAATTGGCTTTCTGTCATTGAAATTTGTGGCTTAAGATTTCTTCATATCTGCTTCAAACGTACTTTAGAAATCATTACTGGAAAAGTTGGGCAGAATTAAACGAAATCTTTTGGGAAACAGAAACGATGGATGAAGATGTTGAAAGATCAATTGAGAAATGCTTGTATTGAAAAGTATTAAGTGATGATGGATGGAAGAGGAAGGATGAGGATATTAGATAGTTTGTAAAAGAGGAACGAAAAAAATAAACAGGAATTATGGACGATAGTAGAAAACAGAAGATGAGAAAGCTGGAATTACAGAAGAGCTTTCTTGATAAGTTTAATAGTTAGACAACAATGGATTAATATTATAAAAATATAATAAAAAAATATTTGTAAAATGTATCTGAAGCTTTCCTATTCAGAAAGGAGGATTTCAGCATACATACTGTACTTTAAATTAGGCCTATTTTAGACAAATTAAGTTTTAAGAATTCACTAAATAAGTTGCATTTCAATATGATATGAATCAGATTTAGCTTTGCAGAATTGTTACCTTGTAAATCTATAATTTCAATTGATGTTATAAAAATGTTTTCGGTAATTTTGCTCGAATTATTATGAGTTAGAGATCCTAGTGTTCAAGTTGGTAACTTCTTTTGTTGTTGTAAGATTAGCGTGCTCGCTTTACAATTTAGTAACTCAAGACTGGAGACATGGAATTTCATACGAAGGAATAATATCCGAGTGATACTTAATGGTAAGGCTTCAAGAATTTTGAAGATTTCTAAACATTTTTACAGAGAAAGAATGACAATGAGGTTCGTAGTAGTAACAGTTGTAATAACTGTTTATTGTTAAATCTAATTTGAGTAAGTTTTTGATTAATTTCTTTATGACTTTATGATTATTAAAATGAAAATGAGAAGCCCGGAACGTTTGCTGCCAATGCTTTGTAATGTTGAAGTAGGCCTATACGTGTAAAACGTTTCAGAGACATACTTTCAGGTACCGTTATAGACTTCAACCGGCGGGAAACAAAACGTTATTTGGCCCGTAATCCAACGAAACAAAAATTGAAGTTATAGATAAGAGATGACACTGTTCCAATCAAACCTTTTATACTCGTTTGCGTATTCCTGGCTTTTAAAAAAAAAAAAAAAAAATGACCGTTACTGCACTCCTAAGGTTGACTGCCCGAAAACGGCTGCTTCTTGAAGCCCTGCATGTTTTTCGTTTCGATTCATATTTCGAAACTACGAAACCTTAAAACGAAGTTCGTATTTAATTGGCTTTATGCATCAGATTCTTAAGCGGATTAATAACTATAAAAAAAAATTACACGAGGAGGATTTCTAATAAATCACTTAAGTTATGGAAAGCAACTTCCTGATAGTTTCATTAAGAAGTATAATAATTCATGTCCCATAAATCAATCGCCCACCTAATATCGAAATAGAACTACTTCATCCATTTTGTTCGCTCTGAAAGTTTCCAACAATAGCTTAACAACAACTAACGACCTAATTAGCCCTAATTAATAATTTAATGACTTCAGAATGCAACGCTTTGTTGTTGTTCTGTCTTGGCGAACATCCTCTTGAAGCCCCGGCGTTTTCGGTGGCGGTATACGAAGCACGTGCGAGGCTCCCATCGTAACCGGTGCCACCAAAGCATTCCGGGCTTCATAAAAAGATGGAAAACTTTCACAAATCGACTACAAGTCGTAGAAGAAAGTTGTTAGGGCCGAGTCTGCAACCGGAGAACGTTCTCGAAATGTTTCTTGCAATTCCCGTGGCAGCAGTTCTCACTGACAGGGCATTTGTTAGAATATTATTTGTAAAAAGAAAAACTTCAGAATTTTTAAGAAAACAATTTTTTTTTTAGAATTATAAATTATATAAATAGGCTTATTTTCTTAATTTTTAAATTGTCTTATGAATTTTTTTAAACAATAGGCAAATGAAAAATAGTTAAATAACGATTTACAATAAAAATGTATACAGTTGCCTAATAATAGGTTCCTTTTCTCTTTTATTTTCCTCTCTTCATAATATTTTTTAATTTTTTCCTCTACATGGTTATTCAAAGTTATTAGACTGACATAATTTATTTGTATTTTATTTTTGTTTATATTTGTATTTGTTTTTATTTAAATTATATTAATTGTATTGTATTTTCACTGTTGCAATAATTTTTTTATTTTTATATATAATATAAATTTTGAATTCTCGTCTCTGATTTCCTAGCCTTGTCCTGACGTTGTCAGGGGGGGGGGGGCTAGCACGTGGTCCGTTGGGGCCCATTCGCCAGTAGTAGTAGTAGTAGTAATATAAATTATATTAGTGACGAATCTTCCCTTTTTCTGTTTTTTTTTTTTTTTTATGTTTTATTGTTATTATTTTTTATTTTATAAAACGTCGTATCTGAAAATATCTTTTATAGTTAGAACATAATTATAAAAGATATTTTTGAAACTAACTAAAATCAGCTACCAAGAAATAAGTAAAGAGATAACTACTTCTTCGTTCATTGGTCGGTTAGAAACTAATGTCCAGATCTCAAACCTTTGAAGAAATGAAGCAAATTTGTTACTAAGAAATTAAAAATTAAAAATTTTCGTTGCATTTAGATATATAGAGAATTCTACTAGAAATTCTGGCTAATCAAGTAGATATTCACCAAAAGATAAAACTGAAACTAAGATATACAACTATTCCGTAGAAAATGAAAGTGAATATCTACTGGATCAGCCGGAATGTCAAGAAGAATTTGTAAAATGCAAGGAAAACGTAAAATCTTCTTTATGTAATTTTTAATTTCTTTTATACACTCACTTGAAATAATAGATGTTTGTAGCTCACAGTAAATGCATTCAAACAGATCATTAAAGTCCTTATCCAGCAACAGTTTTATTAGGGTTTTTTTTTTTTCCACGATTACCACCAGTTAACAAACACAAGATCTTCCTTGAAATATCTCTTTCGGGTGAGTCTTTATGTCAACTCCCAATTGCTGAAAAATTTCTTGCTGTCTATTCTCTTGGCCGATCTTTGGCAGGCTCCAAACATCAAAGCAATAAAAAAAATCCACAAGACCTTGGTTCTAGCAGCAGTTCCTTTCAAGTTAAAGATTTTCTCAATTTAGAATGCACAGTTAAAGATTTGTTTTAATTGTACTAAGAGGCGTACAATTTGTAAATGCAGCCACATGAAATGCCCTCATTGAGATAAGAACAGGCTTGGACATGTTTTGCCATTAGTGGACAGGGACTTGTGGACTTCCTTACAGCAGTAATACAAATCGCCACAGAAAGAGGTTTCTAATTCGTTGAATGGAATGAATAAATGAAAGTCGGTACAAAATGACAGAGAGAATATAGTGATCGACCTATCGCAGAGAATCAACAAATGGGCACCAATCACCGCTTACCTCTGCAGTGATATAGTACAAAGAACTATTGTACATAGAATATCATTTGACCTGCAACTGTTTTCCCGTGTGGATCTTAAAATTAATTGTGTATGGTGCAACCAATAATAGCATATGTTCCATCCCCTTCCGGAAATGCGCAGTAACTGTTTCCGGTTTCCTGTTTACTAGGCTTTTATGATTTTTGAAAGTAATTCTCATTCCTTGAAGATTTTAGCGGTCTTCAGATGTTGAAGGAGAAAGGCGTATCTTAAAAATAATAATTTTAGACCTTCCTTTCATTAACATTGATTTCTATTTCTTATCTTAGAACATTTTAAAATTGCAAAAAAAGAAAGAAAGAAACATTGAAATTTTAACATCTAAGTTTTAGAGAAAAATCTGGATTTAAATATATTAAAGAAAGGAAAAAAAATGCAAAGTTTATTAGTTCCTTTTAATGACATAAGTTTTGTTTTCTGTTAAAAAGAAATTATTTGTTACCCAAAGAAATACGATGGTTAATAGTTTTCTTTCTTCCTTTTTTAAACATATTTGAAAGTTGAATCAAGGTTACTGTTTTTAATGGAAGTTTACTGAAACTATAAGCAGAGAAAATTCCATGTGTGTTTGCATCTAGCTTGTTAAACAAGATGTTTGACCTCGTGTACGGCTCTGTCTCTTGTTTATGGCCGCCTCCTGCTTGGGTCGCCAGCGTGAAGCTGTTTAGATATTGAGATTCCACCAAGAAGGATTTGTGAAAAACTGCCCATAAAACTTTAAGGAAACTGGGTTTGTGTTGTACGTCTGCTGCCTCTCTTTATTTTCTCTCTGTTTTTTTTTTTTTTTTCTCTTTTCTTTCCGTTGTCGGAATGAAAAATACTTTTGGGGAAGAATGGTGGCCTATGTTGTCGGATGTGGAGTCAACTGGAGCATAATGGCGACCCGCTCGTCCATCACACAACAGAGGGCGCTGAGAGAAACATTGGCAATGGCCACCGCTTTTTTGATTTATGAAAGTGTCTGCGTTGACTTTATTGCCATTTGCAGGTTATACAAGGCGTGCATGAAACCAAAGACGCCTTTTTAGGGAAAAGAAGAAGGATGTAAGTCAGTGTAATCGAAATTTCTTCTTTCTTTTTCAATAGATCTAGGACGTGATCTATGAATGCGTAGGAAGCTTCTTCATTAACTTATTAAAATTTCATTTGCACAGACAAGGTTTTTTTTCCCTTACATGACATTGAGTTAAATGAAACTATACCGCTTAAAAACAACTTATAATTATAATTAGCTGTTTAATGCAACAGTTGAGTATTGTTACCCTCGCTGCACGACAGATGGCGCATACAAGCAATTTTGAATAGTTTTAAGCTCAGAGATGACTAGTGCACAGTCCTTTATTAATATTCTGAGAAAATATTCAAAATTTTAGTCAGGCGTGAATCACATTATTTGGGATCAATAAATGATATCACATCATTTAGTATCTTCAATGGCGTTTCCAGAATCAAAACTCTAGAAGCAATTAAGCCTTAAAAAAAAAAAAGCCTTAAAAACTGACTTAAAATTTGTACAATCATGTATTTTAGCTATTTAATAAATTTAATCTATAGGATACTTAATTGTTATTTTTATCAGTAGATCTTAATTGAAAGAATGAAAAATAAAAGGATAGAGAAAGTAAGAGTATGTTAATTCTTCTGATTAAAGATAAATGTAAAACTTTGTAGTATTTTTTTTTAAACATCAAAAAAAGAATATAACCTATAGTCCTTTTTATGAATCTCATTGAATTATATTTCCTTCTCATATTTTCTTTCTTAACTGTCACCTTCAGTATAAGCGAAGATAATTGCGGTTATTGCTAAAATTTTGCAAAATTTTCATGATTGGGTATTTCTGTATCAGATTAGATTTGAAAAATTCATTAACTCGTAACAGGATAATGAAAATAACAGTTTTGGCTAATAATATTTTCATTTTCAGTTAGATGATTTATATATACATAATATATAATAAAAATATAATAATAATCTTAATAATAGTTCTTAACCTTGGCTTTACATGTATTTTATTTTTTACAGTTTCCTTAATTTTAAGGCCACTACTTTTATATTCATGATTTCGTTATTAAACTTTTCAACCATGAAATTTCTTTGATGAAGCGAGTATTGTAAAATATTCTTCTAATTGTTAAATCAACTTCATCATCAACAAATAGACAGCTGTTGTTTATTGTTTTAACAGTTCAGTTAATGTTGTCCTTTATGTCCAATTATCAATGTCTCATTCTAGAATTCACGTAATTACGAAACTAATTCCTCTGTACAAATAACTGCAAATCAAAATTTTTCTCTTCTATTTTTGCTGTAGTTTTGTTTATAGTAAGATATTCCATCGTTTTAAAGGAGTTCAGAAAATTTGTTGATGTCAAACCAACTCAAGCCAACGACCTTTACATCTCTATAAATTTGCATCTGACGAACGGACATTGTAAAACCTAACGAGATTCTTTAGTTATTTCCTCCTAACTGTCCACAGGAACTAGACTATGAAATGTGTACCTGCGTTGAACCGGTTTGGCAGTGGAGAAACTTATGTTTAAGTCAAGGGTGATCCACCGTAACCCAAAGACCTTCCTTGATGTCCGTTGCTACTAACTGTCTCGCTCTCTTAATTTATACTGAAATGTCTGTGTCTCAGGTAATTAAAGCCGACCTCATCGACGCGGAAACGACAGCTTTCTTTAAGTCTCTAGATCTTTCTTTCTTTATCAAAGAATTAGCACAGAAAGAAATATTGTCGTCTTAAATTACGAATTGAGATTGGAACGAACGAAAGACAATGGCCCTTGTCAGTATTCATATTGCTAAAGAAAATTATGTCCTTACGGAGCAAAGGCAAAGTCAAACAACTTTGTTTTTAAATTAGTGTTTGATTTGCTGCAATGTTCCTCAACCTTCTAAATATCTCGCTTGACAGCAGTTGTTGCAAATCATCGTAGAAGCATCGTAAAGATTCTTTCATTAATGGAATATTTACATGTATCGATAGGGTATCCCAATCCAACGTAAAAAAAAAAAATTAATGTTACCCTACAACATTAAAATTTTTAGGAAAGTGATTAAATTTTTCTGTTATTCTCCATATTTCCCCCATCAAAAGTGATGCAAATTATTCTTGTCAACAAGAAACATAGAATGGCATTGTTGTTAGCGATATTTTGTTTCCGATATTTTGGAATCTGCAAAATAATGAATGAACGTTGAAGGAATATTTCGTGGTAGGAGTTAAAAT
The DNA here is from genome assembly GCA_023159025.1 of Thereuonema tuberculata. Classification (NCBI taxonomy): domain Eukaryota; kingdom Metazoa; phylum Arthropoda; class Chilopoda; order Scutigeromorpha; family Scutigeridae; genus Thereuonema; species Thereuonema tuberculata. The sequence goes on along the minus strand of JAFIDM010003189.1, from coordinate 22,497,749 downwards.
ACATGCTAATTCTTATTATTTCTCTTTATTATTGAACTGTGAGAGATCTTGTTGTTTTTGATAATATGATAACATGCGATCGTAGTACATTTTATCTTCCAATAGACACTGTCCGACCACTTTATTAGGTACACCCCTGCTGTGTGTAAAATGCCGTCTCCCAACAACTCTTCAAGCCGGTGGGGCAGTGTCATGGTGTGGGGGATGTTTTCCTGGCACACGTTGGATCCATTGATACCTCTGGAGGCACATCAGGATGCTAGAGCATACCTAAATATCGTAGCTGACCAAGTGCAACCGTACATGTTAACAGTTTATCTAATGCAGATGACTACTTCCAGCAGGGTAATGCGCCGGTGTACAAAGCTCACTATAGGATGGTTTGAGGAACATGACGATTACTTTTCCCTAGTTGCAGTGGCCCGCTCAGTTCCCGGATCACAGCCCGATTGAAAATTTGTGGGATGATCTGGAACGGATGAGCTGTTCGCTCCAGGCCTACACCTCCATCAAATCTTCAGGAACTGCGTGACACACTCATGTCTGCATAATACATAACACCTCACCAACGTTTTCAGCATCTTGTGGAATCCACGCCTCGACGAATTCAGGCTATTTTGAGGGATAAAGGAGGCCCATCCCGCTACTAGATAGGTGTACCTAATAAAGTGACCGGAACAGTGTATATTAAAAAAAAAAGAAATAACAAACAATAAGCTGGCAATGCCACAAGAACGTTATTCAAGTCCAAGCAAAGTCTTTCATCTTAATTTCAAAGATGGTCATTTGTTGTCCTTTATTATTAAAGTTTGGATAGTCATCTTTTTCAAGAGAACTATTTCTTTTTATTTCCTGATGTTTTTTGTCCATGTTTTATCCATGTTAAATATTACTATTTTCAAGATATCATTATATCAAAATATGTGTATCCATTGGAAAGCATTAACAAACAGACGGTACCGGAAAAAAATTAATAATAAAGATCAATGTTTCGTATTTTGGCGATCATCAGTCAGAAATAGTCACCAGTAAACAGTAGGATCTAATGGCTGAGATTCAGAGAGGAAATTCCTAAGCCAGCATCAGTATCTACCTTATACATTTTTTCTGTGTATGGGTTTTTTTTTTCTGCTGTTTAATTCTTAGAGATTCCGTATTTTTTTTCTCATAATAATTCTAATTATTAATTCACTATTCCTGGTTTTGTCTACGTCGAATTATTAACTGATTAGAAAAATTGTTGTTTCAATTTTTCTGCAGAAAGCTTCTTGAATGGGATGAATATAAATTACATTCGATTTTAAATATAGTAGTAGAGCTTTGGATAACACGTTGCAAATCTCATTACATGATCCTGCTGTAGTAAACAGTATAAATTTAAAAACAGGAGTGGAAGATCCGTTGCTTTCCTCCAGGTGTGACTAAAGGATAATAAATCTCCATTCTAAATGGAGATTCTAAATGAAATTACAATGCCAAAAGAAAATCAACGGTTTTGGTAAATATGCCAAAGAAAAGACGCGTTTCAAAAAAACCTAGAAATTGTCCTTGAAATAGATAGAAAATTCAAACAATTCATGCCAAAGAGAAATATAAAAGGATGTTTATAGCAATTCTTTGATAGTCTTTGAAATATTTAGGTTAAATAGGTAATGGCCTATCATTGTTTTTGTATGATAGTCCAAGTACATAAAATGTGTTTTTGATGTTTCTCGCTGCCAATAACTAAGCTGAAAATCATTATAAGGGTAGAGACAATTCTGGAAAGACAGTAACCGTATAACCCTTAGATGTCTGAAGGCCACTCGTGGGCGGCGTTGCTTCCCACCTGTGGGAAATTTCCGAGCTGCTCTCATCATCTGTAAACGCGTTGCTCCTGCACGAGGAACGCCGACAAGTAAACAGAGGCGAGGGTGGATCAAGAACACCACCTGAACGCCATTAGCGTCTCATTAGAGCTTCTGCATTTCGCGGCACTGATGATAGCCTATCTTCGGATTTTTCTTTTTCTTTTTTTCTTTCCTAGCTTGCACTCGAATTCTAATTAGTCTTTCAGTTCCCAGGATGACATCGATTGAAAAAGAAAAGTATACGGAATAAAGGAGAGGGAAAAAAAAAACCCAACCCAGGTTGCTAATATATCATATTGTCGTTCCTGTTTTTTCTTAAAGAAATCAATAATTTCACAATGAAAGAATGCGCAGAAATAAATTCAAGGTGTCAGTGGAAGTTTTATTCTTTCTTTAAATTCAATGTAGTTTTTTTTTTTTTTTTTCAAAAGGTATTTCCTAGCTCAGTGACATGAGACAAGCTATCTTGGTTATAACAATTTCAATTCATTTTGAAAAGTCATTTTTCTAATGTTTTGGGTTTTTAGTTTTTTTTTTTCCTTTTCGTATTCATGGAGCAAAATAAAAAAAGCCACTATGTAGAGGATAATGTTAATTTTTGGATAACTTTATAATGTTATTTTCCATGCTCCATTCTCATCCAAATGGGTCCTAGGGTCTACCCAGCCCTCTTTGAATGGGTACCGGTTTCTTTCCCTGGGGTTAAAGATGGACGGGCGTCGGACTGAACACCTGACCTCAACGTATTCCCATTGGTCACGGAACGCCAGGGGCCTTACCTCCCTCGACTGCAAGGGTCACTACTGAGGCCTGTAGTGGGAGACTTTAACTTTTACTTATAATGTTACAGTTGGAAATCCTATGCTCTGCTGTCTCGTATCAACTTTTCAATGATTTCTTTTTATCTTCTTACTATCATAAAAAAAAAATAGGATCAAAGCATACAGCAGAACTATTATAAATGATTATACATTGAATTATCCATTTATTAGTACAAAACCCTTTTTCACGTTTATTATTACGTGCACCCAATAAAATACGACTCAGTGTGTAATAAATAAATAGTCATTTTCAAAAACCTTATCGTGGAAATATTGTTGGAGTAGCTTAGCATATTTGAAATCATAATTAATTTCTTACCTATACAGTTAATAACTTTATTGCCTTATAATTCAGAAGTCTGCGATTTATTTTGCATTTGCATACTGCGCAGATGTAGAACCTTACTTCTATTTCAATACCATTACAATCTGTAGAGAGAAAAGCTTAATTTATTTGGTATTTAATTATTTTGAAAAAGTATGGGTATAGAGGAAGGACGATTTTTACCTAAGCCTATTATTCATTTATTTTTCTTTAACTTCCCGATATCGAGAAAAAAAAAACTGCTCACTTCTTTCTGGGATTCAGAAAAATATGAAAAAAAGAAAAGCTGGACGGAGTTGATGTCGTTTTTTGTTCATTAAACTTATTATTATGAAGACGAACTAGAAGTAGGGTAAAGCTCTATTTCATCCTATTCATACGTATCACTGTTCATTATTATGATAACATATGTAGAAGCAAGCCTAAGAGAATTAGCGAACATTCTGAATGTCTTAAATGGATCGTAGAGGTCAGTTCGACTTGTGCCAATCATAAGAAGTGACTACAATTACTGTCAGCATCATATATTATTATTGCCATGACAAGTCTCCCTTTTGGACTGTTATAGTTCCCATGAGAAAAATAATGGAGGAAAAAAAGTTAAAAAATAAAGTTGTTGTTGTTTTTTTTTTTCCTTTTTAACTTACAAATAATTTGGTTTGTTTTTTTAAAAAGACAACATTTTGAATGAATTAGCCTAATTTATCCATCCAAATCAACAGCAAAAACGAACTGCCTACAAAAGAACAGATATGCAACTGCTAGGAAAAATTTAAAAGTGAATCGACACAAATTAAAGATTTTACTACAGTGTTTCGTTTTCAACAAAACTGTGCATTTCCTTTTGAAATAAGAAATCCTTATAATATAACTTATTGTTAGTTAAAATTTTAGACATAGGTTTAACTCACGGCCAATGAGAAGAATGTTGCCTCTAGGCAGCACTATTTTTGCTGCCCCCGTGTAAAATTCTCCCATTTAATCTGTGAAAACCACATACCCATATACAGGGTGTCAAACAATGATTGACCCCGCACTCCTCTACATAAAGGAAACTGAAAGGACTAAATAATAGCTGATAAATTCATGAAAAAGAGCATTTATTTTTAAATTATTAATATGTATTTTAATATCTAGTATTACTGCCGTTCGCAGCTTTGATGGTCATTAATCGACTCGAGTACAATCGCAGGAGGTTTTGAAAAAGAGTTGTCTCCTGACTCGTTAATCTTTGCAGTCATAATTTCCAGTGAATAATGATGACGAATTGGTTCTTTGAACATTAGGAACTCTACTCGATCCTTCATTATGGAACCAACATCTTCACAGACATTGAGATCGGGAGAATTGTCGAGTTAAGAAAGTTGCTTCGGTTTCTCTTCATGAAATGTTACAGCTCTGGTACTGTCAGTAAATCTTTTTTTCTCATATTTTTAATTTTTAAAAATGAAAAACTTAATTTAAAGTTTCAATCACAGATTAAATAAATAATAAAATTAACCTTAAAATATGAGAAAACCCTTCAATATTTAGTAGTAGTGTTTTACGTGCACTGAATATCATTAGGAACATTAATAGAGCCGTACACCTGATTATTTTTTAAAAACTTTATACACACATTAAAAATTTATACAATTACGACCGTTTCGCAGGCGAGAGCCAGCCTTTTCAAATAATTGAAAAGGCTGGCTCTCGCCTGCGAAACGTTCATAATTGTATATTTTAATGTGTGTATAAAATTTTTAAAAAATAATCAGGTATACGGCTCTACTATTGTTCCCTTCAATATTTACTTGGCAATAAAATGTATTCAAGCGGGTCTATAATTGTTTGACACTCCGCCTGCGGTACCGTATATGTAGATATAACTAGCAGTCGTAACATCGGGGCTTCGCCCCGCTAAACATAGGAGTTCATTTTGGTCATATTTATGGATATAATTTGTAATAATAAAAAAAAAAAAAACCTACAAAATGAATTCAGTATGACTTACAAATAAAATGAAAAAAAGAATAAACAAATAAAAGGTCGGAAAATAGGAATCATCGCCGTCCTCCTATGAGAGTGCCGCCATAGGCAGCTGCTTAGCTTGCCTAGGTCTAAATACGGCACTGGTTTACCTACGTGCAGTAGTTCTAATGCCACGTTAGATTGCAGATCCTCCCCAAAATTAGAACATATCCTTTTCTTCACTTGCAGATGCCTATAAAGGCTAGAAAATACTTTTCTGTCATATGAACTGCACAATAGAGCTAAACCTAAAAAATGATACAAAAAAGAAATGACTATAAATTTCACATCGCTTGAATATTTTCGCCCTAAATGTTGTAAAAAAAAAAAAAAATGGCGCCGCACAAAACTCTGACTCAACTGTTCAGCATCTTATGCCGAAAAATCGCCAAAATCGCGAGACAAGCGAGAACGTAATGGATTCAAATGAAAACAGCCGAATTAGCGTTCCACGGAACGGTATTTGCTCAACTGAAACCTGTATTTTTATCGATGATAACTAGAATTATTTGGATTTATACCAAACATCTTTTTTCAGTTTAAAAAAAAGTACACTTGATGGTGATGGATTTTTGATAAATGATTTTTACCTTAGTAAAATTTGATTCTTTGATTTGTTCGTTTGTTTACAAACTATGGTTATTCATCTGTAATGCGTAAACAAAGACGTTTGAATAAGGAAGCAGATCTATTATTGGAATGAGAAAATCAAATAAGCAACATGTCGAGTTGAAGGCACTTTATCGCAAATTATATAAGATTTATATAAGATTAAATGTATGTAAAGAAAATATAAATATTTTATTTGAGTATGTGTTTTAAAAACACATTCCTTATATCCGCATCTTAAATGGGATTTCGTCAATATTCTGATGTGTGAGATTAGAAGCATCTTTTTTATTTTCTTCAAATTAGCCAAATTTTAGAAAAGAAGAATAACCATTGCCAAGATACTCTGTGAAAGGCTTTTCTATAAAGCGTCGTATTTTTAACTATTCAGAGTTGGGAGGAATGAGTTTAAAAAAAAAAGAAAAAAACCTCTGATTTTCATAAACACATAATGCTAAGCTGAAATGAATTTCATGTTTAGAGTTTTAGCTTCAACACAGTAAAAAACATATCCCATACTTTCTATGCATAATAAACAGTACCTTTAACTTTTCGACAAATTTATTTTATTTTTGTGTAACTCACTCTCTATATTTTATTACATAGAATAAATATAGTATTTGTTTTATTTTATATAACTCCCTTAAAAAGAAAAAGATAGTGTTATGTTATTCAACTTAAATTTATCTGATATGAAATATCCATAGTGAGTAACGATACTCTATTTATATTCTGGTTAGTATTTATTTCCGCTCTCCAGTCAAAATGTAATTTTTTTAATTACAATTAATATTCTCTCTTTATAGAAGCCGTGGAGCATTATACGATCGCTACTGGGATTGCTGCTTCTACCTTGTTTTAGACACTTAAAAATGCAATAAATCTGAAAGAATCTAAAAAGAAATCTAAATAAAAAATCTAAATCTAAAAATCTGAAGAACAATAGTTTATTAATAAATAAGAATTTTTATTTTAAAAATAATCTTAAGGCGATAGCTCTAGAGTTTACTTACGGCGATAGCTGAAAATGAGAAAAATAGAAAAGTTGTTTTCATAATTTTGCTGACTCATTCTTAAAATCATGGTAGTACTCGATTTTACCACTAGGCGAATTGGCGACTGCCTAAGCGTCAAAATTCGCAATCGAATAAAAGCGTTGAATAAAAACAAAACAAAAAAATAAAATGATCACTAATAGAAAAAAAAAAATGGAAAAAATGAAAATGAATGCTTTTATTTTAATCACACTTCTTTGTAAATACATGTAGCTGAATATTGTTTAGACGCCATAAGAAGTATAATTTACTGACTAATATTAAAATAATGAAATTCTGACTGGTTTGATATTTTAGTTTTAGTCACTGTGTTCTATAGTCACTGAATTTATACAGAATTTATATTTTTTTTGTTATATATAAATTCTGTACAAGGAATAGAACGATGCTGGTAGGCTTTGCGGGAAATACAATTACATCAAAATGCAGTGTCTTCGAGATAACGAATGGTCAAATAGAAGTTTATAGTCGTCTGCGCAGCCGTTAGATTAAAATTCCGCTTGTCGCTCACCCACTCCGGATAAGACTAATTTCACGAGTGCCAACATTCCTGCTGAGATTCCTGAAGTGCTGTGGGACTAATTTGTTCTCTACTGACTGCAGTTTTTTGTAGTTGTTGATGTTAGTATCACTTCGAAGGCGACTGTTTGGCGACATGTTAGATTGTGGTGTGTCTCTATAAAACCACAGTACTGTTCATTCGGAATTCCAAATGGCATCAACATTAGCAACTTATTTTTTTCTCTCTCTTGCACTTCCTAAAACTCTTAATTAACTTTTGAGATTTTTACCTTATCTCAAAAATGCCAAGAAAGTAAATTAAAAAAAAAAAATCAATATATTTTACCTTTAACTAATAAAAAAAATTCTGGTCATAAAGAAACTCATATTTATTAGAAGTTAATTACTCGAAACACATTGGGTGAGAAATAATGAATTTATTTATCTAGAATGCTTAAAATTCGAAATCTTTGATAAGCCTGCTTGAAGTCTCTATCAGAATAAAACAAAGAATATTTCTTATTGTCTTGCACAAGTTTTAGAGAAGGGGCTCCGACCCCGTCTGCTTCAAGTCTCTCCAACTTAATTTCGCTAACCTTATGGCTGCACCAATGCATGCTTATGTTCTTCATGAAATTTGGTCTTTAAATTTTATGTAAAGAACCGAGATACAATTCTATAAATTAAAATTATTTATATTTACTTTTGTCATTTATTATTATTATAAAAACACTTTAATTCTCTTCTTGTTTCCATCTTCATTCAATTTTTCATTTATCACCAATTGCTCTTATTGACCTACAGTGTGTTTCTAGGCGAGTGAAGCTTAGCCAATTAGCCCGTTCATATGTGTATGTGTGTGTGTGTGTGTGTGTGTGTGTGTGTGTTTTTATGGACGGGGAAATGCATTTACGCATACCATTCACGAACAGGAATTGGTAATGTGAGACTCAATCATAAAAGACTACTACTCACTAAAACCCTACGTCCGACTTCCAAAACACCCTACACGGAACCACCGTCAGGTACTACATCGCGTAGGGCAGAATGACTAAAAGTCCGACTCAGATATCATTCCGCAACTGATCACATCTGGTTTTCTCTGCCATACGAAGTTTCCGTATAACAGTGTGTGTGTGTGTATAGATACAGGGTGTTTCGGAAATGGAAGACAAAGTGAAGAGATACGGGTTCCAAAGGTCATTTTGAGTCGAAAATGTTCTGTGACATTTTGATGTATGGGCCGTAATTTTAGAGTTAGAAAATGAATGCTTTGGGAATGGTCCCTACTCAAAGAAAGTTCAGTTCACAGTAGGAAGTGTAAGTAAATAAGGCATTTTCTTTTATTATCATACCTGTTTTCAGTCATGATATTTGTTATCCGGATTGTTTTTTATAATAAACCTTTACCTTACACTTCCTAATGTGAACCATTCTTTGATTAAGGACCATTCCCAAAGCATTCATTTCCTAACTCTAAACATACGAACTGTACAACAAAATGTCATAGCACATTTTCGATTCAACATGACCTTTGGAACCGATATCTCTTCGCTTTGTCTACCATTTCCTAAACACCCTGTATGTATATATATCATTTATTTATGACGTTTGAACCTCTGAATGCGGCCTTCTTGATACGTGCCTGTTTCTTTACCAGAAGCGATTTAACTTCCTTTTTCGAAAACTTGACGTTTTGAAAATTATAAATCTTTGTTGGAAAATTGTGGGCAAAAGATTTTATAAATTCCCACAGAAAATCATTAGAACCGGAAAAAACATAATATATAACAAAGCATATTAACATCTTTAGTAATTGTGCGCGCTTTAGTATGATAATAGTTAAGGAATAAGCTCGAATTAAGTGATGTTTTCAGAAAATGAACAACTTCTAGTATTTGGAATGGAAAGACACGACAGCATAAAGGAAAAATAGGAATTTTGGAGGAATAAACAAGGAAAAAATTTAGTTTTTATTGTATGAAGTTATTAGCGATCCCTTGTATGTTTCATTTTTGGCCCCTTTTGTGTGATAGGCTCTCGCGACCCCCACCTCCCACCTATTCCGGCGCCCATGTATGTTTATTGTTTTCCCGCTCAAAAGTTAAAAACAAAAAGTCACCATGGTCACACCAAAGTGTAGGTTATATACTTAAAGTATAAGTGATAGTATTTAAAAATTACTATCATTATTTTTATAGTAAATTACTATTTGAGTAGTAGTAGTAGTTCTTGAAACTTAAAGAATTTTGCGGTATATTAATTTATTTAGAGGAACCTGTCCTGCAATCGATAGTCCACGTAAATTTGACCTAGACTTGAAATTCAGCTTGTTTATCGCTGTCGTAAGATTATTTTATGAGAAATTTTTCAATAATAAATTTTTATGTCAAGTCAAGGTGCAGTAAATGTCTGGAGTTGAGATGGGTTACAATATGTGAACATAAACGAATGTGGAATTGTAATGTCTATTGAAGGTGGATTTAATTGTGATATGAAATTATTTATTTTATATGGGAAAGTACTAATATATGCACACATCGCCGGTCACTTAAAAATTTGTTGATAAACTAGATATTTTCCGAAAACGAATTCATTAGAAAACTTTTATTTTCCAATATGGTTTTGAATTAGTATTGATTTCTAAAGATGTGGAGACATAAGTCATTAATACCTAAAAAGTAATTTCCAAAACGAAAATGCGTAAACCCAATTTTTTTTGTCAATCGTTTCGCAAATCTTTTTATCTTTGAAACTTTTACTGAAAATGTTAGGAGTTTTTTTCTTCGAAATTAAAAGACCAAAGTCTTTTGCGGTTGTGTATTGGCCTTTTCGGTTCTTTCAGCCGCTATTTCAATTTGATTCTCATCGTCAGTCTGAAATAGGGACGCTTTAAAAACAGCTGCGTCCCTCATGTAACGGACCTTGGAATCCTGAATGACGTCATGGCCGATCTCATCGACCCCTTGCCCAGCATTCCTCGGCTGCCGAGGCGTGTCTATCAACGGACGCCTCCCTGCGGGTTCCCCCTTTTGCCTATCAATGCAAGAGAATCAAATGACTCTTCGATTTCCTCGAAGAAAGTTTTCAGATATCTAAATTCCGAAGACAGATCTAAAGAGAAAGTCTCGATTTCAGACAGCCCTTTAGAATTCCTAAAACCTTCCGGAATTACAAGATTGAAATCCGAAATGCAGTTAAACCGGAAAAAAATAAAAAAATAAATGCCAATTCTTTAAAAGTAATCGGTTTTCCAACAAAAGTGATGGAATTAGCAAAATTTCTATATTCTGACCACATTTTTTGACGGAGGAAAAGTCTCTTCGTATTCTAGAAAGAGGGTTTCTTCAATCCAGTTTGACCAAGATGTAACGTAAAGAAAGAAAAGTAGCAATTTACTTTGAGGGGGTGGAGTTAAGAGCATCAACAATTGGAAGTTCTTGCTCTGACATCACTTTTTAAATAAAACACATTTTTTTTGCTGTAGTTTTATAAACAATTTAACAATTATTTTATTGTAAGTATTTCAAAATTGATGCAAAGTTGGTTAAGTTTAATTGGGCATAAAGACAATATAGTCTAAATTAAAGCAATGTCTTTCTAGTTTTGGTGGATTAATTTCAGTTATCAAAGACGTATTTTGATTATTCTAACAATTACGATTACTTTACTGTCCCCCCCCCGTCAGAAGTTTAGATTTAAAAACTTTATGATAACTTAGGAAGGAGATTTTCGAAAGCTAATTTTCATATTGAGTCCAGTATACTTTGTAAAAATTAAATGGTAAGTTTAGTTGTAGATTCAGGGAATCGGAATACGAACAAAACACTCCGGCTTTCTAACATAATCAAAGACGTGACATTTATTGAGCCAAACAAGTTATTTGCGTGGAATAAATCTTCTAATAACTATAAGGGTCGATTAGAAAAAAGTTTACAAACACTAGAAATTAATTTGCCTTAATGCCGGTGGCTGCTGAAATATCTGATATAGGACTGTCCTGCTCAGTGCCGCATGGTATTTCTCGTCTGTGTCACTGGAGGAGCGCTCTGTCATTTTAAAATGGCGATCCGCTTGGATAACTGGTATCCTGTTGAAACCTTAAGGAAATTGCGCAGTAATACTGTATCAGGAAGAAACGTCCTGGTCTACTGAACGACGCGACGGTATGATCCTATTTCAAGAAAATGTCCGACCACACATTGCCCGGAAAAAAGAACTTTCTGCATGGTTTTCACTGACAACTTTTTGGACATCCGCCGTAAAGTCCGGTTTTGACTCCCAGTAATCCAGATTTGGTTCCCAGATTTAGCTCCTATTTCTTGTCTTAAAAGAGCGTATGTTAGTTCGACGCTTCACATGCAATGCAGAAGTCTAATGATGTAAAACAGTGGCTACAACAGGAGGGCCCTGACTTTCAGGCGGCTGGGATGGACAGTCTGATAGTATGTTGTGATAAAGGTCTCAATCGTCAAGGTGACTTTGTAGAAAAATAGTATAAGGGGCATTCAAAAAGAAACTTGCCAGAGGCCTAGGAACAGAAATCAGTACCGGTATATCAGAAGTATTGGCATTGGCTGTTGAGGCACGTGTCCCACTGCGACACAAGGCGATGAGTTTTAAAAGATTCGTCTAGCCGTATTTAGTAAGGGATTTTCGAGGGCCATTTTTGGGGACAGGAGGATTGGATTCAAAGATAAATGGACAAGTTGCGAATATAAGTAAGCTACGTACTAACTTTTACGGATATTCGTCCAGCCGTTTTAACATTATGCTCGTGCAAACAGACAATAAAAACCAACAAAAGAGAAAAAATATTTATGTGGAATAGAAGGACTTCTCAAGCTTCGATTCTCAGTCAATTAATGTTCGTTCCCCTAGAAAGTATTCTTAGCGTTTCTTATGAACTTCTTCAATTACTTTTACGTTGGTCATCTTTAAAATAATCATTGATGTGATCTGGCAACGTGCGAAAATCCCAGCTCAGCAGGATTCTTCCGTTAACCAGGAAGTAACTACTTACTGGAAGGTTCTCACATTTTCAAGATGTGATTTAGTTTAGGCCTAAATTAGGGATTATCTTGCAGTCTATCAGCCTTTCTTGGAAGATCATGAAAAAAATGACGGATATTTGTAATGATTCTCGTCCTATAAATAATGAAATAATGCACTTTGATAATTTTTTTATTGGAACGCCTTCCATAGAATGAGAAATAAAGGACATTAGAAAAAGGGATGAAAAGGGTGATATTAAGAAGGGATATGATTGAAGACGTCGAGCTTGGCATTGTCTTTAAGACTCACCTCTGTATCGTTCGGTGTTTGATTCTCACATGGATTTCGTGATGTTATATCATCTCCACTGGGAAGGTTTTCTCGGAATTCTCCCATTTCCCTTGTACTACTTCCACCGTTCTTTCTCCAGCATTTTCTCCATCTATCCTACTTTCCTTGGATATAGTACAAGGTGGCGCACATAAAGTTCTGAAAATGGACTGCTATCGTTCCTGTACATACTATCTGTACATTATTGCCTGTGTATTTTATTGAATTTGTGCAAACATACTCCTCCACAATAAACACGCGTTGTAGAATTTAACACGCCATTACTCAACACGCAGGCCGACGAACACTAAACAACAATCATCATTGCATGCGCGACTGTGGCGAACAATATCCGGAGCGAATATCATCACATGCGCATAATCATTTCAGAGTTGAATACTGAATATAGCGAACATACAACACATACAATCCTATTGGGGCCGGTTTTATGTGCTCCATCCTGTGCTTGGTTTCCCTGACACTCACATTCACCACAATCTAATTTCTGGATATTAAATTGAAAAGGTTTGTGGTATTTGGAGAAGAAAGTATTTGTTACGAAATAAACTTATTAGCGAAACATCAATGGGTGAGACGAAGTTTTTACTAAGTGATATCGTAGAATAGTTGTTTCGCATTCTTTGGCGATCGTAAGCTAGTAATGACCACCAAAATTAAAAACGAATAATTCTTTTACATGCCAGTAATCTTACGAACTTAGCAAAAATAAATAAAACCCTAACATAGAGAAAATAAAAGAAAGATAAGATAATTTTTTCACGTTTTAATTTAATAAGCTTCTTTTGTGACTGTGAATGCGGAATATCACGTGATCATTTTTCTTCTTTGTTTTGTCTATTCTGTCCAAAGAACTGTGAGCTCTGGACAATTAACCCACTCTCGCATCGCAACGCCCACACGCGCGCCCGTCCTACCTGTGGGCAGCGTTTCTTCTCCACCGTCTCTATTGGATCTTTTTCTACAAAACTAGCTTTTTAAACGTTACCTTTACTTAATTTTTATTACAATTATTAAATTCTATAGATCATTCCTTGCAAAAAGAGTCCAAACACGATGCAATTCTGATACTTTTAAGCATTTTAATGGTCGTTTATATTTTTTAACCCACTGACCATTAAAATGCTTAGAAGTATCACAACTGCACCATGTTTGGACTCTTTTTGCAAGGAATGATATGTAGAATTTAGTAATTGTAATAAAAATTAAGTAAAGGTAACAGTTTAAAAAAACGTAGTTTTGTAGAAAAAGGCCCAATAGAGACTCAGGGAAGAACCGTTGTCCACATGTAGGATGGCGCGCGTGTGGGCGTGGCGGTGCGAGAGTGGGTTAATTGTCCAGAGCTCACGGTTCTTTGGACAGAGTAGAGTATGTTCATTACGCGTAAACAACTGGACGGTTTTCCATAAAATTCGGTACATTGCTTTTTAATGGTTCAATTGAAAATACGAACTCGATTTTTTTGTGTGTGTGCTCCATCTCCAGTGGTCTAATTGACAACAAGCTCTATTTAAATTCAATCCCCACTAAGTATGGATAGCTACACATATAGTTAGTTCCGGTTTGCATTGTTTTGGCAGAATATAATTAATTAAGTCCACAAATACTGAAGTTATCTAAATCCAGTGAATTTAATCATAGCAAAGCACGCGGAAATGATATTGGGTTACAGTGAAATCTGCTGTTAGGTTTCTAAGCAAATTCTACATATGGCTTCTAATGTACAATTATTTATCATCTTCATCTGGAAACAATTTGACAGAAATTCATACTGAAAAATTTTCAAGAATTACATTCTAATTTCTTTTGGTAGACTTTTATTATTATTTCTTCAATTTTATTTGATGGAAGTTTGAATCTTTTATAAGTAGAAAGACATTATGTAAACTCAAATTTTATGTAAATATAATTATGCAATTATGTTTTTGCAGATGTTAGTACACTTTCATATGTGTAAAAATATATAAGGGAAAAAAAGTCAATTTTGATGTATGCGAACGTTCATTTTTTTTCCGCTTTTTTTGCTAGGAATTAAGGCGATGTCTGTGTGTGTGTTAAAGTGCTCCATAACAATAGGCCTATGCAGGCCTTTGGGGTCGCGGGAGGTAAGGCTCCCGGCGCTTCATGACCAACGTGACTAAGTTGAGGTCGGGTGGTCAGACCGACGCCCGCCCGCCTTTAACTCCCGGGAAATAAACCCGGTACCCATTCAACAAAGGGCTGGGTAGACCCTAGGACCCGTTTGGAGGAAAATTCAACCTGCCATCTCCAACCGGCAGCCAAGCGCCCTTACCCACTCGGCTATTAGGTCCACGTGTGTGTTCTTATTAATTTTTGACCACTGGATGGAACTTTTTGAAACTTGATATTTATGTTGCAGACGATCTAATGTTTATAGTTGAAATCTTTTCCAAATGGATCCATGTCGAGAAATTAGCACGAAAAAACGACAAAAATTCTATATGCAGAAGAATCTAAATAGTGAATTTCTATCGATTTTTAAACAATTGGTATTAATCCTTTTACTTAACCCATTAATTTGAGCTTGGCTTCATAAGATTAAAATTAATCCATTATATATAGACTTTAAAAAATTTAGATAAATTTTAATTATTTTAGTAAATAATTATACGGCTGCCCATCCTTCGCTCGCATATGTAGCGGAAAAGAATATTTTATTTATTCAAAAATACAAATTAGATGAAGTAAACTAAAAACTTAAAACTAAAACTAAATTAAAGCTTAAATTCTAAAAACTAAATACAAAACAATATTGAAATTCATTTCTTATAGTCGGAAATTTGCGCAGTTAAGTTGATCATGCAAGCAATACTCCTGTTGCCTGGCAACGCTCATGCGAACTTCAGTTGTTGCGGACACACACACATACACACATAAACGCCGTTTTTGTAATAACATACAATTCAGTTCATGAAAGAAGAGCTTTTGATGACGTAATTTCTTTATAGATTGATGTTTCCAGGACGTAACAGCGCCATCTACTGCCCAAATCCGTAACTGAATCTTAGAAAGATTACGAAAACATTCTGGTTTTTGTATTTTCTACAGTTAAGAATACATAATAATAATTAAAATTGAAATAATTACAAACGTTCCCCAGTATTCCCCTTGCTTGACTATGCACAGTTTGTCCTTTCTTGGTCACGCTAATGCGATCACAAAACGACGCCATCTTGGACTGACTGCTCGGAGGTCACGTTGATGACGTCATGACTGGTGACGTTTGTTTCAGACACAATCGATCGCTACGTAATGACCATATATGGCAACCCTTCTTTTTTGAAACTACTAGAGATATGGATTTATGATAATAATACACTGGTCTGATGCCTCATATATTGCACCACAGCCTCAGCACACTTCATAAAAACACTTACCAGTATGCACAACTCCAGAAGACTGTGCTACTCAACACAACACGCATAATTAGGAAATTTATGGATACAACTACATATCCCTAATCCTCTTGGCATTACACTTGACAATATGTGCTTTGGTCCTTGATCCGCCATGTTGTCTTTGCTGGGGAAACCCAAGGTTTGAATCTTTTACATAACAATAATAATAATAATAATAATAATAACAATAATTAGTATGTGTTGTACCCATCGTCTTGTCCGCCACTGGTTTGGTACCTAACACTTTGCACCACAGTCTCAGCACACTAGGACTTCACAAAAACACTTATGCACAACTGCAGAAGGCTATAGTACTCAACACAACACGCATAGTTAGAAAATTTATGGACACAACCACACATCCCTAATCATTCTTGCACACGTCTTTACGCTTGGCAATATGTGCTTTGGTCCTTGACCCGCCATATTGTTTTTGCTGGGGAAACCCAAGGTTTGAAACATAAAATAATAATAATAATAATAATAATAATCATAGATATTTAAAAAAAGGCAAGAGAAAAAGATGTAGCGAATTAATTAAGAAGATATAGCGTCTTTAAGCTGAAGTAAAAGAATTATTCATAATTCTGAGTTTACTAAGCGAAATGTGATATTGTAATGGTGTTTGTGGAAGATGGAAAGACAACAGTCAAGTTCTGGAACTGAAGTAAATTAATTTGTTAAACGAAAAAATGATTATTGTAGTATTTACATATTGTGATTTGATTGTCTAATTAATTAAAAATATTCTTAATGATTGGATAAAAACATAACTTAAATTAATTAACTGATTCAACGGCTGCAACGGAGAAGAATTTAAAAATAAACAGAACATCAGTAATTAGGAAATAAAAAAAGGAATAAATAACGATTAAGGATAAAAATGAAAACAGATAAACATAGATAAATAATTTCTACAAAAAAAAAAAAAAAATGCCTAAATGATTTCTAAAAATATTTTTATACAAACTGTTACAATATTCTTAAAAGCAATATTTGAATTAATTTAAAATACAGATTTTTCATTATGTTTTAATGAGGTTATTTTTCAATTTATTATGTTGTGAAATCTTATTAGAAACAATAAGGACAACTTTATAATATTGTTTTCTTTGATTACGCCAGATTTTAATTGATTTGATTATTGAATTTTAATGCCATCACACACGTTTTACTGAAAGATTATATTGTAATATTATTGATTTTGAACTTCTGAAGTTCAAAGGCAGCATTTTTTTTTCTTTTAAATATCGGAGGTCAATATCCATTTTCTTCCTCTCTTATTTACTTTTTTTTTTACATTAAAAATCATTGAAGTAAAAATAAAAGAAGAACTGATAAAACCCATAGAATGGCATTTGGATGCCTCGGGATATTCACACGTAGCCCATGGTAAGAATACCGTAGACACTGCCAGTCGTAAAGGTGCCTCTTCACTATATTTTATTGAAGGGGGGAAAAAAATATAAGGCATTCCTTCATATTCATTGTATTGAATGGAAGTTTAATTCAAATCTCCCCGAAAACTTAATGCCTATAATTTGGCGCTTGATTCCCAGGGTTAAAAAATTAACAAAGCCCCGTAAATGGTACTTATATGCTTTTGAATGATCACTAGCTAACCTCGAGAACTCAAGTGCTGTTTATCAAGAAGCTCTTAAATTTGCTAAGATCCCCTGCTCCCCCATCCCCTTTACCCGAGATTCCTGGAAAATGGCGCTGTCCATTCAATCGAAGCAGTGAAATTGATGTTTGCGCACGCTATTGATATTTACGCGGTTTCCAATAAATACTGTTCTCAATATCGCTACCACGATTTGGAATGGCGCAGGAGAAAAATCAATATTATATGTTTGAATTATTAATGCAGATTTAATGTATAATACTTCTATTCTTTAGTGTATCATATGCGTACGAAGATCAAAGACATTTTCTATTGCTCGTTCCGAATATACGTTTTAATTATTCCTTTAGAATAAATAATAATAGTGAAATGCTTTTAGTTGGCCGGTTGTAAGTAGTTCAGTTGAATCTGGATAACGAACACAACATTGTAAAAGCAACGTTGAAATCTAGTCCAGTGTAAATCAACAATTTTAAAGTATAAGATTCAAGAATAAAAGAAGGTAGTGACAGCGATTAGTAACCAATCACAATGCTTCGCAACGGCTTCTGATACTTATAAGACAATATAATTGATATTGCCTTAATTTCCTTATTATTATAAATGTGATTGTTGCGCATGCAAAAGACGCAATTGTTGTGATTGTTGCTAATGATAATTTAATGATATTTTAATGATAGTTCTCCACAGACAGACGGACAAACCGGGATTAGAAGGCTTCTGATATAAGTATCAGAAGCCTAAAAAAAATGATGTAATTTATCTGACGAGGAATAATAAAGATGATCTTAGCTATTTTAAGCATTTTTTTTTGTAAGGGTAATTTAGACGAATTGCATGCCTTTCATTAATTTCCTTTCTTATTACAATATTTAAGTAAAGTTGCAAACGAAATGAAACAATTGAAGGGATAATTATTCACTTTTTTATTTTTTCTTTAACAGGAAAAGTAGTTTTAGAAATAATGTATTTTTTTTAATTTAAAAGCCTTCGTGTATTTGTATAGATTACGTAAGAGGAGCGCACTGTGAGATTAGCGCACATCGTTTGTGAGATTAGTGCACTGCACTTAGTAAATATGAAAATGTCTTTAAATTTATTATATTTACTGGTTGTTATGTATTATCACCACTGAATTATGGTAATTTCCTATTTTAACCGAGGTACACTAATTTTAAAAATTTATTAATATAAACATGCTGGAGGGGTTCATACCTCAACTTACCTAACCTATTGCTAATCGGCACATTTCGCTCGGGAGCTGTTGGTGCGAAACGCCAACTAAGTTAAATATTCCCCTACCCCTTATTTCTACTATTTACATTGCAATATTTAAGTAATTTTATTAAAAGCCTTTCGAGCAAATATAATTTTTTTTTTCTTAGGATAAACGATGTCGGACGTTCCTGATTTCAGCGCAGCATTCGCGATGTCTATACGTTAGTCGTATCATCGTCCACCGTCATCGTCATAGTTTAGGAGTAGTGAGAAAAAACACTGTCATGTCACCCTCAGTTCTAAGAAGTGTTCGCTGATCTCATGATATTTTACAAGTGTGCTAATCGCACGTGCGTTAGCTACTCTAAGGACACCTTTTTTTATCGTAAAACTTTCTGAATACAAACACATCTTCAAGTTTTCCCTTTATCTGAAAATTAATAAATCGATTAAATTACTTGCTTCAGTTGCCTAAAATCGAATTGATTTAATCATATCACAGCACTGCGCAGATGACGCTTGGTTTAATATGCATTATTAGAATAGACAGAAATTCAAAGTTTAGTTTTTAATATTTTTCGATGGAAATTTTTATCATCTTAAGATTTCTTCACATGGACCCCACTGAAAACCTTCAAATAGATTGTCTGTTATCGGTAAATGGCAAGGTTTAAGTAGGCCCTTTCGTAGTTCAAGAGTTATTAGGACGGAGATCCCCTTCCCTCAACGATATATGGATATTATGAGCCTCATTTCGAAGGATTGCCAGCTGAAACTAAGAATGAAATATGCGATTATTTATTCGTTAATAAAAAGAAACACTCACTCTCAAATGGTCGCCTTATTTTACATTTGTAGATCTTCCTTTTTCAAGAGTTTCCATTCTGAAAAATCGTATAATATTTTTTTTTTTTTTTTTTGTAAAACAATTTAGTCTTTTTCATTAATAAGGTATTATGTTATCTTGTCTTATTTACTTACTAAATTATTTTAGGGCTTTTGTTATTGCTTCCGTCACAATATTACTAAACGATACCAGATATTACCAGAGCTGGAATGAATGGCAACAGTATTACAAGAGTTGAGCAACGAAACTTCTCCAAAAGGTCTGCATCTGCCTAAAAGCAGTGGCGAAAGATTTACAGCCACGAATTGTTTCAATAATGGGGGATTTGGCTGGGTGTCCTCCGCCTCCGAATCCGCTCGGTTGAATTTATATTAGGGAAGCCCGAAGAGCTTCTCATTACAACATTAATTACCCGTCGTGGCCCCGGTGAGATGGCGCTCATCGATAAGCCTAACTGAACCTCCTACTATTGGCTGCCCGACCCATCCTCAGCACCTCGTGCCGTCGACACTTGGCTCATCACGGTCAGGAATTTGCCAGCAGCCTTTCGGTAATTAGAAAACGGACAACGACGAGAATTGCGAAGGGAACTACCTCTATCTGAAAAGACAGCGGATTTATTCCGTCCTCAAATAGTTACCTTAAAGTAAAGGGATCACCCGAAATGGTCAAAGCTCAAGGAAAAATCTCTACAATCTGAGGAAAAGGAATTGTCTCAGGAAATAGATCCAACACAGCTTAGAGACTCTCCTATCTCGCCTACTTTCGTAAGAAAGTGAAACTAATGTAAATTCATACATCTACCTCCTTATGGATATCCATTTGTAAGTCTTAGTATCTTGCTAATTACTTTTGAACCAGGGCATGGCTCATCTTGAAATTTGGCTTGCGCATTTGCGTACAAGAAACGATCTAATTTTTTTGCATATGGTTCCTGAGAAGAAATTTGCGCTTGAAAGAGACACAAATTCCTATTTAAAAGCAATAACAATTCATATTTACATCTTTTGTAATTAATTTTATCAGGACTTTTGTAGTAGGATTAAAATGAAAGGGATTTTGGAAACTTAATTATTTTCTTTTCGTTTTTTTTTTTCCCTGAGTCAGTGCTCAGCTACAGCCGAGTTTGTACTACTTCTGTTTTTAGGCTTATTAAGAAGAAAAAACGTAAATCTATTACTCTAACTTCATATTCTCTCTATCTTTATCTCTATTAGTAATGTCGTTTATTCATCTGGAGTCTTTTCAGGTACCCTGTGAGTAGGCTAAGATATTGAAAGAAACATAACGAAGTTTTTTCTCAGTTACCTCATGAGAATGAATCTAGCTCTGGCACGACGCACCGTTTGGGAGAAATTGGATGCTCTAGGCTGACATTGATTTTTGTAGTTGAAGATTTGTGTATTTATTTATTTTTATGATTTGAAAGGTTCAAACGTAAGCATGGTATCAATATCTGGAAATTTTAATAATTTTACAAATTGGTTTCTTGGTACTGAAGGTATTGCTGGTCTTTCTTTAGTGTTTACAGGAAGCCAAATTGATATCATCTAAAACTGTCAATATTACGTTACATATTAAAGAATATATCGTTCTTTACAAGTATCTGTTGTCTCGTCTTACAACCGAATCCGTCATTGAAATTTAAACAAAGCATATCGTCTAAGATGTCTTTTTGTCTATTCTTAGAGATAATTATTTTTTTCACTTTTCTTTACACCGTAAAATCTCATTCTAGGCATCTTTCAAGAGTTTCTATATTACATGTGTTTGGTTTTCTTTTTGTTTTTTTACCGTATCGTAATAAAGAGGTTTTTTCAGGATACATTTATTCAATTTTTTAATCTGTTTTCCAAAGGAAAGGAAGTCTTAGAATATTACCATGGATTTATGTTTCCCTTAACTACGAATTAATTTCCTCTTGAAACATACTGTGCATATTTATGGACAAGAGAATAATCTTTAAAAATTTCCTCTTGTAGTCCATCGGATAAATTTACCTGACGAAAAATAAGTGAAAAAAATTCCAACAGAAGAACAAAAAATGAAGGAACGTCCAACAATGGCTCGCTAATTGTATCTCGAATCTTACTGATGGTGATTCTTTCGGTAGATTCAGAGGATTTTCACCATTTAACAGAAGAATTGGAGGATCTATTCCATGTTCAGCATTTTGGGAAATTTTAAGAAGAATTATTTTTGTTCGGTTGGATGTGATAATTTGTAAATACAAATATGACATTTTCTTTTGTTTTATTTTCACGACTATTAAAAAAAAACAAAAAAAAAACAAAGTAAGGATGAAACTTTTAAAGAAATAGGAACCAGTTTCTTTCAAATACTCCTTGTGGAAATTCTATGAAAGCTTGTGTTGGATTGCCAAAAAGTTCGTTCTGTGTTTTTTTAAGTACGTTGGCTCTAGTAGCGCTTAGATGTCTTTAACGTTTTAATTTGACACCATTTTGTTAGATTGTGTTGTGACAGCTGTCGTATCACCGTGCATTTAAAACAAAATTGATCAAAATTGATGAATTTTGTGTCGCCAATTTAATATTGAAGATGGAAGAAAATAAGCTCGCAAGACCTTTGATGATCAGGTTTTTCTTTGATGATCAGGCAAAAACTGTTGTAGCTTGGCTGGGAAGTTGTGATTCATGCGCCGTATTCACCAGACATTTCACCTTCGGATTCCCATTTATTTCGAACATTACAAAATTCTCTCAATGGCAAAAATACAATTCCCTGGAAGAAACCAAAGGCACCTGAAACATGTTTTTTCTCAAAAAGATAAAAAGTTTTGGGAAGATGGAATAATGAAATCACTTGAAAGATGGCAGAAGGTAGTGGAACAAACCGTTGAAGACATTGTTCAATAAAATTTTTGATGACAATGAAAAACCTATCTTTTATTTTTACTTAAAAACTGAAAGAACTTTTTGGCCAACCCAAAAACTCAAAGACTATCAAAGTTTGAACTACACAATGCTAAATTTGAAAACCTTAACTTATTTTATTTTTTTCAAATGAAAAAAGCTTTTTCCAAATTCTTTATTTTCAAAAAAATTAAAACTTAAGAAAAAAATATTTCGGGAAAATACATTAGTTCATCTAGTGATAATTCTGTTGAAAATAGAAAGCAAGTTTAACGTCCGTAATCATTCATAAATGGAGAGAGATACGCCAACCGGACAATAAATGTGCTTTCGCCCATTGAGCCAACATCAACGAGAATTCTGTACAATTGTTTCGTCCTTATTGGGGACTCATCAGCAGA
>JAFIDM010003189.1:22384140-22457830 GCA_023159025.1 Thereuonema tuberculata | reverse complement strand
ATTATAGTTATGTTTTAAAAAACACGACTTACAACAAAAACGACATAACTATAATGTGTATCGAAGATCACCGTATAGAAAACAGTATAAAGATTTAAAGATGTGTAAATACTTTAAAGGTTAACTTTAAGCAAATTTCATGTTTGTCATACAGACGTACTTATGCGCACACACACACAGTAGAATATGCCTGTGTTAGCTTCAAGCCTTTTTGATTTAGAATAAGTTTTTAAGAAAGAATCGTTATAAATTGCGATCTCCCTGTTATTGCTAATACGTTCGTTGCTCTTAAAATAGGATTACTATTACAAAAAATAAAATAAAAAACTATAAAACATAGCTGTAGGACTAAAGAGATTAAAACAGGACACGTGAGACATATGACATCAAAGACTTTGTCAAGATTTCAAGAAAAGTACCACTGATTACCTTAATAAAATGAAATTGCTACTCGCTAAGTTTATAGTTTTATTGCTTTCAATAAAAAATATTTAATTTTTGGAAATCGAATATTACAAATTTATGATCCCTTCGTAATTATTCAAGTTTTTAGAAGCAAAACCCGTTTTATGGGTTATCTTATTATTTTATTTTCTTGGTTGTTTACAGAAACCTAAGTGGCTTTGGTTTGTTTTTGGTTTTTGATTATTATTTTGTTTCGCTCTTAGGTGTCATTTTGTGGCCCTGGATTTTTCCTTTAAAGGAAAATCGGCTTTTTATTTTTATTTTATTTTAAACCATCACTTCTGAAGCAAAACCTTGAAAGAACTTATTCAAGATATTATCCATTCTGTGTATATAAACTTTAATACAAAGGGACCAAACACACAAAAACAGTAGAGATATAAAGAATAAATAATTTCATGACATGTTGCTAAGGTACACTTCCTTCTTCGTCAGATGATACTAAATAAATAAATACATGAAAAGGAAAAAAAAAACCTATAAAACATAGCTGTAGGACTAGAGAGATTAAAACAGATTTTTTCTTTTCCTTTTCATGTATTTATTTATTTATTTAGTATCATCTGACGAATAAGGAAGTGTATCTTCGCAGCATGCCATGAAATTATTTATTCTTTACATCTCGGTTGTTTTTGTGTGTTTGGTCCTTTGTATTAACTTATTCAAGAGCCTAGGCTTTTTCTGATTGGCTGAAAAATAAAGATATCTTATTTAGATAACCGTGAGTCCCATTTTAATCTTCAGGCGGTTGTCTTCTTTAGTCTGTCAGACTGTAGCTTGAAAAGGTCTGTAGATAAAATCAACCTAACTCAACTCTCCCTAAAACTGTAGTAATTCCTTAAACAAATTAAAGCAATTCAGATAATTACTTAAATGAAAAGAATTGAATAGAATAGAAATGATAATGAAAAAAAATAAAAGACAGCCCTTTTTTGAAAAACGAAGATGCACAGCTGACAAAATTAAGTTTTTCATTCAATTGTTGTATTGTTTTTTTCGATTGAACTATCATTCGAAAATAAAATTTCTTTCTGCTTTTTAATCAAATGAAGTAAAATTGGCAAAAGAATTCCTAATAGCAATGAGAAATCCGCAATTACTCTCCAAAACAGACTAAACAGAATTAAAAACTTTAAACTTTGGATGTATTAGAACTTTAGAATGTTATTCAGATGTGCTTCCGGGACGCATCTTTCGAATACAATATTCATTATTTAAAGGTAATTCAAGAGAAACAGGATTTCTTAGAAAACAAGTAGAAGGTATTTCGAGTTCTAAATTTGAAATGAATGACCTGTATTGTAGAAGTTTATGCAAGTAATCCTTATGGTATTTCCTGTTAGCATCATTGCTTTCAACTCTATCTATCAGCTCCACAGCAAGTAACTGGAACAACGCTCTTTAAATCACTAGTGGGTTTTAGCATTCTTAGAAAGAATTGTCATGCAAAGGAAATGCAAAGCAAATTGAAAATTATTTAATTCAAAAAAGAAACAAACGTGAATGTTCCGAAAAACAACAATATTCTATGTATCTTTGTAACATTCTATGGGTCTTTGTAATATTCTATGTGTCTTTGCATATTTACTTCAAATAAAGACATCATATCTACGATATTTCGCAAAGGTAGCTTCCTTTGCTTCTTCAGACTCTTTTTTTTTTTTTTACAAAAACTTTAAAAATAAAACGGTTATTACAGAGTTCTTTAGCATACTTCTGTTGTTAGCGTGTTCAAAACAATAAGTACAATTCGTAGCATGTTCAAAATAATAAGTCCAATTCTTAGTGTGTTTTGAAATAATACGTCGAAAAACATTACAAGGTTCCAATAGATTCTAATAAATAAATTGTGTTCATTATTATTTTATTCTGTAATAATTATGCTTAGTGTACTTATTTTTTATTTTTTATTATGTAATAATTATGCTTGTTTTACTTATTATTTTAAAACACACTAAGAATTGAACTTATTTTTTTGAACATGCTAATAACAGAAGTATGCTAAAAGAACTTTGTAATAACCGTTTTGTTTTTAAAGTTTTTTGTAAAAAAATAGAGCCTGAAGAAGCAAAGGAAAGCTGCCTTTGTGAAACATCGTAGATATGATGCCTTTATTTGAAGTAAATATGATTTTTAAACGTGAATATTGTAGACATTTTAAGCAACGAAACTGACTCGGTCTTGATAAAACCAAATTGATTAAACGATTATGTTTAATATGAATAATTACAACAAACGAAATGAGATACACAGGGATTTGTTTGTGCAGAAATGTATATGTATTGTCGCAGTTGATTCCAAGTTTCACAGACAGTTGAATGATAATCGACAGTGTTGCAAAGAATAATGCTTTGAATATGTTCAATCTGACTGTTAGAATATTTCAAATGATATTTGTGAACTATATTATGCCAATTGTCAGAAATCATTTGGGAAATCCTTTCATTATGTCTACGATGTTTTTCATATTTCCTCCATATTCCTAGGATCTGTAGTCCATGGACATGGATAGACGAATCTTTTTTTTTCTCTTTACAAACTATCTCATAAAAGTTATACACATGTCAGGTGATTGAAGAAATAAGTTGAACAAATTTGTAGGTTACAATTTTTGGCCTTCAAAGTTTTCACGACTTAATAAAAACAAAATAAATAAAACCTTTTTAAAGAAGGCATTCTTTCAATTCTTTTAGAAACTTCTTGTTTTATCCACAGAATGTTCGAGTGTTCGTCTAGTTCCGATAATCTCATTTTCTGGCCGTCTTGCTATAAGGGCATTACTTCTTCACCGTCAAATGAAATCATCCCAACAGACCCTCAAATTAAATTAGCTGTGATTCCAGCTGCCTCCAGACCTTTCCGTCTTAAATGGGTCAAATGCAGTAGTTCTTCTCGTTGTCACTTTCTTCTCTCTAACAGAAGCATCTTATTGTTAAACAATACACCGATTTTTTCAAAAGTAATTGAAAAAAGGAAATATCTATTATATCTTGAAGAAACTCTTCATAAGATTTACATTTATTCTTAAATAGTATTATTTAAGCCTTTTTGAGTATTTAATATTCTAATATTATATATACTACGTATATTTTTTTTTTTTTTGATTTTTGATGATGTATTGTGATTAATGAAGCAAATTATTAATCATTAATGCACAAATATATTTGTAGACTGTTAACAGACTATTACCAAATACCATAAATGACAATACGCGACACTCTGGGATTAAACCATTGTTAACCTGGGAGACAATTTGACAGTAGCGAACCTAGTGGCTTGGCCTGAAACATCAAATTTCAATACATACGCATGCTGATAAATAGTAAATAAAGAAGTTCATATTTATAAATATTGACCTAGAAAGAACAAGAGGAATAGAACTTTTAGTAAATGAATAAAAATAAGAAATATAAATATAATATTTCGTCATATAATAGAAATATTTTATAAAAATAAAAAAAAAAAAAATTTAAACACAATCTTGTTTAAGCCGCCTCGTGAAAAGATAATTACATCCAAAATTAATTTTCTACTCAATCTCGTGTAAGCCGTCTCGTGATAATTAAAAGATAATTAAGAAATTAATTGATCTGTTATTACTTTAATATTATTGCTATCATAGTTTCCCAGTTCTACTGACGAAAGAGTTTTGA
The DNA here is from genome assembly GCA_023159025.1 of Thereuonema tuberculata. NCBI lineage: Eukaryota > Metazoa > Arthropoda > Chilopoda > Scutigeromorpha > Scutigeridae > Thereuonema > Thereuonema tuberculata. The sequence goes on along the minus strand of JAFIDM010003189.1, from coordinate 22,453,712 downwards.
AAAATAAATTCATTTGTTCTTAAACCAAAATTATTTTTAATTTATTTTCTATATGTTACTGTAAATAAAAACAAAGAACGCACATAACTAAATTCACAAATTCACTGAGCTATTTTGATATTTGTGCTAGCAATTGGAGACAGTACTGTTTCGAGGCTAATTGACCTCTCATCAGTCCAATCCATCCAGCATACCTAAGCTCAGTGAAATGGGACGAATAGACAAAACGGACAAACATACAAATCAATGACCCCTGAATTACAAAAACATCAAAATAAAATCAAGAATAAAAAGGGGTGAATAATTAATCCCCGCTAGCGTTTAGCTTAGCATCAAGGGATTAATTTATAACAAGGTTAGTATTTAGAAAAGAAAATTAACGTGGGTTAGAAACATTTTACTGTAAATAATAACAAAGAACGCACATAACTAAACAAAACACAAATTCACTGAGCTATCTTTTGATATTTGTGTTGGAAATTGGAGGCTGTACTGGTATGCTGGATGGATTGGACTGATGAGAGGCCAATTAGCCTCGAAACAGTACTGTCTCCAATTCCCAGCACAAATATCAAAAAAAAGCTCAGTGAATTTGTCTTGTGTTTAGTTATGTGCGTTCTTTGTTTTTATTTACAGTAAAATGTTTCTAACGCACGTTAATTTTCTTGTCTATTTATTTTGTATAGTTTGATGTTTATATTTAATATAAATATTATCAAAAATTTTATAGATTAACTTATTTCTATTATATAATTGTTGAATATGTAGATACGAGGTTTCGTGCTTTTAGGCCATGCCGCTAGGATCGCTGCGCAATTTTGTGGACGCTGTTAATCCCAGAGTGTCGCATATTGTCATTTATGGTATTTGAAATTCCTCGAAGAAGTGCTGTCGATGACCAACAGATAGCGCCACTTACCCGCACTTTTAAGTATTAAATTAGAAACAGTAAACCACAAGTTTGAAAGCTGTTCTCAAAAAATAATTTATAAATCTTTTTAAACAAAATAAAGAAGATTTCTCAATTATTCAGACAAAGTTAATATTGTGTTTGAATCTGAATTGTGCATTTTAAATTTGTGTTGATAAGACGGATAAATTTATTATGCTTCTCTGAAATCCACTGAATTTCGTTTTGGCAAAGCTAAATTCTTGTAACGCCGACAAAATGCTTTTTAATCAATTTATTTTAAATTCGCCAAGTTGGTTTTTTGAGTCCCACACTTTCAGAGGACCATGCGCATAACAGCCTGTCTGGAAATGAATGAAGGTAACTGTCACCTTTTTCCTTCTCGTATGTCATCTTTCCCTTGTGTGTCACTTTTCCATTTCAAGTAAATTCGTGAATAATAAAGATAACAAATATCCCCTCAACCGATCATCCAATATTTTGAGATTTGGCGAGGGAAGAGCCAAGATTCCTCGTCCCTGCCCCACGGACTCTCCTACTCTTTATTAAATCAATCGTGCACTTGGACCAAGGGCCCTGCACTTCTTTATCAACAAACATGCTTATTTACGTGTACTATAAGAAATAGAATGCATTGACTACCATCAAAATAACGGGATCCCCATTGATTTCATTCTCAGGTAGATCAATATGGTTGACATCCACTCCTTCTATTAGTATATAGATTGTACTTAAGAGGCACGTAAGTGTGAGCAAACCCTTACAATTCCGCCATTTGGCAATTTCTTGAGGAAATTAAATTTTAAGAGAAAATAATACAAAATTTCTTTGAAGAACAAAGTTTTACCGAAATTAATGTAATTTTTTTTCATTTACTTAAACTGAATCTACGATAAAAGTTCTCTCGTATTCGAATTTTTATATTCTATTAAAAGCAATAGTTAGAAACGAGAAATTTGAAAGCCACACCACTGAAATTTGGGAAACAATTAAACAGATGATTAAGTTTCATCTTCAAACAAATATGACTTACAGAAGATCATCAACAACTGGTGTGTTTGCTTCTGATTGTTAAAAATTCAGGCCTGATGTATTTCGGTTCGTACCGGAGATGTCTCTTCCTTTTGTCTAATATTTGTGCTGATTACGAACAGGAGATACTCCTTTACTTTCTTTACGTGAAATAAAACCTGGAATTTTGTAAATCAAGACTGAGTGTTCACAAATGATCTCTAGTGGAAATAAATTTGAAGTCTTTTTCTAGTAAAGGGAGGATGTTTATATTTTTCAGAGTTCTTTGGAAAATCTTGAATGGGTAATGGAATATCCTGTTGCCACTAAGAATTTTGAGTGCATATAAAGCATTTGCACCATCGTACATTCTTCCCAATTTTAAATAGTGCTCTCCAATTACCATTTCGTAATTCAAGAGATGAATGAGTTCTTTGCACATTAAATATACTTTTTAAGTTCACATTTAAAGTACAAATTCGAATGTATTACAGTTGAACTTTCGAAGGGTGGCATTTATTTTATAATCACTTTTATTTATACTAAGGTTTTTTAATAAGTAAAACTAGGCCATCCTCCTGTCTTTCCCTGGTAAGTATGAGATAATCCAAGAAAAATCGATTCCAAGCGGTTACGGCAAAAAGTAATATTTTATTCCTTTATGAATGAACTCATTATTTGATAGCGCGCGCCATTGTTGACGGAGAGAAGCTCAAAAAATGAACATTGAAATTTAAACTTTAATCTAGTAGGCTAAAATTAATGAGTTATTTTCTTTTTTCTTTGGCTCTTCTCTCATTGCGCCACACACACACACACAAAGGGAGTGATAAGAAACAATAATTTGAATGTAGTCCCGGTGGTCTAATGGATAAGCCGTCTGACTTCGGATCAAAAGGTTGCAGGGTTTGATTCCCGTCACGAACGTTTCATTATAGTTATTTTTTCACACGAAATTAAAAATTGCGGACAGACAGACAGAGAAATAAAAGATTTTAGTAATATAAATTATAAATAAATAAATAAATTCACGTAAAAGAGTCCTCGAAAAACAATAATTGAAAAATACTGATATTTTGTTTCTGTAACTTTACTTCGTTTCCTTGTTGAGTTATAACAATGGGTGAGACCAAGTTGTGTACAAAATGACATCCTGGTACAGCTGTTTCACGCTAATATGGCGATCATCAGCCAGGAGCAATCATCAGTACACAACCAATTCTCGCCATATTAGCGTGAAACAGCTGTACCAGGATGTCATTTTGTACACAACTTGGTCTCACCCATTGTTATTATTATTAATATTTACCTGCGCTTTCTTATTTTTATGCGCTAAATAAATTCATAGAGGCCGCGTGTAGCGGCACATGAATTTTCTCGCCATTTGTCCTTTCGGCGAGTTTTTATTGTTTGTTTTAGCTTTTGCGGGTCCCACATTTCTTCCGACGTCCTTGTTGAGTTCTTAACACTTTCATTTCTGAGGCTGTTAATATACTAAAATACAGATATTAAATTTATTAATGGTAATTTGAAGAAATTTCGAGAACATTCTTAACTTAATATAAGCTATGCAATGAAATACAAGTGTTATTTACGGAAACTCTTTAGTAAGCCAGATAATAATTGTCCAAAGAACAATGCAAAGTAACTTGAGATAATTGGGAGACCCTTACGATTTTAGTCGCTAAGTAGACGTTCTTCTTCTCTATTCGTTTTGATGTTTCTTTTCTCCAGTGCTTCCAAACTTCGTAACCGATTGCGTGAATTTTTGGAACACTGGTGGCAAACAGGAGAAATAGTAGCAAAGGAAAAGAGAATATAAATTTTCGTGATACGTGAAGGAGAGTAGAACGTCGAAAGAAATGTGGAACCCGCAAAAGCTAAAACAAGAGTAGAGATGGGCAAAGTCGTTCTTTTTACTGAACTAGTTCTTTTGAGATAGTTCTTTTTATTGAACTAGTTCAATGAACTAGTTCAAATGAAGTAAGTCATTCTTTTTATCTTAACAACCAAAAAAAAAGGTTTCAAATACTTTTACAATCTAAAAAAAAAAAGGTTCTCAAATACTTAATATAAAACGAAATAAACCAATTCCAATAGCCAATAGTGGAGTGGCAAAAGAACGAACTAGTTCATTTGAACTAGGTCGTTCGTGAACTATAGTTCTTTTCATGAACTAGTTCATTTGAACTAGTTCGTTCACGAACTACCTATCCCTAAAGGAGAGAGAAAAGAAAATAAGAGAACGGTGCGAGGACGACGGAATTTTATCATGTTCTTGTAGAAGAAGAGATAGCAATTTTTTTGTTTATGTTTGTTTGATTGGCGGCCATATGTTTATGGGTTCTTTTAGATATTATTCCGCACAACTTGAGAATCTTCCAGTGATTCTCCAGAAATGTTTAAATACCAATCGAAAACAATTAAACATAGTTTTCTTCACCTTCCAAGCTTCTGTTCTTGCCAGTTTCCCGTTTCGTTGTATTTTTTTGGACAAACAGAAAAAGAAACAATTCTTCCATTGCCAATAAATTTCTTATTTTTTTCTATTTACAGTTATTTGTCCGGTTTTCCCACTTAAAGAGAAAGAGAACTCATTCGGGTGTTTTTGGGAAGTATTGGTCCGGAAGCTCTAAACTACTGTGCGGCCTTTGACACTCGTTTGCTTCTCGTTGAAGTGATCTCGAGCCATTGAGACAGTTGATGGGCCACTAGGGAGGGGCTACAGGATCAGACTTCTTAAACGGAGCTTTTAAAGTCGACCAAAGAGAAACCAAAATTGATCTCAATCGAAAGTATTACGAACAGCAGCAGCTAAATAAGCGCCGTTACTTTTTTAAAGTTAAATTCATCTTTGAACTGTAATTGCGAAAAAGTAACGATTTACTAAAGCAGAAACAATAGAAGAAAACTGTTGCCTTAAAGAGAAATAAGTGCATCAAAGATCAGTCGATATTTGAAACTATATCAAGCACACTTAAACACTAATAAAATAACGACAATTTTGAAAAAATTTTTTGTGGTTATTCAACACCCAAAATTGATCGTGTCACTCTGGAATTTCCGGTTAAAAAAATAAAAATAAAAGATCTGATTTTGAATAAAGTGCTTTAAGCAAGATTTTAAACTGAATTTCAAATTCCGTAGCTTAATCTAGTTTCGTTATTCTTTTTAGCCATTATTTTAAATAATATAACTTCATTACCATTGGCTCAGTTTTTTACCTAAGTATAGGTAGAGCATTTACTTTTCCGTTTTATTCTCCATTTCTTTATGGTGTGGATTAGAAACATAAATAGAAAGTACCAGACACACCAATTTTATGCATAAAATTTTAATTGATAATCCTATGCTATACGGCATTGAAAAGGATAATTACCTACGAAAATTTCTAGAGTCGTTGTTGATAAAATCGAAGGACTGTTATAATACTGATGTGTCTGTAAGTAACGCGCTACAATATAATCTGTAGCATCAAATTGTTTTATAGTCACATTGATTGTTACTTGTTATTTATTATGTATGCCTTTTAGTTATAATGATACTATTATTGGATTTTAAATATTTATATTGTTATCTAATAACCAATTGGTAAATAGTTATATTCCATTATATATATTGTTGTCCGTTATTTGTATAAATTATGTAAGCCTAATGTTTTCCTTTTTAGAAGCTGAAACACGCTGAAAAAAGCTCCGAAACATGTATATTTTAATATATTAATTTTGGCTTATTGGTGTGTCTGGTCCTTTCTATTTACATTTACTTTTCTTTCTGATTTTTGTGCTGTTTTTCTGCTAGTTTGAAATCAGCTTAGCATTGCCCGTCTTTCCTTTCTGAATTTAAAATTATACATATATCTGTCTATCTATCTAACATTTATTGATCCTTGTATTCATAAAAGAAAGAATGAAAAAAAAAAAAATAGAAAAAAATAAAAAAAATTGTTTTTTATTATCACACGGCATAGCTACTACGTTATATTAGAATAATATTTTAATTCTTAATCTGCATCAAAAAAATATAAAATTTAAAAATATACAAGGTATTCAAGAAGGTATCCCCTGAAAATATATAGGCTATCCCCTGTTTTTCTCGAAAACCACAGGGTACAGGTTGTCGTAAAAATGTTCTCGTAAAAATTTTCATTACCAAACGGCATTGTGGCTAGTACTGAAATAGTATCCAAAAAATTAAATGGTGGCCTTGTGGATGTCCGCTAGAAACCGGAAATGGATGTAATCGGGTCAGCTTTGAAATTTCGAATTAGAACATAGGTCATTGGGGTATTGGATAGGTTTTTTGAAAAGAAAACAACTTTTAATAAAGCTTTTTTTTTTTTTTTTTCTCTAACGTTCCTTGTTTAGTCCCAATTTAGGAAAAACAAAAATGATGGCGCTTGTCATCAAGATACTCATCGAAACAATTGCAGATGTTGACAACAATGAAATTGACAATGGTCAATTCACAATGCCATTCACCTGACATCCACAATTTCAAAATTCGATTCTTTGGGTACCGTACTATTTGGCAATGAATATTTTCACGCGAAACAACCAGAAAAATAGGGGATACTTGTGCTCTTGAACACCCTGTATATAGGCTATAAAAAGGAAAAATCTTAATGATCTTACTATTTACTGGATCTACGAAAAAGAAATTAAAATCCCCCCAAAATGGCCAATGTATCTGAATAATTACGATACCTTAACTTAAAAAGTAAAAATTGTTTTGGCTTGTAACTGAGGAGCTTTGTCACAGAAATCACCAAATAGTAATGTTACAATACATAAATATAACATATTATAAAATAAAAACTCATTTTTGAACATTGTTTTTGAATTTTAACAAGTAATAATTCCTTTTACTTGTGTAGAAAAGTTTTCATTATAAAAAAATAACAACACACAAAAAAAGATAATTATTTTTAAAAAAAAATTAAAAATAACTTTACATTCTGTGGAGTCTTTCGAGTTCCTATGAGGAAACTCCTCTTCAACACCTCCTTTGAAGAAGAGTTCCCGCAAAGGAACTCGAAAGGCTCTACAGAATGTAAATTTTTATAAAATTTTAATCATCTTTTTTAGTGTGTTGACTATTTTTTAAAATGAAAAATTTTACAAATACAGTTATTTTTAAGTTGGCAGGGCGGGAGCTTGTAAAGTTGAAGGAAGGTCCTCGAAGGCATTAGATTGTGGGTTACGTACATTAGAAAATATATTTTTAATTTGTCAGTCCACATTTAAGTTCTTTGAAACGGAATTAAGATTCTATGAACATTAAGATTCCTAACAACTGGTGATTATTTGTGAACTTTCTTGAAGATCCTCGAAACTACCGTATGTATGTATCGAATTTTATTCAAAATACATCAGTTTTAAATGAAAACAAATTCTTTCTAAATTCTGTGCTTTCAGAGTTCAGAACGAGTGACTCGGTAACGAAGGGAATAGGAATTGAGAGAAGAAAAAAAAAAGCTCCTGGATACAGCGAAATCAAATCAGTAGGCGGAATGAAAGAACGAAACGGAAGAAAAGGGAGAAAGTGGTTAGCAAACACGAACCCTTTTCCAGAAAGGTCTGTCCTGTGACCTTTTCCATTCTGCACCACAGAACGAAGCGACCAGAGCAAAACAAACACGAACGATGTAGCCCAAGTCTTCCGAGTCAACATGAACCTCATTCATGGATAGTGAAAGCACATCCGGGTTCTAAGTCAATACAGAGGACAATGCTTTCCTAAAGACAGGCGAACCACTAGTACATAAAGCAAAATATACTGACTCAAAGGGAATTTTATTGTAGGCTATAATGTAAAGAAATACTGTTAATTAAACTGAAAGATTCTCTTTGAAATCATTGGTTCAGTCAACCAAAAGTGTCAACATTTAGGAGAACCGGATTTAAATGGACATAAATATTTTAACCGTTCCTGAATCTAAAACTAATCTAAGTGATCTAAAACTTTTTATCCGCGGTGTCTTTAATGAAATAATTAATCTTCATTGACAATATTGAATAAGCATTCAGAATTTCATAACATATAATAGAATTAAAGTTACATCAAACTAGTTAGATCGAACTAGTTTCGTTACTACTTTTACTTATATATAAAAAACAATTATTCGGATTGACTTATATAAGAAGCCTTTTTTAATATAAGTAACAGCAATTAATGACTTTAACTATACTAGTTGACCCGTGCGAATAATTCGCAACAAAAAACCACCTTTGAGAAATAATAAACAAATCCAACAGCTTGTGTGCATGTTAGTTAAACACATTGTCAATAGATGGCGTCTTCTCAAGTTTTATAAAAAGCTTGACCCGTGCGAATAATTCGCATGGTATCTTGATCAGTCACCGAATGGTAATGTGGAAATAAATAAATGAAGAGATTGTCAATAGATTGCCTTCTACATTTTTACAAAAAAGATTTTTAAAATAAATTTTTTTAACGAAAACATTAATTTTAAACAATCTATTTATTTTTCATTAGCGGTGAACGTAATCTTGAAAATATCTCAATCATTGATTTTGATGAAGTAATAAGGGAAATAAAAAAAAAACCTTCGAGAAATTAATATAGGTATATGAGAAGTTGACTAATTTTTATGTTTCTATTGAAATAAATCGTTTATTTTTATTAAAATATAAATCTTTGTTTTGTTTTTTTATCTGTTGTTATTAAATAAACGATGAAATATCATTTAAAGTGAATTTTTATTTAAAAAAGGAAATAGTTGAAGGTTACAACACTAAAGAATATTTTTGCTTTCGAAAAATAATGCGCTTCCGTTAAAGCGTATAAAAAGTTTTTAAAAATAAAGTTTTTTAACGAAAACAATAATTTTAAGCAATTTGTTTATTTTTCGGCATTAGCGTGGAACGTAATCTTCAAAATGATGCCTCAATCATTGATTTTGATGAAGTAGTAAAGGAAATATGGCATTCCGACAAAAAAAAACCCTTTGTAAATAATATATAAAATAATAATATATGAGAAGTTGACTAATTTGTATGTTTCTATTGTAATAAATCGTTTATTTTTATTAAAATATAAATCTTTGTTTGTTTTTTTATCTGTTGTTATTAAATAAACGATGAAATATCATTTAAAGTGCATTTTTATTCAAAAAAGGAAATAGTTGAAGGTTACAACGCTAAAGAATATTTTCGCTTTCGAAAAATAAGGCGCTTCTGTTAAAGCGTGTCTACATTTTTATAAAAAGTTTTTAAAAATAAAGTTTTTTAACGAAAACATTAATTTTAAACAATTTGTTTATTTTTCGTCATTACCGGGGAACGTAATCTTCAAAATGACGCCTCAATCATTGATTTTGTTGGAGTAGTAAAGGAAATATGGCGTTCCGACAAAAAAAACCCTTTGAGAAATAATATATAATGATGATGATACTTCAGAAAATTTATATGCAGTTGTAATGGTAGAAATGATTCAAATTTTCATTAACAAAATTTCTTCATCAAATTTTGTATACCAATTTCTGTACATCACAAAACTCAGTTCAGTGAATCTTCTTCAAATGTCTTACAACTATGTTTTTTTTTTTTTACTTTTGACTCTGTAGAGACAATAACATCGTATCTCAGTCATTCTTCTGAATCGACAATAGTTCGGTAATCTTTTAAATCGAGTTTATCAATAATTGTTATTCCCATTCTTATCAGCCTAATAGTTTTTCCGTGTTTAATATGCATATCTTTTCAGTTGCATTTTTTTAAAAAAAAAGTGAATATATTTTTGTGCTAAAGCATAGATTTAAGGGCGACCCATAATAATAAAAAAAATTAAAAATAATAATAATAAAAAAAGAAAGTACTATTCGTTTTCGAAAGCCAGAACCTCACTGGCGGACGATTCTACTCCGCAGAGGGGTGATACGCTGAGATGGGCACTTTCCTAAGAAATTCTTTTGGATATTTTCGCTTTTAAGAAAAAAATAACGGAGGAGCATTTTTGCAATAATATTTATTCTTTCCATAATTCTTTCCCGAAAAGCGCAAACAGAATGCATCTATTAGTAAACTAACATGATAAAAAGTAAACATCCCCTCTTTATTTCTCCTCACCCCTATTTTGATGAAATCGAGAGAAACCTGACGCATGCGCAAAAGCGCTGAAGATTCTCGTAAACAAAAACGGACAGTACAATAACGTAAGGTAAAATTAAAAAAAAAAATAGGAAAAAAATAAAAAAATGTATATATAGGGATTCGAACTAACAACCTTCAGTATATGAATACGAAACCTTAATCATCAACCTACAGCTAACAACTGAAATGAGATGGTTGCATTTCTAACATTTAAGCTAACAGCGGAAATCCAATGAAATCAACGTCAAATATTTCGAACATAGGGGGTGCGTTGGCCCTTGAAAATACCCTGTTCTTACGCTGTTTGGGCCTCTGAACACGTTGGTGAAATCTGTTTGTCGATCCGACATTCCGTTCGGGAGTTGTGAGGGGGAGGACAGACACAGACAGACGGACAGGACAAATGCAATAGATACCGATTTTGGTCGCTACCACAATAAAATGGGTCGCTTAAAAATTGTGCTGTTGTTATCATTGCCTTTTCATTTTTACAGCCCAAGTCTCGGATCCATATCTTTTTTCTATTTTCTGTAATAACTTTAAAAATTCTATCTTCGTTACTGGTAAAACTAGAGGTTAAAACAAAATTATATTTTAACATATACTTGGTTGTATATATTAACAAAGGGTTAATAAACCTTACTTGTATTTTTAATAATTATAATACCTTTCATTATTTATCTTCCCATTTCTTCATGTTTGTTTATTTACGTACTCATTTTTTATTCATATTTTTCTTTCAGGTAAGTGGTTCTATGTTTTGGCTGAAGAAATGATGGAATGTGGTGTTTGAAGCTTTTGAGGTTTGTTTGTATTTCCGTTTTCAAGTATCTTATAATAAAAACTTCCTAAAGAAAATCTTTATTTAATTTTTGCTTTAGATTTCATCTGTTTTATTTCTATAAATAAACTTTTCTTTCAGAAATTATATCGTTAGAATTAAAACATTGTTTATTTCTAAGATTGGAACTCGAAAGTGTAGCAAGGACAAAAATAATGTAAAGTAGGTATATAGTATTTAAGTAGGTATACAGTATTTATGTGAAGTAAAGGTTTTAATTTTGTGTTCAACAGAAATGTTGAAATTAGTTCGACTTTTAGATGTTCTGTTGTAGAACTATTCGCTATTCTATAAATCTTTTATCTCAGTGACTTGCAAAATTTCCTCCTGACATTGTTTGTACCATGTCCGCCACTGACTGTAAAGTGCCTCTGTGCAAAGTTTTTTTGTCTTCCGGCTTCTCCCCTTAATAATTTTATTTTCTAATTTTGTTATTGAGTAATATCAGTGGTTAAGATTAGGCGGGAAGTTTGAAATAAGTATGACAATTTTACTATGTGTTGGAATGTAGAGGTGATTTTTAAAACTTAATTTGGAGCCTCCAGTGTTATTGCGCCTTTGTGCACTGCACAACTTGCACATATGCTTGCGACGGTCCTGTTTTTACGTCTTCCAAAAAATTAATCCACTGACCATTAAAATGCTTAGACATATCAGAATTATACCGTGTTTGGACTTTTTCGGCAGTGATTAATTTGTAGAATTTAATAAATGCAATAAAAATTAAGTAAAGTTAACAGTTTAAAAAAACATAGTTTTTTGAAAAATCCCCAGTATATAAAAAAGAAGAAGAAGGTTGGGTAGGGGTGGTGTGGGCGGTTGTAGGGGTGGGATACGGGGTCCTGTGGGCGGAGGGGGCGAGGAGGCTCAGCGTCCACGGCTGTTTGGAAGACGTATAGGACATCTGCTCTGCGACTGATTCGTTAATACAGTCATATCATGGTTGATCGATTAGTATTCTCCGGAACCTAGAGGTTCCTTGAAATGACGGCTTCGGAATAAAATTACGTATTTTTTACTAAGCATTATTTTTCTTATTTATAAATAAAAAAAACGCAACCCTATAATGTCTAAAGAAAATAATGCTAAGTATTCCTATCCAGTTTTTCAAGAGTACCGTTAAATTATTCCTACATGATCAGATTAGAATAATCAGAAAACGCTGTTTTGGGGATAAGATTTAAATAAATATAAACAAGTTCATCTTATAAACAACAACGGGAGACCAAATTGTTTACCAAATGACATCCTGGAACAGCTGTTTCACGCTCTTTGGCGATCATCAGCCAGGAGAAGTCACCAGTAAATAACAAGGTTAACAATTTGGTCTCCCCGTCTAATTCAAATGCGCAGTTTGAATTTTTATGCTTAAAAAAATTCATTGAGGCCTGCGCACTGCTGGCACATGAATTTTCTCACTAATTTTTCATTAGTGAGTTTTTCATTGTATATTTTTTCTTTGACCACTGTGCTTCCGATGTAAAGTTCATTTTACGTTGTTGCTAATTTCCATTACTGCTTTTAATTTACCTTTTAAGCATCGATAAGCTATTTCAGATAAGTTAATAAAGAGATAAGAGATAGACTTCTATGAAGTTGGTTCTGCTTTAACATTATGTCACTGAACGAAGCTTTGAGGATTTACTCTGTGAAAATCCCATAAGATTCTTTAATCTCTTTTAGAATTGGTAGGATTCTAGAAATCCATTGGTTTTTTTTTTAATTTAATCGCATTTTTATTTGTTTTGGTTTTATTGTAATATTTTCTATCAAAAAAAAACAAAACAAAAAACAAACCCCTATGTCTTTGTTTTTTTTTTTACTCCCATTCGAACCCTTATCAAATATACTCGATGTTGTTTAAATCACAATGATTTTCCGCCTGATGTTTTTCAATTAACAAGTTATTACTTGTTAATTCTAACCTTTATTTAAATATTTTTAATTATTTAATTAAATTTATTATCTAATTTTAATGGTTATTTTTATTGAATTAATTCCATTATATCATACCATCTCCTTATTGTTATAAATGTTATTGTACCTCGTTTTACATTGTTTTTTTTTTTACTCATATTTCCATTTCCCATCAATAGTGTTTTCGACTTCTTTTTTGAATCTCAGATTGTTCATTTATTTCCGTTCTGTCTGGTTATTTATAACTTGAAAATGGCAATTGGGACTGTAATTGCCGAAACGTCAAGTTATATTTTAAATTTACTAGGCAATCTCCCGTGTACAGATTGTTCGTTATAGATATTTGAAGAAGAGATTTATTTACATGGACAATGGTTGATATAGATGTTAAATGAAGATCATAGCTTATATACGATACTCCTGGCGACGAATTGATTGTGACTATTCTTTCGAGTGAAGATAACCAAATTCTGATGACTTGTGACTCTAGACAAATTTTCCTCTTTGGCGGAGACTTCAGACAAATTTTACCTGTAGTCAAGAATGGCCGAGATTACGACATTATTAACAGTTCTTTGAAAAGATCTCATCCTTTCTCTCGTTGTCCATTTCGATACTAATTGATTATCGATGATAAAACGATGGTTTATATGAGATAATCCAAGAATAATCGATTCCAATGAAAGGGGTTAAAGCAACATTTTGAAGTTTTGAAGACTCTTTTCAAGCCATCTCTTTTTCTAGCATAATAAAATTGGAATAAGTACAACAAAATAAAATAGTTGGAAGCTTAAACAAATTTCAAAAACACGTGAATCAATAAGTTTAGTTGTTTTTACAAAAATATATTAATAAGGTACAATTCAATTATTAAAAGTAATAATAAGAAGAAAATAAAATTTAAGATAATCTAACAAAACTCGATTTCAAAGAAAGCAGTTAACGCATTATTTTGAAGTTCAATAATGCTCATTTTGAATTTGTCGTCTACCTCGTGACAATAAAAAATGAAAAACCGTTTTCCATTGTTGCACTAACATTGGGGCACAACAACAACACAACAATTGCGGAGATATGAGTCAAAAAACAATATGAAAAGAGTTGTAGTCCCTATGGCCTAATGGGTAACACATCCGACTTCGGATCAGAAGGTTGCAGGTTCAAATCCCGTCGCGGAAATTTCATTGTAAAAATTATTTCTATTTTCCATTCGCACAGAAAATTGCGCCGGACAGACACACAGAAAGACAGAGAAATAAAAGATTTTAGTAATATAGATTCCTACTAAACCCAAGTTTGAATGATTTTTTATTATCTGAATGTGTTTTTATTTCCGTCAACTCTGCCACACTTAATGAAAGAATACAGCAAATAGGATGTACAGCAGAATGTTATTCTATGGAGAGATTTCTATTAAATTAATTACTAACATTACGATTCTGTATAGAGATGGGTTTTCATCCACATCTATCCTCATTGTCAATCACAGATTGTTATCCAAACAACTTGTGAATGCAATTGTCATTCATTTTTGGCTGCCTTTATATTAACATTTAAAAAATTCGTAGAGTTAACCAATCATCTAATTTATAAAGAAATATTTGTTTACGCATTTGAATGTTTATTTGTTCTTGATGCATTTAGTATTTTGTAAGAGCTGAAGGACAGAGAGGGGGTGGGAAAAGCTCTCAACCCCTTTCCAGCAAATTTACAACGGTTTGGGGAAATTTGTTGGATTTATAAAACGTCAGAGCTAGAGGAACAAAAACGTTGGATTTTTTCCCGAGCAACGCCGAAAAGTTTTCTGCTACTTTTCTACACAAATTACAATACAGTTTCTTCTTCCACTGAAGGTATATGACTTTTGGTCTCATAAACTCTTACTTTGACGTGTAGTTTTCAAAGACTAATATTTTTAAAATAAAAAAAAACAGGATTTTGAAAATATTTATAAGATAGAATTTAATTTATTTGGAAGAGAATAAATGCTTTAAAAATCTGCTTAGTGAAACTATCTAATTTTCCCTTATCCGAGTCGACTTTCGTTAATCTTCCCTGATTCCCCTTTTCAGTGGTATTCCCGCCGAGTAAATCGCCTTTGCGGTGGCTGCGTGAATCCTTTTCGACAATAAGCAGGTGAGAATCAGGTAATATTCTCCCGCAAAGAGCCTCTCAACACCGACCACCGAACCGTAATGGTTCCATATCGCGGTTTGATCCTGTGCTTCTCTCGGCAACCATTTGTCAGGTCTGGCGTCCGTCTCCTTCGTTCGACACTCGACTGAGAAAACGGAAATGCAATTCCTTCGCCAACAGATAGAAAAACGGACAGAAGTTTTCTCCTATCCAGAATGCCTCAGAACAGATAGGTGCGGGTGGGATGCATCTTCAAGTTCACCTTTTTTTATTTAAGGGTCTTCATTTTTTTTATAAAATTTACAGTTAAATATTGTAAACTCGTGTTAGGAAAACTCTAATTGTGTTTGGAGCTAGTAATTAATATTTTTAGGCAAATAAATATTGAAATAATATTTAACGAGAGGAAAAAGTTCATAAATAAGTTATTTAGGCCCCACATAAATATAATTAAAAACACATTTATACATATTAAAAAATTTTATTATGTAAATTTTTAATATGTATAAATGTGTTTTTAATTATATTTGTGTGGTGGCCCAAATAACTTATTGTAAATTAAAAATAAATAACTTGTAAATTTTTTGCGGTTATTTATCTTTTTAAGAATGTCAAATAGGACATTCTTAAGAATGTCCTATTTGAATGTCAAAAGTAAAAATCGTATGAATTGTTTCCTTGGACCCCTTTTGCTAAAACATGCTAAAAAAAAATCCTAGCCAAGACACTGCTTTAGTTCATTGCAATTAAAACAAATTTAATGAGAGAAATAGTCCATGGATTTTATTGCAAAACGTTCCCTAAAAATCGTTGAAATTAATGTCTGTAAGATACGAATCCTGATTACAGGATCATGAATGAAGCCTTAAAGCCAGCTTTTGATGTGAATGACGCCTTTAACCTACGGGAAAGAAACCCAGCACCCATTACTCAGAGGGCTGGGTGGACCCTGGGCCCTATCTTGAGGAAAATTCAGGGTGGAAAAATCTCCGACCTCCGCCAGAGAGTGAAACCGGCTCCTCCAGCCCCCAGTGAAATGCTGTACCACTTGGTTACTAGTCCCACAATTTATATTAATTACAGCAATTTAAATATTAAGAAATGAGTCACTCGGTTTACCTGGAAAAGGAGTAAATAAGAAATGTTTTGAGTAATCTGTAATGGATTCTTAGAAAACATAAATCTAAGAAAATTTACGTCCAGAATATTTCATACTTGCATTAATTGAAGAATCATGTAACATCTTTCAATTCAGGACATTTCCAATAAGGAACTGATTGAGTTCTTTTAATGGAAATAACACTAAAAGCATGATCTTGTTCTTCCCGTTAACAATATCTTTTGATATTCATTGAACAAATAAAGAATAGGGAAGTATTTTCTAAAGGATACAAATGAGACAAAGATCCTTCATAGGAATTCATGTTTTTTTCACTGTCTTGTTTACTTCGAATCAGCAAAATCTTGTTGGCTGACGATTGGTCCGTCATATGTTCTTTAACAGTTCTGTGGAATTTGCCTGATATCTTAGTCTACTTTCTCCAATTGCGATGGTTCCTTCTAGGATTTATTTTTTTGAATGATAGGTACATACTATTTGTGCTTTTACCTAATTGCGAATACTAATAATAAATGATTAATAATCCCTAGAAATTTATTTGTTTGCAATAACGTAGCACTACATATAACTTTAAATCTTTTACCAGAACATCATTTTGCTTGAAAAACATCTTTATTATGCATAACAATATTTCATTTCTTTGAACAAGAAACTTCTTCAGGTTTTATTGTTAAGCATAATGAAGATGATGTTTTTCAAGGAAAATAATGTTCTGGTATAAGATTGAAACATATGTATAGAGTTTAACTTTAAATCTACTTAGGATTTTAAGCAATTTTTTTTTTTCGATAGCATTAAGTCTTCAGTTTGTATATTTAGACCAGATGGTATATATTTTCACTTCATCTTGTCCTGAAACACTAAAATTAAGACTTGTTTCAAGAATTTCACGCGTTGACAAATGTCTTCCCTTTGCAGATGATAATCTTCAGCAAATCTGTTTGCTTCAAATTTAATACCCCATTAATCATGGTGTGGCTCCCATTTCGGTTGGAATTTAAGTCTTTAATTCAAAGAAAAACGGTAATTCTGCTATTGCGTGTCTTAAATGGTCGTCACGGAAGGAATTAGTGGATGTCTTGACGAAATCCGTTGGAAGATTCCACGCTCGGCAGTAACGACCTCTGGCGGGATCTCGTGAGATATCGATCACTTAAACTGCAGTTGAATATTAAATGAAAATGCTTATCTAAATAAGACCGACAGCGATACAGTGTTGTAGAAGCGTTTTTGCTTTGCTGGACATAATGTATTGAATACAGATTAACGTATAATGAATAAAAAAATTTATTAAAGATATGTGGATTAATATCAGACAGTTTTTTTTCTTTGTGTTCTGATTATTATAATAGTTTCTCTTCTGTATTACGGCCACAGTTCATTTATAGAAAACAGAATTTTTGATATAATGCCTTGCTGGTTGATTAATAGTTTATTATATCATATTTCTTTGTTCACGATTTTTTCGTGTTATATCTCCTGTCTCATCTTATGATGGTTTCTGTCTTGTTTAAGCTCGTTCTACTCTTTACTTGTGTTTTCTTCCTTTTGTCTTCTTTGATGCCAGTCTGTGATGCAAATTCAGCGGTGATCCCATAAGGACAACCTATTTTCGTGACATTTTTTTTTCTCCGTATTTCAATTAGATGTGAATAAAACATTCTCTATTCAGGCATTAGGAAATCTCCGAGTCGACTTGTATCCAAAGCATTGTCCGGGACATTGCGATTTAAGGAAACATCTTAATGAATTATTTCATCTTAATTTTTTTTTCTATTTTCCGCTTTGTCTTTATAATGATTCAAAAAGAATAAAAATCTAAGTAAGAATTGCAATAAGATATTTTTTGTTTTGGAGTTTGGAGCTACCTATTCTGAACTAGAGAACTTTTCAATTTAGGAATTAACCAAGCGACAAGATTTTGCATTACCACGTTAACAGAATGTTGAAAGTGTCTCCCTTTACATATATATACAGTAAAAACTGGTTTATACGTATTTCAAGGGGAAAAATTTAAATTATGCATAATTGAGAATTACTTACAACTCAGGTTTAACTTTTATTTTCAATTAAACTTAAATAAGAACACTCGTATTAAAAATTTGTGTATTATATAGGTACCTTTCAACATATGATATACATAACTGTAAAATTGTCAATTTCAAAATAGTGTATTCATTTTCATAGAGGTTTTCTGATTTCGTGTTTTAAGAAACTTTAAGGGATTGAATAAAATACTGTACACCCATTACACAATTACAGTTCTAAGATAAATGAAAAGCAAAGATTCACCAAATTATCACTAATTTTCCATCATTTTCCATATCTGCAAATTTATTATTTATTTATTTATTTATATTTTATTAATATAATAATCAATATAATAATTTTATAATAATTATAATAATAATAATATTAATATAATAATTTATAATTAAATAAAGCGGCTGCGCTTTATTTAAATTAAAAGGCGAATTACGTGTAACTCAGTTACGTATATCTCAGAAATAATTTATATGTTATTAAATATAATTTTCGCCAGGGCCTACAAACAACTACGCACAAACCAGAACTACGTACAACTGGATTACATACAAACCAGTTTTTTACTGTAAATATATATAAAAGAACAGAAAAAATAAATATAATGAATTCAAAGATTACAGAAAGTTAAAAGGAGATTACTTGCCTTGTGAAAGTAATCTATCATTGTACAAAACAAGCCGCTTCTGTCCAACGTGTGGATTAATTGTTGCTTAAAAGGCAATCAAAACAGATACACAGTCAAGAGGCACTGTCTAAACCACATTCAGGCTTTCTGTGGTTATGAAGCAAATATGAATAATATGAGTATAAACAACTAGTTTCCCTATACTGTATATTCACTAGCAAAAATAATTTTTTAGGTTAGAATATGAGAAAAGAAATTGTTGAATATTGTAAAACAACAACTAATTTCACACTGGCGAAATCAAGAACCAACTACAAAGAAAACGGTCCTCTTAAATCTTGGAAGCAGCTCGATATGATTTTCAAAGTCTCCCCAAGATTCAGTCGATACGAACGTAGAAGTCCAAGCTATCCCGCTGTCCCGTTTTGCTCGTTTTCCCTGCTTCAAGGCAGATTAATTACATGTACATAACATCTAACTTTGTTGCCTTTATGAACCCTTACAGTAGTACAGAAATAGTCACACAAAAAATCTAATAATTAGTCAGACTTGAAAGATTCCACAGTCTTCCATGTAATTTCAAAACATTTGAGTGTTACAAACAATATTTAAACAAAACAAAAAATTAAGAAAATTATTTTCTTTTTAATATTGTTTTCTTAGGCTTTAAAGTACTTTTTGATGTTTGTATATTAGTAAAAGGTTGTCGGAATCTTTCTTTTTCCGAAAACCTCCTTCAGTTTCAACCTTATAAGTAATTCATAGATTCGCTTAAAGTACGTTTGAATAACATATCAAAACACAGAAACGCATCTAGTCATTCTACATCAGTTTTGAATCGCCAACTTATCTTTACGAAGATCTTTCGCCGTATTTCCTCGTGGTTTCCTGCATTCTGACATTTCTTCTTTTTATTCTTTTCTTTGAGCAAATATTCCATAAGCCGAGAGATTATTCTGAATAGGAGGACATAAAACTGATTTAATGGTAACATTCGTCATTCTTGGGACTTAGTTAAAACCGCCATTTTTTTTTCGTTTTCTTCTTTGACGTTGTTTCACAGTTTCCTTTTCTTTCCTTTTTTCCTTTTTTTATACATCGCGGAACTCTTTTCCAGAACAGAATTTTAAATTCTGATGATATATTCATGAAGATTTTCTTCGTCTTTATATATTTACAATGTGTTTCTTTCTTCTTCCTCTCTGTCTCTTTCTTTCTTTTTTTAATTTTTTCTTCTTTTCTTTATGGCAGCGTTTTATAAGCCTAAGGAGAGGGTTTTAAGTAGAAACTTAAAGCGACGTTTCTAACTCACTTTCTCAGTTTGTCCTGAAAAGATAAGGTCAACCGAATTACACAGAGCAAAGGCAATTCGATTCGCAAGAAGTGGAAAACTACCTTTATCAGAATTTGCTTCAGCAAATGGACAATTTAAAAAGTTTTGAATTTCTCCACAAACAGACATTCAAAAGTTGTTCCGAAAGTTCTGCGAAACATCCATTGAGTCAGTATAAATCGACATAGTTAAATCTGTCACTGCCTGTATTGAGTGGTAGCAGAAATTTTGACAAGTGAATTCGTAACGAAACTGAACAGATTTCATTACAATTTAAATATTAAAAAGTTAGTAACCACATTACTGTAATAAATAAAGGCGAAGATGTTCCACTTACAGGACATACAGATCATTGGATGCGCGGGAGGTTTTCGGCTCCCAGTGATTCTCGACCAAGAGATTAGTTGAGGTCGGATGGTCATTCCAACGCCGCCGTTGGTAAGAAATCGGGCACTCATTTGATAGAGGTCTGGGTGATCCCTAGAGACATCTAGAGGAGTAATAACAGCGGAAAACTCTCGACCACGGCTCTTTCAGTCCGTAGTCCAACGCGTAAAACCATTGGGCTGCAGAACCCAAACTATTAATAAATACATACTTTATTAATATTAAATTTATTAAGTAAAAGTAAGTTTGTATGCTGCGGTTATCAAAGTCTCCAAATTTCAACCCTTTATTTTAATTGTCATAATTAGTTTATAGGCCAGGAATTTTGCTAAATGATGTTAATAACAAGGTATTAGACTATCTGCATAAAACTTGGTTTATCCATAAGTGAAACAAAATTATTTTCTGAGTACTTAAAAAGAAAACCTTATTTCTGGTCTTGTATTGTGAGATGATTAAAAATTTTACCTTAAAATTTAATATATAATTTTATCACTAACAAAGATGAAGAGAATGGAAAAACAAAACAAAAATTTATTCTGTATATATTCCTCTGTATGTTAGAGGAATAACGAATTTTTCTCTTTAAGTAAAGTTTGAAAGATAAGTGAGTTAATTGTGGACAATCATTGCACTTCCCATAACGCTTGATTTTATAAAGACATATGAAGTCAAAGTTACTGTGATGAAGGTATTCTCACTTGAACTGGGTCGATTGTACTGAATTGCTATAGTCTACTTCCAGGATACTGGTAGAATATGTCAGGGAGAGTAAAGTGTATTTATTGAAAACATTATCGGCAATGTAATCCATTGAAGCCCAAACTAAACCTATGTATCGGGAATCTCATGTAGATGTTACACTGCAATCATCTACTTTCCAACTAAATGATTGGATGAAATATTGTAAATAAGTTAATATGCCTTATTAGAAGTTACAGCTGGGAAATGAACTTGTGTGCTATTCAGGTAGTATGTGTAATGTCCGGAACTTGATAATGAAGTACATAGAGAACTGAAAGAGAGCTAGAATGTATGATTGCTCTGAATCATAATTATATTACAATGAACTTTCAGGAAGTACTAAATTAATATATAAACCACATATTTATAATATAGAAAGTACAGGAAACACAAGTTCTTCACTAAACATCGCTATATTTCGCAGAAAGCTGCTTTTTCTGCTTCTTCAGGCTTAATCACAAAGCAAAATAGAAACAAACATAGAATAATTTAAACAAACAAAGATAGGCAATGTTTACAATCATTAGCGATTTTTGTAACAAACAAAGATAGGCAATGTTTACAATCATTAGCGATTTTTGTTAGACATTTCTGATGATTCATGTCATATGCCTCTTTTCCAAATGTTGCCTTTATATGTTTGAAAAAATATCCTACCGTATCCATGCTTGAAGAGTAAAATTATAAATAAAAAAGCGCACACTTGCATAAACTGAGAATAAATACATTTAATTTGTGTTATACAGCTACCAGTTTCGATTGTACTCCAATCTTTCTCAAGCTAAATACAATGTTCAAATGCACGTCTATTTAAATGTTCATCAAATAATAATAATACAAAGGATGACGTGGCGGACTGGACTGCCTTCTGGTGGTAGATGTATGAACTGCATTTAATCTGTGCTCCCAACTGGTGGGGAAGGGTGACATCAGAAGGGTGACTTTTTTATTTATAATTTTACTCTTCAGATGTTACGCACACGTAAAAAGTTTCTTCAACTGTATCCATGCTTTGTTGATACATTTTACATCTTTATCAATTGTAAAACATTCCAAAATGCTGGTGATATTTTGACAGTACTGACCTACACAATATTTACATTAAAAATAAATAAATAAATTTAAAAGTATATATTCATCAATAACTAACGCTAAGTACATAATTTCCATGTTTGAGAATTATATTTTTGGATCAAGTCTGATCAGTATAGCTTAAAATACATAAATAAATACCTACTGACAACATATAGTAATGTACATAGGCCCTACTGATATCGTATGTAGAGAGTATACAAAAATTTTATCACCACTTTGGGGAATAATTAGCAGAAATGTAAGTTACATTTATGTATAATTTATTCATACTATATATCAGTATAACATTATGCACGCGCGCATATGTGTGTTTAGAAATTTCAATGAATTTATTTGGTTGTTTGTTTACAGATGCCAAGAAAATTACCAGCCCCGAGATCAGCGACAGCAGTGGTTTAAACCAGCATATTTTTTGACAATTTAAGTAACGCTTAAAATAGTTGAACATTTAAAAAAAAATTGAATGCAATGTACATAATAATTAGAAAAAAGAAACTTGAAAAATATTAATAATCCAAGATATTTCCAGCTTTAATGCTCGTATTGCCCCAGCCTCCGAGTAAGATGAGCTATTTGCAGCTATTTTATTAATTGCACATAACTTATACTACAGTGTTATTAATTGCACACAACTGAACACAGTTTCTTGCTAAGTTACGGGAGTTAACTTAGTCCATTGAGGGATGAAATGGCGGAGCATTGAATATTGTAAAAGGACGACACCAATTTTTTTATTACAAACCTTAACTATGCTCATACAACTTCTGTTATCGTTGTAAAGAAATCAAATTGCCAAATCAATTGCTAAAACACGAGTGTAAATTCAACGAAGAACTAAATACAAATTTCAATGTTTTACAAATGGACGAGACGACTGGGAATGTACTGTGTGTAAACCTGGAACTTTTGTTTCTGTGGCAAACAAAGGTATTGCTGTTTTCAAAGCTCACGTAGAAACTGATAAGAAGAAGAGAGCAATTCGAAAGAGTTCTTCACAAAATTTTTCCTTTTCTTTTCTTTGATAGTTACGGCACGGATTTTAGATCACTAACTATCCTCTTTTCTAGTCAACAGGATATGGTAATCCTAAGTGATGTAAGTGGGGTTTTTTTAGTTTGTTTTTTTTACATTTTTTTTCTGAAATATTTTCTAATTTCAACTAGTAAGTGGTTCAACCTTTCCGTAAAATATCGTTTAACAGGCGTTAAACTATTTTTAGAAGTTTTAAAAGTGTACAGTCTTGGCCAAGAAATAGCGTGTAAGTAAGAAATACTAATTCCTAACTTTGTAGTTGAAAATACAAAACTTGATCTCATATTCTGTGTATATCTTTTCTGTAAACAACACCTGAAATATATTAATTAGAATTCCTGTAAGAGTTTTATTTTTCATGGGTCGATTTCCGCTTCGAGCGACATAGACTGCAATTTATTCGGAGCACAAGAATGTAGCAGGGGACAAATTAATTCATAAAAAATAGTAAATTGCTTTCTTCTATTGCGTTTGAATAATCATGCATAATTTATTATGTTATCAAAATAGCAGCCTTTACGATCTATTAATCAAAAAGCCCAAATGATGCCTTTTGACGCCCCAAAGCAGAAGCCCCCCCCCCCCGTTTCTTTCCACGATGTCAGAGAAAAATGTGTCCATCGTCCCAACTCATGAAGGATCATGTCGAATTCCCACTGTAATTTACTTCTCCTTGACATTTTGTTTTCCCGTTGCCATAGCAGCATAAAAAAAAGGAAGGTCCTAAAACAATATGCGTAACCTGCAATTTGTTAATGCTTCGACGGGACTTTATATTTGTGCAAGATGAAGGGGAAAAACATGATTAGGTATGTTACCCTCACTTGGAAGCCATTAATCACCTGGTGGTCAACACGAGAAAGTCATTACTGTTCAATGGAGGTGGTAGTGCTTTTTTTACTCTTGAGGAAAAAAAAACGGAAGGAAAAAAAAAAAACAGAGACAAAGCAATTACTGGGACGTTTAAGTAAAAAGAAATGAAAAACAAAACTAAAATAACCAAAAAGTAAATAGTTTTCCTTTTTCGCACAAATTAGAAAAGTTTATATTTAAACTTAAGTTTCGTTTTCTTCACTATCATAACATAAATCCATCTTCGAATTATTACGTAATAGCGTTGATTATTTTCTTTCTGAATTAAAACTGAAATCACATACATACAGTATATCCTCTAGTTATAGATGATACTTTTCATTATATTTCTTCTTTATATTCTCCATCTTCTTTTTATAACAATATTTCGATCAGCTACAAAATCATTACTGATCTTCTTTAGGCACAATTTGTAGGGAAAAATCCCTTCTACCAAATTTGTTAGCTTTAAATCTTTACGAATTTGGTAGAAGGGATTTGTGCCCAGAAATATTATTATAAAAAGAAATATTATTATAAAAAGAAATATTGTTATAAAAAGAAGATGGAGAATGTAATGAAGAATATAATGAAAGGCTGAAGTTTTAATTCTTTGACTGAACTTCTCATAGTATTTGTGTTTGATCAAAATAGTAAAGTAAATCACATAATAATGTGAATTTGCATAAATCGAGTCCAACTCCCTTTAATTATTAATCTTTTCTACGTTGAGATAACCTCATATTTCCTCGTATAGGAAATAAAGATTAAAAATGTTATTAAAGGATGCAACATTTTATTTCAACAAAAATGAAAATAGCCAATATTGACACTGGCCGATAGATGAATCATTGCATTTTGTATCAATGGATATCATCGCAGTCTCTGTCAATGGATATCATCGCATTCCATTGAAGGCGTAACGAAAGTAAATGATTTCGACATAGAAACTGAAATGGTTGGCGGAAAAAAAATTATTAAATGCAACATACCTCGAATAATATATCAATCTATTTATCTATAATGTACCGTACAAAGGAAGAGTCGGTAAGCCCTTTGTCTCGGGAGCCACATATGGTACAGGGTAAATGTGGTATCAAATTAAAGGTCCTGATGTGGAGGCTTACATGAGCCATGCTGATTTTTGTTAAAAGTAATTTGAATAAAAAATTTCATAAAAAAAATGAACCCTCCTGGATTCCTGTTACTATGTCCTCGTACAACTAGAAAGTAGTTGAATCCATGCACATCGAAAATCTACGGTTATTATCTAATATAGCTCTTACAAGAACTACATTTCCAGCCGTTTTTTGTGTGGCTTCTGCTACGCCGATTATGTTGTGTAGATCATATATATATCAGAACAAATAATTAGACATTTGTCGAGATGCATTAAAACAGATTACGACAAAATTATAGCGAATTATAGAAGAAAATTATAGTATAACATAGAGTTAATCCAGAGACTCAGATGTGAAATTAGTTCTATTTTATTACCTTCGATTATTTTGAATAAACAGTAAGTGACATATTGATAGGTGCATTTAAATCCTTTTTTCAAACTACTAATTTTAGTTTTGATGAAGCTAAAATAAAGTGGATCCACCCAATATTGAATAAAAATCTAATAATAGCTCTTTTCAAATTATAATAACTGAAAATAGAGGAATATCACGTTAGATAGTCATCAGCTCTTGTCTAGTTCAGCCAATGCTTCCCGACTGGTTCAGTGCATTTGCCAGCTGGGCCTGCAGCATCAGATGCCGGATTCTGGAGCTCATTACAATAGGTTTTCTTAGTATGTTTCAATGTGGTTTGTCAAGGATTCGAGAAAAAGCTTTTGAAGAATTTGAGGTTGTGTTTTACTGTTGTTACGAACTGGAGAACATTTTCTTCCTCGGTGTGTCTTATCACAATGTTGTGGCGCGAAAAATAAATGAATTGGAAATCCCATTATATCTACGTTTGTTATTTGAAAGAAGAATTTGTTTGTTGTTTTTAGACAGATTGAAACAAGGTACGATAATGATTAGTAAGCCAATCACAATGTTTCTTAACGGCTTATGATATGTGAATGAAGAAAATTATTCAAAACGCCTATTTATAAATAAACGGAGTGAAAAGTCGGTTGCGTACAAGTTAAAATATATTTTAACGAAGACATTTTAACATCTTCGACTAAATTAGAACCACTTCTACAAGAATTTAATCTCAAGCTCGTTTCACCTTCAAGAAGCACCACCAGATATGGAACGTGTCTCGCTCAATCTATTCTAACGTAAAGGTGACTCAATCTGTACTCACTATTTATATGGAATAATCGTCATTCTCAGCTCAGACCTTGTTAATAGACTGAATAATTAATAATTGTCAATAACTTTTGAATAATTTTCTTCATTCACGTATCAGAAGCAGTTGCGAAGCAATGATTGGTTTACTAATCGCTATCGCTACCTTGAAGCCCGACCAGCTAGACACAAACTTGACGGCTCTGAACTACTCTTGGCAAGACCTTTTCAACGACACCGTAATCAAGTCTCTAGCCCTCGTAGTTGCTGAGTTGATACTTGTCCACAGACAGACAGACAAATCGGGACTATAAGGCTTCAGAGTATCAGAAGCCTAAAAAGTGCAGAAACGCTGTGGGGTATTTTTGTGGGGTGTTTTTGCTTTGTGTGTGTTTTTTATTTTTGTTTGTCGTTCAAATGTAGGCATGAAATATGATACTTAGAGATTTAATGAACTTTAATGACTATTCTCAAATTCTATGTAGATTAGATTACTTTTGAATGAAACTTAAGGATCTTTATGTCTGTCATCGATCTTAATTATGTATGAAACAATTGATAATAATATAGCAATGAACAGAACCTTTTCTAATAAAATGCAAAACTTTTCTACATCTAATGACTGCTTTTGGAACTTCCTTCTTCTTTCGAAACTTCCTTCTTCTTTCGACAAGATGGCGAACATCCCTAATAAATACCACAGTTTCCCCTGCTTGTGCTTTTTGTTTATTTTGACGAAAAATTGCTACAGGAGTTCTATTCAAATAATTTATGCATTACTGAAAAACTAAAGAAATCTTTAAAATTGTAAATTAATATCTGTATATTTCATTTCAATGCTGGAAAACATTGGTGACAACCTACGCAAAATTTATAAAAAACTTTGAAATGCTGAAAATGTGATGCGAGCTGAAAGGTTGAGAAGCGCCTTCATTAACATACTTCCTTCGAATTGAAGCATTCTTTCGTACATTCTACGCCCTCTGCGTTGGAAATCCACTTTAAATGCTCGGCTGTAATTACAAGAAATGATCTACAAACACTAAAGTAATTGTTCTACGAAACATAAAAGCACTCGGAGGAGCAAGTTGACAATCTTAAAAGAGGCTGTAAATAAAACAGACAAAACCAAACAATATTAAGGTTAGACATTAGTTCAAAGTCATTTACGAGTTTGTCTACTTCACAAAGTTGATAGTTTGTAAAGGTTCAGCTACAATTCAATCTATAATTAAATAATGCAGAGTGCTAGCAAATTTAAACTTAAAGAGTTGTAATAAATACGAAACTTTTCTAACAGGTAAAGAATACAAATAAAAAGAAAAAGAAAAAGAAAAAGGACTTTGAAATTGCAAAGCTGAAGAAAAATAATAATAAAAATCAAAATGGCCGATACATGAGTACTTACTTATCAATGGCTTGTCTGTTTCTATTTAGATGTTTCTATAGGACATTTTATACTTTGGTGAGCATTTTAACAAAATGTTCTCGTGCAGATATTAATATTAGGCCTTGTATATGAGGCCTTGTATATGTTAAGTAACATTAAAAATGTTACTTTGTAGAGGATCAGCTACAATTTCATGAAGAGATAATCTTAACAATGTATTAGGAATGTCTGTACTATTGAGAATCTGTAGTTTGACAGAATTAGTGTCATTATTCATTTTTTTTAGCAGTTTTTACTGATGAGAACCATCTTGTTCTTTTTGAATATCAAGTGCTGAATATTTTTTTTTCTTTCTGAATTCCCTATGTATTTTTATTGTCATATAGACATTGCAGATGGAAAAAAGTGTTATTATTTACTTCAGTTTTCAGGGAGCATTGCTGTAAATTCTTGTATAAATAGAGACAGTTGCCAAGCTTTCGCGCAGAAACTGGTGTAAAAGGAAGTATCAAATGTACTAGAATTGAACGAGGTTTTGTGTTGTACTCAACATGTCTGATTTGTTTGGATATTTCATTTACATTTATGAAAAGAGTGATGATTCATTGTACTTTTGACTTAATAAAGGTATATAAAGCTTTGTTTGAACAAATAAAACTGAGCAAAAAGTAAACTACGATGACGAAACAGACAACTAGATAAGGACAAAAAGAAAAGAACTAAAAGAAAACCATGCATAAATATTTCGTAAAATGAAAGCCAATTTTGGGACATCCTAATCAAAATCGTGATTGCTGATAAATTATAGTTCCAAGAAAGTTAAAATTTGAATCATAAAAGTAGCTGCCAACGAATATTTACATGAAGGATCTCATACTGTCTGTCAATACAGTGACTGTCAAGCAGTTTTTTTTTTTTTTGGGTTATACAAAATACCTAAAATATATAAAATTGTAGCTGTTTCTTTCAAATCAAATATTTATACTGAAATGAAATGAAAATTTAACGTGTGCAGAAAAAATACGATAAATTTATCAAAAATTTATACTGAGTAAATAAAGAATTTAACTTGCAGATAATTATTCAAAAACGGAAACCAAGGTTGCACATGAATAAACAAAAACGTCTTTCGAGTCTGTCATCAGAGGGAATCGGGAACGGCCGTTTCGTCCTTCTTGGGACTCATCAGCCCGATCCGCCCTCCACGATAAAAAAATCCAGAAAGGCGTGAAAGGACAAAACCAATAAAAATAAAATAAAATAAAATAAAATGAGTGGTGTGCACCCAAAGATCTTTTCAAATTTTTAATAGGACTAAAAGGCTTTTTGATTGTAAAGAAACAAACAAATAAAAGGTACATTAATCTAAATAAAGAAATTTAACATGCAGAAAATTATTCAAAAACGGAAATCAAGGCTGCACAAGAATGAACTCAGTATTACTTACACTAAGTTTCTAATCTTTTTTTGATTCTTTAACGTTGTTTTCCATTAAAATAAAAAATAGAATAATTACGACTTTTGTTTTGATTTTTCCTTCACAACGCTTCGATTTCTGCAGTTGGTAAAAAAAAAAAAAAAAAAAAAAAAAGCAAAATAAATTTTGCATTCGAGCTTCATTCACAAAAGTTGATTAATATCAAAAAAACTGATTTTTCACTTCAAGAAGTTCGAGTTGCGGATGGGATGAAACGGACTTGTTATTCATTTGCTCTCTTTCTTTACCCACTCCCCCCTCCCCCATTTGACTCTGACCTTAAAGGCAAAGAACATTTCAGTGTACATACTATGTGGTGCGTGTTCATGCATACAATTTACATTCTTAAGAGAAGGAAAAAAAAAAACCCTTATCAGAAAAAGAAAAAAAGATGAACTACGCAAATGAGAAGCCAAATGGTCTATGTTGGGAAAATTTTCCCAAAAAAATAAATAAATAAAACATAAGATAACTCTGAAAAAGGAATACTTTTTTTGTATTTTAGAAGGAACGAATTTTATGAAGCGTTTTTGTTTTCGCTTATCAATATCTTCAATAACTTAGTGTGGTTTTTTTTTATTTTTACTTTTTCTTAAAAATATTGTTGTAATCAATAATAACAATAATCTAAGGAATGAAGTTTGCATTAGATATTAAACAATGTTAATGTCAAGTACCTTTGGCACATGAATCTTTTGTTAATTTATTTTAAATAGATATATGTAAATCTGTTCTGAAGAGCGAGAATTTATTAAAAACGAAGTTATATATTTTATACCTATTTAACGTTGGCGCCACAAATAAATTTGGCATATTTGGTCGTAACCTGACCGATCAATTAATTCAAAGGTAGGTTAAAAAAAATTCAAGTTGCAGCAGAGTACACTTTGAGAGTATAACAAAACGTTTTGAGAGGAATTGTATCGTTAATTTATAAATTTACAATTGTATCGTCGGAACAAGAATTGTACGGCACAGAGAAAAAACTCCTTATATGGCGATTTCTGATCACTTACGTTTGCCTGGAAATCATGACATCAAACATAGAAATGGCGTCTTTGGAATAGCAAGTTATTGCCAGTATGCGAGGGAAGACATGACACAGTCAAGCCAAGTTATTAAAAAAATTATAAAATTATTTAAATAATAAGAATAATATAAAAAAAATATTTGGACAAAATACAAAAACCAGAATGTTTTCGTTATGTTTTTAAGATTTAGTTAGACTAATAATTTTAGCAATTGATGTCGCTGTTAAAGCCTGGAACATCAATTCATAAGCGGATTACATCAGCAAAGGACATTCACTGGTGAAATGAACAATACGTAGACTAACTGATTTGATGATCCTCAGTTTCACTTTGAAAATTACGCTAACAAATGGCAATAATTACTGTATATAAAATAGTGATGCTGTCTCTACTGTATTTGGCTCTCAAACTGTTTATTTCTTTTAACAACAAGTTTAATGTGCGGAAATAATACAGTAAAGCCTGCGGATTCTCCGCGAGTGCCGCAAATTTTTTCTTAATTACAAACCTCAAAAAAACCAATTTTAATCAAGCCAACAACAGGGAAAATACAATAGGCCCTACAGTGCGAAGGTCGAAAATAAGAAATGACAGGTTTATTAAGCATCGTAATCCTATAGGCCTTCTCGGAATTTGTGGATGAGTGGCAGGCTCTTGCTCTTTTGTTTTGTATAGTAGAGGTTTCTGCTGTACTGTATATATTTTACATATTATGTTTTTTGTACAATAAAACATAGTATTTATGCTGAAATTTTTTTTTTTCATGTTTACACCTCATTTTTAATCTTTTTTCGGGTTATCCGCGATGCCCTTGCCACCCAATTCCGCGGATAATCGGGACTTTACTGTATTAACATCACAAGAAAAAACATGCGCGCACATAAATAAGGAATTACTGATCTGTTTTTAGTTTATTCGATACAGGAATCCAGAACAGCTTTTTCAGGTTTCCTAACCTCATCTGCTGAATTCGCCCAGTATCTTACAGCTCAGTGATTCCAAGAAACCTATTTAAAGGAAACAAAAGTCAACAAGATAATGGCCCTTCATATTAAAAAACAACAATACATAAAATAAGATTACTGGGCGAATTCAGCTGATGAGGGTTAGGAAACCTGAAACAGCTGTTCTGGATTCCCGGCATCGAAAAACTAAAAACATATCAGTGATTCCTTATTTCTCTGTGTACGTGCATGTTTTTTTCTTGTGATCTTTCTTTCATTGTATTTTTCTTAAGTTTCTCATCAACAGTTAGATTTTTCAAAGTTACAGCCAACCAGTTAATCATTCAAAGTCCAACTCTGTTGACTTTCAAAGTTTTCTTATTTAGTTAGTCAACTCAAAATATCAGAGAAAAGATATATAAATATTTCAGAAAACGTTTTAGAAATTAGAAATTTAGAATTTAGAAATCAGAAATTCCTTTTTAGAAAACTTTTTTTTTCCCATCTCTTTACTGATCAATAGTAAAAATTGCTTAATGATGTTAAATTCTTGCCTATAACAAGCTGTGATAGCCCGTAATTCAACAACCTAACATCTACCTATATTTTTTAATAAATAATTTCTTTGCAATAGAAAGGAAGGCCAAATTTCTAATTAGTTTATGAATGTATTGTGTTTATAACAAAAATGAAACAATAATTAAAGAGAATAAAATAACAGATATCTGTCCTGAAATTATTGGAAAAAAAGCCCAAAATAACATAACATAACAGGCAATTCACCAGGTCAAAAAAAAAAAATCTGTCTGATTTATTATGTTTATTATTTTATTAAAACTTCTTGGAAATATGTTTGTTTCTTCATATCAGAAATCTATTATAGTTAAAAGTTTTATTTGTAAATGACCAGTTGTTCTTTGTGTGATCTGTTTTCTTAATTGCTGTCTTCTAGGAATGAAATTGTCATAGAAAAAGAATTCTTTCTTCAAACTACCTACGACTGTTGTTACACCATCAGAATCCCAACTACAACTTAAGGCGTCCTGGTAAAAATAGCCAAAAAAATGTTCTGTCCGGTTTCCCAATCATTTTGATTTTTTAGACCCAACTACCACTTAGTTACTTTTCCCCTTTCACTTTGTTTACTGAAAGCATCTGAACTGCGGACTGGAAAATCGCGGATTCAATTCTCGGTGGGGATTTTTTTCACGGTTATTTCTCCTCCAGACGGACCTTATGGTTCACCCAGCCTTCTCTCAAATGGGTTCCAGGTTTCTTACTCGGGGGTTAAGCGTGGGCAAGCGTCGGGCTGACCATCCGACCTCAACTAGTTCCTTGGTCGATAATCGCTTGGAGCCTAAGACCTCTCGTGCACACCATGGCCTCCAGGACCTGTTGCGGTGCAGTTTAACTTTAACTTTTATTTAAAGCAGCGGTCGGCAACCCGCGGCCCATGAAGCGTTTTGGTGTGGCCCGCGGGGCGTGTTGGAATTTTTTTTTTTTTTTTTTTTTTGGTTGTCCAAATTTTTGGCCCAAGTGCGGCCCGCAGTAATCCCCACATAATATATTTGGCCCTTTTACAACAAAAGGTTGCCGACCACTGATTTAAAGCATTGTAAATAAATATTCTTTTTTATTTTGTTGATTGTATAACATACAAAAATCATCTTAAACCACGATTAGTAACTACGAAAGTCTCCACATCTAATTTCGGTGGACAGTTTATTCACACAACGAACAAAAGTACCAGTTACGATGTTATCTTGCTAAACATTAAGAACTAGATATAAATTTAAGCTTCCAAATTGATGGTCATTTGCAATCCCAATTTTAATGATCAGTAACCTTCGACCTCAGCTGCAAGATTAACACTATCAGTGATATTCCTGTTATTTTTATTAAACTTTGAATTTATGATTTGATTGTAATTACTTTACGTTCAAAATTGAAGATAGAATTCTTGAATTATTACTCAGTTTTTTTATTTTTGGTTTTTGTCGTGAAAACAACAAAATCCAAAGCCAAAATCCAAAACCAAAATCCAAAACAAAAAGAAAATATAAATTTTTCACATTATATCATTTGCTGAATGTAAATACTACAAATATTCCATTATATGAAAATATTTGGACTTTGTGTTGGAATGCGGCTTCCGACGCTCCTATGGCAGGATCCACAGAAGTACTGTACTCGGGGGCGATACTACGCAAGAGCCCCAAGAACCAAGTTGTGAGTTTTCCTTCTCTTCATGAAACTGAGGGGGATTCCTTTCCTTCCTCGGGTATGGAATGGCTTCATACCCGAAGAGATAGTGAAGAAAAAGCAGACAAACACAGGAAACGAAGTAAACATCCATGCCGATGCCGGAATTCGAACCCAGGATCAGACAGGTGCAGCTTAGCTCCTACATTTTAAGACAATCCTGGCCCGCCAGCTAGTCTACATTTGCCGCAATGCTTACCAGCATTTAACTTAGGCCCAGATAAAAGTTTTCTTTAAAAAAAAATCAAACAATAAATCCCGTAATAAACATATTTAAGAAGAATTAAGATACAGTTTTCACTTGATATTACTTTATTTCTGAATCTTGTCTTTGATATTTTTTAACGAATATTTTTTTTCTCAAATAATGTAAAAGGTCCTGAATCTGATAAAAATCAAAAGAAATGAGGATTGAAAAAAAAAATTAAGTCAAAATTTGTTGAATTATTATTAATCTATATTACTAAAATCTTTTATTTCTCTGTCTGTCTGGCGCAATTTCCTGTGAGAATGGAAAATAAGAAATAAATTTTACAATGAAACGTCCGCTACAGGAATCGAACCTGCAACCTTCTGATCTTTAAGTCAGACGTCTTTTCCATTAGTCCACGGAGACTACAACTCATTTTATATTGTTGTTTGACTTATGTTTCCTTCCGCTTTCCCCCCATGAATAATGAATGTATTTGTTTTTTAACCTTTTCTTTTTAATCTCAAGATTGTTTATTTATTTCCGATCCGTCTATTTATATGTAATCGAAAATGACAATTAGAACTATAATTGCCGAAACGTTGCAAAAATTTAAATGTAATATTCTTACCTAATCAAATCCTATATATTATAGAAAAAAAGCGCGTGTACACGGGGATGGCCTAGTTATTTGTTAAAATCTGAACTCTGAAAAATAAATGGAATTCTTTATTTCAAGGTTTTACGTATGTAGACGATATTAGCAGTGTTTAGTGGAAGGAGACCACATTTATATTCCTTTCTCACCGTTAGTTTCCTTTTTCATTCTCATGGTTTTTTTCCCTTTCCGTGGCTATTTTTATTCCCATCTTCGAAATATGTGAATGCCCACTTGTTTTCCTAGTTATGACATTTGTATATTTACAATACTTAATGTTCACTTTTTTCAATATCCACTTTACCAAATCATCATAAACTTAAAACACCGACGCTATTACTACAGTCTACAAAGATTCCACCAGCTGGCCTAATTGATAATTAAGCACAAGACTATTACATAGCAGCACATTTTTTATTGGTGGTATTTACAAAGCCAGTTTTTATTACGTGGACGTTTCCAGCTTAGGAATATTCCACATCTTCTGGATGTAATCTTAAGGACACTTAATCTTAAGATAAGGATATATACCAGCGTGTAAATACATAGTGAATTTTTCATACTGTAACGCATAGAGATGTACGCCACACAAAACAGTTTGTTTTGTATTTCTCCTCATTGACTCTTTCTTAATTGTTCAATTTTGGCAATTAATTGTAAGATATTTGCATAGTTAAAATTATTTTAAATTTTACAGATAATTAGTAAATATGCTGAACAATTTTGGTTACAGATGTAATCATAAAATATTATACCGTATAAAAAAAGTTTTTGAAGTGCATATGAATGCATAATTTAAACTAATTTCAAATTAGTTAAATGCAGGTTAGAGGAGTTTTAAGTGCTTACAATTCTCATCTCTGCTAAAATCTTTTAAACTTTAAACTCTCGCAACTTTACTGTTTTTAGTTTGTCTTTTGTTATTCCAGTGTATAATTCTGTTGTTAAATAGATCTCTCTGACTATGTCAATCCTCTCTCTTGGAATTGAGGTTTTTACAACGTTCTCTCCCTAGAGTCTTAGCTATTCAGCTTTAGGGCTTTCATCCCCACCAGTTGTCCAGATGATATTGGCTACCATCCAGCTCTAGTCTTCGGAATACTGAAAGAATTCCACAATAAATCTCATGCAGCGAGATTTTCGTCAGCAATAAACTGTGGATGGAAAATAAGTGTAACTTTAAAGTTTTTCTATTAAGCAACAAAACTTTGGTTTCAACTGCTTTCTTTTCGGTAGATAAGTTTTATTATTTGGGATTTCGGTTCTAAGAAGAAGCACTGTTTGTCTCTTTGTGGAAAAGAAAATGATATGCATATTTTGGAATGTTAAAGAGAAATGTAATCTTGGAATATTTAGCCTAAATGAAATTTTCAAAATAAGAAACTGAAAGTTAGAAGATTGGTTCTAACTGACGATGAATGAAATTACGAAACGTCTGTTCTGAAATGTAAATTTTTAACTTATCTAATAAATAAAATAAAACTGAGGCTTATTCCAGATAAATTTAGATACAAGTTGATAGATTGTGATAATAAGGAGGTCTGGTTAGGCTTCATTCAAATTTGATGTAAAAATTAAAAGAATTTTTTTTTCCAAGCAAAAACAATATTTGAGAGCTTTTTATATTGAAGCTATTGTTGTTGTTTTTTTTGAGTGTTTTAATTTAACTCTGTAATACGATGGATGACTCAATTAACCATATTATCCTAATGCACAAAAAATTCTAATTTAATTGTAACTTTTTATAAAAGTAATTTTATTCATGGTTGCTAAGAGACTGCTTTGCTTTTGTGGAACTGAATTGTAAACATTATATAAACAATGTATGTTAGGCTACTATTTTTTAGTGATAAATTTTGCAACTATGTATTTTTTTACTTTAATAAATGACGAGCGCACCCTTTGAAGTATCTGTTGTCCAAATTCTCTTCATTACGAGTATTTTAAATAGGGATACTTTAATTTTAGCAGTTCTATACTTAATATATGGATTCTACTTGGAAAAAATCTACTGGGCTCCATCAGTGGCCTACGGGGGAGGGGGGGTTGCCATAGGGGGCTAAAGCCCCCCCCCCCCCAAAAAAAAAAAAAAAAAAAAAAAAAAAGAAAAAGACAAGGAAAAAAAAAAAAGAAGGCAAGAAAAAACGAGAAGAAAACCATTATTAAAGCACTGATGTGGAAAATCTTACTGTTTTGGAAAGTGATCATTGAAACAATTAATTTTTAAACAGACCTACATCCGAATGGACTTTTTACAATATCCTTAGCCCCCACCCCCTTCCAACCTTAATCCTGTGTGCGCCACTGGGCCGTATTTTTTTCTTATTAAATCTATAACCATTTTATTGATTACGAGCGCAAAATGTAGCTGACTGAAGAGTTTTGACATTTCAGACTATTCATGGTTATTGACTAGGAGACAACATAAGCAACATTAGACAACCATCTCTCGACCACAAAAAAGAACCAAGGGTTTTTTTTTAAAAAAAAAGATGGCTGAAAGTATTTATTCTCGTTAAGCTTAATAATTTAATAATTTAAAAAAAAATCTTTTTGAAGCCACAATATTCATCAGAAATGTAGAGTGAGTCTTGACTTTAAAGTTCCCCTCTTCTTGGTTCCAATAATCCTTCAGGGATTGTTTCTTTAACTTTTCGCCTTACATCTGGCACATCTGCTTTACTTAAAGCTCGACGATTTTTTTTTCCTAAAGTGGTTCCACTGTTCCTCGGAAATCCTTTGTCCGTTCCCTAATTTTTCAAAATGCACTGACACCCTGGTATCAAAAATTCGTTTCAAAATATCTTTTTTTTCCCTGTAGTCTTATCCCTAGGAATTTTTTTTTTTAGGACGTTTCTTTTTATAAAAATTTTATCTTACAAAAAACTTTCTAAAAGTGCTAAATCTTTTTGAAAATTAACATTTAGTTAATATATAAAGTATAAGTTATTAAAACTTAAACTGACATTGTACTTCGTAAATTTATCATTAAAAATAATGATATTAATTTAAAATATATACAGTAGAACCTCATTATAACGGACCCTATTATAACGGACGTCGCTTATAACGGACAGTTTTAAAAAAAATTGCTAGCCTACAATTAAGGTGAGCAAAGTGAAAGATCACTTAAATTTTGTTATTCAATATGTTGAACAATCGGCAAATGAAAATGTGTTTGCATATTATGAAAACTTACGGCACTTCCGTCAGTTATTAACTGAAGAAATAAGCAGCAAACAAACCCAGCAGAAAATAAATTATTTTTTCAAACCAATTAATGTTAGCAATCAACATGAACCAGGACCTTCTTGTTCTAAAGATTAATGCAATGTATACGTATACATCTTTTTCAAATCAACCTACTATGTTGAAGGCTGTTTTTTATTTGATATATAGTAAACACTTTTTATAGCTACTTATTGTACTTTCATTGATGTACAGCCTGCTACATTACACCCCTATAAAAATTATTTGTTATAAACCGGACTTTCATTAA
Organism: Thereuonema tuberculata; assembly: GCA_023159025.1. NCBI lineage: Eukaryota > Metazoa > Arthropoda > Chilopoda > Scutigeromorpha > Scutigeridae > Thereuonema > Thereuonema tuberculata. Next base: position 22,415,810 of record JAFIDM010003189.1, on the reverse strand, counting down.
AACGAACAACCTTCAGCCCCTATTAAATGTCCGTTATAATGAAGTTCTACTGTATGTTAAAAGGACAGTTTCGGCCTGCTTAACTGCTAGGTCATCTTCAGCTGAGGTAGCAGTTAGACAGCTTGAAACTGTCCTTTTAATATATATATATATATATATTTAATTTAACTTCATTTTTTAATGATAAATTTTCCGATGGGTAAATTCAAATTTTAGTTCATTTCTGATATTTTAACTGTATTAACTTTCACTTGTTAAATTAATATCTTAAATTTAAAATTAGCATTTGTATTAAAATACTTATTAGAAAATATAGTAATAGTATTTCATCTCGTCAAATTACGTAATAATTACAATTATTCTAAGTTTGCTATTTTTAAAATAGTGAGTTTGTATTTAGAAAAAGCACAAACCTTCTCTATTAAAATCCATTAATGATTTCATTTATCATTAAATATAATTCACTTTTTTCATTCATTTAAAAAAAGAAAAAAAATGATAAGTGTTTGTTTTTAATCTTCCAAATAAAAAAACAAAACAAAACAAAAAAAAAAACATTTTCTCATCTTCATTTTATATAATATTAACACTTTAATAAAGAAAAAAATATTACTTTTATAATCGAAAACTTATTACCGGAAGAAGTTTATCTGTTAAAAGAACCAAGTATTTTTTTAGCATATATTTCATTCCAGATACATAGAGGGTATATTAATAAAAATTGAATAAATATTAAAAACAAAATGAGCTACCCCCAAAATTCTAGAAGCAGTGTATTACAGTTATTTCATATGACATCATCCTTATTATAATGCAAATTAATAAATTTGACTAACAAAAACCTTTTTTTTTTTTTTTGCTTTTTATTTTTTCGTAAGTGTAGAATATGTGGATTTCCATATAACAAAAAAAAAACTAAAAAAAAAGGTCTTTCTTTAGCTTTTAATTTTCATAGCTTAATAAAAGTAGAAACATTTCACTTTTTCAACTGATTTCTTGTTTGTTTGTTTTTTAAACCTGATAATCAGAACATAATTCTCTTTGCTTCAGTGGTCAGAATCAGCAGTTTCTTGTTCTGAACAAATCTTATTCCATTCCGATATTGAAAACCGAGTCCCTATAAACAGTAATCCTAAATTAATTCCACTAAATTTGAGGGAGTGAGCTTTCACTCACTGTTTCCTATACATTTTCTAGTGCGAGGTGAAATAAAAATTTCCCATAGAACAGCACCTGAAAACCGAACAACGGATTTCTAGCCATGTCTTAAACTAAAGTTCATAATATATTGGATTGGCCAAAAAGTTCATTCGGTTCTTTTAAGTACGTTTGCTCTTGTAGCGCTTAGGTGTCTTTAACGTCATTCGACACTATTTTTTTAGACTGTATTGTGATAACTGTCATATCAGCATACATTTAAAACAAAAACTGATCAAAATTGGTGAATTTTATGTCGCCAATTTAATATTGAAGATGGAAGGAAATAAGCACGGAAGACCGCATGTTTCTTTGATGACCAGACAAAAACTGTTACAGCTTGGCTGGGAAATTCTGATTCATCTGGGAAGTTCTGATTATCATCCACTGTATTCACCAGACATTGCACCTTGGGATTTCCATTTATTCGGTCTTTACAAAATTCTCTTAATGGAAAAAACCAATCAATTCCTTGGAGTACTCCAAAGGCACCTGAAGCTTTTTGTTTTGGTTAAAAAAAAGATAAAAAAGTTTTGGGAAGATGGAATTATGAAGTTCCCTGAAAGATGGCAGAAGTTAGTGGAACAAACCGTTGAAGACGTTATTCAATAAAATTATTGGTGAAAAGGAAAAATGTGTCTTTTATTTTTACTTAGAAACGAACGAACTTTTTGGCCATCCTAAAACTCAGTAATCCTATTAATATCTACCTGAGCTGTAATATAATTAAAGTTAATTGGAGCAACTTAATTAATCGAAGAGGATTTAATTCATTTTTTTCCCAGAAACTGAAAAAAGAAACTACTACTTGTTTTCAGCAGATTTTGTAATTAAAAAAAAAGAATGTTTTTATTTTTATTATTTAAAAAAAATAAAATAATAAAAACGCAAGATTTTTAGGAAAGTAGGCTTCAAGTTCTTTCCTTCCCTTTAAGCGATCAGAGGGTTTGTAAACTTTCTAGGTTCATCTCCAAGGTTTCAATTCCACGCCTACCAGCCCGTGATCCCTGCAGGTGCAAAAGCGGACTATGTCGCTTCGAAATTGGATAAAGCGCTTTACATGAGAGAACAGGGCTTGGGTAATGGGGCGAAGCAGGTCAGCAAATGTCGGCTTCTAAGCACTGCTTCGTTGATCCCAGGGCAGTAGGAGCCGTGAAGCCGCCTTCAGAGCCCCGCTGATGGTCATTCAGGGCCCCTCAGCTGCCTTTTAGCTGTTCCGAGTCAAAGCTGGAAGCACCGAAGCAGTCGTTGCTATCAACACCGTCCCATCCACTCTTGGCATAAAGATAACAGCCGAAGACGGTCTTTGTGAGGCGGCCTCCGCTTAAGATAAAAACCATTACTTAGTTTGCTTTATGGTTAAAAGAAAAACAGCAACAACGAATATTACCTCTCCAATCCCTAATCCAACGGGAAAAAAAAAGGATCATAGAAATGTATTAAGAATTGATAAGAGTAAGAAAGTAAGTGTATATTCTTGATTGGTCAAGAAGAAATTATCATTAGAAATGATAAGTAATCGAATTCACAGTGATTTTTTTTTAGTGTGATTGTTGTATTTAATAATAATAAATAGTTAATTTTATATCAATAACAATTACTGAACTTTTTTTTGATACTGTTAAGTGCTACTTATTTAGGACTAAACCTTTCTGGCAGAATTAAGTATTGATATTCTGAATCACTTATCTCCTTAGTATGAAGAAAGTCTTGCAATAGTTGCATTGCTCTTTATTTAATTACGTAATAAAAATTTCGATTTTCGATTTCTTTTAATCATAGGACGGACATTTTATAAGTCGCGGTTAACGAGGAGATAGGTGATATCATTTAAATGGCTAAGTGATTCTGAAAAGGCGAGACGGAAAGAAGAAATATTTTACAATTTGTAAAGTTTCTACAGACGCATATAGTAACTTAGGTAATATTACAAAAAAATGCTATTATACATTATAACACTATATCAATTCTATTATATAAAAGCTCTAGAATCACTACTGAGAAAGTAAAAGAATGTGCAGTTTAAAAAATTTGAGGTCGAAACACAGAATAATAATTTTTTTTTTTAAAAAATTAACACATTAAAATACAAACTACTAGTTTCGACTCGCCAACGAGCCGTTGACAAAACTTGTCAAAATTATTTCTCTATGTGTTGGCCTCCATTTTTAAATTATATAATTTTTTTTGCACATGTTAAAAGCACTTGGTAAAGTATAAGAATACTTGTGTAATTCTGTTTGTACATGATAAACTTTATATAAACAATGCTGTGTAATACAGTGTCACATAAAACACTTTTGGAATAATATTGTACGCAGAATAATATTCGCGTTAATCTGCATTTATGTAAAAGTTTGTCTTCAACAGAGATTTTACAAACTTCATTTAATTTTGACGAAATAGCTGCCCCAATATACGAGTATATGGGTTATGGAGGCTTTTATATGCGAAGGATATTTAATCTACTTCAATGCCCATTTGGGTTTCTTACTAAAGTACTAAATAATTTTTAATCTTTAAGAAGAGTTCCTGGGTGGAACTGATTTAAAAAAAAAAATCCACACATTTTAATGTTTTCCTGAAAGAAAAAAGAAAAAAAAAACTCCAGATGTTGCTTCTTTTCTTTTAAAAATCCTTAATTCATGTAATCCCGTGTTTTTCTTGTTACGAATATGGAGAGGGGAGAAATTTCACCCATAATTTTTACATATCAACTGCAAAAAAACCGAGTGTTTTTATCTTTTAAATTTATGATAAGTATATAGAGAGATTATCGCTTGAGTTTTGTATATATATTTCGTCTAATTACAGATCCTCCATCATTTCCTATTCTTTGTGAATATTTTTCCAAGTAATATTTGAATCTAGAACCTCCTCCAACCAAAACCGTTATGATAGTCATTTATGATTGATCCTCCCAGACCAGGGTTATAATCAGTTACGTAAGTTTTTCAGATGACAGCAGTTTTCCCACCATTTCCATATTTCCCGTTGGCTCGTTTTCTGGGACCCAAATGAAAGGAGGGAATCAATAGATGCATTCCATTAAATCACGGCGACGACCTTGGGAACGAAGCCACAATGAAATAACTGTGGCTCTTAATCCAAGTCCACTAAAGAAGGTCTTACGATTCAGAACAGTCGTTCTATGCTATCATGTCTTCACAAAATGAATCTAGGTCTTTCTTAATGATGTTTTAGTTCTTGAGCTGGTCAATTTCCTTAAAATAATAATAATAATATTTTTTTTAATAAGATTTTTCACTTTTTTTAGTTAGCGGATAAATTTTCGGTTTTATTTTAAGACTCCATATCTCTTTCGTAGGCCTGTCTAAAAAATTGGCGGGATTTTATCTAATTATTTTATATTCACTAATACAGCAAAAAAACATTGCTGAAGATTCGATTTTTATCCAAACTGTTATTAAAATGTACAATTATGTTAACTGGGATCAATCATTTTGCATTCCTGAACTTGCTGACTGCTTCAACAATGTGGATTCTTAATTAATTTAGCTGCAAAATTGGATGGCATGGTTCCGTAATGAGAGACGAATCTAGAATTAATTTTAATAACAAACAACATTGATTATGTTAAGAAGTTTTACTTCTTTATTAAAATCTTAAAAGTTCTTTTTTACTTCAATTTCTTAGAAAAATAAAATTAACGTTTTTGAGTTAAAAAAAAAATACGATTTTTTTGGAAAACTGTAAAATGCAGGACTTGATTCAATCTAGAATTGGCTCTGTAAATAAAACCATGCTGTTTATTGTTTCTCGATTAATAAATTAAAGAATTATTTACAAGATTCTCAAAACTTTCTCTAGGAAAAATATCTAGATAATTCGTTATAGTTGTCGATAAGTCTTCTTCTCGTCAGTAGCTCAAGTCCCTCATCCACCCCCAGGAGGTCGTTTATCAACGTCTATCTTTTTCCCCTATAATAGATTAAAACGTTGAATTATTTGAAATGCCCTTTTTATTTGAATAAGGTTCAGTGTTTTATACATATAATAAAGAAGTGCCCCCCCACAGACCTTATGGCTCCCCCCCAAAGATCTTCTGACGGCGGGGGAGGGGGGGGGGGGGCTTGGCCCACATTGGCATTAGGGTTCCAAAATTTCCAGCTACGCCACTGGCCGAGAGCGCTAAAATCGCTTAGTTCCATTTTATTCAATTTTATAATACTATTACTTGTAAAAGAAGTTTATGCCATTTTTTAAAAATAACATTTACACCTTTTTTGATTTTTTTTGTCTGCGCCGTGACCTTTTCGCTTGGGCATCCATGAATAACATAAAATATTTTTCATTAATACATGAGGATAAACATTTTCAGAATATTGAAATATTAAAACAGCAAATGAAAAGCAACCATCAATAAACATGTACGACATCTCGTAAATTCCTAGATGTCAACATCCTTAGTTTCTTAAATGGCATTTTGTACCCTTCCACAGTTTTAAGCCATGCTATGATTTTCCTATGATATGATGGTAAGAAGATATTTGAAAATATCCTCATTCCGTTAATAAGAATACATTTTAACGGTTTTTGGTTTCTAGTTTCATATATATAGAAGAGTCCCGACTTACTTATATGGGGATCACAACTTCATACGTAGTTAAACATTCGTAACTTGCACATACAATACAGTTTTGGCCTAGGTAAAAGTGTACAATTAGATTGTGATAGGAATATACGTACATACGTGAATACGTAATCATTACACTAACGTAATATAGTACAGAATACACTAATTACTGTATATACCAGTGGCGTATATAGAATATATTTTCGGGGGGGCCCAAGATTAATATAATTAAGTAGACACCTCATGAAAACCTATCTGTTCAACCAAAAAAAAAAAAAAAAAAAAAAAAACGTTGGGAGGACATATCTTCATTATTTCGGGAGGGGCCCAGGCCCCCTCGGCCCCCCCCCTTATATACGCCCCTGGTATATACAATAATAATAATAATAATAATAATAATATATTCACCAAAAACATAACTGGAGCTAAAGAATTGTCTGTGAATGGAAGACCAGACCCTTTTTTGTAGACAGGAGTTTCAGTGTTGATTGATGCTGTACTATAGTTACAATATTTTTCAAAACTCAATAACAGTATTTTACTTAAGTAAGAATAAGTTCTTAAAAACATTTTTATCTGTGTTATAACATACGTGAATTAAAAATATACAATTGCATGAAGTTGAACCTCTGGAAGGTTTGAAAGGCTCCACTAATTGTAAATATGCATTTTTACCTTTTAAATTATTGTGTATACAATTGTATATACAGTGCAACTTGGATAATTCGAACGTCTTTAATTCGAAATCGTGGTTAATTCGAAGATTTCTCTTGGTCCCTTGAATTTCTTGTTAAATCAATGTTAAAAAATAGTGGATAATTCGAAGTTCAACTTCCTTAATTCGAAGTTTTTTATAAAAAATTTAGAACCATAACGACTTTTCGGTGTTTCATCGTTAAGAAATTCGACACGTGACAACTGAAATCCCCTTCCCGCCACCATTCGACACGTGACGCTTCAGACGCCATTCGAGCTTCCTGCTGTCAGTGTCACCATATATTTCAGTAAACCACGCGTGTACAAGAATTTAACGTTCGCTGAAAAGGTCGCCGTCATTCGCGAGGTGGAAAAGGGTGTGAAGAAGAAATGCCAAATCGCCAACGAGTACGGGATAGCGCCGAATTTCGTCGGTACATTAAAGGACAAACCAACGTAAGTGAAGCTGTTTTCCGTTCACTAAACATGCTTGATGATTTTGCTAACCTTAAGCGACTGAATTCTACAAAACAATCAGACATTATAGTTTTTTTGAAAAACTATAATTTTCTGTATTGAATGTAATATGTACTGTAGCTTACGTAATATAAATCTTATTTTGTTTACATACATATAGTGTTTAAGTCTTTCATACCATGATCTTTCTGAATAAATATTTACTTATTGACAGAATAATCTTTTCAAGTATTTAGAGGACCTGAAATTAAAGTTAAAAGATGTAACTTGTTTAATTCGAAAACTTGAATAATTCGAAGTTTTGTAGTGGTACCTTCAGCTTCGAATTATCCAAGTTACACTGTATCTTAAGTCGAGTAAGAATAAGTAAAATACTGTTATTTTACACCAAACATTTTTAATTTTTTTGTCTTTTTTATGATTGCTTATGTCCGAGCAAGACATATATGTATCCTAAGGATGTAAGTTATCTTAATCACACAGAGAGGAATTGGATCGGCGTACTTATTTCGACTTGAAATTGCCTTTTTTATAAAGTTTTTTTGTTGTTATATTTTTTTTATTTCCAATGCATTTTAAGAATTGTTATGAACGTTAGACCAAACTGTGATAATCTTCTGCATCTAGGCTTATAGGAACAACGATTTGCTGAATTTCCACATTCTAATTTGTGCTATAATGAAAAGAGCATGTCAACTAGAAACAACAAATATTCTAATGCAAAAAAAAAACCTTATGTACAGTTTTCTTTGTGTCCGAGGTCAGCGTATCAGTCCTGTGAAGTGTGGCTTCCTTGAGTTTTGTCTTCCGTTGTGCGATTAGCTTCCGTTTTAGATACATTGAGACCTTCCGCTTTTAACACAGTTAAGGACTAGACCGTTATAAAAGGTGAGAGAGATCGGAACAGAATGTGGCAGTGAACATATCCTTGTCACTACAACGCAATTAGGCTCGTGAAATGCGAAATCGCCCTTGGGAAGACAATGCGTGCCTTAAAGCAGAACTTAACGATTTCCATGGAGATTTCTAGCAAGAAATGTAAGGAGCTGAATGTAACTTCTCATTACTTAAAAAGTAAGTTTATAAAATAAAAGTTGATTATAATGATTTTATCAAATACTTTAGAAAATGATACTTTATGAAAAATCCTACGTTATTACAGTGATCAGTGATTTTAGTTGTTTATAATAGCTAACTCCAAAATTCACAGCCAAAGAGCAGCGTAATACTTGATAAAAAAAGCTTTTTATTACTTTTAATTGATAATTGTATGGTGATGTTATGAGTGTGGATGTGAATCATGAGAAGATTTGTATGTTCCTGTACTTTTCAACAGATTACCTAGTGTATCTTTTCATTCTTTGCTTGAATTCATTGTCATTTCAACTAACTGTGGAAAGACAATGAGATTCGTGTTTCTTTTGTTAACATTCAGGCATACCGTTCAGGTATAGTCTTGTGGTCGCGGTGACAGCCTGTCTTGAGGCTGATACGTCTGAACTGGGTTCGAATCCCGGAACCGCATAGATTTTCTTCAATATATCATCTGTTTCTGTGGGTATAATGTGAGCTGCCTCCTACGGTGTACCCTGGGCAATGATTCTTCGGCTAAATAACTCATAGTTCTTGCACCTAGTCGAGGCCAAAAAAGGCAAAAATTACCAAAAGCTCGAGTGTTGGAAAAAAAAAAAAATATGAACGTAAATTAGACTCACCCTACCTTCCAAAAAATGAAGGAAAAAAATAATAAAGTTACAGAAACACATTCTCAGCAATTTGATTTTACAGATCTATACTGTATAGGACTTGTTTATCATCTATACCGCTATTTTTTTTTATTTGATATGAAAGCTACAGTATATAAATGATCTAGTCCTTCTTATTTTTACGTGCGCATTGAAATAAAGTAATTATGAAACGCCAACGCACATATGAAAGAAAAAATAAAATTTAAAAAGTTTTAAAAATAAAATAAAATAAATTCGGAAATATATAAAGAGGTTACAAATTGCAGAATAAATGAATAATAAATGACAGATTGATAACTGATCTGTGAAATAGTCTTATATGAGTCTGTTGAACTTTTATCACGTATCTGCTTTTGATAATCTCATTACTTATTTATCGTTCCAGAATTTTAAATTATTAGTTTCTGATATGGGCACACTCTTCGGACAATTATGTTAACAACACATTTGCTTGTAAATGGAGAGAAAATCGCCAACCGGACAACAAATATGCCTTCGCACATTGAGCCAATATCAACGGGAATTCTGTACAATTGTTTCATCCTTATTATGGAATCATCAGCAGAATATACCCTTAATGTTTGGCTCGTTGCGCGAAAGTTTTACCCAAAAGCATTCTCGATCCCGGGAATGGGCCGCCGAGATCGCCCATTAATTATCTGTTTCTGAGAATAATTACGGACGTTAAACTTGCTTTCAATTTACATTTGCTTGTACACTAGTGTTTGTGAAAAATGTAACACCATGAAGCAATGATGGTAATCACTTGAAACATGTAGATGTGACGACACCGCGAGATGAAAGCACCTCTTCCTCATGGCAGTGACGGACTGTTCAGCGTCATGAACACTGAAGCACTGCAACAGGTAATGCATTGTCTACCTCCACAATTCGACGCCGTCTGCTGCGGATTCCCTTCACCCTGAACCATCAACGCCTCAGGCTTGTGAATACACACATTGGCGTGATTGGCAATATGTCGTGTTTTTAGACGAGTCCCACTTTAATTTGGACTATAATGATGGCCGCATGCGCATTATCGTGGTGAGCACCTTCTTCCAGCATGCATTGTAAGGCGTCATACGGTTGAACGCCAGGTGTGATGGTGTGGAGCGTCATTGGTACTATGCGCGAGCTCGGCTGCTACGAATTGAGGACAATCTGAACAATGACGGTCACATCTAGAGGCTGAAGCCATGCTCTTCCTTCAGAGCATTCCTGACTCTATATTCCAGCAGGACAATGCCAGAACACATGCTAAGAATGTTCAAGCCTTCTTCAACACGGCAGATACCGCTTCTTCCCTGGCCTGCGCGTTCGCCAGACATATCGCCTATTGAACATGTCCGGCATATGGCCACTGGGCAACTGCCCATCAAAGTCCTCCAGCAGCCAGTACCAATGAACTGTGGACTTGCATGCAAACATCCTGGCAAGCAGTTCCCCAGGACACCATCCAAAGCCTCTTCGATTGGATGCCACGATGTATAGCAGCTCCTATTGCAGCTCTTGGAGGATTCGCAAGTACTGATTTTTTTTTCAGTTTAATTATTGTATTACGCTGAAGATGTAATCACTTATGTACAGGTATATCAGTAATATGTGGTATAAATTCATTCTACTCCCATTTTTCATTCATGATGTTGCATTTTTCATAAACACTAGTGTATTTTACAAATTAGAGATTTTATTTATAAATAAAATTTTTAAAAGTTGGGCGAAATTTGTAGATTAATAAATAGAATTTATATAAAAAATATTATGGATGTTTATTTGAGGGAAAAAAATATAAAGTTGCTTAAAAAGCTAAACCAGAAAAGATTAAAAAAACAACAACCTAGTATTAAAGATAATAAAGAGAGCGCTATTAGTGATATGTTAGCTTAAGCAACGAGATTTATTGATTATCTCTCCGTAAAACAAAACAGAAACTAAGAAACTAATTGTATTTGGACTTTGATATATCGTTGGAAATGTCTGAAGAAGAAAAGAAGATGAGATTCTGAAAAAAATCCCTCCTTCGAATTGTTGATTGTTTTTCAAACAAGAAGTTCCTGAAAAAACATAAAACATAGCATATTTTCCTTAAAATGTTATTAAATTCTTTCTTCTTTTTTAAACTAAAAGTCTACGTTACTTTTAAATTATAATATCTGCGTACTACACTATAAAGAGGAGAAAATTTTTATTTAAATTGCTTAATCTGAATAATTTTAATCGTATCGAAACGCCTGCAGATTAATGGATTACTAACTAGATTATTATCCATTATTATATATAAATAACTTTTTTTACTTCTAATACTTTTTCTTTGGGAAGTTTCGTCGCCTTCACGTGCTAATTTCTCGAGAAGAAACAGCAAACATTTCATATACAGAAGTTGGATCGTCTCTGGTCCATAAATGTACATCTTATGTTTCAAGAAGATCCATCCACAAATTCAAAGTTTTTGAGTTGGGTGTTCATACATACATACATACATGATTTGATGAGCATTCCTATAAAAATAGTTTAAGAAAACAATATTGAATAAAAATTAGTTACGTAAGCGAAGTAGATATATACTGTACTGTATTTAATGTATAACTTTTCATTTTCTTAGTGTCGTAAATTTCCTGAGTTTTCTTCTCTGACTGCTAAAATTAGTGAGTGCAAAATCTCCAAACGTATAAATATTAGATGTGACTCGGATTCTATTCGGTAACTAGAACACTGGGGAAAAAACACACGACGCTATGTTGATAGTTTATCTTGCGAACTTGAACATCTGTCGTTTATGAAGCAGGATTAATTATGATGACGAAGTTTTAGCTTTAAGATGATTATATCTCGAAGTTTGAGAGTGAAAGAATATTTTACTGAACAGAAGAAATATTTCACTGAACAGAAGGAAAACGTAAAGATAAAAATCCGAATTTCATCTAATAAAGGCACAGGAATTGTGGGGACGCTATCTCCTTTGACATTTGCAGAAAAATCGTCTCATCATAACGATTTGATGAGCCTATTAGATTAGCCTATTAGATTAGATTTTAAAAAACTAAGTTCTTTATTCTGTTGTGTTTTGTGTCGTTTCTTCAAATACTACAACAACATATAAAGTAACAAGATATGTAGATTCATTCTTTTGAAATGCCTATGCATTTAAAGTTCTCATAGCTATACAGTGCATCACTTGCTTTCTTAAGTATAGACTCAGCATGAAAAATTAATTTGAATTTTTCTGTGTTTTTTTGACAGAAAGAATTTTCCGTAAACGAGCAAAACTGCTCCGAGCAAAACGTTTTGATAGCCTGCAAAACTGTTGCAAAGAAAACGTTTTGATAGCGAGCAAAACTGTTCCGAACAAAACGTTTTGATAGCGAGAAAAACTGTTGCGTAAAAAAATGCTCCGAGCAAAACGTTTTGATAGCGAGCAAAACTGTTGCGAACAGAACGTAACAAAAATTTTTGCCGGGAAAATCAGCGCCATTATGGATTCCGATGATGAGACGGTTGTAGTTATGTGGTACTGGCTACAGTGAACGTACAATGAAAGAAAACCAGAACGCATATGGGTTCATCCTATATGAAAAAAGAGCACGTGTATGCACTTGGATAAATTTATTTTGGAGCTACGATCGGATGAAGCTAAGTTTAAAACCTTTACGCGAATGACAATAAACACATTTGATTGTATATTAAATGTTGTATCTGAACGTAAAGAAAGACGGATATTAACTATCGCAAAAGCGTGACCGCAGAATAAAGACAGAATAAGCAATTAAACATTTTATTACACTATAAATGAATTAGAATGAATACTTGTATACAAAATGTATATACAAAACTAAAAATAATACTGTATTTTGATAATAAAACCAACATGAAAGACGTAATAAAATAAATTAATGGCTATCAAACAGTAGACCTACAATACGTATGTTTATCAAAATGTAATTGACTGAGTTTGATATCGACAGCTGTTTTGTTTCCAATGATTACAAAATCAAAATAGGTATCAACCTCTCAAGCCAAATAAATTTGCTCGGTAACCAAACAATGGTCCATGCTTCTGCTACGAGCATGTTCTGTCACCGAGCAAAAACGTTCGCTCACCCAGCAAAACTGTTCGCTCACCCAGCAAAACTGTTCGCTCACCTAGCACAACTGTTCGCTCACCCAGCAAAACTGTTCGCTCACCCAGCAAAATATTCAGCCGCCGAGCAAAACGTGTTGCTCGTTTGGTGTGCGGGAATTGTATTCAAAAGCATTGAAAAAACATGCCAAAGCAAAAATGTTTTTGCTCGGAGCAGTTTTGCTCGTTTGGTTTGCGGCCAGCCTAAGATGAAAAAGGAAAGTGTATGAAGTAATAAAAAGCAACTTTTGAATTTGGATTAGAAATTTCTTCATTCATGATCTGTAACATTCTTTTCGAATCTGCTGACATTGAATTGTTAATGTCTTAGCAAATTCAAGATGTAGAGCAAATTCATTATCTATGGCACGGCCACAAAATGTATTTAAGGTCCTGACTCGAGCAATTCAGGCGACTGCAAACCTTTTATTTCTTTTGTATATTTCTTTTACCAATGCACCAAATTTTGAAAATTTAAAATATGAACTTGTGGGAATTTTAATTAAATTAAAATTCCAAAACAGTCAATTTTTTTCTGGGCGTTTTCCATGTATCTCTATATATTATTTCTCAAAGGTGTTTTTTGTCGGTTCGCCATATCTCCCTTAATACTTCATCAAAATCAATGATTGAGATATCATTTTGAAGATTACGTTCACCGCGTAATTATTTAAATTATTTAAAAAAAATAGAACCTGCGTTTTTTAAAATTGTTTGAGAAAATTATTTGGTTGAGATTAAAATATTTTTTTTACATGTTTACAAATAATCATAATAATAAAACAAATTTCATTAAAGGCTTTCTAAAAATTGTTCAAATTCATTTGATGCTGTTTCCAAAATAAATTTGTTTTAAAATATTTTTTTAATGAAATAGATTTAATAGAGTTAACAAAAATTTATTTCTATAAAAAAAATGCTTCAAAACAAATTTATTTTTGGAAACGAATAGCATCAAATAAATTTGCAAAATATTTAGAAAGTCTTTAATGAAATTGTTTTTTATTATGATTTTTTTATAAGAAAAATAATTTAATCTGAAACAATTTTAAAAAATACGTTTTTATTTTTTAAAAAATTAACTATTGCTGTAATAATAAATATTTCAAATACAAGTCATTATTTTACAAATTTTTTATCATTTCAGGTTTTTGTCAAGTTTTTTTAAGTTGAAAATAACAAGTAATAGTCGGAAAACGCCCAAAAAAATTGACTGTTTCTGAATTTTAATTTAATTAATTATAAAATATTTTGAAAATTAAAGACAAGAAAATATAAATCTGATACAACGACTGACGATATTTCGTAGGCCTCACCAGCCCACTTTATCAAGCCTTTTTAAAACCTCATGGGAAGAGAGAATATCTCCCTCCTTCCCAACACCATACACACAAAAAATTAAAATAGAAAATGAAGTATAGTCGAGAATACAAAACCAGGAATCAACAGCTGTGGTATCATAGTTTGCTGTCATACATTAGCATTAGAATGATTACCTTTTTGTTTTTGCTAATTCCCAACTAACAGTGTTATTAACAGTGTTTGTTTCTTGTTTCTATTTGAAAGAAACAGCTGTTTGTTTCTCTTTGAGAGCCTAAAGAATTGAAACTCGTCAGCCTAATGGCAGTCGGAAAGAAATAAGTTCGCTTGATGTGTTACATATTTATCATTTTACTTTATTTATTTTTAAACCTATTTTCCATTCGTTGTTAGACAACAACTTCATCTCGCCTCTTTCCTTTTATCTCAAAGGGAATTTGCATTTATTTTGTTTTTATGGCTTAATTCTGGTTTTGTTTGTGCCACATTTTCCTCGGAGTGCCGCGAAGGATAATCGAATTAAAGTGGAGATTCATGTTCGATTGCGAACGGCAGAGTTTTCAAAAGAGGAAATTTGTCTCGTAAAAGCGATTTCTGCGCGATGAAGGCTCCGTGTCATTTCCTTGGGCAGGTTTCCTCCTTTGGGCGCCCGAGAAAAAGCCTCCAGTCGTTCGTAAATGAAACGCACTTTGCGATTCAATCGGAAGAAATGTACGATCACAAAATCAATTATTCCGACGGTGAATGGAACAGTTTTCCCACGACAGCCTCCCAACACTTTTTACAAAACTTTCCGTTGGAGATAGGGTTTGAATGAGAGATCGGAATGCGCAGAAACGGGGAGGACAGAAGAATTCGGGCGAAGGGACGAAGGAAAATTAGAGATTTTAATTAAAATAGCTATTAGAGTTCTCGAAAAGTTTTGGAATTAGATTAAAGGGATTTTAGGAATCCCAAAACTATACACAAAAAGTTTTAGTTACAGGTAATACATATCAACAGTGATGATCTTCTATATCCTATCTTTTCTGGTTTTGATGAAGTTTTGTACATTTTACTTGTGAGTGTACATGAATGTATTACTATTTCATAAGAAAATTTCAGATTTTTTTTTTTTAATTTTAATTTTACAAATTTTTTTTAAATTTTTTTTTTAAATTTTACTTTCTGGGATATTAATGTGTAAGAAGGTTTAATGTGCATTAAATATATCAGGAAAAACAGAAAAACGAAAAAAATGCATTAAAAAAAAAAAACTAGCTCTGGTAATTAGGATATTGGAACGCTGAATATGTAGACAAATGTAGGATTTCGAAAAAAAAATTGAGGTCATCCATTAGTTGAAACTGGACATCTGTAAAGAAATGAACGATAAAAATTCACTGGAAGGCTTCAATCTTCTGAAAGTGTTAAAACTATAAGTGATGTAATTTTATATATAAATTACAAGTGATCTATTAAAAAGTGTAATAGATTCAGTTTATTCTCATTAGTTAATTACTAAATTTCCATTCTTTGGTTTCTCGTTATTTTGTTGGTGGATCTTTGAACAGACCGTCCCATTCACACAGACGAAACCATACAAACAGGGACTGTCCAAAGGGTTTAAGCCGAAATTAACCTGCAAAAAGTATTATACATAATTAGAGTTTCGAAGTGGAAAGCGGGTAATACCAGAAAGAGAAGAGCTTTAATTTGCTACAGAGAAATTCACATTTCACTTATAAGGGACTTATAATAAAAGGTTATTACTTTATGAACTTCACTGCTCGGTACAGCCTGCATAGATTTGACTCATGTAGGCTGTATTTGGCGTTGCTCGATTGACTCAAGAAATTCTGGCCATCTAAAATCAAGCTTTCCTCCTCTCATGGCAATGGTCTTTCTTTCGAATATCGCTTAATATTGTCCAGAAATGAATCATATAGATCAGTGTTTCTCAAACGACTGAAAGACCTTCTGATTCCCTCCCGGACCATCCGCTAAAAATAGCTAATATGTATACACTGTGTATACACTGGGTGACCATATTTCAAAATCGCAATGCGGGAAACCGAACCTTCCAAACTACTACAACCAAAAAAATTAATAAATAAATAAACCTTCTATTAACTACTTCTATAATCAAAAACAAAAAAAAGCCTTCTCCGAGCTACTTATACTTAAAAAAAAACTCAGCAGAAAGGGAGCATGCGTTATTGTAGCTGTTCTTTTCTGCAGAGATGAAAAAGCTTGGTTATTTATTTATTTATTTATTTATTTATTTACTATGTTTAACCCTTGGACCACCTGACGTACTACGGCGGATCACACTTTGAGAAATACTGATAAAGATGAATTCATCTGCAAAATATTTCGGATGCTTTATCGGCATTCTCTCTAAGGTATAGTCCTTAGACCTTAACTCCCGTTACGCGAATATTCTGTAATGTTTATTGCATTACATATGAGGAGGGTCTTACGTTGTGAAACAACTCTCAAATGCTAAAAAAGAATTGATAGCATATTTATTATCTTTTATTTTCAGAGCACGGAAGAGATGTTTGGTTTCCTAATAAGTTTAAAATGTCATTTTAGGTTGTTATTTGTTAGTTATTTACCTTGTCTTTGGCCTGTGTTGCTGTAAAGTGCCACCTAGGGGAACTTTTTTGAACCTTTTTTTTGCAAAATTCTTTTCCGCATCCTTTGAATAGTCTGTACGCAAATTCTAATGTCAATCCGCTTTTTGGTTACAGCTACAGAGTGTTTTGAATAGGCCAAGTTTAATTACATCAAAAGTGCTTTATTTTCATATCCATATTCTGATAATTAACAATATGAAAAAAAAAAAAATAATCGATTTATGCAGGAGAGTCTACTCAGAGTACGACAAAAGTTTTGCGATGAATTGTACCATCAATTTATATTCATAAGTGTAACATCAAAATAGGTTGTGTGACTTGCGTTGGACTAATGTTCTTCTCTACATTACTTGACATCCATTCTTGATGGAAAAATTTGAAAGATGCAAAAAAAAAAAAACATATTATTAGTATTAGCAGTAGTAGTAGTATATTTGCTGCAGTATTTTGGGAATTACTTACAAAGAAACTTAGAAAATCTTTTAAATAAAAGAAGTTTTTATCTTTGTTTTTTTTTAAATGCAAAAAAGAAACCAAGTTAACAAATTCAAGTCAATTTTGAAAACTTTTGAAAATTCAGATAATGAAATTATAGCAGCAAAAAACGTATAAAAATAATTATTGATAAAATAAGTTAAATTTCGTTGATTGAAATTGCTTAATAAATTTATGATGATTAGGAAACTTTTTAAGCTGAATTATTTGCTTCGTAGATAACAAATTACTTCTCTTATTTATTTTTCTGATTATCTTTTATGTAGTTACCTAATAACGCCATGGAATAACTACTCCAAAATATCCTTTTATTGGCAGTTGTCCAATTTGAAAAGGCACAAGATGGAGTTTTTATGATCTCCTACCAGTTTTCTAGACATAATTATTTTCCGATAACAAGACTTTCATTAAATATGTCTTTGAACTTGTAGCATCTCATTTTCATATTTGCCACTTGTAAAACGTCCTCATTACTAGAAATGAATGGTTAGTTTTACAGCACGTAAAAATAGCATTGCCTTCTATCAGAAAATAGAGCAATATCTCTTTAATAGAAAGAGGGATTTTTATTTTATTTTATTATTTTATTTTTATTTTTTTTTATTTCAAAATATAACTGATAAACATCGAAAATAATAAGAGATATTAAAAGAACAAACATATTGTAATGGTGTTTGTGGTAGAGTCGTTGAGATGGAAAAACAATGAGTCAAGTTCTGAAACTGAACTGAATTCATTTATTAAATGAAAAACATTGGTCTTTGTAGATTTTACATAGAAGAATTTGATTGGAGGATTAATTAAAAATATACAGAATGATTGGATAAAAACATAACGAATTAAATTAATTAGCTGATTCAACGGCTGCCACGGAAAAGAATTTAAAAATAAACAGAACATCAGTAATTAGGAAATTGAAAAGGGATGTTTTAAAATAAATAACTGTGAACGATTAAAATGAATAACGTTCAGATAAATACTGGTAAATAATTTCTACAAAAATACAAATAAATGAATTCTAAAAATATTTACATACAAACTACCCTAATAAAATTCGTGGATTTTTTTAAATTGTATATATTAGCTACAACAGAATTGCAATCAAAGTTGATATCGCTATTTAAAGTGTGATTTTTAGTAATGAGTCCTTTTATTGAGATTTAGAATTCATGTGATTTCTAACTTCTTAGAAGTTGCTGAAATTAAAATAATAATAATAAATTGCTTATTTCATTATTACTTTTAATGCTTATGGTCAAAGCTACTCTCTGCCGAAGGCCACTACATCTGAACTTTCTTCTGTAATTCGTCTATTTCTGTGGATATAATGTGAACTGCCTCCTACGATGTACCTTGGGAAACGATTATTCAGCTAAATACGGTGGTTCTCAGTGTTGCTCTTTGTTGAGGCTAAAGGCATAAGTTGTATAGAGCCTTGATTAAAACAAAATGAATAACCTATATCTTAATCTTTGAATGTATTTCGAAATATTTGACAAGTATCTTTTATTACGTTTAAGATTAATAAGGAATATTAACAAGCATATTAAAAGTCCTTTTATCTTGTCATGCCTCCAAACTTCGATTTATGGTAGCGCCTTTATGGTAGACGTTTGATACTTAGCCTTGATATATTACAAGAATAATTTCTTTCTTTTAGCCTTTCTTACTGCCATTATTTTGGAACAACAAAATATTTTAAAAGTATTCATTAAATCGATTTAAGATTTTTTTTTTTATTTTTTTTTTTTTTTTTAGAGATGAGATTTTTAAATTTCAGAATGTATAAAACCTGAAAGTTTGTTTCTCAGAGGAGCAAATGCTCCAGACCTTAGAACCTGAGCTAAAAGCTATTTATTCACAAGAAATATTAAACAAAATGCTGCAACCATTAATAAATTTTTTTACTTGTTTTCCTCTAATGTGGAGGAAATGTGATACAAAGTACGAAAGGCCTCAGGAGAGCAACAAGCAATTTAGTTAGGCGTTGATGAATTTTAATCATGGTGGCAATCTCCTAACCATGATTTCCCTCGTGCGCATGTTATTAAGCGATGACTTCAGGGACGTAGGTTTCCAAAATTTGTAACAAAACAAAATGTAAAAAACCTTTACAGACAAAAAGTAATCGGTATTACAATACCATCATAATGTTAACAAAGAACTTACAGGATAAATTTCGAAACCTTGTGAAATTCAAAGAAAAAAGGCGTTAATTATTTCTGATTTTTCTCATATCCTTCGAAATCAGAATGTTAATTTCCACTTTCTGTTATTTCGTGACGACATTAATTACATCGATTGCAAATATAAATCTTTTTTTTTTTTTTTTTAACATGAAGAGTTAAGTGGATAAGTAAGCAAACGTCGAAAGCCGACTGTTTTTTTGGCTGGGTTCCTCCATCTTTGAGAGAGATAATTATTATAATAACAGCTCTATCAGCCCTTGCTTTCATATTATCAGAAAGAGGTGGAATTTATGAAGTGTTTATTTTGATACGAATAGCAGATCGTCTTCCTTTTAAAGGCAAATGCAGAAGCGCTTCATGGCTTGGAGCCTTGAGCTTATTCATCCAGAAAATGTATCACCTCGGGACCGAAGATGGGACCCAAAAAAATGATTCATGATCTACACGATCTCAAACAGGGTCATGACAGCGGCCTTGAAAGTTTTGGAATTCCCGCCCTGCTGCAGTTCACCTTCTTGTCATTGTTACGTTCATATAAAAAAAAGCACGGAAAAAAACAAAACAAAACAAGAAAATTATTGTTTTAGATTTCGAATGTAATTAGAAGTAATAAAAAATATCGTGAATTAGGCACGCATTATTAGCAAATATGTATTTGTGTTATTGTTCTAAAACTGTGGCTTATAAAAAAATGACCTTCACGGAAAAAGCCAATAGCCAGAAAAGTATTATTTTCCCTCCATATGTAATATGTAATACAAGGTAGAAATTCATTAACCCTTATTAAATACTTATGAGCCATCCATAAAATGTGTCTTTAAGACTGACGATACAATCAATATCCTTTAAAGGAGGGAGTTTTTAGACGAGCTATGTATATTACTGATACACGATTAATAATACATAATCTATATTACTAAAATCTTTTATTTCTCTGTCTGACTGTCCGGCGCAATTGTTAATTATTAGTTTCCCTTGCTGAGAAAGTCAGATTATAATTTTCTTTTTTTTTTTTTCGCCTTGCATGGAATTCACAAACGGAGGACATTCGTCTTTGCAGTCAGGAACGCTAACCATTGGACTACTGCTGGTCCCCAAATATCCAATCCTACTTTTATTCTATTTGTTCGCGCGCTATCAAATAATGAGTTCATTCAAAAAGGAATAAAATATCACTTTTTGCCATAACCGCTTGGAATCGATACTTCTTGGATTATCTCATACTTACCAGAGGGAGACAGGTGGGGTGGCCTAGTTATTAAGAAAATTTAAAAGGTGTTGAAATATGAAACATGTACCGATATTATGATAGTACACAAATTAATTCTTTCTATTATTTTACTTTAACTTGAATTGTTTTTCCTGATCTGGAGATGAACTCAGTATAACAGAGCTTCTCATCATTGTACATTGACGATGCCGTCAATGTACCATAAGAAAACCCTGAGCGTCATCTGTAATAAATATTTAGCTAAATACAAAAGTTCTAATCTATATACCTTCTAGGCATCAGAGTTGGATAAACAGAAATTGAAACTACACTCTGTTTCGCTCTAACAATGATGGGTAACAAAGTATTAATTCAAACCAGCTTAAAACAATATGAGAATTTCAAACATTTAAAAAGAGGTTTTTCAAAGGATTCTGATATACTGTATGTAATAAAAGGAATGAGAGAGTTGGTGTGTAATTTTCAGCAAATGCTGAAGAACAATATGAAGCGAAAAAGGTTGAGACACACTGCAGTATACAAGTGACAATTTTCAAATCACGGGAAAATGGCGGGTGCGAAAGATCTCAAGAAAGCATTAGAAACGAAAATAATTAAATTCTATCGAAACTTAAGCAATCCATTATTAATTCATTGTCCTCTGAACGTTCTATGGATTTAGAATTTCTTTCTACAATTTAAATAAATAACTTGATTTAACTTTTTTCATTATATTGTATAAAAAACATGCCATTAGTATGTTGAATAATGCAATTTCTACGTTTCTATTTTTTTGTCCGCCTTTATGGAATTTAATTTAACGCAGGTTGATTCAGAAGGCTCATCTTAAACCTTCTGAATTCCTCTACGCTAACCTCTTGGGAAAAACATCCAGCAAATTCCTGGAAAGAGCAAATGCTTTTTACAAATAATGTCTAAAGTTTTTATCGATTTCTTGAATTTACCACGTATCGGGTTTCCTCTTTGCAGGAGTTCTTTTTTTAAAATTGCTTTTCTTCTTCATTTCATTGAATGAATATCAAACTAAATTTCTTTTTTCCCTTTGGCTTTCTTCAAACATCATCAGAAGAAGATTGCTTTTTCCTATTGTTATCAAAAGCTGCGGAGCTTATTAGAGTAGCTCTCGACTCTCTGCCTAAAAATCAAACAAAACGACGATATTTCGACTGTGGATCTACCTCGAATGCAAATAAGGCCTTTACTTTTTTTTTTTTTCCTCAGTTCAAAATACACATAACAGGGCTGTCGAAGCTGGAATTTTCCATTTTTCACTAATGGCAATTCTTTTTACTTTAATATTTCACTGTTGATCAAATACTCGTGAAAAACTAAGTTGATATCGTTTCCAGTGATGGTTATTTAGCTTTTCTTTCAGATTTCGGAGTTTAGGGGCAACTTAGGAATTTGGAATAAGATTAATAGGTTTGTAATGGTCCTTGCTGTTCAACCGTGAATAACTTTGGATGAGGAGAGGGGTAATTAGATGAAATGATGGCTCTCCAACCAAACGTAAAAAATAAACTCCAAACATTACGGATTTTTCTTTATTTTCAGATCAGAGGAGGGAATTACAATGGCCATCACTTTTTCTCTCAATACATTAAAGGGTTTAGAACGGGAGTGGATAATCCGCACCCCACCAGTATATTAGCTGGGGCCCCGTTAGTGTCAAACTTAAAATTAAATTTGGGCCTTTACATTGCTACTAACAGATACTTCCAAAAATGTCATAACTTGCAAGAACAACTGTCTCAGACTTACTATTAGAATGTTGATAGGAAACACAACGAGCTCATTATTTGATAAATTGAAGGTTATATAAATTAATTATTAATAATTATAAATGGCACTGTCAAATCATTAGTGGTGTAGTTTCAAAAAAGGTCAGACACACAATAATTAAAAAACATAAAAACACATTAAAAAATCGCGACCAGGTTTCGATCGGACCTGTCGATCTTTTTCAAGTCTTGA
Source organism: Thereuonema tuberculata (assembly GCA_023159025.1). NCBI lineage: Eukaryota > Metazoa > Arthropoda > Chilopoda > Scutigeromorpha > Scutigeridae > Thereuonema > Thereuonema tuberculata. The sequence goes on along the minus strand of JAFIDM010003189.1, from coordinate 22,393,148 downwards.
TCGAAACCTGGTCGAGATTTTAATGTATTTTTATGTTTTTTAATTACTGTGTGTCTGGCCTTTTTTAAAAAAACTACACCATTAAGTTCACATTCGTTAGATTTTTGTCAAATCATTAATTAGTAAGATATTCATGTAAATTACATGTCTTATTATTATTATTATTATAAATTGTTGCTTAGTTTTTGACTGGTGGTTTTAATATGATCTTTCATCGGAGTTTTGTTTCTCAAGACGAAGGTTATATGATGTTCTATGGTTTATAATGAACTGAGTTCCCATGTAGGAATTTACGAACTATTCGACAAGTACTTTTGCATTTGCTTGATTATGTTCGGCTGCGGAGTCAATAGGTTAAGGCTGTGATGAAGATTCTTTAGGATTAGATCTGTTGCTGAGACAATGATCGGGATGGTGTAAACTGTTTTCATGTGCCACCGTTTTTGAATTTCTATAGCAAGATCGGAGTATTTGGATAATTTTGGCTATTTGTGATAACTTGATAATATATTGTTATTACTTGGGATGGTCACATCAATTAAAAATGCTGTTTTCTATGCTTTGTCAATCAACGTGATATCTGGTCTATTATGTGCAATTGTCTTGTCCGTAAGAATAGATCTGTCCCAATATAATTTATAGTTGTTATTTTCTAATACAGTTTCAGGCTTATGTTTGTAATATGGCGGAGGTTGTACATTGATGAGATTATGCATTATACTGAGTTGTCGATGAAGAATTTTGCATACTTGATTATGTCGCCATTTGTAGTCAGTCTGGGCCAAGACTTTGCAGGATGAGGTTATATGCTGAATTGTTTCAGGGACATCGTGGCATTGCCGGCAATTGTCTGATGTTAATGTTATATCCTTAATTATGTGTTTTCGGTAGTTTCAGGTGTTAATTACTTGGTCTTGTATGGCTAGGATGAATGCTTCTGTTTCTGGGTGGAGTCCAGATTCAGTGAAGCAGAAATTGGAGGATATTTTTTCGACGTGATTGGCTTGTAGTTCATTGTAGTGTTTTCCATGTAATGGCTCTTGTGCCCACTCTTTGTATTTATCAGTGTATTGGGTACTGTCATATTATTATTCTTATGTTATAATGACATTATCAAATCATTAATTAATAAGATATAGTAAGGGTTGGGGGATTAGAAGATGGGACGATGTGACCTTCCATCAGAACTTTTGTAAAAATATTGAGGTTGTGCCTCCCTGGTTTAGAAGATGGGTTCGTTGCATTTTGATCGGCTACAAATTAAGACTTCATAAAGAACTTTTTCAAGGCCATGAATTTTTGTAAAGCAGAGTAACGCATAAAACTCACAAACTTGTGGATTTCTTATCCGCACGTATAAGCATATATTATAAATTTTATAATATTTGACATATATTTTCAGTAAACTGACTAGTATGTATTTTAAGCCACATTCAATTGTGTTTACTTACAATACACTGAGTGTGTTACAATACACTGTATTATAAGTAAACACAATTAACATAAAAATGATGAAAGTAAATTTTCACATTTTCATTCTGAGATTGTTTTTCATTCATTCATTTCATGAGATTGTGCACAATACAATCAGGATTTCACAAAATCTTTAACAGCCAGAATTATGTAGAATTTTCGTTGTTGTACGATGAAGGTTCAGTGAAGTGTACAAAGTGAAAACGAGAAGACGTACGAAAATGCTTCTTCAATTGATGTTTGGATGTGTAACTTCTCTATGAAAAATAATCAGAAGGCTTTCTCGTTTTCTTTCAAAATCGCCTACATAATGTTTCTATAATATATCTCTATTGTAAATTTGAGCTTACTGTAACTTGAGGCTTCTGCTATTTGAAAGCTAAGTTTGGAATCGGAGACTCTTTAGGCTTTATGTATCTGAACACAAAAAGGGGTGTTGGAGATGTAGGCTCCACAAACAGTTGAATCTACAACGGTTGGATGTTGGGTTTCTTACAACTACCGCTCGTTTTACTTCTTGTAAAATATCTGATTCTTCTTTGGCAGAGATTCCTGTTGAGGTATAATATTTGGGAAGTCGCTGATATCATCCGGAGATCGAATCTTATTTCTCCATATAGTAAGCAAACGTGCCTTAATGGCTAATTTTGGCTGCGCAGTTGGCGTATTGTTACGATAGCAGCCTCCCCTTGTGAGTACCGGTGGACGTTCCGAGTTGGGCCCGTCTTCTCTGGATTGTTCTGTTACCCTTGCACTATTTCTATCATTCTTTCTTCATCATTATCTCCTTTTGTCCTTCTTTCTGTAAGAAAAGCTCAAAAGATCTAAGATCGCGGTGCTCGGCTTCCCCACCACCGCATTCACCACACAAAACAGAAAATAAAGTAACATCGATTAGACTTTCTTCTAATTTAGCTAAGTTTACAAGTGCACAAAAGAAGGGAAAGCAGCTGTTCTACGATGTGAGATCTGGATTTATTCATTTATTCATACGGAGATACTTACCATGTTTGTTTTTTTCATTTTATTTCCTTTCATACCTAGTAGGAATTGACAAGGAGTGCAGGGACGTAATTAATTAAGGAAAGCGAAAAAGCAAACAAACAAACAGCAAATATATGTTAGTTGACGAGGTCTGTAATCCTTTTCCTCCTTTATTTTGTTAAAGGAGAAACCAAAGGCTGTTTGGACAATAATTATCAAAACTGTCTAAAATATGCGAACGGGAAAAAACCAGATAAATCTACAGTAGTTCCTTGAAACTTTACGCAAAGTATTGCAGCCGTTAATACACGTCTGATGTTTAACATCAATTGTCCGGGACCGTAAAGCACGGATAATTTCAAAACACGGTTAATCCAAATCACGTTTTTATTGGGTTAAATATACCAAAAAAGAAATTACAAAAACAAAAAATTGCAAAAGATAAATATTCGCGTATTATGAATACAATATAAAACTGAAATATAATCTATATAAAAAAATACATAAATGGTATATACAGTAAAACCCCGTTATTACGCTCGTCAAGGGACCATGAACTACAAGCGTAATAAGCGGGATAGCGCTATAGACGGGAAATGATTTATGAGATGGGGAAACATTTAGACACCATTTTACAGGAAAGATACTTGATTCTGCAATAGATATAGTGCAAATGTGAGCTTATTTCCTATTAAAAAATTCTTTATTATTATTGTTCTCAGACTGGATGAGGGAATTCCTAGAGATTCTGCGAAATCCTTCTGACTTAGTATAGAGTTCTCGTCGTACTTACGAAGAATTTCCAATTTTTCACTTATAGAAAGGGATTTCTACTGCGACATTTTACACTAACTTACTGTATCATAGACCCGCACTTCAAAGAGTTCAAAGATTCCATCCCACCAGGGAAAGAAAAGAATCTTTACAGTGTTACATTTCTTTTCGATATAAAATTTCCGATATAAAAAAAGCGCTACAAGCGGGATTTGAAGCGTTATAAGAGGGTAAAAGTATACAGAGTTACATAGAAAATTCCAGGGACCGTATGAAAGGAGCGTAAAGAACGGGATAGTGCTATAAGCGGGAGCGTAATAACGGGGTTTTACTGTATGTATAAAACTGAACTTACCTATGTCCGAAAGAATGTCCGTGATTTTTATTTTATTAAAAATAAAGAATTAAAAAAAAATGAATTTGTATGCTGAAGAAACGGTTAATCCGCCGCAGATAATCGGCGTATTTGAATTTTAAACGTCTTTAGCAAATTCAGTAAACTCCCGATTATCCGGGGAATTGGGTGGCGTGGCAACCGCGGATTAGCGAATTCCGCGGATAATTCGAAATAGGACGATAAAGTCCTAAAATCAACACAAAAATGCTCTTAACATGTTTTAATTACAGTAAAATGGCAATACATACAGTTACAGTACATATATTACAAACAATTATTTTATTTTAAATTATTTATTTATTTTTTAATTTTATTATTATGGGAAGGCTCTCCCGTAATTTAGTGTAACCTGCCGGCCTAAGCTCCGCTCACAAAGTCATTCTTTAAATTGCTTGTCTATAATTGTCTTCACTTACTTTGTTAGCCTCTTTTATTGTTTACCTTATTCTAGATTTAATTTTTTTTTTTTAATTTCGTAATTTATCACACAGTAAAAAAAAATTGAAACAGGAGTAGTCAGCGGATAATCCGCCCGCGGATAATCGGGAGCTATTTATTTATTATTTTATATTTTATATTGATTGATCCGTTTTATTTGTATGTACTTTTCAGTGATTTAGGAATGGCGTTATCTTTGCTCCACAATTACGTAACCTTCAATTGAGCTCATTTTCCGATTCGTCCCTTTTCCTTTTATTCAGCGACGAAGGTCAGGGAAAAACCTCATCGTTCGTTTGGTCCATTCATAGGGTGGCACTTCACACGACGTCAATCCCAGTCCGTCGCAAACCGTGAGAACTTCTCGGCAAGCCAGATGGAACGTCCGCATTTGAATATGAAAGGGCCACGCGAGCGATCGAATTTAAAAGCTAAGACGAGAATTGTCACCTTCTATTAACTCCGACCTTGGCTGTGTCGTTTTTGTCCTCCCTTCATCTTGGCCTTGAGCCGTCGTCCGCAGCTTCGACGAACACAACAATTTTCGAACGTTGACAGGATTTTTTTTTTAAACTAAATAAATTTGTTTCCCTCCCCGAAAATTATCACTAAGCTATTATGAATTTACCCTCGCTCTCGTTTCCGTACAAGACAAGGGAACAGGTATCCCATGCTAATTTCAATGCTATTATGGGTACATCAGTAAAAATACATCCTTATACAGCTATCGAAGTGGTTTAGAACAACAGCAAAAGTCTGCAAAAGAAAGAAAATAATTTCAAATAAATTTTTAATAGGATAAATTTTAAATAGAATCTCTAATTGAAAATTGCTTTGATCAGAATTGAATAAATTATTTTCAAGAATCTTTCTAAGAAGACAAAGATTGTTCAAGTTTACAGGATGTACAAATATCTCAAAAAGTCATATGACTCTGAATTATCAAAAACAAAAGAACATCTATCAGGGTTGTTTTTTTTTCATTTGTTGAAAAATTAAGTACAGTCGACCTCGATATAAAGTCATCCCTTGGGACCTTGCGAAAGTGACCTTATAACCGATTCATACGCATTTGTCAATAAATAAGCATTATATAAATATTGTATAATTCTTTGTAAAATTTAATACGTACAAAAATATCAGTTTACTAGGTTATAATTTTTTAATTTAGTTGAACCAATTAAAATTAATGGAATCAGAAAGAAATTATTTTTTAAAAATTTTAATTCGGAATAAAGTTGTATACAAATAGTACTAGTATGCTCAAGCAAAGTACTGATGTACAACTGACCTTACTTAAAATAATCCATAATACAGGACTGTCGCGATTTTGGTTTCGTCTTTTGTACAATGTTTTCTAAGTTTTGTAGTTTCTGAAAATGTTCTTCAGCTCCCTCATGGGTCGTAAAAAAATGTCATACGACATTTAATGCTCTGAGCGCTTCTGCTTGTGTCACCGCTTCACTTTCAGTATCACTGTCGTTATCCTCACTTTCTACTGCATTGGAATCTAAAACTTGCGAAACAATTTCGGAAATCGAAGCTTGAGAAGTGATAGCAATTTCATCATCAATTCTCACGTATTCACTTTCCCCTTCTATAGCACAGCCGCGATTTCTGAGATCTTGTATTAACACAGCTAAAGAATATCGTCTTCATCATCTTCATCTGTTATTTCAGCCACACTATTTCGTATTTGTAGAAAATTGAAAATCAGCATGTCGAAAGCAATTTGAAATGCATGTATTGGACATCAAGCTCCAACTTTTATGATTATAAAAAATTGTATCTAACATAGAAACGTGAAAAATTTCTGAAATCACAGACAAAAGTGATCTTATATGCGATTATGGTATTTAAGACCTGACCATATATCCGATAATCCATATCATAGAATTCCTAATAAGCCGGGGCTTTAGAAAAATGACCTTATATGCGGGGTGACCTTATATCGAGGTCTGACTGTATTTTCAAAATAATCTAATCTACAAAATAAATTTTTATTCTTTTTTTTTTTATTTAACTGTAAAACTTTACAAAGAAACAATCTTAATTCTTCATGTAACTATTAAGAATTTTTTTGGAATTAATTTAGATATTAAATTTCAGATATTAACAAAATGGACCTTTTATATTTTAGTAATTAGTTTAATTTTTAATTGATGAATTCTTGGTACTTTTTTTTTAGTAGATTTTTTTATTAATCAAATAAGTGTTTTAATTTAATTAAGGCTGCGTTTGCAAGGCTCTTAAAGAGTATGTTGCGATTCCAAATTTCATAAAGTTCAGACTTTTTTTTCCCTTCTTTTATCATTTTTCGTTTTAAATTATTGTTAAATAGTTTTGTCAAAATATCAGTTAATTGAGAAAATTGACAAATAAAGTATACATAAACAGTTTGTCAAAATATATATTTTTTATCATTTTTTTTTCTTATTTTCATTTATTTTAATATTTTATTTAGATAGCTCATGTTCCTGCATCATATGGGTACTGTATCATAAAGCTGTACATAACTTATAATTATGTGGCAAGGAGTTTTTTCATTGCTGTGCTGTAATTTAGACCTTGTCAGCACTGCACAGCAGTCCTGCAGAGAAGGTTATCTTAATATATTGAAGGACAATTTTCTACCTTTAAAAACAAAAACAAAACTTTTTATATATCTGATTTATTGATATTAGTCTCTTTTTTTTTACTTTCTAAATAGATACCCTTTTTTCATATCCTTTCTCTGTTTCTGTTCAAAAGAATTTAAAGATTACTTAATTTAGGAAGTTGAATTACAATACTATTGATTCGCAATTACACTGTAAATATGCTATTCCCAGTCATTCGGTTAAGGAGCTCCATACATGTATTTATGTTATACCCAATTCCTGAAACTGTCCATTTTCATGAATTAGGCAAATTTCTGTCCACTCCGTGAACGGGTCTCTTCTCGTATCCACTTTAGGAAGTAGAAAAAAATTCAATTAACTCTCGCCCATTTCATGAGGTGGATATTTGAAAATGTGGAATCACAGCTTTATAATTTATGGGTTAGCCAAAACGTTCTTTCGGATTTTAAGTAAAAATAAAAGACAGATTTTTAATTGTCATCAATAATTTTATTGATAACGTCTTCAACGTTATCAATAACGTTTTGTTCCACTACCTTCTGCTATCTTTCAGGCAAATTCATAATTCCATTTTTCCCAAACCTTTTATCTTTTTGAGCAAAAGTTTTAGATACCTTTGGTGTCGTCCAGAGAATTGAATTTTTTCCATCGAAATAAATGGGAATCCGAAGGTGCAATGTCTGGTGAATAGGGCGGATGAATCAGAACTTCCCAACCGAGCTGTAACTGTTTTTGCCTTCTCATGAAAGAAACATGCGGTCTTGCATGCCTATTTTCTTCCATCTTCAATGTTAAATTGGCGACAAAAGTTCCAATTTTGATCAGTTTTTGTTTTAAATGTACGCTGATATGATAGCTGTCACAATGCAATCTAACAAAATGGGGTCGAATGACGTTAAAGACACCTAAGCGCTACTAGAGCCAACTGACGTAAAAAATCAAACGATTTTGGCCAACCTAATACTATTAAATAGTATTAAAATAAAAATCATTCAAAATATTAGAATAGACGGACATTATACAATCAAGAAGTTGCTATCATTATCAATAACAAATAAACATAATGTAAATTGTGTGTGGGGTTTACATAGTGATAGCAATAACAATAACGGTACCAAAGTCATTATTATACTGTAACAGAGGACTTTTGATAATCTTAACAGTTCAAATTTAATATTAATAAATTTAAGTACTACATCAGTATTTTGCTGCTAATCTTAAGTTTTCAAACAAACGTTAACACAGACATATAGTAGCTAGTCACTTCATGAACTGGGCAGCTTTAACGTTACCCAATTCATAAACTGGACGAGTTTTTGTTCCGTCCGTGGAATGAACAAACGAAGAAACTTGTTACGGATTGGGCAGAAATTTGCCTAATTGAAGAAATGATCTATTTCGCTATATTGGGGTGCTGTGTCTTGTACACCATTTCCAGGCATTCTTTCCGTGCGGATTTTGAAAATTTGCTTGGCAACTTTTCTTTTCTAAATTGTAATTATACATTTAAAATTTTTATTTTTATTTTAAAGATGGATAATTAGGCTTAGTAAAGCAATATTCGCCAAGGCTTTGTACATTATAAGCTTGCATTTATTGACTTTGTGAAATCTACGATAAGAATTTTTTCGAAAATATAATTGTTTGTTGGTTTGCTTTTAAAAACATTAAATTGTTTAATTGAATAAAAATATATTATTAATATTTCAGAATAAAATTTATTTAACGTTAATAAAATGACATCATTGGCGAACGGCACAACCTTATATGGTATTAACATGATTGTTCTAATAAGTTTAATAGTGAGTTCACCACAGAATTAATTAGCCAAACCAAAGTAGATCAGTCATAAATAAACATTTTTAGGTTATCGTACAGTAAATCTTCAAGCTTCAACTTTTGTTATTTTATTCTGTGACAGTGAATTATCTTTTTTTTCTGTTTTTTATTGTTTATGGTAATAGGTTAATTAATTAAACAGTTAATTAACTCTGTCAGACACTTTCTGAACGTGGTTTTACATCAAAACAATAAAGCCAGCATCAAGGGGCGCATCCCGTCATTGATGGATGTTGCGGTCAATGATTAGACCCATGCCACATGATGGACCGGAAGGAATAAATGCCAGTAACAAAAAGAAAGACGTATGGATATCGTTGAAAAATCCTATTATAAGCTAAAATAGCTGTAACTATTTGAAAATAGTAACTGTAGATGAAAGAAGGAAGTTAAAAAAAATATCAGATTCTTTCTAATTCACTGAATTTCTCCGGAATAGTGAAAACCCTTTATTTTGAAAGTGCTTTGGAGAAGTGAGAAAG
>JAFIDM010003189.1:22326580-22354643 GCA_023159025.1 Thereuonema tuberculata | reverse complement strand
TATATATCTTGGACAACAATTAGTATGGATGGAAGCTGTAAATTAATCGCAGAATTAAAGTCGGATTGAATACCACTGTACTTAAAGAGAAAAGTTTTTAATCAATATATAATACTTGCAAAAAAAAAAAAGAATGTAAATTTTAACGTGTACTGAAATATCTTACTTGCAAGAATAAAGCCATACACCTGATTAAACAAAAGCACATTTATACAAAATTAAATTACAACTATATAATATATTGTAGTTCTAACATAAGGAGCGAAGACATGGACATTGATCGTGAAAGCAATCCAGATACTGCAGAATTTGTAATTTTGCTTTGTCTAGTTGCGGTGTCCACTGTCTTCCGTACCTTATTGCGATCTTTGAAATAAAATACCTTTAAACATTGAGGGTTTTTTTTAAAAAAAAAAAATGGAGAAAAAAATCCATTTATAGAATTCTAAATTTGTATTAAAAATTCATCCTAATCTTTTACTTGCGACTAAAATTGAAACTTAGTATATCTTGATCAATTCTGTGAATTCTTTAATTTCCTTGTTTTGAGCTCTTTCGTAGAATACAAAGGAGGCAAAAAAAAAAACCAGACGGATACAGCGGAACCTTAGCTGTTCAGAAGGTTAAAAATTAAGGTCCTCGCTGTAGTCTCAGAACAGAATATTAAGATCTCATAGATGGAAAGTAATGGTATAACTTATGTTTGTTGAAATACATTTGTCAATTTCGGCTTTCGTAGTTCATAGCAGGCTTTTAGAATGCTTTCAAATTTTAAAATTAAAAAGATAAACATATTAGCTACTTAAGGTATAATTGGATGGTGTTATGCATCATTTGACCAAGCGTCAAATTATTTTTTTTTAGATTATTGCTCCATTACTAGCGAAACTTTTTATAAAAAGTGTAAACTCTTTATAAAAAATTGTTCCTGCTTGCTATCTCAGCGTAATTCAGCGGAAAATTAATTTTGAATAAACACCAATCGACTAATCGTAACGAATAAGAATTGCATCATGAGAGTAACGACCTTTGAAGGATATTATTAATTTTGAAAATGATCAGCATTGTCCTGTGAAAGTATCTTCATCTAACTATATAAAAAGACAAGACCTGACTCACTCACTCATTGATTCATTCACTGACAGATCAACGCCCGGCCCAAACCGTTGGACCTAGAAAGCTGAAATTTTGCACAGAGGTTCCCTTAATGTTGTAGACAAGGAATAAGGTTGGATTTTGCGAAGTTCCCACGGGTTCGGGAATAACGAGGGTTTATTGTCGATTTAAAGGTTTCGTATTTCCGTAATTATTTCCGTAACTATAATTAGTAGAGACTTCAAATTTGGCATGTAGGTAGGTAATTATAATCACTAAAACCCTTTTTCAGGATTTTTCGAAATTCCCACGGGATAGGATAAAAACTCTTGCTTTAAGTTATAAAGCTGAAAGTTTGCTTCCGTTACTATTGTTAGGTTTTGTTATCTTGACAATGAGACCTACACAAATATTGTTATGCAACAATTGGAGCTAAAATATTGTTCTGCACAATAGCGGTACATATGCATCCGGTGGCGAAAGAGGGAACTATACTACAGTGAAACCTCCACTAACGGACACTCCCGAAAAGCGGACATCCCCCAATAGCGGACAATTTTGCAATCCCCAGTCCCTTAATATAGACGTTTCCATGTATTGACCTCCGATTAGCGGACACTCCCAATAACGGACAACATTCTACAGAAAATGAACGATCTTGTATGTTTTTCAAAAGCAATAGAATCAGGCTACAGTAGCGTCCAGAGGAAATTTTGAAATTATGGATCACGAACCCTAACGAAAATTTCAAACACCTCAAAGTTCGGAAACGGAGACAAGTGCGATCGACTCTATTGTCTTCGATTAGTTTTGTGCTGCACGAGCAAAAAACATTCCCATTAGTGGGCCATTATTGCAAGAAAAGGCGTTGGAAGCAAAGTGGACTCTGAAGGTCTTGCAAATTTAAGCGATTTAAATATTCATATTGAGAAACATGTTTTCAATGGAAAAAAGAAATGTCAAACTCTGTTAACTGATTACTTTAGTTAATAAAATTAATTTTCTAATCCGCTTGTCTTACTTAAAATAATGACAAAATTAATACTGTCATTACTTTATGTAAGACTAGTGATCAGCATTCATTTAAGAAGGAAAATAGTAAACAGTTTGCAATTGTTCATATTTTCTTATAGGACAATGTTAATTGTAGAAATTTAAGATTGTACGTAATTTTTCATTAAAATGACATGCTATAAGCTAAAAAAATGAAAAAAAGGTAGTCCTCCCCAATAGCGGACACCTCCAAATAACGGACGAAACTTCCGGTCCCGTGACTGTCCGCTATTCGGAGGTTTCACTGTATTTAGTGTTTTGCAACAATTGTAACTAAACTATGGTTGTGCATAATAGCGACGGGATTTTCGGGTTAGTTATGGATTTGTAATGATCAGATGATGTTTTACGAACTAGGAAAGGTTTGAAGTGATAGGGTTATGACGTTACAAAATTCGAATAACCTAGATCTAGGGGTTACGTTTATGCGTACACTGGGAGGACGGTGAGTGGATGGGCAAACATGGTTCAAAGATACTTCTCCGAGGTTTTCGGGATAGTTGTAGATTTGTAATGAGAATCAGACCTTTTGAAGTGTTGTTTTTTTTTTTTAATTTTTTTTGGACCAACCGGGAAAGTTCCAAGTGATCTCGCAATTGCAATTTCTTTATCATCCACATTAGGACATTTTGTTTTTTGTAATCCGAGCGAAGTACGGGTCTTTGGCTAGTTTTAACATATAACACTCTTCGTTCCATAAATAAAAGTGAAGTAATACATGAGCTTTTACGTTTATGCGAATATCTAAAAATCGAATTATGGCGCTTGGTCAAATGATGCCTAAAATCATCCAATTCTGCTACAAGAGAAAATGTTTAATTAACTAACGAAGAAAGACAAAATTACCGAATCACCAATTTAAACCTAATAAAAGTTTTACGTAAAGAAAAAACTCAGATTATAAATAATCAATAACATATGAAAAGTCTAGAAAAAACATTTTGGAAAGAAGATATGGTGGACAGAAGGGATTTCTCCCTTGCTGAAAACAATAAGACTTGTTTCATCAAAATCGCTGTGTCATGGTAGAGAAACCTGTCAAAAGCTCTTATCTTAAAGTAAAGTGGTCTTAAAAACTTATGACCGATCCACTTGTGTTCTAAGTACATTCACATGTCAGCAAGTGATCACATGCTAATTTACAAACTATTATTATTCATGCACAAATTACAAAAATAATTCGAATAGTTAAAACAGGATTTTTTAGACGCCAATTAAAAATAATTACTGAGCTATTTTTTTTTTTTTTAACTATTTCAAAGTCGATCGTGAACTGCGTATCATTCTTTTTATGGCTGCTTTGTCTGCGGTTGGCTTGTCTCCAGACAGAGGTCAAAGTGGCCGAGACATAGCAGGAAGCTTATCCCAATTGGACTGGCAGATTACAGAACCGGACAGTAAATGGAAGGGGAGACGAGTAAACATTACGAAAAAAAAAAAAAATTCCCTAAAGTTGAGTCGCAACGGTATCATTTAGGCGTCTGTAAAATATTTTCCGGTTATTATTAGAATGTGGCCTGTAGTACTTCCTGCAGCGAATGCTAGCGGCCAAGCAGCGGCTAGATTCCACAGTAATCTTCCCCGGGAGCCACACGCCGTCCACGGACGTCGAAACAAGAATTATTAAAAACCTGATAAATTCCATTAAAACTGATAAAAACTTTCTCTAAATGCAAGTAGGGAATTAAATCCGTGAATGATGAATTAAATAAAATCACGTATAATTTTAATAAAAGTTAAATTTCTGCAGACATGTTTAATAAATAATCTTCATGAAATAATGAATTAATAAAATATTAAATAAAATTAGTAATAAATGAATTAATAATATAATAAAAAAAATCACGAATAATGAAATATATAAAAAGTAATCAAATCTAGCTTTAATTTGATTCAATATTAAGTAATAAGACAAATCATTAATTAATTAGCTTTAACTAATTGTAAAATTTAAATGTTATATATCAGATAAATTCAATGATTAGTAGCCTAAAGTAAATAACATCAATGAATCTAATAAATTTTTAGTTATCTAAGAATAATGTATTAGATTATTTTAATTGTAATTAACTCTACTTTCTATGTAATTACCTTACATCTCTTCATAAAGACAAATTACAACTGACTGGTAATATTTGTTTGTAATTTTTAACTTTCTGAAATAAAACCCAGTTTCAATGTAGGATAAAAAAAATGAAATTTATGAAATTAATAAATAAATAATATATTTATTAAAAACATGTGAATTAAATTTGCCAGTTAGAAGACTTCTAGGGCAAAAAGCCTTCCTTCAATTTCTAACATAGTTTAATGTTAAGAGCAGAAGGAGTGAAAATAGGATCTATTGTACTTTACTTATTTTTTCTTTTATTTATAAAATAGTACTTCGATAAATATCTCTAAGATACTTACCTTCTTCCTTTCATTATTTACTTCTAATTTCAATATGGAATACACGTCAGATGTGATAGAGCAATGGGATATTCCATGTAGCCCTACAGTTCTAAGTGTTAACACGACAATTGTTGCAGATAGGAGACATGACTACCATCAATAACTAAGGGTTCTTCAAATAAAAACACCAAATAATCCTACACGATCAGTAAAGGTAGCAGATCTGACTTCTTGGCATCAGATTAGGACATAGGGAACTTATTTTTTTTTCATTGGACATTTGTTATAACCTCTTATTCAAGGAAAGTTTTCTATGCAATGCCTGTGGCTCCAAACAATATCGGTCCACCGGGTTTGGCCAGATAAACCTTTAGTCTAGTCCGCCTCTGGATTCTGGTCTTTCCCAAGACTAAGATAACATCGTATTCAATTAACTAATAATACAAGTTGAAAATCATTAATCTTATTATAATTCCAAGTTAAAAATCAATGAAAATTAGAAATAACTCTTTTTAAAAAAACAACAACAACAACAACAACAATAACAATATATTTTCTTTCAATTACCACATTCTATTGACATTATATTCTATAAATGTTTTTATTTTTATCATTTTCGTATAAAAATACTGCGATATGAATGAAAATAGGAAATTAGAATTTACAAATCTTTTACTTACCCTTAGATATTTGGTGGAACCCATAAGATTCTCATTGGGTTCGGAAGAACAATGCTGTCATAGCGTCGTTTGTGTTTTTTGAACTCACTCATTTTTTTTTTTTTGATTGGATGATCAGTAGCTTTCGTTAAAAAAAATAAATAATGCATACACTTTTTTACATTTTCTTCTAAAATGTAAGAATCCTTACCCTGCGAATCCTTGCCAAAGGATTGCATCACAAATCAATTAGCCCTACCTTGTTGTTTTGTTCTATTCATTTCCTTAATTTTACTGTGATGAAACTCGTTAAGAATCATCTTCGCGTTCGTTGGGCGAAATTTATTGTAGTGAATTTGTTGTCGTAATGTAAATTTATCATTATCTATAAACTATCCGCTCTTGAGTATAGTGTCGTTAAAACCTGTAAAACCTCACGTTAGAGCCGATATTTCAAAAATAAATATCAGTTAATAGTAACTTAAATTTACAGTTTCCTTTATACCTTCGTGATCGTCCATTAACAAGAGTTAATATTAAGAGGGAAAGTTATTACAGTTGCTGCAAGCAACGATTTTCAATAAATACGTCCAGTTCTACTGGGTTTAAGAAGAGATAAATGACCTAAACCAATTCAGGAAAAGTTAAAAGGGTTTCGACGGAATGATAAAGATTTCGTAAATTAAAAAAATAGGATGCTTGAATCGTTATGAATTGTTATAAAAACCGAATGAAACTAAGAATCAGGTATTAAAAACAAGACCGCCCCTAGCGTTTGGGAAGCCCGGCAAATTTACTTTGCTATGCTCTTATTAGAGTATAATGTGGCATTTTTTTTTTTTAATTTGTCATTTCGTCAAAGTAAGAATAATAATTTAAAATGATAAATTAAAAAAAAAAATTGCCACATTATACTCTAAAATGAGAGTATTTTTATTTAGGTATTTTTATATTAAACACATTAAAATTTGACACCAATGTTCAAACTGGCCTCTCAAGACAAGCGTGTTTCACGCTTATTGGGCGATCTTCAGTTGAGAGTTTATATAAAATAAAAACATAAAACACATTAAAAATAAAGAAAAAGAAAATTCCTGTGCTGTACTCTGCCTGCCTCAAAGAAATTCTTATGCGCATCAAAATAAAGGAAAAGCGCCTAAAATTTGTCTCAAATTTTAATGTGTTTAAATATCTTTTAGGCGTATTAATTTATAGAAATATAAATTACAACATAGAAAGCTTTTTAAATAATATAAATATAAATATATTTGATTATTAAAATATTTCAATTGATAAACGGAAGTTAAAAAAATGGATTATTGAAAACATTTAAGATCATCACTATTATTATTTCAGTTTTTTTTTCTTTAAATTTGAAATTCGTTTTTTTTTTTTATATAGAAATTATTATTATCGTTGTAAATCAAATGTTGATACACTGATTTAAAATTTATTTGTATAAAATGCATTAATTATTTTTATAATGATTATTAATTATTATGAATGTTATTAATGACTACGAAATAAATGTTGTAGATATTATAGTTTGGATAATTGTATGAACTATTATTACTGTTTTATATTTTGAAATCAACATAATTTTGTTCGTACATATTTGCCAGAACTCCTTTTTTATGGGGTTTTCTGTCCCTAACGAGACTGTACTGTATTATCCTTTTAAATAAAAAAAAAAAAAAATATTATTATTATTTTATGTAGCGCGACGCCCCAAAAAGATAGAGAGCCTGGGGAAGGGCTTCATCGCCCGGCCCTAAGGGCTATCCTGATTATAATCAACATAAAGTGTGTATAGCAGCAATTCGCAATTTCAGTATACATACGCCCAGGGAGAATATTGCTGACAAAATTTTATTGAAAATATAAGCTAATGAAATAGAATGGCAGACAAAAATTTTAACAAAAACGCATTAAACGTTGACATTTCTGTTTTGGCGATAGTTGTCGTACTTCCGCATTGTATGCCAACACAGTTGGACTAAATCATTGAAAAATTCAGTTTCGATAATCATGGAATTGTTGTATTTTAAATATCTTCTAAAAATCAGATGTGTGATGTAAAAAATATGTCTTCGTTAGAAAAATTCTTACTTCAAAATGTAATTGAGATAATGACAATGGCTTCCAGCAGTTACTCACTCAGGTGAAACCAAAGTTGAAAACCAATGTCATGGATTAATAAAATCAATTTATACATCCTTTTATTTATTGTACATAAGATATGTACGGATTTTTGTACATAAAAAAATGGGTAAAGATTGAAAGTTAAATTACTAAAACTTTTTTATTTTCTCTACTTTATACAAACAAACAATTGTTTAAAACTTTAACTTCACTGATAACATAGTACGAAATTTCTATCAAGTACACACATTATTAATGCTTTACACATTATTTAACCGAATCTATAAAAATATTAGATCCAAAATTTGCCAATAATATTTTTCTACTTATTATTATTTGAGAATTTTTTAATCAGTAGGTTCATCAGTAGGTTGTTTGGTTTTTTTTTTTTTTGGAATTTGAATTTATTCTAAATAAAAACCTAAAATTTTGATGTTAAATTTTAATATTTTATAAATGGCTGGCAAAATAACTTTTTATGCTGTTATTTTGTATTGCGTCAAATGTTGTTGATCATTTTACACAGCAATTGTTATTATAATTGATTTATTTTGTATTACAAAGGATTTGATACAAATGTCAACTAAAATTGTTTCAAACTGTACTAATTTTAAGATTTATAGATTCTTTTTTGTCTTTTATTTTTTTTTAAATTTTATTTCTAGATTTATTGTTTTCTTTTATTTTCTCAGATAATAAACCACAATAAATTTTGTTTTTCTAATTATTTATAATCGAAATTTTTCTTTCTTTAATTGTTTAAAACTTACAAATTAAGTGAATTGGATAATTTAAAAATTCCAATTATTTTAAAACACATAACATTTACAAATTATAAAATACTAGGCCATCCCCCGTGTACATGCGCTTGTTTTTCTATATCACATAGAATTTGATTAAGTAAGAATATTATATTTAAAATATTGCAACGTTTCGGCAATTAAAGTTCTAATTGTCATTTTCGAATTACAAATAAACAGACGGATCGGAAATAAATAAACAATCTTGAGATTAAAAAAAAATGTTGAATACATTCATTATTGATGGGGGGAAGGGGAAGGACACATAAGTCAAAAAACAATATAAAGTGAGTTGTAGTCCTGTGGCCTAATGGATAAGACGTCTGACTTCGGATCAGAAGGTTGCAGGTTCGATTCCCCTCGTGGACGTTTCATTGTAAAAGGTATTTCTATTTTCCATTCTCTCAGGAAATTGCGCCGGACAGACAGAAATAAAAGATTTTAGTAATATAGATTAGAAATAATAGACATGTAACCGGTGTAAGGTCAATCATCTTTACGCATACGTTAATGTAAATATGAATTGGGTATTATTTAGTAATCTTAAAATACTAGCTTCAATGTAATTTGAAAAAATAGGTTACTGGTATTAATGTTTTTAATAATTTGTTATTTTTTATGTTTCTGTTTATTGTTTATACAGAAATACTAAATTTTATAAATCGATTGTCTATAACAGATAGCGAATTGCTTGAAGTCACAGTGAATTTGAATTCTCGTGATATTTTACACGTAGTTGCGTGATTTGAAGCTGATATTTTTAATGTAATTTTCGATGGAAGAATGTAAATGCCCGTATTCGGATAACGTAAAAAACGCAAGAGAAAGAGCTTCAAGAAAAAAAAGAGGTAATTTCTCTATAGAAATGACTAAAAAAGGATTTAACACAGGAGAAAACATGTTGATCAATACAGATGTCGACCTTGACTGAATATTCGAAGGGAAAAAAACAAAAAAAACAGGTCGTCCTCGTCAAATTCTGGTGACTGTTAGGTAATTATTATTATTAAAGGGTGTGGTTTTTAAGTGAGGTAGTTAAAATAATACTTCACCAGTTAGTTAACAATGATTGGGCTGCATATTGTGATGTATCCCCATGAGATCGTTTGAAAATTCAGTAAAAGTAACAATGATCTTAACTTTTCCATTGTATTGGTGTCAATATTTCAGCCCTATCAGGTTCGTAGGCCTTCCTGTAAAATTGAGTAATTATTAGGGTTCTTATTATATTTCGTTTAGTCTAAAGACTTCCGTTTACAACTTGCAGAAACCAAGGGTAGAATCTCTAAATCAATATAGTAGACTGAGGGGATGGGGGAAGATGCCACCATTAAGCCTTTTTCCTTTGCCAGACCAAAAATAAATAAGCTGCAATCGTAATATTACTCATGGACATTCCCTGGAAGGTGAAAGAAAATTGACAGGATTGTGTATAATCTGAATGAATAACAGCAATGTTTAAAAGGCTTTACAAACTGTCCTCTTGTCCAACCTGCGTGGGTAAAATGCCACAATGCCTCGGGTAAGACTCCACTTCAAGGGTAAGATGTATAGATTCATATTTTCCACCAGGCTTAGGTGAATAACAGAGCTCAAAAAAACAGTCCTCTTACCTTATTTCGTTGTTTTTAATCAAATACTAATAACGATACCGCAATCAAAAAGATACCGTCATGTCAGAGCGCTGTAAAGAAAACTTACATATATACGCTTGTGCCCTCTGTCCGTCACAAAAAAGCAAAACAAAAGTACAGTGAAAATGGCATCTTACCCCAAATGATATTTCCTCCTACTCTACCCTATTGGGTTTGTTAATATACCATTTTCCAATCTTCCCCTTTCTATCATCTACAATAAATAAAAGTAGAAATTAAACGTGTGTGAAATTTATGGTGTAGCTTTAAAAAACGCTATACACACAATAATAAAAAAAGCCACAAAAACATATTAAAATCTCGTCCAGGTTTCGATCGGACCTGCCGGTCTTTTTCAAGTGGACTGTTGTTCAAGATCGACAGGTTCGATCGAAACATGGTCGAGATTTTAATGTGTTTTTATGTTTTTTAATTACTGTGTGTATGGTATTTTTTAAAACTACACCAAAAATAAATAAAACTTTTGTTAAACCAAAAAAGTAAGTAAAATGTAAGTAAGTAAAATAAATAAGGTTATTAAAACAAATTAATAAAGAAAGATTTTAAAAAATTTAAACATAATCTAAAATTAAAAAATAAAAAAAGCATTAAAAAATGCCAATATTTATTTTTTGCTTTAGTAGTGAACAACAGCCGGCTAGTATTGTACACGTGCCATACTTGAGAGGCACTGTTTTAGACGACCGATTACATTTCGCCATCGACACTTGCTCTTCCATATCTTGGAGTCGTTATAGTTTCAGTCTGTCTTAATGTTGTGGAATATGGATTTTCCTGAAATCCCAATCTCTTATTTTGAAAAATGAACTCAAAATTTTTGTACTGCTGTTATTAAATGTCCTTTTATTGGAAAAATCGTCCATTATTATTATTGGCAAAATAGTAAACAACAGAAGCTAAAGTGTTTACAAGAACTCATTACAATTGATTCACTAAATTCGAAATTATTATTTATTTTATAATAATAATAATATAATAAAATCAATAGATTTCAACAATTATACATAAGTTAAATGAAGATATTCGTGATATTTTTTGACTATTTGCTGTCGCCTTGTGAACTATGCAATAAATAATGGGATAAACAACCAACAATAGATCTCCGTAGTCCAAAAACGACCTTTTTGTTTTATTCCTTACTTTCCTCGTCACTTAATCTACTGAATGATTATAACATTAGACACGTGACTGACTTAAGGCTTATTCTTGCAGTAGACGCTTCATTAAAAAATAGGAACAGGTGACTGCTTTTAACTACTGCACTTTTCTTTACGATCTGATCCTCCCGGGGTTGATTAGCGCTTAAATTCCATAGATCCATCCCATTTCCACCTCCATAGGGTGGGGGAAAAGGAAGTTGCAGCACATTTCCGAAATTTCGCCGTTCAGCCCCCGAGTTGATTTGCGCAAATGTGCTTCATCTCTTTGGCCGCAGGGATAATCACTACTTAAGACACATAGGTTCTCTGAAAGGATTGGGGAAAAAAAAGAGTAAAATATCCCTTTGCGAAGATAGAAAAGCAAACGCGATCATTCCCTAATGTCTGCTCAGCGTCCAGGTGAACATTAAAAATCCTCTGTAATATTCGCCTATCACACAAAAGAGGTCATAAACGTAATTTACAGCTGCTTCTCATCCGGGCATTCCTCTCTTCTTTACAAGAACAAAGCAGGTTTTACAGACGTTAATACATGTCATCCAATCAAATCCCAAATGGTTTTCCTTCTAAGAGGACCCAAGTCATTTTTTTTTTATTTTTATTGTTGTCATTATTTGGATTTTGCTTTTTTTTATGATAATCACTAGGATATTATACTACAAGTAGAACCCGTAGTAATTCTACAGTTGGAAGTATATTTCTCCTAATCATAATTAAGTGACAATTCAGATTAAATAAGATCTTTTAATCATATTTAATTGAAAATTAAGTTAAATTAAAGTAAAACGCAAAAAAACTTAATTTTACTTAATTAATTACAAGCGCGTGAGCAGTCCCTTCGATGCGAACAGATTCAACCACTTTGTAGTTGTAGGAGGACACAATAACAAGGATCCAGGAGACGTCAATTTTTTTATGAAATTTTTTATTAAAACTAGACCATCCCCCGTGTACATGCGCTTGTTTTTCTATATCACATAGAATTTGGTTAAGTAAGAGTATTATTACAGTAAAATAACACCAAAGAACGCACATAACTAAACAAAACACAAATTCACTGAGCTATTTTTTGATATTTGTGCTGGAAATCGGGGACAGTACTGTTTCAAGGCTTATTGGCCTCTCTTCAGCCCGACCCGTCCAGCATACCTAGCTCACTGAAATGGGACGAAATACAAAAACGGACAAACATACAAAGCAATGACCCCTGAATTACAAAAACATCAAAATAAAATCAAGAATAAAAAAAGGGGTGGATAATTAATCCCCGCTAGCGTTTAGCTTAGCATCAAGGGATTAATTTATAACAAGATTAGTAATTAGACAAGAGATTTAACGTGCTCAGTGAATTTGTGTTTTGTTTAGTTATGTGCGTTCTTTGGTTTTATTTTACTGTAAAAATGTACTAACGCACGTTAAATCTCTTGTCTAAGAGTATTATATTTAAAATATTGCAATGTTTCAGCAATTATAGTTCTAATTGTCATTTTCGAATTACAAATAAACAAATAAACTATAAACAAAGAAATAAATAAACTATCTTGAGATTCAAAAAAAAAAAAAAAGGTTGAATACATTCATTATTGATGGGGGGAAAGGGGAAGGAAACATAAGTCAAAAAATAATATAAAGTGAGTTGTAGTTCCCTATGGCCTAATGGATAAGACGTCTCACTTCGAATCAGAAGGTTGCAGGTTCGATTCCCGTCGCGGACGTTTCATTGTAAATATTATTTCTATTTTCCAATCTCATAGGAAATTGCGCCGGACAGATAGAGAAATAAAAGATTTTAGATAGACTACTTTAACAGAAATCAACATGCTCATGCACCCCTCTACATCAGGATCTATCATTTGATACCATATTTACTCCTGTATCTCATGTGGTTCTGAAGAAAAGGACTTACAGACTCTTCCTTTTATAAATATGTACAGATGGGAAATGATCATAAATAAAAGAAAAAAAAATAAAAAATAAAAAAAAATGGAATATAAACAAGTTGAATTTAGAAACTCATATGAATCGCTAACTGCAGAAAGGCATCATGTCCAAGTTTTACGATTTTTTGTTTTTTTATTAAAATTGTGGCTAGGAACAAGACGCAACGTTTAATATAGAAAGGAAACACGTCCGCACAGTAGTATTGGCATGACAACGACTTCAATATTCTATTTACCGCAGAAGTGTATTAGGGTTTACTAAGTTTTTTGTCTCTCCTGTGAAATTGGCAAAATTGGACTTGTTTCCTTTCTGCAGTTAGCGATTCATATATCCTATTGCCTTTGACTTTCGTAGCTTTTAAACATTTACTGGATCTTCTTGGAACTTGGAATGCAGATTTATCGATAAAAGATAATTTAAACCTATGTTTGTAGTTTTCTCCATTTGAATTCCTGAGGAGAAATTTGTACGAGAAGATGCTAAACACTTCTATTGAAGAAACATTAGAAGTGAAATCGTTTTCTGACAAAAAAAAATTGACCTCAAAAATACATGACAATCCGTAACTTTTGCACATGCTTTGACTTGATTACAATTAACTGAATTTAGGCAATTTAATTAGTTTTCAACAAACGATTTACTTCAGGTTAGTGGTCCCATTCTACCAAAATTAATAAACATCTTCCTTATGATTACTTAGACCTTCTCTAAAACAGCTTGGAGTTATGTTGTTCACAGTGAGCAAATAAATGAACGGGCGGTTTTGGGCTTCTAGTTTCTTAGTTATTGGTTCTATATGTATCAAAGTCAATAGTGATCTTTTGATAACGATCTACAACTATCTGTAAAATTTAAGCTTTCTAAGGTGCATAATTTTCCACATGTATATTTCGACTTATTTTATTTCTTTATTTTTTATTCTAGCCCTTAATAATACACTAGTCCTCGACTTACGAACGGTTCTGACAGCTTAGTCGTTAGTCGAAAACGCGCAAAAAAGGAAAATTATATATGTCACCCACGAAATGAACAAGTAAACATTAAATTTCTTCTGAACAAATAGATACAGTAAATATTCTGTACGTAGATCTAAAATTAAACTGAGTAAATACTGTATTTTCAAACGAACACACTTGGTACGACTCTATTGTAGGAAACACCAGTTACGACTGTTGCTAAGAGAACAGAGAGCGGGGAATTGGTCTCCACCAACGACATCTGGTTCTGATAGACGGTTCTGAAAAAGTGCTGATGGGACGAACTATGCCGCTACGACAACGGTCCTGAAATACCTGTGTAGAAATTAAGTTTTTGTATGGTTTAAACATTTTCTGGATACATCCATTTTTTGAAAATATTCAGTTTTTTGATCTTTTGAAAATTTTTGTCCTAAGTGCGAATGTTCGTAAATCGGGGTCTATCTGTAAACCAAACCAAGTGGATATGATAAATTACAGTTTCATTAATCCTAGGGATTACTGGCATTTATTTCTTTGAAGTCCTGCTCTAATAGCTTGACAATATTTATTTTAAGTGCTAATTCAGGTGACAGCGAAGGAACACTTAATTAAAACAGAAACTTATTCCGATTCCTAAGTAGTGAAGTTAAGGTGGGGGAGTTTTTTTCCAATCTTTAATAATAGGATTAGTGTTCATCTATTGTGAGCACCTTTAAGCCCTGGGTCCGGATACGGACGCACCATCTACTGCTACGAGCGAAAATACAGTTTAGATAAAAAAAAAGAACTTTTTTTCTTTTACTTTCATTAAAACGCTTATGGCAGAATACAAATGACGCGTTCCTTCAAAAAAGTAAGCTTTAGAAGCTCTAACTTTTAATACCTTAAAATACTGTAATTTTATTACCAATTTACCTACCTGATTTCTTAATTAAATATTAATTTCAAAAAGATTCTGTGTAAGTCCTTTGGATTGTTCTTTTTTTAAGTGGATTCTTCAGAGATCCCTTGAAAGAGAAACTTTCATTACAAAAAATGTACCATTAATTGCCCTATAAAGAAATTTCATTAATTCTAAAAATAGTCCAACGGGAAGAAATGTCGTATCTCCAAGAACTAAGTAATAAAGTTAAGTCACGGCAGATGGGATAAAAATTGCTATTTTTCCGCTTTCTCAAATATTACAGCGTTATTTTAGCGAATTATTATGGCAATTAATTGAATATGTCGTGCCCGTGTTGAGAATGAAATCTAAAAAGCACTTAGCATCACAAATACACGAATGCTCTAATCGTTAGACTGTATTCTAGAAATCAAATAATGTGGACAAACAGAAACGTAAATTAAGGAGAAAAAAATTAAAATGGCAATAAATAAATAAAGGTTCTCATATCATGAGGTATCATGTCGGAATCTGGGACAGCTGTTTCAGCCTTAATAGGATTCTTCAGCCAGATTTACCCTCGATGGTAACTCAGAATGCGAGACAACCTTAAGGTTATCACTTCAGCTCCTCAAAGTGGTCCTCAACGAAATCAACATTTAAAGTGATAATCTCCAAAGCTTAGCCTAAATAGACAATAAAAAAAAAACCTCACTAAAAAAATTGGTGAGAAAACTCATGTGCCAACATTCCGATGGCCTCAATGATTTTTTTTAGCGCATTTAAATATTAATAAACATCAATGGGTGAGAGCAAGTATTTACTAAGAGACATCCTAGAACAGCTGTTTCTCCCTGTTTGGCGATCATCAGCAAGGAGTAGTCACCAGTAAACAGCGTGGTTTCGGTACAGAGGCTAATAGGAATAATAGTCGGAATTATTCCGAGCGTTTAATTTTTTTTTCACTTCTAATTGAAATCAATTGAAAAAACAATATTTCGGTTAATTTTGAAGTAGTTAAACTGTTATTATTCTATGAATCACTGAGGTTTTTCAGAGGATTTTAATACTTAGTAAAGCAATGAAAAACTTCGGTGTAGCGCGAGAATTTAGTAAATATAGAATTGAGTTGTGAAGCAGAAAAAGATCGAGAAGCACTGGTCTAATGCTTGTGTCATTTCATGATGGAATTTTTTGAAAAAATAGAGAATAATTCATAAAATGCATACGGGTGTGTGCTTCATCAAGATTACTCAAAAATTATTTACCCCTTAGAGCTGAAACTTTATTTGTAGGAGTTAAGTTTTTCGATCGAATGCAAGAAGTGTGGAAATCCAATGGCCAATAGATAAATAATTTAGGGGTAACGAAAAATAAAAAAGAAAAAACAAAACAAACATCGTTATACCTTACCTAATAACTAATTACTTTAGAAAGCTTAAATTTTAATATTAGATAGATATTACTTAATTTGAGTTCCAAATGATTCTCCTAAAGAATATTATCTTTAAGGTCAACTGTCATCATTACAGACTGCCGTTAAGTTACCGTATCATAACAATTCAACAACTAATCACCTGATAAATCTATATGTTTAATGGTAGATTGTGAATGTGTGTTGTGAAAGAGTTTTAGATCTTATCTTCCCGTATTTCAAAATAGGTGCGTCACTTTTGAAATATAATAATTTTCTTATTGTGTTTTTTTCTTTGCTGTGTTTACTTAACATCCGAAATCATTTTGAAAATATCTACTCGAAGGTTATATCCTTTTTGATTATTTTCTTCATGGACAGTTTTTACTCTCCCACCGTGAAATTCAGGATCTGGGCGTAGGGACGTAGTAGCCCCAATTAGGGCTGGCTCTGTCTAGAGTAAACATATGATTTACACTGGAATTTCCGTGAAAAAAAAAATATTTATATAAACACCTCTTAGTCTTCCTAGTATAAAAATCTGCTGTAATTCTACCATCTCAACATAGCATTTTGTGATTCTCTCTTAACATGACAGTAGACAAAGATCAGAAACACAAGGTATCATCTAATGTATGATACGGGAATAAGCCTCATTGGGTACCGTTTTGAGATTAAATATTTTTAAAATATAGATGAGTGCTAATGACAACTTACAAAATTCCAATGTAGAATGGAGAAATTACTATGTTGTGAAACTATAAAACAAAACGATACGGAAACTATATCATACTTTCTAGTGTTTTTTGTTTTTGTTTTTTCTTTAGTAGAAAACAGGAAGTGACTAATACCTATATTGAAGTGAAGGAGAGTGATTTTATGTAAATCATATCAGTTTAAAATTTTTTTTTTGAAGTTATTAAGAATATGCAAAATCTAAACCTATCTTTATTTATTGTAAGTAGACTAGATATTGATAATTTTCTTCCTTTTAGCTTTAAGTTTATGATGTCTTTGATATTGCTACATTTTTAAAATTCGAATCCAGTTAGCCATTCAGATAGTAGGGTACAGAGGCAAGGACTGACCAGAATGCCTTGCCCAGAACTCAAGCGAATCATTTTTTCTGTACAGAAATATAATAATTGGTAGTTCTATTGAAATGTGTATTGTTCTGTCCTCGGTAAACTGTCATTGTTATAATATAATCGAACAACCCCTGTCCGATGCGAACAATGTGTAAAATATAGATGTATTACTGCCACTTTCTTGGTTACCGAAGTAAAAGTAAAAGAGAATATTAATTCGAACTGATTAATAGTCTATACACGTGTACTGTGGTAACTGTTCATCACAATTAAACCCATACATCTGTTTATAAAAATTATTTATACAACTAAAATAAATCAATACATAACAACAAGTTTTTCCGTCGAGAGACTGTATTCTCAAGTAAGACTCGCTTATTTGAGAATACCGTCTTTCGACGGAGAAACTAGTTGTATTTATTTCTTTTAGTTGTATAAATAATTTTTTTAAACAGATGTATGGCTTTAATTGTGATGAACAATGATTAATAGTCTATTGTTAACATTATAAAAATCACTTTTATTATCAAATGCAAAGTAATGAGCAGCTTATAATATTCATTATTGCATTGATACCAGAATAAGCTGACGTCAGAGTTCCAAACAAAATTCGCGAAAAATCGCCTAATTCATTGCAGATCAAAACGAAAGAGGATTTATTAGAATAAAATCTATTTACTCTCATAATTTCCCCCATCGCGTATTTTCCCCACCCCAGTTTTTTTGGATTACAAAATTCAATTTTTATTTTTATCGCATAATTTCCCCACCTCTACTTCAACGCGTTTCCAACATGACTTTGACTGGCGGTCAACTCACGACGACGCGACAATGTACCGTTACTTCCGCATTTCTCTATCCCACGCTACTTTAGGGGAAGATTCCACCCCCACCCCGGTCAGTACAAGAGCAGACTCCTTCTGAATCAGTACAACAATTTCGAGTGTTTTGTGAAAACGTGAAGTTCGCGAATAAAGTTAAGTTCTCTATTAGCAGGCGGCTGATGCTGACGTCATGCGGTGAGCAGCTATAAAGATGGCGGGCTACGCTGCGTGAGTTACGAAATTACGTCACAGTCGCACACACACTTCCGTGTATGCCTACTGCTTAACTGTACTTTGAAGAAAAAACAAATGTTGAGATGTGATTTCTTATATTTTAAATGTTGCGTGTTAATAAAATTGTTGTTCATTACATTTCTTGCTTTAAAAATCAATATTTAACATGGTTTTCCTTACACTTTCACCATATTTTTTTTCCTCAAATTGAAAAACATCGCGTAATTTCCCCACCCACCCCTTTTTTTTGTCAAAATATTGATGAAAAAAAAGGGGAAATTATGCGAGTAAATACGGTATTAAGGAATATCTCCTTTTAAAGGCACTGGATAACTATTTATTTCATTTCTTTTTCGTTCGTACTCCGTTTTGCTATTGATTTTTGTTTTAACGTTATTTATTTTTCATTATTATTAATTTGTTGTATTTCTTTTTTTTTTCTTATAGGTAAGCGATTCTTATTCATATCTTTCAGAACTTGAACACAAGGAGCAAGGTATTTATAACTTTGTATTGTTTTCAAATTTCAGTTTATATAAAAAAAAATCCATGATCATGAAAATGTTTGTCGTAAAGAACTAATATTATGCTAAATATTTCCCAGCAAGAAAGTCATAATAAAAGTTATTAAATTTCTAAACTAAGGTCAGTGTTTACCTTATGGCTTTATTATAATGAAATAGACGGAGAGAGGTTTTTCATTTTTATTAAAAAAAGAAAGGTAGCGTTTCAGAATTTGTTATTTCAAAAGTGTTGGGCTCCATTTTCATACATTATTTTTTTTTTCCCCTCGCTATAAAAAATACGGTATTGTTTTTATAATTTTAACTTTTTTTCTCTCTCAAAGATCTTTTATTAAGAAAAGTATCTTGAATTGCTTTTCAATTTTTTTTTTTTTTGCTAGAACAGATATTACTTTAGACAAGTTATAAAAAAGATGAATTACGCAAATATTTCATTAGATTTTTTTTTCATAATTTTATATACAACCCCATTAGGAATATTAAATTCCCATCAACAGTTTGTAATTACAGTGGAGCACCATTTATACGTTTCTCGTTTATACGTTTTTTTCATTTATACGTTTTTTGAATGGTCCCGACAAAATTCAATGCGTACTAACGTTAAATAATTTAATTTATACTTTTTCCTGAAATCGCAAATTTTTATTTATAAGTTTTTTTCAAGAACTCAAGAAAAGAGAAAATGTACATTTCAACCTCAGATTCCCACCTGCCAATTGTCAAGTCTTAAAGGCGGTTCACATGGATCCGAAAATCGGATGGTCGGATCCACGAATCGGACGTATTCTCTTTCACATGGCCACGATTTGAATGTTACAAACGATTTGAATGTTACATGTCGTATAGACGACGTCGGAGAGAGTTTCGTGGCCATGAGAAAGAGAATATGAATCCCACCATCCGATTTTCGGATCCATGTGAAACGCCCTTTAGAAAAGGCACGCAGTATTAGAAAATTGCACTGAAAAACCTCTTACAAGTTTTCAACAAGCTTTGGCGGGTTTTAACACCATGCAAGAATACTTCGTTAGCAGTGATTTAAATGATAAAGTTAAGATGGCACTTTTAATTGTGCACAAAGAATTTTGTTCTGTGAATTCCAAAAAAGCCCTACAACCAAAAATAACAAAATATTTTGTAAAAGTTGAATGTATATGAATAGTAGTACTAGTTGTACATTAAATCCAAAATAAAAAGTTTTGTATTACATACCTCTTGTATTTCATTTTCATGTAATATTTTAATTTACCTCTGACTTTGTAGTGTTAGTTATTATGAAATTGTTCGTAACTTTCAGGAATTCCGTTTATACGTTTTTTCATTTATATGTTTTATTTCCTCAGTCCCTTGAGAAACGTATAAATGGTGCTCCACTGTATTTGTTCTACTTATGTTTTTCATTTAGAAATATAGCAATAAAAATAGCACTTTTAAGTATTACATACAAAGTACATTCAGGTTATTATACATTCGATTGTACATACATAAATGCCACGATGGGTTGACAATTTCAATATAAATTATTGTGATATAAATCGTAATCTAGATTTTTTAAGGATAGCTTGAAAGAAAATATTTACAATAGATTATAAAGATTTTTAGATAAAAGTATTATTTTTTTTTGTATTTTAGGTTGTTCTAAATTTCTTTTTTTTTTTTTTTTTTTCAATTGTGCAATATGTTGTTTATTAGCCATATTTTCAGTTCTTTTTTAACTACGGATGTTCGTGTATTGTTCAAAATGGCTTTATTTTTGCTTTATTAAAAGTATTCTCTAATATATAATTTCTATTTCTTAAGGAATAGCTATTATTTATTTCGAGGTAATTAAGTTAATATTGGAGATTAAAATTCCATCTTTTTTTTGTTTGTCTCTGTGTTGGTGAATTTAGAATAATAATTTTGAATAATTGTAAAGTAATTTCTGTTTCGGGTTCAATATACATATTTTTCTAATATTTTATCTGTGTTCCGGATTTTATCAAAATGTTTTTATAAAAGTTCTAATTATTCTCTATTAACACTAAGTACTATAAAATAACAAACATATAAGTGTTTTTATCCTATCAAAAACATTAGGAAGCCAATAACGTTAAAGAAAACAGATAATTATAAAAATATATTAACAATGCGCGTTAACAAAGCACTATTTTTCATATTCTTTTTTTGCATATATTTTTCATTTTGATTGATGCTTTGATACTTCAGGTTCGCAAGGTAGCCTATATAAGTACATATATAAACTTACTGGATTATTTAAGAATAATGCGGATTTTATATACTGTACTTCTCTCCAGTAAGAAAAATTATGTTATTATTTAGGACTTAGGGCATAATTAGGTTGTGTCGTTGTAAATTAGAAAGTTGGAATAATTTCGTATTCATTTTTTTTTTCTGCAGTGCTATTTCGATGGCGCAATCATCTTTTTCAAAATTTTTGTTTTTTTTTATGGGAAAATGTTTTGAGCTTAAATTTAAAAAAACAAAAAAAAAGCCGCGTTTTGATGCAAAATATCATCTGAAACATTTGTTTCTATTGTTTACCGCATTTTTAGTAGAATCTGTCTCTGCTTAAGATATAAGAAGATAGCTAGACAATGGGTGTTTTATAAGAATGTACAACTGTTACACCATATTTAATACTTGTGTTAAATATAGGAAGTCTTTAAATAATATAGATTACAAATGTAATGCCGCATTGGGCTCATCCAGTCCCATTGGTCAAGAATCGTTGGAGCCTAAACTTCCGCGCACCGAAAAGACTGAACGGTCTGTAGCGATACAGCTTTCACTTTTTTTTTAGTTTTTAAAGATGTAATATAAATATATAGACTCATTAAGTGACTAATCTAAGATGATTCAAAACATAGTACAGAAGATTTGTCATTTACTAATTTCTCTTAATAATTTCACTTAGTGGGCCCGGTAGCCGAGTGGTCAGGGTGCTTGGCTGCGGATTGGAGGTGGCGGGTTCAATTCCCGGCCTCGGCGGAGGGTGGGTATTCTTCCACTCTCCTTTCACCTCCAAACGGGTCCTAGGGTCTACCCAGCCCTCTGTAGAATGGGTACCGGGTTTCTTTCCCGGGAGTTAAAGGCGGGTGGGCGTCGGGCTGACCACCCGGCCCCAACTTCGTCCTGTTGGTCATGAAACGCTGGGAGCCTTACCTCCCGCGCACCCATAGGCCTGTTGTGGCGGGAAACTTTAACTGTTAATTTCACTTAACGAATTTGAAGTTATTTCAAAATTCCGTACGTCATTTGATAGAAATTAAAGTATGGTATAAATGCGAATTCTGAATTTGTCTTTTTTATTTGCTGAGGTTTGAAACAAGCACTGTTCCGACATAAACTGGAGTAATTCCTTGGTCGATACATAAAATCCGCCTTCCTAACAAATGTACTATAAAAGTTTCTGTAAGTCTGAATACATTGCCGTGAGTCAAGAATCATTTATTAATTTCTAAAGATTCCGAAATTACCAGAACAGCGAAGACTCTTAATTTCACTTTCTATTCTTTATAATTTCGTTACTCAGACAGCGCAGGAACAGCTCAGCCTC
Organism: Thereuonema tuberculata; assembly: GCA_023159025.1. Classification (NCBI taxonomy): domain Eukaryota; kingdom Metazoa; phylum Arthropoda; class Chilopoda; order Scutigeromorpha; family Scutigeridae; genus Thereuonema; species Thereuonema tuberculata. The sequence goes on along the minus strand of JAFIDM010003189.1, from coordinate 22,332,259 downwards.
CGGAAAAGAGCGGTCGTTCCTTATCGGCGTTCCCCGTAAATTTATCCCAGTTGTAAAATTTTATCCACTTATCAGATTGGCGCTGAAATTGTTTCATTATCTGTAAATTGGCTAAAGACGCTCCTTCGAAAACTCATTTCCCTGAATTGTACTAGAGAAAATAAGAAATTGGTGAAAAGTTACATTAATTGCGTCAAAATAAATGAAAACAAAATTCGAAGTTATTATTATTATTATTATTATTATACAGGACACTACAAAACAATGTGTATCACAGCTGCCAGTTCTTTAGCTGGTGTTGGCCTTCAAACGCATCGAATTCTTCCCAAGAATCTAGGATGTCGTAATGTATCGGCGCAAAATTATTATTATTATTATTATTATTATTATTATTATTATTATTATTATTATTATTATCTTTGAGAAATCAAACTATTGAGAATAGCAAAAAAAACAAAGAATCCGTAGGTTTTGATAATCTCAAAATCAGAAAAATCAAGGATAATAAAGAAATTTTTGCACATATAAGCATGTTGTTATTAAGGAAAATTATAGATTAAAAAAATATCCCGACAACTTATAAATTTCAAAAATTGTTCCTATTTTCAAAGAAAATGATATACTAAATTATATAAACTACAGATCAATTTCAATTCAGCCGATGATGAATAAAATTATTGAAAACTATATTTGTCTAGAAATTAATAATTATCTAAATAAATTTCAAATCATAAATTCAGAACAATATGCATACCAGAAAAACAAAGGTACGAATTAGTTATTTGAAAACTTCTCTAATAACATAAATAAAAATAAATTAATTCTTCTTATATCTATTGACCTAAGGAAAGCATTCGGTAGCATTGATACCAAAATACTGTTAAAAAAAACTGTAGTGTTGGAATCAGAGGATCACTACACGAAATTATTAAAGACTACTTTAAGAATAAAAACCGTGAAACTTGGATAATTCGAAGCTGAAGGGACCACTACAAAACAAGTTACATCTTTTAACTTTAATTTCAGGTCCACTGAATGCTTGAAAAGATTATTCTGTCAATAAGTAAATATTTATTCAGAAAGATCATGTTATGAAAGACTTAAAAACTATATGTATGTAAACAAAATAAGATTTATATTACATAAGCTGCAGTACATATTTACATTCAATACAGAAAATTATAGTTTTTCAAAAAATTGTGCAATGTCTGATTGTTTTGTAGACTTCAGTCGCTTAAGGTTAGCAAAATCATCAAGCATGTTTAGTGAACGGCAAACAACTTCACTTATGTTGGTTTGTCCTTCAATGTACCGACGAAATTCGGCGCTATCCCATACTCGTTGGCGATTTGGCGTTTCTTCTTCACACCCTTTTCCACCTCGCGAATGACGGTGATCTTTTCAGCGAAAGTTGAATTCTTGTATACGTGTGGTTTAATGAAAGACATGGTGACACTGACAGCAGGAAGCTCGAATGGCGTCTGAAGCGTCACGTGTCGAATGGCGTCACGTGTCGAACGGTGGCGGGAAGGGGATTTCAGTTGTCACGTGTCGAATTTCTTAACGATGAAACGCCGAAAAGTCGTTATGGTTCGAAATTTTTTATAAAAAACTTCGAATTAAGGAAGTTGAACTTCGAATTATCCACGATTTTTTAACATTGATTTAATAACAAATTCAAGGGACTAAGAGAAATCTTCGAATTAACCACGATTTCGAATTAAAGACGTTCGAATTATCCAAGTTGCACTGTACAAAAATTTTTGTTTCAATTGGCAATATTCACAGTGACATGAAAACTATCCCAAATGGAGTCCCTCAAGGTTCACAACTCGGTTCTTTGTTTTTCTTACTTTTTATCAACGACGTATTTCAGGTAATAAAATCATGTTACACATATTTATGCAGATGATATAATGGTCTATTCGAATGAGAACAGCACTACAGCACTCAGAGATAAATTACAAAAAGATTTAATTAGAATACAAAATTGGATGCATGACAACAGACTTCAGATAAATGAAGACAAAACAAAATTAATGTTGATATGTCCAAAAAAAGACAAATAACAGATAAGCCAAAAATCTTTATTCACCATCATAACTGTCTTCGTAACTCACCAGATGAATGTAAAAGCTGTTCAGAATTAAAGTATACAAAAAAAATTAAATATCTGGACTTTATGAAATGAAAAATGTTGTTGGAATCACATTAAAATGTTATACAAAAAGCTAAACTCGATTTTGTATAAATACTATATTACGTTGTGTTGTTGTATTATTCTTATTTAATTATTTTTGCTATTTTTAAATGTTTATCTTAATTTTGTCTTATTATTAATTTTGATTCTTAAACAGTTTTTACTTTTTTCCAACCTACCCATAACGTAAGCTGTATGCCATTAATATACTATTATATTAGATTTAGTGTTTTTCTATTATGTACTGTATAGTTTTTAACATTATTTAACCTTAGCACCTGTTGATGGGAGTCTGTAGCTCCTAACTGGACTTGATTGTAAAAGTAAAGCAATAAAAAAATATATTATTATTATTAAAGAAGGACCAAACACACACAATAAGTAAAAATAAATATAAACACTTCATTATAAAAACTTCATGACATGTTTCGAGGATCTTAATTCTCCTTCTCAGATGATAAACATAACATTAAGGAAAACTCTATGACTCCGAACATAATATTGAAGCCAGAAAAGAATTTCAACAAATCAATACAAAGTAATAATTCAATAGTTTACAGGAATTGTTACCAAATTAATAAAGATGTTGTGCAACATTATTATATGAACTATCAAAACAAATAGTAAATGATCATATTAAGTTATATTGTAGGGCATTAGTCACCGAAATTTCGGTGTTATAGCATCTCATTGTTTTTATTAACAAAGTCTTAGTGTTATTAAATGGAAACTGGTAACCTTTAATGATAAATCTACTCGTTTTATAAATGAAAGTTCTTTTAACTTCTCATATGATCAGCAAGGCTTACTTCAAAAAGGACTTAAATTTGATATTGGGAAAGAAGAGCTTAATATTTACAAAATTGCAACTAATATAGAATCGAAAGTGAGATTTCATGATAATAATGGTAAGAAGAAAGAAGTCAGAAGAAAAGTTGGCATGGAACTTAATAAATTCAAACAAACTAAATTCACACAGTGTGTTTTGAATCCCAGAGAAAACTTTGCACTAGGGGAATTGATAGATATTTCAAGAAATAAAGAGATCAAATTTGTTAATGCTGATAAAGGTGGAGCAATCGTGGCTTTGGATTCTAGACAGTACATTGAAATGTGCAATAGGTTTCTTATGGATACGGAAGGTATTGTTAAATCTAAAGTTAATGAACACTTAACATGCTTCAGAATTAATAAATGTATAAGACAATTAGCTAATGATGGTATTATCGATGAGGACCAATCGGATGATATTATTAATGTTAATAAAAAACTTCCTGCTTTCCGTGGGTTGCCAAAAAATCCATAAGGATAAAGAATATGGTATCTACAAAGTGAGGCCCATCATTGCATGTGGGGGTTCTGCTATCATGGGGGTATCTAAGCTATTGGTTAATGAGTTAAAGCAACTCAATTATATGTCCAAGTTCAGTGTAAGAAACAATATCAGTTTTCTAAATAAGTAAAAGGAAATTCAATGTAATACCAGTTCATTCATGGTTTCATTTGATGTCGTGGGGTTGTACACGGCACTTTCCCTTAATTTGATCAATGAGGCTATAGAGTATATTTTTAATTTAAACATTGATGATTACCTCAGGAAGGGTCTCACGGATATTTCTAAAATACAAAGATTAGTTGACACTATTTTTAAATTGCAATGGTTTAGTTTTAATGGTGGTGTATACTCACAAAATAAGGGTATATTCATGGGTCTTTCATCCTCAGCCATCCTGGCTGAAATAGTTATGAATTTTATTGAGATACAGCTATGGAACATTGACCTAATTAGTTTGCATATAAAATTCATGTGTAGGTACATAGATGATATTAGATAAAGCCGAGTTAAACAACATTCTAAAGATTTTTAATCAGATGTATAGTGATGTTCAATTCACATCTGAAACAGAGGTGGATTGCAAAATTTCTTTTTTGGATGTATTGATTATTAGGAATGATTCTTCATTTGATACTACTGTCTATCGCAAAAGCTCCAATGCAAACATCACTTTAAATTATATGGCAACTGGACCGTTATTGTACAAAACTAATGCTGTAAAAACAGCTGTTAATAGAGCTATCAAACTCTGTTCCAATGGCAAGCTACTATTCGAGGAATTGAATTTGATTAGAGGTATTTTCCAAAGCAACAACTACCCATTAGATTTTATTAATAGGATTATTCATAGGAGTTTACTTAAGAAAAGATCTCAAAATTCACAAATTAATGATAATGAAGGCAGAAGCGTGTGCCAGTTTGTTTCTATTCCATTTGAACATTGTCTTAGAAATAATCTTTCTCCCATACTAGGCCAAATTAATATCAAATTAGCCCATAAAACTAAGAATACATTAGGTAGGTTATTATGTCAAAATAAAGAACATGAACATGTACGTAATTTAGACAGAACTGATGTAGTTTATGGAATAAAATGTGCAGAAGGGGGTGATAAATGCCTATATATTGGCGAAACGAAACGCCGCGCCAGTTACAAATTCGTGTAAAGGAACACGAAAGGGCAGTCAGGAGGAAAAATAAGCGGTACCAAACAGCTCTGCATCATCAACAAACGGGACATACGCTACTCACCAATGAACCTATTGTTTATGCTAATGAGAAGGACACATATCTAAGAAAATTCATGGAGACTTTGTTAATAAAAACAATAAGATGCTATAACACATCATGTCTGATAATATTATTATTATGTTTGTGTGTTTCAAACCTTGGGTTTCCCCAGCAAAAACAATATGGCGGGTCAAGGACCAAAGCACATATTGCCAAGTGTAGTTAAGATTGTTTACTTCTTCTTCTTCTTCTTCTTCTTATTATTATTATTATGTTTGTATGTTTCAAACCTTGGGTTTCCCCAGCAAAAACAATATGGCGGGTCAAGGACCAAAGCACATACTGCCAAGTGTAAAGATGTGTGCAAGAATGATTAGGGATGTGTGCTTGTGTCCATAAATTTCCTAACTATGCGTGTAGTGTTGAGTACCACAGCCTTCTGCAGTTGTGCATAAGTGATTTTGTGAAGTCCTAGTGTGCTGAGACTGTGGTGCAATGTGTGAGGCACCAGACCAGTGGCAGACAGAACGATGGGAACAACACGTACCCGATCCTGCCTCCACTGCTTCTGGAGCTCGTGTGCTAGATCAGTGTATTTACTGATCTTGTCTGCGTGAGTTTTCTGCATGTTCTTGCTGATAGGCACTGCAATATCAATTAGATAGGTCTGTTTGTTGACCTTGTCAACAAGTGTGATGTCTGGTCTGTTGTGATGTATGGTTTTGTCTGTGTGAATGGGGCGGTCCCAGTATAGTTTATATAATACGCTTTGTGGTATGTACTTGTAGTACGGGACCGTGGTCTTAATAAGTGAATGTTTGTGTGCTAGTTGTTGATGAACGATCGACGCTACCTGATTGTGTCGGTGGAGGTAGTCTGTTTGAGAGAGAAGGGGACAGCCTGATATTACGTG
>JAFIDM010003189.1:22266539-22326570 GCA_023159025.1 Thereuonema tuberculata | reverse complement strand
TATTATTATTATTATTATTATTATTAATAATAATAGCAGTAGTATAAGATCGATTAGAAATGAAAATCAGAAACGTATCCTATCGATTAACAAACGATTCATTTATCCATCATTGAATTTAAAAAAAAAAATCATTGAATAACAATAATAAAAATAAATAAAGATTGTTATAGATAAACCAAGTAATTATAGCATTTGTAATACAATATAATCGTTATTGAGTCTTTGTATTTTGATACATAACAAACAAATCTGTGGAACGTCATGTCTCCATCTTCGTATTAAATGAAAGGGACCTAATGTAAATTATTTAGCTGGTTGAAATTAAAAGGAATAACGGATTAATCAAACACAACAGCATTGTGGGACATATCTGCTTTATTTCCCTTTTTTTATCCTTCCTTGACTATTTATTTATTTATTTATTTATTTATTATTTTTAGTCTAATTGGCTTTATTCAATAATCCTTTTTTTGAATCACTGTTAAGTCTATAGCTTCTTTCACTTCTAATACGGTAGTTGTACAACAAGATGAGTTTTACTTGAACTTACAAAGATACATATTGTAAATATATTTTAAATGAAATTACCTATCGTCCATACAGTAGAGTCGCGATAATCCGAGGTAATTGGGGCTGATGGTACCTCGGATTACACGGAAAAAAGAAAAAAAAACTGGAATTTTCAACTAAAACGAGACAAATTTAATTTATAATAGATATTAAAGTTACAGATACATTAACAATGTTACCTGGTTACATGAAAAGACTGTTTATAGGCATTTACAACTTTAAAAAACTTCCAAGGTCTTCTGCTTCACAGTAGAGCAACGCTTTTTAGCAGCGATGTCACGCCATCGTCTAAGTAGTAAAATGGAAAGCTATCACACTGACCCCTCAAATGACTTCTTGGAATCGTCGCCCTGCGTGACCTTGGACTAGCCTCACCTCGGATTACACGGAAGCTCGGATTACCGGGACTCGGATTACCGCGACTCTACTGTATATATCCATATTCCGTATGCTTCGCTTTGCAATGCATAGTAGAAACTGAGCTTGTAACATTGAGGACTCATTTCTAGGATTAAGGAAAGAGACCAAATAATAGTGTTCTTATTTTAAGTCAACCATCACGAAGCGTCATATTAAATATTACAGAAATCTGTTTAGCCGTTAAAGCAAAGATTTCAAGTTTTGAGAGATGGACAAAACAGAGGACAGAAATTATCCAATTGGAATAGTGAGACTGCATTCTCAATAATAAACAATGTACATATTAGAAATAGAAAATATTTCGTACCTTACAGATAAAAATCGCTGTAACTGAGCTATTAATTTTGTTTCAGCGAAAAACAGCGAAACGAAAAGCGTTCGCTTTAGGAATCTTTTTTTTTTAATTTCTGTAGAGAAATAGAAGAAAGCAGCAATTTCCTTACATGTTGCTTTTCTATCCTTTTAGGCTTGGTCTACACGAGCGTTGCCAGCGCCGCATTAGTTTAGCCCTCCGGCATTCTTATAGGGGCGAAATAAAGGAAAGTGCACCCTTTATCCGGAGGGATTGAGAGTTGCTAATATTCACCAACGGTCCGTGTAGACCAGCGCTGGCAACGCCGACCTTCTGGGCGTTGAAAATACTCGTGCAGACCGCATCTTTTACTTTCCGTAGAAATACTGGGATTTCGCTCGGTTCTACAAGAACATTGCTAAAGCCGCGTTTTCAACACTCTCATAGACCAGCACTTAAAATGTTGACTCTGCAAAACACGGAGTAAGCAATAAAGAATTGTCCCAAAGTTTAACAGGTCATAATATAAGAGTACCTCTACAAATTTTGTTTGTTTGTTTGTTTTTGTTTTTGTTTATTTTGAGAGAGCAGGTTGAGGAGTTACAATTGGCTTTTGCGCGAAGACGAAGGAATTGTTTTTACAAAATTGCTGGTTAGAGAAAGTAAAGTTGTAGGATTTTGTTTCAGGGAGGGACAAGTTAGGGAGCTGTTCTCCAACAAGCAAAAACAAGTCGTCACCAAAATAACAAAACGCAAAATACAAAAAAAATGAAAAGAAAAGAGGACCTACAATAAATACTGAGAAATTTCATGGAGGGCTTCATTCTCCATACGTCTACGTCGTGATGGATTACTTGAAACTGAAATAATAAGTAGTTTCCGTATGTGTTTATCTGTTTTAATTTGTTTCTTTTCAACTAATTTTATGATTTTTTGACTTGAATGCAAATTATTATAGAAAAAAAAAAGTTTGAATAAGATATTCCTGCCACGAATGGTAAAGAAATTCCTGAGCTTCCCAATTTACATTTTTATGTCTTTTGTAATCAGAATAACATTAGTCGAGGCTGTCACTGGAAATGAAACGTTCGCGATTTGTTTGAGTTTCGTCTTTTAAAGTTTAGATTTATATTTTCAATCTGTTTTTGACATCATTACAAACATTAGAATCCAACTGATGCAATTTATAGCACAGCAAATGATTTTTAGTTTTTAACTTCACAATTTTGCCGTTTCTTTACTCGAATCATTAGGAAAAAAATGTATTTTTGTTTTTTTATCCCTTCTAATAGATTTTTTTCCCCTGATCAATAGTTCTAAATGATTCGCTAACTTTAGCTAATGTTGACTGTCAAGTAAAATGCTAACTATGGAAGGAGGTGCGAAGTCTTTTTGTTTTCTTTATGCCTTCCGTAGTTACTGTTTTGTTGAAGCTTTAGGCACGTAAAATTTGCTATTACTTAGACTGGTTAGTTTAAAAGCTCTGTTTTATGCTACAGATAAATTCCTTTTGAGTCTAGCGGAACGCAGGCCAAGGATTTGATGCTTTTTCTATTATTGTGTATTTTTGGTGGTGTTTTGCTGTTGTGGGATCCCACTTCCGGGAGCGAGAGTGGATTTCTTATATGTTCGCACCTTCCGAGACTGTCATAGGCAGAGTTTGTCTGACTGATGAGTCCTAAAGAGGACGAAACGGCCGTCCCAGACTCTCCCCGGTGACAGCTGGAGGTACGAAATCTTTTTGGTTTCATTGTGCCTTAGCTTATATAGTTTACTATTTTGTTGAATTATTAGGCACGTAAAATTTGTTATTACTTTGATTGTCAAGTAGATTATCAAAGTTTAAAGAGAAAGTAACTTATTACTTACTGGGATTAAACAAATTTTTGTTGTCACTCACATTTAAAATTACTCTAAATATGTTTAGGTAAAGTTCTCGAGACCTACCTGAAGGAAATGTAGAAATGCTATGTAAAAGCCTTGTTTTTATTTGAAAATGATCTATACATACTGTATACACAAAAGGAAGAGTCTGTAAGTCCTTTTTTTTGGAACCACATGAGATACAGGAGTAAATGTGGTATCAAACTAAAGATTTTCTTGTGGAGGCGTGCTTGAGCATGTTGATTTTTGTTAAAAGTAATTTTAATAAAAAAAAAAAATTCATAATTTTTTTATTCATAAAATCGATGCCTCCTGGGTCGCTGTTCTTCTCCAAACAGATCCTAAGATCCACCTAGCCCTCTAGAATGGGTGCCGGGTTTCTTTCTGGGGAGATAGACTGACGATCTTCGGGCTGACCATCCGACCTCTGTGAATTGACGCACCCTGTTCATTGAAACGTTGGGAGCCTTACCTCCAGCGCCCCCATGGGCTCTCTTTGTGTCCCCGTGAGTTTTTAACTATACCTATATCAAAATATATTTTTATTTACCAGGAATACATCTCAGTCATCCATCGCATGGTGGGGACAGAGCATGTCACGATGGGGAAGGGGGCGATTTTGAAGGTTTTGGGGGGATCTGCAGATCAAAGTAATCATGCTCATGTTTGAAGTTGGATCGTAAGTGTGTATCGCACCAAATAAGGAAGTCAGTCAGTCGTTTTAGCGTGATAAATAAGGAAAAAGAAAAAAAAAAAATGGGCCTATTCAAGTTGAAAAGTAAGACTATTAAGAGTATTTTAATGCTCATTTTTTTAATATAGAGCATTTACCTGATCAACACTTTTTAAGTTGATGATCTCCGCTGCTTTACTAAAGTTCCTTAGTAATAACAACAAGGGCGTGATGCTTGGTTTATTTATGCTTTGTTTCTGGCCTTGTAAAAAATAAAATAATAAAGAAAAAAAGTTATCCGAGAGCTCATAAAACCTATCTACCATACAGTAAATTGTAATTATAAATAGTCTTGATTTTAGGGACATTTGCAACAATTTGTAAAGTGTTACGTCGGAGACAAAAATTAGTCCCAATTCCAAGTAGACGGTACCGTGAAGTTGTATCATGCAAATAAACTGTTTGAAGACCATGAATGTTATTTTAGTTTTCTTGTGTTAATTACGTAATAAATCTTTGAGTTGATTTGAGACAATTTTAGAACAGTTAAAATGAGGATAGATGACGTCATTTCAATAACTCGTTTAGAAATAAAGAATCGGAATCTATATTATAATTGCTACGAGAAGACAAACGATTCGACATGTTAAAGTTGCTTCAGTTTTATTCGATGAAGAACAGTTTTCTATCTTTTTATTTATTTATTTTGTATTTCCAAACAAATTAATATCCTTTTTTTAGTAACACGATCCACATCTTAATCTTCATTTAAAGGTTGGATGATTCAAGGTTTGAGGATTAGACAACGGCTCGCTTAACTACAAAATAAGTTCAGGCAGTCTTTCTCGGAGATAAAAGCAACTGTGCATTTAGCGACCACAGCCTACTTAGGTTTCTATCTTTTAGTTATAAATTACTTCCTACTTTTTCTCAAGGCTCACACGAGACCTATTTCGGAGACATATATACCTTCTCTTTTCATTTAGATCTGAGCCTCTTCTCTTTATACTCCTCAGGGTGTTTTCTGGCGACGATACATATTTTTTCCCTTCAAATCTTCAATTTACGGATGGGAAAGGAGTCCGTGTTATTTCTATTAATCACAATTCATCCATCCGTTCAACATATTCCTTCCATCTCCCTGTTCTCAATCCAGATTTCTCTGGATGATTTTTTTTTTTCCTGATCTTGTCAAATCTCATTTTTATTTAAGGGCTAAACGCACTTCTCCGTCTTCCGTTATGTTTCCGTAACGTAATTGCTTTAGTGACGTAGTGACGCATTCAGAGTCTCGAAAGACGTAACGGAGATCTTGAAATCGACGAACACAGCCGTTAAATTCATATAACATATGTTCGTCGATTTGAAGATATCCATTACATCTTTGAGACTCAATTCTGGTGACCTGAAAACGTAACTACGTCACTAATGCATTTACGTTATGGAAACAAAACGGAAGACGGAGAAGTACGTTTAGCCCTTTATCAATGATACTACGCAGAACATTCAATTTCACCTGTTCTAAGAAATAGTTCTTTCGGGTTTCTATACGTCTTTTTGTGAACAGATATTTTTATTTATTCTTCAATAGTCTGAAAGGACTAACCAGAAATTCTTGAACTTTATATTGTGGTACGCCTAAGTTCTTGAATAATGCAGTCGCTTGTAATATGAACTTAAAAATGTTAAACAGTGTTCAATCATTTTGCAATATACAGACTCTTGAGCAATTATGAGATACCAGGTGAAAGATCTCACAGACACTACTTCTGATCATAATTATTATCACGTAGTTCTGATTAACAGTGTAGGAAATTTATTTAACAATTTAGAAGTTTTTAAATTGAAAGCTTAAAAAAAAATGCATCTAATTAATAATCATTGTCTACTAATAACGACGACTAACTGCCAATGTTTTTATAACTTATTGCAATGACGTAACTTAAATATAGTTGATTAAATTGATATAATTCTTTCATTTTTATACAACATCCTGAATTTTCCGAAAAAGCTTCTCTCTTAGTTAGTTTAGCTAAACTCGTCGAATAGTTTAACTCCAAAGCACTAACTAACGGGAATTATAATATAAGATATTGAGATCGGGTGAGCTAGATGACCAAGGTTTACTCTCTTCTATCAATCCACTTTAAAGAAATTTCGTCATTTCAGTTTACGAGTAGGATGTAAATTGGATATCGTACAATTTCAATCCTATTTCAAATTTCGTCCAAAATATCCTCCTTAGATGGGGACTCTGCTTCTGAAACACCCTGTATTGTTGTGATTTCAATATGCGGTTGCTTCTCCGAAACGCTATAAAATTGAAGCGCGACTGATCTTCGGAGATATGTTCTCATTTCTTCTCCCCACTTTAAACGCACCATTAAAATCATAACAAGAAAAAGAATGGAAATAAATACTAATAAATGGTGCTTTCAGAGCCATTTTAATTTAAAAACTGGCCCATTGAGAGATAAATAATTCATAAAGCCGACCGTAATGGCGATGGCACACAGGTGTAAAATAATCTACGCTCCAGAAGCGATCAGAGGCGAATTTATGCGGTCCGTTATCAGCCGAGAGGATTTTGCATCGATCGGGGAAAAGATTTGAAATTAGCTGGGAACTAAATCACGCTTAAGCCTAATGATTAAAATGGCCTTTCGTACAAATGAAAGAAACTCATCAATTGAGAATCAGCGTAGACAAGAGGTTTTATACGAATTGGATGAAAAAAAAACCTTAATATTTAACTAGAAATCCAAATGATAAAAGATAAACATCGTCCTTAAAGAAACAAAATAAGAGAAAAGTATTTATATGTCGTTATTCTTATATATATATATATATAGTACCTGGGTTCGAATCCCGGCAATGGCTTGGCTGTTTCAATTTCCTTTCCTGTGTTGTTCGCCTCTTCTTTGCTTTCTCTTCAGTCTGACGTCATTCCTTAATGGCGTCCTGGGGCAGGCAACAGGAAACCACCCCAGTATCTTTCCCCAGGCATTTCTGGGAATTCCAAGTGAATTCCATAGAATTGGACCTGTCTTCGGACAGAATACTATGGATGGATGGATTTACCTTGTCACTCTTGATGATATTAATGCTGTAAAAAGATACAGACTTAGAGAAAAGTCAATCACAAAAGACTATCAAGTCTGTGAAATTAATGCGAATAGAGAATTACCAACTATTACTAGATAAAGAACTCAACATCTTAGAGGAATGAATATATGTATGTATGTATGTAGTGAAGGTGGGTGGCAGAAGCCAAGCACTGCGACCAGAGGTCTATTGTACTAGACCACGGAAATATGGACAGATGGAGAGAAAGACTCAGAAAGTATGGTGGGAGAAGTGCAGGGGAAACGGGAGAACCTCGAGAAAACCTGCCCAACGCGGATCGTCCACCATCACGAAACCCACATGAGAACCGAACTCGGGACTCAGAGGTGAGAGGCCGATGTCTTAGCAACAACGCCAACCGCGCGGCCAGGAATGAATATAAATAGAGGTGGAATAAGATCTTACCTACACTGCAGAAATTGTCCATAGATTGAACTTATCCCGGAACATTTCTTCAACTGTCCAGCCATACTGGCAGCCTTGCAGGACTTAGATGAATTTCCTTTTAAGGGAGAGCTTTATTCTAACAGGATCCAAGCGAATGTTAAAGCTGTATTGCGTGTGAACGGTTCTATCTGGAGGACACGACACCAGCCAACTAGATGGCTGCCCGTCGCTTCGCTCCGAAAGCTTCTCATAGAAAACAACATTTTTATTTCTTCAAAAAAAAAAAAAAAAAAAAAAGCATATTACATCAAATAAATTAAAACTAAAACTTAAAACAAAAAAAGAAATTAAGGTTCAAATTCTAAAGAATATACGCATTATAATATTGAAATATTGACATGACCATGCCACGATACTCCTGATGCCTGGAAACGCACGTGCGAACTGCAATTATTGCTGATGTACGCGCACACGCTATTTTTTTTAATAATATAGATTATAGAATTTTATTGGATCAGTATAGATTTTAAACATGTGGAAGATTTAGGTGTTTTAGGGATCTTATGAACAGAGGAAATGCTTTACAGTGGAGATTAGATTCGATGCTACAGACAGAAATTACTTCAAATTGACAAAAACATTAATCTCACTTCATATCCAGAACGATTAAAAGCCCTGCTGTAGTAAGTAAGAGACACGAACTGTAGTGATGTCGGGAGCAGAATGCTGGGCATTATCCCGAAGAAGTGAAAAGATACTGACGTGTTTGAAAGCACAATACTTCGCAGAATTTATTGACCTGTGTTGAAGAAAAACGTACGGAGAAGCAATAAAGAGTTACACGACCCGTTTAAAGATCCAAGTCTCAGTAGTTGCTTTTATAGCAAGAGTACGTTACGACAGAAATGTGTAAAGAAAGGCAGAGATGCTTTTGCCTAGGAGAAAAAATGTTTATATCACCTGAGGGACAAAAGGAGGTTTGGAAAACCAAATCCTCGCTGGAGAGAGGAGGTAGGAAAGATGTTAGGAATTAGAAATGGTTATCAGGGCCATAGATAAAGAAAAATGGAGATGTCTTTTGAAGTAGACTTTACAGAGTTATACGAGGATTATGAACATGATTATAGAATTTTATAAACATAAAAAAAAAAATCACACCAGGAATCTTAAACGTAAGAAATATATATAACTGAGTGCTGTACAGATACCTTTGCTTCTCACTAAGTCAAGGAGACTGTATTCGATACAAAATATCTGATTTACCTGAGCGCTATGTATTAAGGTAAAGTATTGAATTTCCTCAAAGCCTATACATGTTGTAAATACTAGAACATCATTACATACAAAATATCTTCTTTAATACTCTTAAACAATATTTCATTTCTTTGAACTTCTTCAGGTTTTAGTTGAGGAAAAGAAAAGTTTTCTCTTTCCTCTAATACTTCATAATTCGTTATGAATACAAACTTTTAAAAATTTACAATAATACCAATAAAATATTAATTGACATCGTGCTTAGTGAACACGATTTTCTAATAATTCTCTAATATTTTAGAAAAAAATTAAATTTTTTCAAAATTCTACCCATAAATGTGATTGTAATCTTCAAATTTAGATTGCCTTTTAATTATAAATCAAAATTGATAAATTTCTTTTTTTCTTTTTTTTTCTTTTTCAGAAATCGTTTCAATATAGTCTGATATAGAGACTATATAAAAAGAATACAGTACTTTTTTTTTTGTTCTAGTGGGAAAAAAAAACCCATAATATTTCTTATCTCTTTATTCCTGTGTCTTTCATTCATTAATTTATTTTTTAGGGAAAAGTAATTTTTTTTTCGTCAATTTAAGTATTCTGTCTTGTTGTAAATGTTTTCTTGTTTAGATTTTCATCAGCTTGAAAAAGACTCGTAAAATACACGAATTTTCTCGGAGATTCTTGAATACTCGGATTGAAATTTATAAAAATTTTAGAAACGGACGTTTACATAATTTTTACTTTCTTCCAAAATGTCGGGAGAAATAAAAATTATGTTAGGCAATGAGGCTGACTCGTGTCCATTCCGGCATGGATATGGCTTTCTTGTTCTTCTGCATTTCGTCCATTTCTAGGTGTAATGTGATCTACCTCCTATGGCTTATCCAGGGTAACGATTCTTTGGCTAAATAGTTCACAGTATCTGTCATTTGATGAAGCCAAAAGCATAAGTGACAAAGAGTTCGGGCATTCGGGTAAAAAAAAATAATGAAAAAAAATCTTTCAACAGTAAATGTTAATGCTCCAAATATTCCAAAAATCAATAGAAATATGCAAAATGCACCAAATTTACTATTAAAATTGTTTTGCATTAAATGCAAGATAAAGAACGGTGGAAAATTAATTTTCCAAATACAGTCATCTCTCGACTTACGTCCGCTCGAAGATACGTCCGTGATCCAATAAGGGAATAAATAACAATTTCGATCATACTTTCGAACAAGACGCAAGCGAGCGCAAAGTAAAAAGATTTCTATTTAGGAACAATGTATCATGCGCAATGGTAACAGCGCATTCAGCGGCAACTTCCCTCGGCAGTCGGCAATCGACTAAATCTTTGTCTGTCTATTGTTAAATATTTCGCGATATTTTGTGCAACGTGGCTTCTACACGCCCTATTAAAAAAACCTAGTGATAAATCGCAGAAAAAAGACGAGCAATTTGATCTTGAAACGAAGTTGCAAATAGTAAAGCAATGTGAAGTTGGGTAAGCCCGTCAGTGTGATCGCACATGACTTCGGATGGTTTCATTTTACTGTGACGACCATTTTGAAAACTAAGGATAAAATCTTAGAGGCTGTGAAAGGATCTGCTTCCATTAAATCAACGATAGTGACGAAGCACCAATTAAGTCCCTTTCTAATCTAAAACTACTAAGTTCAGCAACAGTCTTGGTGAATATTACGGTCTCTTTTTCTCTCTTTCATCATTACTTCTTTTTTATCAATAATAATTATTAATAATCCACTATCAGTGTTTATGACAGTATACAGTAAAACCCCGTTATTACGCTCGTCAAGGGACCGTGACCTACAAGCGTAATAAGCGGGATAGCGCTATAAACGGGGAATGATTTATATGATGGGGAAACATTTAGACACCATTTTACAGGAAAGATACTTGATTCTGAAATAGATATAGTGCAAATGTGAGCTTATTTCCTATTAAAAAAATCTTTGATTGTGGTTTGCCGTGTGTGTATGCTACTGTTATAAATTATGACATTTTCAATGCGGTTCAAGAAACTATTAACATCAATTGATACTCCACTAGGAGCAATACAAATATATTTTCGGAGCAGTTTCAGTGCACTGCCCGCTATTTCACGCGCCTTTTCTTGAATGATTGGGTCACTTAATGGCACTGATGCATCACGGGACTGATGAATCCATTCAATTGGAATTTCCTCGGCATCTTCACATTTTCCACACTACTTTTTTACGTTTGCAACCATCCTTCGCTGAATTGATAATTCCATTCTTATTTTTTATTATTGTTCTCAGACTGGATCAGGGAATTCTTAGATTCTGCGAAAACCTTCTGATTTAGTGTAGAATTCTCGTCGTACTTACGAAGAATTTGCAATTTTTCACTTATAGAAAGGGATTTCCGCTTCAAAGAGTTCGAAGATTCCCTCCTACCAGGGAAAGAAAAGAATCGTTACAGTGTTACATTTCTTTTCGATACAAAATTTCCGATATAAAAAAGCGCTACAAGCGGGATTTGAAGCGTTATAAGAGGGTAAAAGTATAGAGAGTTACATAGAAAATTCCAGGGACCGTACAAAAGGAGCGTTAAGAACGGGATAGTGCTATAAGCGGGAGCGTAATAACGGGGTTTTACTGTACTAATTATTAAGGCTGAGTCCCTAACCTGTATAACTCTGTCGATATATTGTATCGACTTATGTCCGTTCGACTTACGTGCTGCCGGATGGAAGCGAACCTGAATGTAAGTCGAGGGATGACTGTACGTATCTCTTTCTCTCTTTCATTCTATTTCATTGGGTACTTTTTTTTTTCTTGAGATGAAATAAATTAAGTCACAAGAACTACTTTATATAAATTTAAAATTATCTATTTTTCATAAATTCCTTTTGAAAATAAAATAAAATCCTAAAGGAAAATCTAGCTTTCTGCTTCGCCAAATCTTGCTGTACTTATTATTTATGTTATTGTAACCTACGAGTAAACGCTCGTCAACATCTGTTATCAAATGTATATTGAGATTTTTTATTTCTCCGCCTTAACATGTAATAAAAGAAATTTTCATAATCCTTGAGAAAAGAATGAAGAGAAACATTCACAAAAAAATTAAAAAAAAAATCCCTTTCAAACAAAACCTTCATTTTAAAGTCTAGTTATTATTGTCGATTTGGAACAGATTCCATTTCCCCGATTCGTGTTTTGTCAATTACCTAACGGTGACATCAGAGTCTTCCCACTGTGTCCATCCAAAATTATTCATCGTGAAACGAATAATAAGGGGATAAAAAAACGAAAGTCGTGATTTGCTTGGCGCAAAACTGGAGAAGAATTTCCGGTGGCTCGGGCCTAATTCCGTCTTTTAAAAGTCAAGTTGTTCCCATCCCTGCCATTGAAATTGTAAGAGATAATTAGATATTGGCGAAATGCCTTTGTGTTGTTTGGCCAATGATGTAACAGTGTGGATGCGTTCAAGCATTTAAAAATACACAAAAGACAAGCGATTAACAAAAGCGATCTCATTGCCCTGAGCTAATCTGGCCACGGATATAATTTTCTCATCTGAGAACAAAATCCGAAATTTGGAGGAAATTTAAAGTAGGGGATCGAGACAGTTATTCGTAATTTGTTTTGAAACCGAAGTAATAAGAACCGGATGTAAAAAAAAAAAGGCCTTATTAAAATAGCTTTCGGAGTTTTATTACTCAAGGAGTTATCTTTCTTTTATTTTAAAATAGATGCCTTGTGAAATGTTTCCGGTCGAATTAGAATCGATATCGAAATCCGTGGTTCCTAAGCTTTGTCGTCTCAAGGCCTCTTGTCTTCGTATGGTTAAGAAATCTCATCACCGTTCCCTTTTTACTCAAAAAATAAAAATTAAATGTACAGATTTTATTATCTTACTTTTTTTTTTTAAGTTGCTTTATAAATTAATTGCATCTGTGTAAACATAAGATTTTTTTTCTTCTTATGATGGTCGGAAGTGGTGCCGCAAAAGAAAAAATAAATAATAAAAAACTCACTAATGAAAATATTAATGAGACAATTCATGTGCCAGTAGTCCGCCGGCCTCAATGGATTTTTAAAGCGTAAAAAATTCAATCTGCCCATTGAATTATTAAGAAACAACAGTGGATGAGATCAAATTGTTTACCAAGTGACATCCTGGAACAGCTGTTTCACGCTCTATGGCCATCAGCTAGGTGATCATCATCGTTGTTTACTGGTGCTCCTGGCTGATGATCGCCAAAGAGTGTGAAACAGCTGTTCAAGGATGTCACTTGGTAAGCAATTAGATCTCACTCATTGTTGTTTATTTTTTTTTTTTAGTTTAGCGCATCTGTTCGTCTTAAACAACAATGCTTTAGTTAATATAGCGATAGAATTTCTGGCTCTGTAAATAGCACTGTAAACACTCATAACATAACCGCTAGATGACACTACTGTTGTACAAACTCTTGAAAGTAATTTTGAAACAAGATGCAAATAAAAGAAACTTTAAATTTGAAAATTTGAAAATTTAAAATTCAGTTTTTTTTTTTTATTATTATTCTTTTTATTTCTTTTTTGAGCCATTGAAAGATATTAGGTTTGAGAAGCACTGCTTTAACAACTATGATAAATAATAATAAAGTAAAAAACAAAAATGAATTCACATAAATAGGGATCCACTGAGCTGTTTTTAGTATTTTTGATACCGGGAATCCAGGACAGCTGTTCTGGTTTCCTAACCATCGTCAGCAGGATTAGCCCAGTATCTACAGCACAGTGATCTCAAAAGATATATAAAGAAAACATAATTCAACAAAACAATGGTCCTCCACATTAAAAACAGCAATATATAAATTAAGAATTAAAAAGGCCAATCAATCAATCCCCGCTAGCAGACGCTTATCTGATAAAGGTTTAATTGTTGAGAAAAAAAGTGCATAACTTATAACAACATGCGTAATTACTAAACATGAATCCTATTTATGTAGTTCATGTTTTTTTTATTGTGATGTTTTTATATTTTATGCACTTAAGATTTGATGTTATTGTTCAGTTTAGCTACTTAACGGTCTGTAGTTAAAAAAAAATAGCGTGGTTGGTTAACTTTAATAACAATCTTTTCCTTTTTTTGAAATACATTAACGAACTTTCAGTTAAGGCCAAGTCACACGGAAGAGGTTTCTGTGTGAGTTTTCTGCCTTTGTTTTATGTTTTGTGTTTCTGTCACAGAAATAAGTTGAGTAGATGATAAGAGAAAAGGGTAGGAATACTGTATGTGATTGGTGCTGCTTTTTTTTTTTTATCCAAAGAACCAATCAGCGACGAGATCGAATGTTTTGGCGCCATTTCTTTCTACACTGGATCGATAGCGTGTGATGATCTAACTTTATTAAGGCTAAATCACACGGAAGAAGTTTCTGTGTTACTTTTCTGTCTTTGGTTTATTCCTTGCGTTTCTGTCACTGAAAAAAAATTGAGTTCCGTACAGAGAAGTGAAACGGGAAGGAATACTGCGCGCGATTGGTGCTGCTTTTTATACAAAAAGAACCAACCACGACGAGATCCAACATTTTGGCGATATCTCCGACTAGAATTCACAGGTCCTTATCAAAATTTTGGTAAGGAAAATTAATGAACAATCAATTAAAGTTTCAATAGCTTTTCTATTCCATGATATTTTAAAAATGGCGCAAACTTCGTTGCCGTCCATGTTGTGGCGTGACGTCATCACTCCGAAAGCGCGTGATTGGCTGTTGTTAATGAGAAGAGACAGAAAAATAGAACAAATCACACGATAACCTTTATTCAGTATTACTGAGTCTGATAAAAACTAACAGAGAAATTTCTTCTTCCGTGAGATTTGATCTTTTCCAATTCTGCCAACGAAAACACAGAGAGAAGCAAATCACACGGTAACATTCTCTAAGTGACTATCCGTGTATCTTGGTTATTGCGAAGGTTTACAAGAAGCAACCTTCTGTAAATTGCGATTATAATAAAATAAACGATACAACACTATGAGGGCAAATACGTCTAAATTTCTCGCTCAGGAAAATCGAAGATACTATCTATTGAAATTGAAATATACAATTAGATATTAATAGACAGGAAATTTAGATACAGTATCTACAGTAAAAATAATTTTGTTATTATTATCTCAATCGTGACAATGATGGAAAAAATTTAGAAAAAAAAAAAAGCTTAAAGAAATTAGATTCAGAAGCTAACGATAAATAAAAAAATTCAAGGCATTTTTTTTGAATTTATAAAGCTTTTTTTCTTACATCTGGTTCTTATTACTTGTTTTCAAAATAAATCACTCTAAATCTTAATTGCAATTAATTTACAATGGCTGCTTTACATGTGTTTGAAAACCTGCCCCAAACCGGCTAATTGCTGGGAAACCAATCAATTGCATAGTTGTTAGAAAACCTGCCACTTTGTGTAAAGCAAGCAAGTTTAGAAGCAACTCGACATAAGTGCGCCTAGCGACGAGAAGTTTATTTGAAAAACTGCAATAGTGATAACTTCACCCTAGAATCTGAACATGCTGTGTTCATGGTTTCCATTCATGTGCCACTTTCTCTTCTTTCGGGACCTTTTTCCCTTTTTATTTATCAGTGCTGTAAGAGGAGTTGAGAATTAATACAGTATCAAAACCACTGTAAAACCAACTTCTTCATCGCTTCGACGGCACGGCATTTTAAATTGCGATATCAACGAGAGCAAAACGAGACTTGCCCCTGGAAGTTTACTTCCTTGTGTAAAGCGTCGCCAATTTCGCCAAGCTGCAACTGGCAAATGACAAGTTTTCGAGCACGTGTAAATAAGCCATAAGACAGCTTCAAACTCACGAACAACAGTTGCAGATCCCCACTTATCATCAATTGAGTTTACTTTGTCATATTTTATTGATTTTTTGTTTAGGTTAATTCGGCTGATTGATCCATAATGGTTAAAAAAGTTATTCCTATGTATTTTCCACAGTTCCTTCTTTTAAAATTCGATAATATCCATCTCGGATATTATCCAGTTAAATTGACTGATGTAGACTATTCGTCAGAATTTTCCTATTTTTCAATACGTTTTGGAAACAAGTTCCGATATAAAAAAAAAAAAAGGAAATCTCTTACAGCTGAACAAATCGAACAATCTTTTGCAAAATTATTCTGTTACTGCTTAATCTTACGGGAACATAGAAACAAGAATGTGATTGAATAAAGATTAGTAACAGATGTTTTTGGTGATTAATGTCTTAACAATTATGTCAAGGCCATTTTGCTACATGTTCCTTCACCAACTTCCTCGTCATTGCACAACCAAATGTAAACATTTTATTTAGAAGAGATAGGATCCCGTGACAACTTGCCTCTTCTATACTTCTAATTGAACAATTTTCAATAATTTTCTGCAAGCTAATTGCATTATTTTAATCATTGATTAGATATTACAACTATTACCAATGTATTATCGTAATTTTCAGTTAGAATAAATAAATATGGTGGTATAATAACCGCCATATTTACTTATTCTCAGTGGCGGCTCGCGTATAGGCACTGTGGAACTGCAGCATTCCCTATTTCCATTTGTTATTATAGATAATATTTAATATAATGAGTCCTTTTTTCTTTAATTCTTTCTTTTTACTTGTACAATATATAATCCTTAAGCTTAATGTCAGTAACCCTCCCCCAGTTTATGAAAAAGATACAAAATCTTTGTATGGAACTATGAAGCTTCACAGTTACAGCGGCGTGGGGTTTGCTTGTTGTGCGCATGCGCACGTAGGAAGCTACACGCGAGGCTAGAAGGGGGAGAGATCACTGTCTTTTCCATAGGGTTGATCCTGATGTGCTACGAAGCTACACGCGAGACTGGAAGGGGGAAAGATCACTGTCTATTCCGCAGTGCCGATCCTGGCGTGCTGGTGGTTGTTTTTATACATGTTTGTTTCCTTTTACACAATTTTAAAACAAATGCTAAATATTTTCTGGAGCAGCACCCCCACTAATTTTAGCTTCGAGCCGCCACTGCTTATTCTAATAAAAATTTCGAGCTAAAAATAATGAAATACTGCAATGTCACAGAGAAGCGTCAGAAATTTCAAAACTTAGATGCAGTCTTCATATTAAATATCAATTTCATCGAATGGTACTTCCATTATCAGTATCTCTTATGTAGTTTTCCAGATCTGTCTGTCTTTGTGTATCGTAACGCTCTCCCCCTGCATTTAGAAAATAATTTTAATTTCCTGTGAAAATAGAAATAATTTCTTCAATAAAGCGTCCACGACAGAAATCGAACCTGCAATATTCTGATCCGAAGTCAGACGCCTTATCCATTTGACTACATTCAAGCTATTTGTTAAATTATTTTTTAGATATTCTTCATCCATCCAACCATTTTACTAAATGTAAATAATATTATCTCCTATACAGTTTTCCAGATTTGTCTGTCTGTAGTGTAACGTAACGCACTCCCCCTGTGTTTAACGGAGAAGCCCTGTAAATCTCACGTGTACGACAGGGCAGATCTATCTGTGTGTGTCCGCATTCGCAATCATGGGAGGATTTTTTTGAGCGAGGCGGTATTTTCTCATGGCCAGCTTTATGTTGCATTGTTGCAACAGAGACAACATCAAAGACTCATAAAAAAAAAAAACCGACGGTCAAGGTCATTTGCTAAATTATGCTAGAATTTTCACTCGCAATATGACTTATAATCAAGCCTTCCAATGAACAGATTCGCTTACGTTCCTAGCAGTGCATTCATTTTAATTTGCTATCAGTCATGTACATGACGAGTAAATGCTCTGTCTAGACTAAACATTGTTATCTCGTCATTGTTGACGGGACGTATATGCTGGTACTTTATAAGCAAACAGTATCATTGCTTTGTTATCTCCGATCGAATGGAAGCGTGACATCACAGTAAGATGAATTCATCCTTCCTGCGACAAGTCACGACGTGTCACGCTCGATCTAAACCTCCCTCTTCCTCTTAACAAGATGCTATTAATGAGAGGTTCCCATTTTGGGATTTTTATTATATGATAATTGCCTGACAATTACATATGCTTGTAAATCATTGTCATAAAAGGCAGAGGATAGGTTTAGGATTGTAACAGTTATATCATTGGCAGGAGCTAAAAGATGTGTCCTGGAATATACACTTATATCTTTACTTAATTTCGAAATAAAGGAAACGATGCTGCCAAAGGGTAATATTTGTTTCGCAAACAGCGTTTTTGTTTGTTTAGTGAGGCATTGCTCCCTCTTTGATAGAATCACTACGTATTCTTGTAAGCTATAATTTAAATGAACTGAATTCCGTTCCATTTATTGCAATTAGAAACTAGAAAGTTCGGTTTTCATAAATTGGCGTTTTTATTCTAATCTATGCTACTTTTTTTTTCTTTTTTTTTTTAAACTACTCTCTGAATTATATTTGAGTAGAAGAGCAGAACACGCCATCAAATACGCAATTTCAATCTGAGAGTTGACATGAGTAGCAAATGTTGCCACATTGATCCTGAGTTTCTTCTAAAGAGAATTTTAAGTAAATAGAGAAATGTAATATGTGCAGTAAAGTGGTCTACATATGAATGTAATGTGTGGTTGTGTTTGTTTTTTGTTTTTTTTGAGAGATTTAAAGGACCCTAGAGCTAGCCCTTCAAATCGTAGTCCTTAGGGTTTAGTACAAACTCTATTAAAGATCCTATAGACAGCCGACAGGAAACAAAAGAGATAAAGAATGAGATAAGCTCAGAAAGAAAGGGAACATCTATGTCGATCCCCTCAATCTAGTTTCAGGTAGAGCCAAATTAGTAGGTACCGCCTGGACAGCACGGTTGTCTGGATGGCTTACATAATAAGTGATAATAATACATTATGATGTAAACAGTAGACATTTAGTAACTAACTAGTGTGACTTATTTCTAATGCTGATATTCCCCCTTGGAATTGCAAAATATTAGCATTCAAGAAGGACATATCATTTTCGATAAAATATATTTGGGTTGGCGAATAAGTTCGTTCGATTGTATCTAACAGTTTTATTTAATTAAAAAAAATTATAATAACAATAGATTAATCAATTATGTATTCTCCGTTACTGTTTACGACCTCCTCCCACCTCAAAATTGATTAATCTATTGTTGTTATAATTTTTTTAATTAAATAAAACTGTTAGATAAAACCGAACGAACTTATTCGCCAACCCAATATAATCTCTACCTGAGTGAAAGAAAAGTTTTTGGAAAACTTTGGTTTCTAGTTCTTAACATTTTCGTAAGACACCCAAACAAGTTTCAGAAGTATTTTGAAAATTTACTTCGTTATTTATTATTGTAGTTTATATCAGATTCTTGAATGAAAAAAAAAAATCCTTAACTTTTGAAACTAAAATTCTAGCATTCTTTGAAATTTAATCAGTCAAATGTGCCGCCTTTACTTTGTCTATTTCTCTAAAGTATGTGGAATCCAGTATTCAAAACAACACAAACAGCCCATCTTAATTTAGACTACCTGGAAATTTAACGTCGAATCTACGTTTTCTTTTTAATTTTTTTCTCTTACTATTTTTTTGTTTTTAATTCCATCCTATCTATTCTTTACATCGTTCCGCGATTGCTTTTAGAAAGTCAAAATATGATAATGCTTTTTGGTCACCCTGTAATTACTTTGTCCTAAGAATTCTGTCAATGCAGACAACTATTATGCGACTGTAAAACGAGCTGCAATGACTCGAGTGTCACACGCGGAATGGGTTTTCATCTCTCTGACCGTAAAACAAACGTACATCGTAACCGGTGTTTAGCGTGCAAATTTGATTATGCCTAATGCCGGTCTTAACCACAGCCAAGGTGCGGCGTCTGCCTTTTCTTTATTGTTCCGATGACTCTTGATCTTCGTAATCCGGTGAGACTTGTAGAAGAATGCTTCGACACCTGAAATATTTGGCTTTGACCTCGTCCAAATGAATACGTTCACAGCGGTGTTCATAACACTCAGTAATTATAAGCTTAAACAGATGGTAACTTTAATGTAGAGTTGAACTCAATGGAAAAAAAGGATTCGTGGAGTTAATTGTCATTGTAATCGTTAAATTATACAAATATTTCTAGGATATTAAAGATCATAGAGATTTCGGTAAGAAAAGATTTACAAAAAATAAATTAAGAAATTAGAATAAAAAACTCCATCTTCGGATAAATTTCATTTTATTAATGGTGATATTTCGCGGAAATACCATCTTTCCGCTTTTTCAAACCTTTTTTAAATAACAAAGAGCAACGTCCACTACATTCACTGGTATGCACAATACAGACATATTATGTTACAATAATGAAAGACTTTTAACAAAATCAATTATTAATGATTATTATCAATGTATCAAAAATAGTTTAACACAACCAATAGTTACTAACAATGTATTATAATTATTATCAAAAACAGTTTAACACAACCAATTATTACTAACAATGTATTATAATTATTAGTTCACTGAAATTTCTCTCTTTGGTTTTTTACTATGTCCTGGAAATAGGATAGGGTGTTTGGGTTTACCATGTACCTTTGTCTTTATTTTTTTCATATTAAAATTTATTCGAACTTTTTGTGGATGATTAGTAATGGACATTTAAATCATACACTTTGTAACTGCGAATAAGCTCATAATTTTCGGTAAAAATTAAACACTTTCTTTATTTTCCGTCTATATTTCATCTTTTTGTTTAATTTTTACAGTGTTTAATTTTTACAGAAGATTGTGGTCTGTGTATTCGATATTTCAGTTGATTTAAGAAGCTCATGATTTGTTCAGAGTGCTAATTCTGTCAGTTTTACGAGACAGAATTCATTTATTTTATTTATGGATTTATTCTAAAGAAAAAAAAAAGAATTTTACGAACTCTATTGAAGAAAGAAATATCAATGCACATACTGTAGTTGCTCAATTTAATAGATCATGTTCTTCCTTTTTAAAGACACATACCACAAAAACCAACTTCAAAAATTTCGATAACATGTAACACATTAAAACAATAATTTATCTTTTAACTGAATTTTTTGGTATTTTTATTTTTCATAATTTTATCAATCAACCACCTATTATTCACGTACCACTTAGTCTTCTCTCTTTTAAATACTATTAGTGGTACAAGTACCAGTTGAAAAGTCCTGCAGTTGATGATAGGTGCAGAAAGAAAATAAAGCATTATGTTGAAGTACTTACTCATGCGCCTACTTTTTGTTCAAAACTATTTCTAAAATTTCAAGTCGGTTTCACAGAATCAGCGATTCCCAAATTCACATTTGACTAAATGGCATCACTGACGTTTATTCGTTGTTGGCTTTGGTGTCAAATGAAACCTGTGGCACTGTTCTCAGCTGATGTTTTCTAACAGTCTACTGAAGCACTGGCAGATATCCAACAGTTCCAAGACAACAACAGCTGTAGTGACAAACTTAAGAAAAAGCAGATGGAAGACTAAGGAAAAGCAAAACAAATCTGTGTTCTTGTCATTAGTGAACCACTGTAAAAAGAAAAGTTTCCTGGCTGTTAAAATTGCTGTAGCAGTTTTATTTTTGAAAAACCGCATTCCCAGCATTTCCAACAATAAAAATCAAAATTTAAGAAGAACAAAAACTTCAACATAATTTTACTGAAAATTTCCGAATAGATCATCTGTTCACTACAGCAAAATTCTCGAGAACGATTTCTCTAGTCACTGTATGAAGCGGCAGCTAAAGATTTATAAGGGGAAAAAAATATCCTTCTTGTAATTTAATTTTTAATCAAAAACAAACTCATAGAGGAGTTAATTTTCTTTACATTTAATCAACTAAAAAATAAAGTGAAAAAATTTTTTTTTGTTTACTTTTTTTTTTTTAATTATAGTCGGTTAATTATAGTCGGTTCATTATATTTCTGAAGACACGTGATTTCAGTTAACCAATCATTATCATTTCCTTTCTTCACTATAGTAATTGCTTGGTCGCGTCTGGAATAGCGTTGTAAGTTACTTCCGGTGTTTACATCAAATTCTTCATCGTGGTACAAACATGATTAATTTATTATTATTTTTGTTGGTTTGTCAATATTAATAGTTTTTGTTTTTATGTAATTAATTTCGATGTTTTTTTTTTTTATTATAATTTTGTATGTATTTATCAATTTTGATCAGCAAATTGGGCAGTCCTGTCGGCATCATTTGATGGCCCTGAAAAGAGTCTTTTTTTAAAAAGTAATAAAACAAATTTCACCACCAGTGGTACGTACAGTTGACAGATCGAAGTCATCCTGTTCTGTTATCGTGCCGGTCGCTGTCTTTTCTTGCCCGGCGTTTCAAACAATGGGCTAGGCTTACTGATAAGCGAGGCTTCGGCTTCCTTAACAATATTGAACACTGAATGAGATAAAATGCTTCAGCCGTTTTACGATAGATATCCTTTTTGGTCAGACGACTTGAAATAACAAAAAAAACATTCCAAATGATTCCTCTCGATTGACAACGGTTTGCGTTCAGCAGCCGCCATGTTCCCAGCCACGGTCAAAACGGAAGTATGCGGAGTAACTAATGCTCAATCGTTTTACATATATGGAGTTGTCACGTGTCTTCAGATTTATAATGAACGGACTATAGTACAGAGCTATAGCTTAATGTATCGACGACCGTGAAACATATGTGACGCTCCGAGGATTAAATATATATAATGCAAATAGTGATTTTCAAAAAGGAATAAATAAATAATCTTATCTTATAAAATTAAAAAGTTAAAAAAATTGGAGTACGTATCGAAGAAAAAAAAAAAAAAAACTTACTGACCACAGCCGATGACCCTGGAAGATCGCACGTTGTAATCTGACGGCTTTGAATATTATTTCATCTGCTTATGATCCTACACGAATTTTATTTTAACTTGGATTAATTGGTTTTTATTTTTTTACTTAATTAAAACACATTTTCAAAAGAGCAAGAAAAATATCCTGAAACTGAACTTTTACTAATCAGTAAAAATTGTAGCTTGCAAAGAATGTTAACTGAAATAGCCAAAAAAAGCACGTTTTTCAACGACTTGGCAGCGATTTTAGTTGGCCGACTCGAGTCGATTGTACAAGACCAACTCGGGAAAGTTGGTCGGAATTACCAATCACAGGGCAGCGTTGGAACACGTCAGTCATGACTTCACGTCCATGGAAAGAAATGGCGTCCATAAACGATTATCACCGCTTCGAATCGACGACAAGCGGGTACACAATGAATATCAGATTATTGCGAGTTTCTTTCATGCATAAATAAAGTTTATACTGAAATGCAGTAATTGTATGCGGCAGAATTTATCAGAGAGGTTTCAAAACCTCGATTTTTTTCGGATTTTCCACAGCTGCTGGGAGAAATGCATTGAATTATGGGATTGCCGCTATCTCGGCCGACCTTCTTTTGCGAGTTGGATGGTGTTCGCGACTGACAAAATCGGACCAACTCGAAGTTGGCCAACTAAGTGGTGCAAAATCGGATGGTGTTCGCGTAGCTTTAGGTTATTTGTCTTAAGCATAGAAAGAGACTTTGTTATTATTGCGCGTCAGGAAGTAGTTCTTCCAATTTTAAATAATTTAAAATCTAAACCCTATTTTAAATAAATACTCGCACGTTGAAATAATAACAACAATAATAATAGTAATTGTTAATATAAAGTTAATATTAACAGGACAGTATTTATTTAAAATAATGTTAAGAACACATTGAACACTTTGGCGTAATAACTAACCTTCAAGCGCTTAATTTACGCAAATTTATATATGTTTTCAGTCATATGGTTATTACGTCCAGATAAGTCTTTTGTATCTAAATAATCATTAGTCTTTACATTGATGAGGTTTAGGTTTGTTTTTAAATCTCCTATTTAAGTTATATTTTGTTTAGCTTTTTAATTTGCAGATTCCACAATGAATTTTAAAGTATATTATAAGTATAAAGTATAAGTATATTTTCGATTCGAAAGGTTTTTTTTTCTCTCAAATGGATGATTATTTTTTCCGAAACGCAAAAATTTTACGGTTTCCGGATAAAATTTATTTTCGGATTATTTCAATGGAGTAGACTACACGAGATTTGCATTATACGGTACTGTATGGTTAAGGAAATGGTATATTGTTTATAAAATATAGTTTTGTGGATACTTTGAAGTCTCTGTCTATATACTGCGTGGTTTGATATCTCTGATTTATCAGCATCCCGAAGAATCGTATTTATATGGGGCCGTTCAATTATTACGTTAGCACATTTTTAGTCATATTAGACCCCCCCCCCCCCGGTAAAAAAAAAAAAGCCCCCCCCCCCCCTTCCCCTTGTGCTTACGTAAGATTTGCCAAATCATTAACAGTAAACACCACTGAAATACCCATGAAATACTGAGCAAAAAATGATTGTCTGACTTATGTAAGCATTGCTCTGATCCCCCTTCCCCCTTGTCAGCAAAAAATAAGCAAATCTTAAACCCTCTCCCTTCCTTGAATGCTTACGTAATTCTTGAACATCCCCTTATGACGTCACATATTTAATAAATCCATTTGCAAATTATAACCTTGCCATAATGTAAAAACAAAATAAAATAGAACAATTCTTAAAACGTTTCCGAAATTTACACTTCTGCTTATTTTGGCTTAAAGTTAAGATAAGATAAAGAGGATTATTTAATATTGTAAAAGCCACGATTCTATTTGGTATAAAACATCATAAGTACAAAACCAAATTTTATTATAACTTCAATATCTAATGCGATATTTTTTACTCCTTTTTTTTAGCACCTTTAGCACTTTTTAGCACTTTTTTAGCACCTTTTTAACACTTAGTTAGAAAGGACTTTTCAACCGATGAATATTTAAGATATTCTCTTTGATGTAGACTAGGAATTTCCTCCGCCTCCAAAATCCTGTAACCCACGCTAATGTATGAATTATGCATGTCTGGTACACAGTATATCATCAGTAAAACGAAACGATTGAAAAGAATGCACAGATAACAAAAGCTACAATTTGTTCTAAATGGTGCTAAATTCATCCTCGAAATAAGCCGTGTTTTTCTTATTTAGGCTTTAGTAACCATCAAAACAATTTTAATATTGTTTAAATTCCTCTGTCCCAATAGCCACACCTAAATCAGATAAATGATTTATGTGTCTGGCAAAACACGTGTTCATTCCAACAATGCACCTGTCACATGAACACATGAATAGACATGATTTAACTGAACATCGGAAGTATCTTATTTAAGTAATTCTGACTATATTCGACTTTTTAAAAAAAAACTAGTTCAAAACAATGATAGGAGATCTTTTATTTTTAAACAATCTGCAATGTTCACTGTGATAGGCTCTAATTATACAAGAAAAGTCACATTGTGATGGAAGTTCATTTTAGAGAGATCCAATCTTTCTAAAACTTATTCATATACAGTAATATATATATGTAAATATAAGTAACTTTGTGTAAATTTATTAATTAAAAAAAAAAAAAAAAGAGAGAGATTTAGATTTGTTGATAGAAGTCTATTTCTTAAAGATTTCAAGTTCTGAAGTGTTTGACTAGCAAAGATACCGTGAAATATTTTTAATTGCAGTTTAAAATATCAAATACTTATTTTTTCCTAAAATTTTACAGTTTATCGAACAAGCAAAACTAAAGCATACTCATAGATTGGCCATATCTTCACAGAAACGGCCAATCTACCTAATTTTTTGGCATTTTTCAAATTCCACATCTGTTCGACTTTATGCATATACACCAAAACAATTTGATGCATATGCACACATTTTTTTAATATATATATATTAGATGTAACTCCATATGCAGGGTGAATGGTAAGTATTCCTTTCAGGGCCGTGATAGTAAAGCTATTTGCAATTGATTTAACCCTACTATCCATTATGCAAAACTCAATAGTTTTTGAGATATATTAATTTTTGTATTTTTTTAGAAATGTACTCCCAAGTAGTATAGTAGCAAAAATAAAAAAAAAGAATCAAGCTTTTTCCGTTTTCTTCATTAGTTTACAACAGGAGTTCTCAACCGGGGTCCACAGGGATCTCATTGAATCACACTTATTCTAAAATGGTTTATTATGAATTATTTGCCAGTGTTAGAATATGTTTTATTTACCACTGCAGAATAATTTATTTGCATTAAATTAGTTTTCATTCAAAATAAAGCATAATCATTTACTATTTCGTTGATTATTAATATAATCCTTTTTAGCTAAGAGGGGGTCCACCAAAAAAAAAAAAAGAAGGGAAAAGGGCTTCATGGGTAAAAAAAGGTTGAGAAACCCTGGTTTACAACAATACAGTTAATTGTTGTTGAGTATGTTAAAAACTTCAACATATAAGAAATAAAAATACAGGAGCTGAAACCTACACTTGTACAACCCAATTGTACATTCAACTGGATTTATTTCTAAAATTTGATAATACAATAAACGCACAAATGGCTTTAAAACTTTCCTGTTTTATTAGGGGAGAAGGTGGTAATATGAAACAGGGTTGTAATATGAAACAGCAATGTTTGTGACAAGTAGCTGCTGCTATCATCCGGAAACCGCTCTAATTTATACCGCTGGTTTTCCTTTTAACCACCTAGAGGTAGCTAACTTCAGTATCTCGTTGTGTATGGTTATGAGAAGAAGTAGTGTGTTTTCGTAAGCCTGAAAGTTTTTACAGGGTAAGATTCAACAAAATTTCTGGTACTATTATTAATACGAATGAGGTTTTGTTTATATTGTAAATCATTATTAATTAACCGAACTACAAAATGGTGCATTCAGTACTAAGAATTAATATTTTATTACTGAGAATGGATCAGTCAATTTGCAAATGGCGACTGGTGGTAATATGAAACAAGGTGTTCCATAATACAACCTCACGATGCCAAGAAGCAAATTAGGACCTGAAAAGAAGGGACTAAGGCAGAAATGGCGTCAAGAAGATATGGTAAATGCAAGAAAACACCAAGTCAGCAGATTTTTGTACATGAAAGACTTACAATTTTTAATTGAGCGTTTTCTTTCAATTATAAAGTGTTAAGCATTAATTTTTACTTTTTCTCTGTAGTTTCTATATTTTCTATTGATGCGAAGCAAAACAATGCATTAAAGTATCAACAATAAATGATTTTTTTACTACAATAGCAATAATAAAGAAGTATTATTGCATTTTAACATCTGTTTCATATTACAACCCCAGTTCAACAATTCATTTTTTTTGTAGAATGTTCTAAATAATTGTACCTATTCAAGAGTTTTAAATATTTATTTAAAAATGAGTGATATTTATCTCACCCGATATTTATACTAATGCTACTGACGATTTTAATATATTGGAGCCACTTGAAATTCAAAATTTTGTCAAAAATAAAAAAATGGTCCATATTACCACCACCTCTCCTACCTTCGAATGATCACGCCCTTAAAGGAATATGTCGAGTTAACAGTCACCCTGTATATGTATATATATTATTAGCGACTCATTTGGAAGCTATTGTGACAGCGACCAAAATCGGTAGCTATTGCGTTTGTGCTGTCCGTCCTTCCATCCTTGTCTGTCCACTCTTAACAACTCCCGAACGGAAGGTCCGGATCGTCAAAAGAATTTCACCATCGTATTCAAAGGCCCAAAAACCGTAGGAATGGGGTATCTTCAGTGGCCCCCCCCCCCCAGTTAGAGATATTTGGCATTGTTTTCATTGGATTTCCTCTATTAGCTTAAATGTTAGAAATGCAACCATTAACTTTTTTTATGTTTTTCCTTACGTTATTGTACTTTCTTTTTTTTGTTATTACTTTTATTTTTTTATTAATTATTTTTAATTTTTTTATGATTATGGGTCGCCCTTAAATTTATGCTTTCGCACAAAATTATATTCACTTGTGTTTATCTTAAAGATATTTTTATTAAAGTAGCTAACACTGCCACAGATCTCAGTAATTTCTTATGAAAGATTATAATTCATTGTAATAAATATAGGTAATGCTTCACTTAACGTCCGGCCTAAGTTCCGTCCAATAGACTAATAATAGATCATTTCAAATTAAAAAATATAGTATGTAATCTGTACTTACCTGAATAGAGCTGTAGTTTTCAAACATCAATGTGCAGAGGTAACTAATTTGAATAAAGCAGACTCTTCTTGAAAATACATTTGGAAGTGAAAACAAACCTGTTTTGTTTTTTTCCACCTTTTTTTTATTTTCAAACAATCTGCTAGCAGGTAAGGATTTTTCGACTGTACGAACCTCAGACATATATATGAGCAGATGTTGTCCGGAAGGATGTTAAACGGCGCAAAACTATAGTTTAATTAATACGAGAATTACAATTATTTAGTTAAAATTGTTTAATTTTGTTAACGATGTAACAAATTTTATATCTTTAACATTGTTCGCCACTTAATAATAATCTTAGATATTTTAAACAGACTGTAAATAGTGCATTGTTTTATACTATCCACTGTTTGATGTAATATGTTTGAAACATAATGCAAATACTCGTATTAATATGATGAATTTAACTAATAAAATCAGCGCAATAATTCAGAGTGTTGTGAATTATCATTTAGTATTTGAAATAAGGAATTGTTTTCTTCGTTATTGCCTTCTTTACGTTTCCGCGTTTAGCCCGTTACGAATCTTTTTTAATTTTTTTTAATTAATTTTAAAATTATTATTTTTTTTTTTGTAATTATATTTTTTTAAGGAATTTTTATTGCTCTTTCTAAGAAAACTTAGTCGTAAGAATTATTTCATTATTATTATCAGCGACTCTCTCCTTCCAACACATTTTGTGAACCGTTTTATTCAAAATCTATATTAGGTAGGAATATGGAATTTTGCAGCCCAAGTAAAAATCCACGTAAAAGTGCACAATCATATTTCGAACACTTAAAACTGTTGTTTCTAAAAACTTGGAAAAAGCCATAAGAAAAGCGTCATTAGTTCTGAAACCGAAACAAAAACTTGTAATTTCTAATAATCCTACAGCGTCGTAGCATTAGTCACTTTTAAATGCATTCAATCTTAATACATATATATATATAGTGAGCAAATTTTCGGAAGTGACTTCTACCAGTGCGCAAATCTATTCAAATCCCGGCTTTTTGCTAGTAAATTACTCCCATAAATAGCTTTATTCTCACTAATTTTTTCTCACTTCTTATTATTTTCCCCCATTTCTCCTCCAAAAAAATAGATTTATGTATTTATTTACTTTTTACAAAATTTCATCTTAAAATTTATTTTTGATATTTTTTTTTTTTTTTTGTTCTTATTGGTCGAAATTCGAATTCCTTTCTTATCTCCCCCCTCAAAAAGCTGGACACGGAGGAATGAAAACGTCTGATAAAAAGGCGACGTGTGTGTGTGAAGGTATCTTATGTAGTGCTTTTGTTCTAGGCCTCATTGTTTGAGTGGAGATATTTTCCATTACTCATTTGGTGTCGTCTCAGTGCGAATGCCGAAGGTGCCATTCCAGTATATCACCGCTCTCCTCCTGGCTCTTAGTCCAATGACCACCACGTGATAAACAAGATTCAGAAGGGCGGGAGCGGGAAGGTGCTTCTCCAAAGGGTAATTGAGATCAGAAAGGTTGGAGCGAGACACGTGAAATATGATCTCTCCGGCGGGATAAGCCTACAGCGTTCCGAACACGTCCTCCCAGTTTGTTGCATCGGCAGCCATTGTTACTGGTGCCGAGCAAACGATTTAACTTAATTTGAGTTCTTCTCTGAAACAGAATCTAAATTAATAGAAAGTAATGGAAAAATATACACTGTACATTTAAACCTTTTTGGCAAAATAGATTTATAACAAATTAACATAAGATTATAAAGATTACTAACATACCGAGAACCACTGCTCTGCATATCTGGAGACTGGCAATCAGATGAATAGGCGGACGGACAGAAGAGTACGAAAATTAAAAAAAATGTACTCTCTCCATCCCATAATAGTAGTAGCAGTTGATGAATTTAATTTGTCCCGTAATAATAGTAGCAAAAGAAAATAAATAAAGAACGCTACATTTATTATCAAAAAACTAGATTAAATTAAACAATAAATTAAAAGTATTACTCCTAATTTTTATTTTGAGTGTTCAGATAGTTTCTGGATTTTTCAATAGTTTTGTTATTATTTTGCAGCTAACGTATTTGCATCTTTCTGCAACTTTTCGTTTTTCTTTTGATGCATCAAGAACTGGACAATCGCAACTCGATCTTTGCTTGAAAACTTTTTTTTTCATCTTACTTTTACAATGAGTTGATATTCAACTAAAAAAAAAACAAAACAAAAAAAAACCAATTAATTTCGATCAGCGGATGAAATTAGAAAAATAGTTACAAATCGTAATAATTAGGTTAATCAAAAAAAAGGAAGATGTGTCAAAACAAATGACAGATGTCATGGAACATTGATTTTGATTGAAGGCTTCGCAATTTTAATTCCAGTAATTCCCGTTTAAATATTCACTTACTACTATTGTTATGGGACAGAGGGAGTAATATTTATAAGTATTTTTATTATTATTTTTAAAATCTTCAGCTAGTAATGGCTTTTATTGGATCTCTCTCTTACCTAACAGTCACTTAAACAAAGACATAAGTAATGTTGTTTAACTAATTTCGAGGAGGATTACATGACACGAAAATTCCAGTATAAATAAGACGTTTCTTTTCTTAAGTAATTACGTTCAAAGCTTCTTTGGAATCGAGCACCTTTTCTTTGTCTGTTGACACTCAACCACATTGACTGCGTCTTTGGTAATCGAGGTTTCACTCACACGAAAACGAAGATTCGCACTCATAAAGTTTCCAGTAAATAAAAATAAATCCTCCTAGTTGTGACACTGGAAATTGCTGGAGCCTCTCACCTCTCACCGTTCCATAATGAATCTCACACGGGACTCTATATAATGAATCACTCTTGCTTTTCATACTCGTTTTTTTTCTTTCTTCTTCTTCCTTTCCAGTTCTCGCTTCTTCTTTTGCTCGCATCTCATCTTTCCAATTCTGGCGTCTTGTTTCTCGTTTTTCCTTATTCTCAAATGATTGTAATCACGAAGGAGTATCATTAGAAACACCTTCTCTAGGTCACCAACTCAGTTAAATTAAATTCTTGGTTTTTTTTTTTTTGTTTGTTTGTTTTTGTTTTTGTTTTTTTTTTTTAAAAATAATAAAATTTTACTTTTTGTAGAATGTATTTGTCAAGAATTCTAATAAATATATTTTTTTTTACAATAACTTTTATTACAACGAAAATAAACTATTTCAAATAAATTATTTCTAATGTATTATTTCAAAAAAGTTATATTTTGGGCTCTCAGATACTATAACTTTATTTTGGTATCTGTTCAAGTTGTTGTAATGTTATTTGATTTATCCTACAGGCTGTGCAAAAAATATAAATACATTACGAATAGAAAACACAGTTTTTTCAACTCTTATTAAAACAGTATGAAAACATTTTAATGCGCCGAATTACATAATAAGACTAGTAATTGCAACGAGTTCGTATTTTTTAATCCGACCTATTAAAATGATACTGTTTCAACTGTGTTTTCTGTTTGTTATGAATAATAATAAATATTGAGCCAGTTGTCCAAAACTGAATATTCTTTTTCCGATTCTTCCAGTATCAAAACAAAAAATTAATCAAAAAGCATTTCCTAATATTTGATATTTTATTTATTTGTTATTACGGGAAATTTCTTAAAGCTTCCTAATGTTCTGTACAGAAGAATACAATTTTGCCTTTTGTCCGACTCTTAAGACGATTGAAGTAAGTTATTATGAATCCATTTATAATGTATATATTTTATTATTTTTTTGTATTCATTGATATGTGGTTTTTACTGACAAACAGATAAACTTTCTAAAACGTAAATTAGAAGGACTCAACACATGCATTTAAAAAGTAAAAAAGAAGAAAGAAGATATTCAAGTGCAGCTTTTCCTTTCCTTCATTTATTTACGTGCATTTAAAATAAGCCAATTTATTTATTGAAAATTAGCTTAAAATACCCGGCATTGCCTGGGAAAGATAGGAGTTCTGGTTTTTCCCCTTCTCCACAACCTTATCATATCAGACCTTTCTCAATTGTTCCAACTGTTGCAGAACTATATTTGTGTGATTTCCATTGCCGCAACTAGGTCCGTTAAGTGGCGCCAATTCACCCCTTTTCACACGCTTTTCAACCAAGGTAGCCTGCATTTTTCTTTGATTAGGGACCATTCCCAAAGCATTCATTTCACAACTCTAAAACTACGACCCTTACAACAAAATGCCATAGAACATTTCGACTCAAAATGACCTTAGGAATCCGTACCTCCTCGCTTTGTCTACCATTTCCGAAACACCCTGTATAATTGAATGAACGATATTTTTTTTTTCGTTGTTTTGAAGCTTTTGTAAAATGGGAGTTCGTTGCATACATAGTTTTAAACAAGAGTTCGCTGTTCGGGAGTTTTCGTTATGTGGAAGTTCATAAAGTGCAAGGTTTATTGTATTTCTAGAAGAAACTGCGAACGATTAAAAGCTTTACAAGTTATAAATAGATGTAACCAGCCTAATACTTTCTAAAACGCAAAAGACTTGAGAAAACAAAAAACGATTTCTTATCAAAACATATAAAAACAGATCGCAACCAAATATAGATTGGAGTTGGAATGAAATGTAGAACCAGCAATATTTTATTTTTATTCTTTGTTGTGATGAATCCTTTGTCTTTTGCTCCTCCCATCAATTAGTTTTATTAAACAATATCACGTGACATCAACTTCTTTACACAGAACCACGCCGTGGGCTTCACTCATACTGAACAAATTTCACTTTATCCGGGTCTACAGTATTCGTTTTAAATCACATGGACTCTTATTATAACTGAGATTTTATGTGTGTAAAATTGATATCAAATTAAAAAGGATTAAGTTTAACACACAATTAAAAAGTTTAAAAAGTTATATTAACACATTTAAAAGATTAAATTACGTTTTGGCTGGGCTCAACCAGCCGTTTACCAATAAATTCCATCAACTTATGCGACTGCCTAAATACAATGATAAACCAACGAAAGGCGTAGGGTAGTGGGTTGATCATTTACAGCAGTGTCCTCTGTTGAAGAATGTGGTAACTAAATCCGTGGGGTGATTACAACTGGTGGCAGGAGTGGGAACCGGTGGGTAATTAAAAGTATACTTTTTGAGCTTTTTATTCATATTTCATTGATATACAAGAAACATTTTTTAAAATATATTTCAACAAAATTTGTTAGTCGAGTGTTGTACATTACAAACTTGCTTTATCAGTATTTGCATAAGTCCTGCTTAAGGCAGTCATATCTATTGGCTTTAAAAGTTGTTGGGTTTTCTTTTTTTTTCTTTTTTTTTTAACCAGTTCTAATTAACTAGATTAGTTCAGCTTGTATATCAATAACATTTCCTTTGTCTATTAAAAAAAAACCAATGATTTATAACCAAACCACTGTTACATTGTATTCAAGCAGACTTTTATGGATTTCGATGCTTTATGTTTGAAACACATTCTGTGGCCGCTGGTAGAACAGCACAGAACCACTGCTAATGTAGTCTGAAGCGAGTTTGAATACCGAAGAAATAAAAAAAAAAAAAAAAGCGAAGGAGGAGAAGATGATGAAAGGAAAAAAAAAGAGTCGAAAGAAACGTGGCACATCGGCGATTAAATTGTTGGCATGGAAGGCACACTCCCCCGGCAAAGCCAATCCAATTAACGGCTATTGAGACGAGATAGGTGGAGGCAAGAATAAAAGCTTTATAGGTGTCGCTACGGTGACACAGGCGATGGCGCTGCGAATGACATCCTTTCATAGAACGAATGGAAAACCGTGACGCTTTTAGAAGTGGGAGCAATGGGTTGGCGCCATTTTGGACACGATTTCATGAGATCAATTGGAAACATCAGTTAAAGAATCACTACCCGCGTTGCTTATGAATTGAATGCCCCCAACAATGGCATAATGACATGTACAAATTGCTGCCATTATAAAGCTGTGCTTCAATTTGAATCTTCGTAATGGCCTTAAAGAGCAAAGCCAATCGCAGCCAGCCGCCAAACTTTTGACAACTAGTCAATTTTTTTTTTCATCCGTTCTACTTTAAACTTTTTCAATTACAGTAAAAAAAAGCATTAGTTCATTTTGGGCTGTCAGTCCGTCCGTCCTAAGGCTCAAGGTCGTTAACTAGAAGACCTGTCTTTTGAGATTATAACCAGTGCTTTCAATTTTTTATTGAAGTTCTGAAAGTAAATTTGCTCAATTTCTCATGCTAAGTTTTTATAATTGCCATACATTTGGATTGTAGTTCTGTATCTATGTTCTACTGAGTGTTACGAAAATTCCTATTACAAACTCCCAGGGTTGTAGAGGGCACCGAGCAGATAACGTTTGAATACAAACCCATTTCCGGAGACGCATCGCGCCACAAGAAAACCAAAATCAAGTATAATGCTAGGCGAACACGGAGCAATTTGAGGCAATATTATTGGGACAAGATGGCCCAATTTGATTGCTGACAACCGGTATCAAGCGCGAACACAGAGTTTTTTCTGAACCAATATTGCCCTGAATATGTATAGTTACGGCGCTTCTCACTAGGGAGAGCTAAAGAGAGAGCGTGTTTTCTTACAGAATTGCTATAGTATTAAACGCCGTCCCTCTGTAGAAATCAATTACGATTCTTTCATTATCAATTGACAAAATGTTGTTGTTGGAATTATCTGTTTTGGGCCGACCCATTTTGTTGATTTTAAGCCTTGTTTCTCAAAGAAAATGGCCGGCGTGAGTGACTGAATTTCCGATGTTCAAAGTCCCGCCTCCTTCGACGTGAGCATTGTCACGTGATTTCATCCGTTCATTTGATTCGCTTTCGTACCAGCAATATTTTGCGACAACTAAAATTGGGGCAATATTGTTCCTTTGGTACCGACAATAAAATTGGGGCAATATTGTTCAGTTTGGGACAATCAAATTGGGGCAAACGGTTGCCAGCAATCAAATTGGGCATGATTGTCCCAAAATATCGCCTGGTAGTATAAAACAATGAAATATTCTTGCTTTTGCTGGGACAACGAGCGTTGCTGATGTGAATGCTAACTCAAATTAAAAAAATGTTTCCAGTTTTCCTGAACGGAAAGGATTTTCTATCCAATGTTTCGTCATGTGAGGCCATAAAATAGGTGTCATTTTTTTTTTGCAGTTCCAGTTGTTTGTTGGCATTGTATCCTGGTCCACTACAAGAGCTGCTCGATGTGGCGACCAGCAAACATTGTATCTGCGAAGCAAGTTCTGATACAAGCGCTCAACAATATCTGATGTATGTTGAATCTTCTCTGCCGCGGCCAGAATTCGTGTAAGCAGATCTTCCTCCGACTCTACAGGAGTCTCGTAAATACGACTCTTCGTGTGGTCGCACAGGAAAACATTGAGTGGAGTTAAATCCGGCGATCGTGGAGGCCAAGATGAGTTTGGTCGAGGTGATCTCGGGAGGCAAGTGCAAATTGATTTTGGTTTGCTTGTGTCGCAGAACTTTTCCGGACATGGATTCCTATTCAAAACTATCTGCTGGGTCCCCTCTGCAAGCCCTGAGAGTTTGTAACAAGAATTTCGAAACATCCTGTATATTTACAAATTAAGGTGCTGTCTCAATAGTTAATAGTCTTTCATATTCTATTAATATTTCTTTTGTAATCACAAAATACTCATATTAAACAACAATATTGCAAAAGACATGTAATTTAAAAAAAAAAAAAAAAAAAAAAAGCAATTCTGTAGTCGGACAAATTTTTTATAAGTAGGCGACTATTTCTTGTAAGATAAAGCAATTTGTTACTGGACACGTAAATATGTAAATTGGATGTTAGAGGAATCGGACAAACTGCTCTGCAGTAGTACAGACAGTTTTGCAAGTATTTGGTGCTCATTCAAACAAAAACTTATAATCTATAAGTCCCTAGTAGACTCAATTTTGAATTATGGTTTAGACTGCTGGGTTAATATTAATAAACAACAGATAGAGAATATTAATAAATTAACAATGAAAATCTTTAATAATGTCTACAAAAATTTTAAACATAAATCAAAAGAAGAACAATTAAGAATAAGAAAAAAATACAGAATATTAAAAATAAATGAAACATTTATATATAAAATAATAATTAAAAATTATTTTGAGGTTAAAAGAGAAAGAAATTTACTAGAGGAGGAATCAAAAACAAGATTTAATTGGTACAAAATTTTTGAAATTGATCATATCAAAAATAATTATGGATATAGGTTAATTAACTTTGTCAAATACAAAATTTTTAGTCAAATAGACATTAATCAAAAAGATACTCTGACATTTAAGCAAATGATTTCGGACGTCGTGGATGGATTAATTAAAAATTAATAAAGATAATAGACAAACGAATGACTAATGAAATAATACTAAGTTAAGGACTTAAATTTTATTATTAACTATTTAATTAACTTTAAGTTAATATATTAAACTCTCAGTCCCATACCACAGGTATACAGATATTAAGTACACCTAATGGGACTGATAAACATTAAAAAAAAAAAGAATGAAAAAAAAAAAAAAAATACTCAGTTTAAACAAACGCGAAAAAAAATTCAGCTTAGATTCCAAAAAAATGCTAAATCTGTAATTCTTGGATGAAACATTGGAGAAGAATAAATCGTAAAGGTTTCTGTGTCAATGCTGACATTGGAATGCTACCACAAGTGTAATCCAAAAATGCATCTTAGTTTGACTTTACTTACATCGATGTATTTGAATATAACAATTCTTCAAAGATGCCTCAAACATCTTTCTATTGGTGCTGAACGTCTCAAATTAAGTTTTGCAGATTATTTGAAGAGACTTGCTTATTTCGATACGAATTTCATTATGTTCCACTTCAGATGGCATATTGTCTTTCATATATTTGCAAATTGTATTTTTGCCACACTTTTGTAAGAACATAACGCAAAGTTGTTTCACTGAAGAAGTCAAGAAGCTGTATTCTAAATGCACTTTACTTAATAATAAAAGTAATAAATGAGCTAAAAAAACGGCATTAATATCTACATTGGGTTGCGATAATCACTTACCGTATTTACTCGCATAATTTCCCCTTTTTTTTCATCAATATTTTGACAAAAAAAAAAGGGGGGGGGGAAATTACGCGATGTTTTTCAATTTGAGGAAAAAAATATGGTGAAAGTGTAAGGAAAACCATGTTAAATATTGATTTTTAAAGCAAGAAATGTAATTAACAACAATTTTATTAACACGCAACATTTAAAATATAAGAAATCACATCTCAACATTTGTTTTTTCTTCAAAGTACAGTTAAGCAATAGGCATGCACGGAAGTGTGTGTGCGACTGTGACGTAATTTCGTAACTCACGCAGCGTAGCCCGCCATCTTTATAGCTGCTCACCGCATGACGTCAGCATCAGCCACCTGCTAATAGAGAACTTAACTTTATTCGCGAACTTCACGTTTTCACAAAACACTCGAAATTGTTGTACTGATTCAGAAGGAGTCTGCTCTTGTACTGACCGGGGTGGGGGTGGAATCTTCCCCTAAAGTAGCGTGGGATAGAGAAATGCGATAGTAACGGTACATTGTCGCGTCGTCGTGAGTTGACCGCCAGTCAAGGTCATGTTGGAAACGCGTTGAAGTAGAGGTGGGGAAATTATGCGGTAAAAATAAAAATTGAATTTTGTAATCCACAAAAACTGGGGTGGGGAAAATACGCGATGGGGGAAATTATGCGAGTAAATACAGTATTCATGCCTGGCAAGTCATGCATGATCATTGTTCACCTTCATTTGACCATCTTATTATAAAAAAAAGAATGTTTCTTTATTTGTTTGTCTCGTATGTGTTCCTGTACCGTTCATCAGATTGCGATGAAACTTTGGTTTGTTGTGCGCACGCCCGCGAAGATTGCTGAATTAGTAGACATTATACAATATCTGGTGCGCGAGTCGTTGGTGGGGAAATGAGTGCATTTCCGGTTTCAACGTTTGCAGTTTCCGGTGCGACTCGCGTTTGCAATGACCATCAACAAAGCACAGGGTCAATCGCTATAAGTGTGTGGGCTAAATTTGAAAAATCCATGCTTCACACATGGACTGCTCACGCGTCGGAAAACATTCTGATTTATTCGTGTATGCACCAGACGGAAAAACAAAAAATATTGTGTTTATTTTAACAGAATTAAAATAACAAACACTTTCTTTCTTTGAGTGGCGTTGCAACGCATGCCGGGTACAGCTAGTATTTAATAGAAAGCTTTGAACAACTCGATCAAATGTAACTTCTCACATCTTTCGCAAATTTCTCAAAATTGAATGAAACACCATCAAGGATGAGCAGTTACTTACATTTTTATTTTTATGTCATCTGTAGAAATCTTACAGTATGACCCAGGAGGAAAGGTTTCTGGGAGGTAATATCCATAATTTACGAAAATTTTGATTTATATTTTATGTCTGGTGTATAATTCCGAATGGTTTCCGAGATAGAACAATTTTTTTTCTTGTGACTTCTTGGTATTCAGAGACTTTATGAAAATACGTGGAGATCGGATGGAAAGAAGATAACATTCCTGTTTCTGATTAATTTCACCTCATGGAAATTTCCTCAGCGAATGATCGATTACGTTATTGTCTTGGAACAGTCTGCTGTTGAAAAGGAAATTTGCTGCTGTGTGAAACCACAGGAATTTTCTGTGCGCGAGGCAGAAGTCTCTGTCGGTGTTTAATGAAGATCTACGGAGTGAAATATAAAATGCAAGTAATGTTTCGTTTTCGCTGAGGAAAGCAGTTCTCTCTCATCTTTGCTTAGTCACGGAGTTCGATGTCGGTCGTAAATCTTTCCTTTGTTTGTCGTAAATGAGGGAAATCCTTCGTGAAGGTAATTACCAAGTTTCGACAATTCACCACAAGTTACAGGAGATAAGATTAATTTTGGAAAGAATTCGTCTCGTCTTTCTTAGGTGTTGAACATCAGAAAACAGGGACAGCAATGAAATGTCATTTACCAATAATAAATTGGACTATTTCTTACCAAAACAATGAAACTAAAGATGGTAAATAGGTGTCAAACATTGATGATTTAAAAACATTAACCTTTTCAAAAGAATGTGCTGTTAGAAAGATCGTCAAAACTTGATCTTTTTAAATATGATTAATAATAAGATAGGTGAATAGGTGAGAAAAGGAAATTGTTAGAAACGATACGCAAGAGAAAAGCATCTTGGTTAGGACATGTGCTACGAAGAAATTGTCTATAACAAAGAATAATGAAGGAAAAGTAGAAGGAAAGAGGAAGAGGAAGAAGAAGGATTGCTGGATGATGTTGAAAGGGGAAGAAGATATGAAAAAATGAAGAAAGATGCACAGGATAGAAGAAAATGGAGAACGTCCAATTGAAACCTGTCGTAAAGACAGTTACACCAGAGAGAGAGAATAATAATAAGAAGAATAGTAAAAAAAAAAAAATATAAAAAAAACTTATTCTGTGAATAAGTATATATTAAGTATATATAT
Source organism: Thereuonema tuberculata (assembly GCA_023159025.1). NCBI lineage: Eukaryota > Metazoa > Arthropoda > Chilopoda > Scutigeromorpha > Scutigeridae > Thereuonema > Thereuonema tuberculata. The sequence goes on along the minus strand of JAFIDM010003189.1, from coordinate 22,287,362 downwards.
ATATTAACCAAATTGTTTTCTTAACAAATTTTTCCTTGACTTTTCAATGGTCAGTCTTCAGAGATATGTATATTTAAAGAAACTATTTCTGCATTTTTTATGTTTAAATTAGCATTTTTTTTATTTTTATTTTATGTTATTTAACAAATCTAAACATGACAGTCCTGCTCTGTATACTCATGTACCTGTGGTGCAGGTACTGAGAGTAGTTAATTATGGTTTGTTACTTATTAACTAGTACATAATTACAGTGCTAAAAATATTACATTAAATAAGAAGAGTACATAATTTAGAGTTAAAAATATTACATAAAAAAAAATAACAAGAGCAACGTGAACAAGATATAAAATAAAACAAGATATAATGGCCTTTATCTTATCTTTTAGCCTATCCAAAATTATTTTTTTGTTGATTATTTTTTCTATTAGAAGATTTTCTAATTTTCCAATTTTTTTATATTATAATTTCAGGAACTATTAAAATCTTAAACTGGAAAAACATTTCAGAATTTCATGGAATGATTCATTTGCTAATTTCCAAACAGAAATATAAAGTTTTAGAAGTATCTTTCAAGTATATAATGTCAGTTAATCACAAGAAAATCATCAAAAAATTATTCCTCTGTAGGCAATCACAGTAAGATCAGGCAAATTGATGTTACATCAATGCTGCAAACATTGGCTTACGATTTTCCGGACTTCGATGTTAGAAGTTTTATATATCTTCATAAATAATTAAAATACATTATTATCATTACAGTCCGGGCTCTAAGAACCTTTTCGCCAATTGGCCTCGACACTATTTATTTAATAGTGGATTAAGTCATAAATCTTTCATTGATAGATTACATAATATACTGTAGGCTACGTAGACTTATCATTTATTAGCGAACCAATTTGGAAGCTATTGTGAAAGCGACCAAAATCGGTGGCTATTGCGTTTGTCCTGTCCGTCCGTCCGTGTCTGTCCATCCCTAACAACTCCCGAACGGAAGGTCGGATTGACAAACGGACTTCACCATTGTGTTCAGAGGCCTAAACAATGTAGAAATAAGGTATTTTTAGGGATCAATGCCCCCCCCCGCCCCCATGTTCGAGATATTGGCATTGTTTTCATTGGATTTCCGTTATTAGCTTAAATATTAGAAATGCAATCATCTCATTTAAGTCAGCTATAGCTTGATTGATTAAAGGTTTCGGACTTATCTACTGAAGGTTGTCGGTTCGAATCCGAAATGTAAGTTACTTTTTTTTTTTCTGAATGTTCATAAGGGTTTTTTTTTTCCTTCCTATTTTCCTAATGTTTTTTTTTATTTATCTCCTAACTTTTTTTTATTTTTCCTTACGTTATTGTACTTTCTTTTTTTTATTAATATTTTTAATTTTTTTATTAAAATTTATTTAAGGGTCGCCCTTAAATTTATGCTTTAGCACAAAATTATATTAACTTGTATTTACTGCATAAGAGTTAGTCAAAAAAATGTAATGTCGAAAGAGATTTAAATCTTTGAAAGCTTTTCCATAAGTTGTTTTTCCATCCTTCCTGGATATTTGCAACTGTAGTCAGTTCCTCCAAATAAATAATCTGCTATTAATTCGACATTATTTTCAGACTGGAAAGTGTTTTTATTAAGGTAATTAGCTGTGCGAGTCAAAATTGCCAGAAACTTGCAGACGTTCTTTATGAACTGTCCTGAGTCAGTTTGCCAACGGATTCTTCCTCTAGTTAGGCTACTACTAAAAGTGCCTTAATTCTTTCCTTTTTTTGTAATGAGTATGTGTGCATTGGAAGCCCTCACTTACCCCTCATTTACCTTTTCCGCTTCGTTTGGCTTCCTCTCCGCTAATTGCGGATGTCTTTCGGGGATATAACTTCGACTTCTCAGCTTCTGTTTTTTACTTACTAACTCCACTTCCCGCCAACAGGAATCATTAGTTATTCTTTTCGTTGCTTTCCAGATTTTAATGGACATTTATCGTTTAATAACTGACATTAACGTGTTTCCAAGAAGGCATCCGTGAACATTTTGTGACCAGATAATAAATTCAAACAAATTGCTCTAAGGACAAATTTGTAAATGTCAGTAATACTGAAGTTTGAAGGTGAAGTTTGGCGAAACCTGAATTTAGAAAAACAACGCAGTAATTATTGCACAAATTCCCCTTGAAGACAGGTGGAAAATATAATTCAAATAAAAGTGAAAACTTCACTAAAGCGTCGGTTTTTAATTACGGCGCTTGATAAAAGGTCGTTTACTTCGACAGTGCTGTTATTATGATGTCTGTTGCTTCCTCGGAATAAATGGCGGAGTTACGTAAAATCATTTCTACCTAACCTACATTGTCTGGAATAGAATGTTTTTAGGGACCAACGCCCCCCCCCCCCCATGTTTGAGATATTTTGCATTGTTTTCATTCGATTTCCGTTATTAGCTTAAATGTTAGAAATGCAATCATCTAGTCGTCAGCTACAGCTTGATGGTTAAGGTTTCGGACTCATATACTGAAGGTCGTCGGTTCGAATCCCTCTATATACTTTAAAAGGAGACAGTTATTATAATATTAATACAATATACATGGGAATTCATAAAGTACTGGAATTCCCTTTCCTTGCTCTTCCCGGTTGTGACGGGTGGTAAATAGACCATTTTTTTTCATCGGGACAGAAAAAAGGTTAAAATGGGGACCCCCCCATCATCCGACTCAGAATCGCACGTTCGATCTGGAATTCCATGCCCTATTTTAGTTTTTTTTACACCGAATTTGACTCTTTCGATGTTCTTTACAGGCCTATTTTTCCAGTACTTTATGAATCATCCTGTATACAAATACATCTACAAATGAAACAATTAACATTTAAAAAAAGTACACTAAATTTACATTTAATTATATGAATTTCCTACTGCACTATATCCTCATCCTGCCGTGCTGGCGTGGTCGTGCGGTCTCGGCGGCGGCCAGCCGTGGCGACCAGTGCGCCAGTGCCTGGGTTCGAATCCCGGCAGTGGCATGGCTGTTCCCTTTCTTTCTTCTGTGTTTCGTCTGTTTCTGCGGGTATAGCGTGAGCTGCCTCCTATGGCGTACCCTGGGCAACGTTACGACGGATAAATGCTCACATTTCTCGCCCCTTGTTGAGGCCAAAAGATTAACTTCTAAGAGCCCGGGCGTTGGCAAAAAAAAAAAAAAATATCCTCATCCTCCACAATATGAATGAATGGAAATATTTGTTATCTACGGACTCAAGGTCTCTACAAGGACATCTTCGTTCTCTAGATGTCATCTACAATTTACTAATAGCATTTTGTAAATGTAGTAACACTTTGTGAAACTGTATTTTAAGATTAAAATGTAAAATTAATTAATAGTTGTTAACGTATTAAAGGAACAATAAAGTAATAAAAAAGAAACCTCATAAGTAATTAAATTTCAGGATTCATTTATCGTGAGGGTTTTGAAATTTATTAGCTCGAATTCGATATTCAAAATACTAGATATGCATACTTATTAAAACAGAACAAGTAAATATAATTTTGTGCTAAAGCATAAATTTAAGGGCGACCCATAATAATATAAAATTTAAAAATAGTAATAAAAAAGGAAATACGTTAATATAAGGAAAAATTTAAAAAAAAAAAAAATTAGGAAAAACAAATTAAAAAAAGTTAGGAAAAAAAAAATAAAAAAAAGTTAGGAAAAAAAAATAAAAAAAAGTTAGGAAAAAAAAAAAAAATCATGCGGACATTGAGAAAAAAAAGATTGAGAGAGAAACAATATAGCAAAATATATATACGGATTCGAACCGACAACCAGCAGTGTACGAGTCCGAGACTTTAAAAGATTAAGCTATAGCTGACAACTGAAATGAGATGCTACCCATAATAATAACAAAATTTAAAAATAATAATAATAATAATAAAAAGAAAGTACATTAACGTAAGGAAAAAGAAAAAAGAGGTTAGGGAAAAATAAAAAGAATGTTAGGAAAACGAGAAAAAAAAAATCCATTGAGAAAAAAAGATTAAGAGAAGAAAAAAAAGAAAAGAGAAAAGAAGCAAAAGATTCGAACCGACAACATTCAGTGTATGAATCCGAGACTTTACCGATCGAGCTATAGCTTATGGTTGCATTCCTAATGTTTAAGCTAATAGCGGAAATCCAATGAAAACAATGTCAAAATAACTCGAACTTGGGGAGGGGAGGGCATTGGCCTCTGAAAATACTCGTTGTTGGGCCTCGATGGTGATATCCGTTTATCGTTCCGACCTTTCGTTCGGGAGTTTTTAAGAGGATACAATACAAACAATGCCAAATATCTCCAACGTGAGGGGGCATTGGCCCTTGAAAATACCCCATTCCCAGTGTTTGGGCCTCTGAACACGTTGGTGAAATCCTTTGTCGATTCGACCCTCCATTCGGGTGTTGTTAGGAGTGGACAGACATGGACGGACGGACAGGACAAACGCAATAGCTACTTTTTTTGGTCGGTTTCACAATAGCTCCCAAATGGGTCGCTAAAAACTTAAATTACATTCTAAGAAACAGAAAAAAGAATTGGAGCAATTGACAGGATATTTTATAATTACGTAGATTTCTTAACTAACTTTTTATATTGTAGTATTATTCAAATTCCTATTTAATTCATTGAATTCATTGAATAATCGAAAGGAGACCAACTGAGTTTAGAATAGTTATTCGTTGTAGATTATTAATTGATTACGTACACCAGGCATCACAAATTGAAAATTTCTTTTTTCTAAAGTAAATGATAACAAAAATGTCAGAACAAACCGATTAAAAAGATGAAGCTAAGAATTAGCGTATACATGGTAACATACGGCTCCGAATGGTTTTTGCGGCGTCATTTCAAAAAGGTGAATATTTGATTGTGAGAGGAGGTGAGGGATTGTGGTTAGTTGCAGGAACTCAATTTCTCATTAACGTTGCTATAATTATTCAATGTTTTTACAAAAAAATAAATTAAGTCACTTAAATAAGGTTGGGCTTGTTTGCAAGGGAAGTCAGCGTAATCTATATTATAAAATCTTTTATCTCTCTGTCTGTCCGGCGCAATTGCTAATTTCCTGTGAAAAATAGAAATAATTACTATGATGAAACGTTCGCGATGGGAATAGAACGTGCAACCTTTTGATCCGAAGTCAGACGTCTTATCCATTAGGCTGCGGGACTTCATTCAAATTATTATTTCTTATCACTTCTTTTGTGTGTGTGTGAGACGCAATGAGAGAAGAGCTAGAGAAAAAACGAAAATAACTCTTTAATTTTAGCCTACTAGATTAAAATTTAAATTTAAATGTTCATTTTTTTTAGCTTCTCTTCGTCAACAATGGCGCACTATCAAATAATGAGTTCATTCAAAAAGGAATAAAATATCACTTTTTGCCATAACCGCTTGGAATCGATTCTTCTTGAATTATCTCATGCTTATAAGGGGTAGACAGGGGGATGGCCTAGTTTATTTTAAAGGAAAAAATATTACTTTTGTCTTGTAATATCAGCTGGCGCTATTATGGATATTTGCTGATCCTTTTATGTTTAATTAATAATTATTTATTGCAACTTTTATTATTGACTGAAAATTAGCCGTATTCCAGAATTCTAATAATGAATTTGCCGCTTTCGAAAGGAATTTGCTTTGGAAACACTAGCCAATGTAAGGTAATCCCCCCTTATTTGTTCGTGGGTTACTACCTCTTACCTGAGGCATTCACTGCTTGTTTAAGCATCATTTCTGTCAATACAGACGCACAACAGACGTCCTATTGTGACACAACTTCTTTCAGTCCATTATGAACAACTTTCCACACTTAACTCCCTGAATAACTCGAGCAACAAAAAGAGAGTAAATGTAAAAAATTCTTTTGAAAAACGTTTTTTTATCGTAATTGCATGGCTTAGGCTCCAGTGGCGAAAAAGAAAAGCGAACAATGAGAGAAAAAAAAATTACACACTTCTTTTTATTTATTATTAATGGATAAAAAAAAAAAAAATCTCCATCTTGAATCTAGCTAAGAATGTAAGATTTCTAGCTGCCATCTTGCAATTAGATGTAAATTGGTCTGAATATTTATTTAATTTTTTTTTTAATCTACTTTCCTAAGAAAGCGAGATTTATATGCTCACTCAGTCTTTGTGTTTGTGTCTCACCTTATTAATTGCTGGATGAATCTTCTTGAAATGTAGTATGCATATTGACAATCTAACTTTTAAACTTGAAATCGAAAGTGGGCTTTGTCGTAAAATTTAGCACGAGAAGGATACAAAAAAAAAATCCCATAGAAAAGCATTGGAGTCTAAAGAATGACTTCTTTCCTATTCTATTAATATTTCATTGTCTAAAACAATAAATATTAATCCATTTGGTTTAGTATGATTAAAATTAATCCTATTTTGTCAATTTAACTAAGGAAGGCGAAATTATTATTATTATTTTTTTTTTTTTTTTCAGAAAATGAAAAATTCTATGATTGTATTCAGCGAATATTAAAACTTAAAATAAATGTAGACATCTTTTTCACAAGGTAAAGCAAAAAAGAAAGAAAGAAAGGGGAGGGTAAAGGGCTCCCAAAGGCTTTTTTTTTACGATATTCGAGTCCTCAATAACTTATTATATCTCACTATTGTAGATAAAAATCTGAAATTTTGCATAACCTAACGACATAAAAAATAGAATTGCTGCCGGTAACAGAAGTTATTTCGCCCTGCTACCCCCTTTTGAAGTCATCGGTATTGTCTAGAAGGACCAAATCCAGGATTTATAAAGCCATGATCAGACCTGTTGTTTTGTATGGGGCCGAAGCATGGACTTTATCATGTAAGGATATTTCCATTCTTGGTATATGGGAAAGGAAAATTCTGAGGAAGATTTATGGAGCTATTTGTGACCAAGGTTTGTGGCGTATCCGCACTAATAAAGAACTAATGGAATTATTTCAGGAGCCAAGCTTGGTTTCAATTGTTAAAAGTAAAAGGATCCAATGGGTAGGCCATCTCCAAAGGATGAATTTGAACCGTGGAGTTAAGAAACTTTTCATTGGAAACCCTGGTGGTAGAAGATTAAAAGGAAGACCACGACTTAGATGGCTTGATGATGTGGAACGCGATTTGAAAAAGCTCCAGGTACGAGGATGGAGGAGAAAGGCGCAAGATAGAAAAGAGTGGGCTCATATTGTTAAGGAGGCCAAGGCCCTACATGGGCTGTAGTGCCATGGAGTTAGTTAGTTAACTGAAGGCTTTGTAATTGTTTGGTTTTTATTCAAAGTATTTTAATTTTAATTTTTTATTAGCGGTCCCATGTTACAAGTAACATAGGGAATCGTTCTTGTTTTTGTGTTGTCTTTCTGTTATACTGTATGTCACACTCTGTAGCGGCCAAACGGTTAGATATATTAGAATGAAACCTTCACCATTGTGTTCAGCATCGAAAAGTAGGTGACCGCGTAAAAAAAAATCAGACCTCTAGGACCCCTCCCTGAATCACTGGGAGTAATAATGATAACAATTAACACAGTAATAATACTGATGCTTCATACATAACAATACTAACAATTGGCAATCGGACGTCATTATTAATATTTACAAGCGTATTGTTTCATATATTCTTTAACATATCCAAATGATGCACTAAGCATTGTTTTAGCTGTCCCTAGGTTACAGCTTGCCTGTAAAACATAAAGGAACATCATATGCTCTTGCTTTTAATGAGTTTGTTTATGCAATTGTGCATATTATAGGACCGCTTTGCTTTTGACACTGTCTAAAAGCATTAATTACCTTGTTTTCATAATAATAACGTCCAAACTTACCGTAAAACAAAAACGTTTGTAAGATTCTGCAGACCATCAATTGATATTTTTTTTATTGAAAGTTAAAATAAAATGAAGTAACTAATTGCAATTCCAGTATTCGGAATATTTCCCTTATTTATTTTTTTTTTATTTTTTTTGCATTTTTTTTTTAAAAAAAGAAAATTGAATCTGTAGTTTTGATTTTCATCGTTACGATTTTTTTTTTATATTCTTCTCTTAAATTAGATTGAAATTTTCACAGCCAGATTGAAATAAAGACTTTCAATTTTTAATTGCCGAAATACTGCATATTTTTAATGAAAAAATTAATAACTAATTCAAGAAACAATAAATAATGCTTTCAAGAAAGTAGGTTTTAACTTCTTTCGAATCTTTTGTTGTAATGCCGTACCACTGTTATTATTACTCAAATCTCAACGTATGATTAGTACTATATTAGTAACAATAATATACTGTAATACAAAAGTCAGGGATGTAACAGTTGGATGTTTTAAAAATTATTTAAAAAAAAATAAATAATGATTTTTATAATGTAAATTTAGAGTAAATTACAAATTGTATATGAATTGTCAAAAATAATGTAAATTGAATATGAAATATCAGCAAATTGTTAGTAAACAGTATTGTAAACGCGGACGGTTCATATATTGTTGGAACGTATTATATTGAATTGTAAACGGAAAGTCCATACATTTGACCTCAATTTGACCTGAAGAAGTTTTCTATTGACGAAAACGAAATATTGTGAGCGAATAAAGAAAGGAATTTTAAGAAGAATTTTCGTTGTATACTCTGTACAGTGGCGTACCAACGCCTTTGGGGGCCCGGGGCGGGAGTTGTGGATGGGGGCCCCCTAGTCTGACTTTTACAACCAAAAAAAAAAAAAAAAAAAAGGTCCTCTTGTCTGGATGGGGACCCCCTCCAAGGTCTGACTTTTACAACCAAAAAAAAAAAAAAGATCCTCTTGTCTGGATGGGGGCCCGGGGCGGACCGCCCCCCTGGGTACGCTACTGACTCTGTAATATACTTTACCGCATTGTACTGTATTCAACGGCAGTCATGTATCGTTTTGTAGCAGAACATTAACAGTGTTCTAAAGTTATTTATCGTCAGTCTACAAAAGGTATTCCTCATAGAATTTCCACACAAATGTTTCCTTCGTTTCTGCAAATGCCGTTTCGGACGCCTACCATGATCTGTGGACATGGCCTGGGTAACCAGAAGTGGGTGTAGATTTCAAAGTAGTCCAAGGTAATTATATCTCTTGACATAGGCAGACAAGGGAGTGGAGAGAGGGAGAAAGGGGGTGGGGGGGATGAGAAAGAGAAAAAAATACCCATCATTTACCGGTCTTCGAACTCCCTGTGACTGTCAGACTGTATGAGGATACTGAAATCAATGTCAATTGTTAAAAAAAAAACATTTCAAAAATACTGAGAATTAAGGTAGACTTTTTAGAAAATCCTTCAAGGAATTGATGGCAAGAATCAAAATCACGAGTAAATTAGTTTTTAAATAGAATCTAAATAGAATTTAGATTTCTATTTTAAATAGAATTACTAAATCTTAGAGGCTTATTTATTTACCTATGGTGATTCTCTTTTTATTCATAAAAACATTTAAAAAAAAAGTACGTTACAAATAGAAGGAAATGACACATAACACATCACTAATCAGGAAATGTAGAATCACAGAGATGTCAACCCAACATTCTGTCATTTAAATTAAAATGGTTCGAAAAGCCTAAGAAATCAATTAAATGGCTTCTTTATCAACTAATATGATTCTTGAACATCTTAGATGCAATCTTAGTTAAATTACTTTTATTACATTAATCTTAAAAGGCCCTTAAAACAGGCATTCGCCTATTGCAATTTCCATCAACAGTTTTTTTTTGTTTTTGAACAGTACTGAAATAAAATTTTTAAGAAAATCAGAATCATTTCCTTCTAAAACTTCAATGGGACATCTCATATATAAAAATTTTTAAATTACATAAGGCTTATTTAGATTACATAATTACACTTCGAGGCTGCCGGAAGGCAGCACAAGAATTTTATTTATTTTATTTTTAATGTGTATTTTGTTTTTAGCTTAGCTTTTCTGGAGGTGCCATTCCCATGTCTACTTATATTTATATTCACCTCTGTATGAGATCTAGTGTGCTTACAGTGACTACTCCCAACTGATGATCGCCAATCAAGCGAGAAACAGCTGTTTTGGGATGTCACTTGTAAACACGATCTCACCCTTTTAATGTGTTAATCCAATTTTTAGGCGCTTTTCTTATTTTAATTGTGCATAGAAAATTCTTTGAGGCTGCCGGAAGGCAGCACAACAATTTTGTTTATTTTATTTTTAATGTGTATTTTGTTTTTAGTTTAGTTTTTCTGGAGGTGCCATTCCCATGCCTACTTATATAAAAAAATTTGAACCGTGAATTAATTAGTTGTTCAAATGTACCCCTATCAATGAACGTTTTTTCATGACTTATAGAGTACTCGATTTGGCAAACAGAAAGACGTAACTGATCAAACTATGAATGAAACTCTTCTATTGAATTCGATGAATGGCAAGAAGAGAAAAGCGCACGGAGGTCGTGAAACGACAGCCAAAGAAAGGAATCTCGTGATAGAAGGTAGGAGTATTTAGTATCGCACATCAAAGCCGACCATGTCATCAAATTGGTCTACCATTGCATTGCTATTAATAATCATCTTGATGCTGAAGTGAAAATTATAATTTAAGAGAATACTGATTATACAAGAGTTACAAAGATTATTATAGAATCTACACAAAACAAAAAATAAGATGTGAATTGGAATTTCCACAATATCAAAATCTTCAAATAAACAAAATACCGCAACAATTTATATAATTTTATTTGGTAGTGAGTCATACATTTTGTTATAACAATGGACATTATGTAATGTCTCATATACTCGTACGCAATGATACTCATGTACTCGTATTACTGCAATTGGATTTATTTCAATAGTTCTCCTGTATGTTAACAAGTTGCAAGAACTTAAATAAGCATTCCTGAAATGCTTTTATCTTTCATAAGGAAAAACGTGTACTTGCTTTATTTTCATTTAAATATGATTCTAAAGTAATTCTAAAGTACCTTTTTCCACTAAGCCCTTCAATTATAAGTTAATAATGGATTAATTTACAATGCAAGTGAGTAAAATGGTTGATTCAATCAAAATATAGTGGAAAATAAGAAATTAATAGACAATGTCTTACAGCGGCTTTAGTTATGTTATTAAAGCAAGAGAGATTTTTAGTAATCAAATTATAGTTTGTCTGTTTGTTTGTTTGTGTTTTTAGATAATTATTCTTTCTAGTTATTTACATTCAAATCAGTTTTAACTGTTAATAAGCTTCTTTGAAACAAGTTAAATTAGAGATCTTTCATCTACAAAAGAAATAAAGAAAGTTGTGAATTTTTTGATAAACGTTTATCTGAAGAGAGTAAGTTATACACTGCTTAGAAGAAAATCACCGGAAACTCCTTGGGCAGGATAAGCAGTGCCGCGTTACGTGTCAAATATCTGAGAGAGTATAAATTAAGTCGACATAATACCAAGGTACTTGAATCGTACCCAGATGAAATGGCTGCGAGAAGAAAACTGATGGAGTTTGAACAAGATGATGAGATAGGATGCCATGTTTTGGGCTTATCTGTGCAGCAAATTGGTGAAAATTTATGCCTTGGAAGTCAGTAATTCTGTACTCATATATGGGTCAACTACAAGTGCTCTCCGCCACGGACAACTCACCGACAGCGTTAAGAAGAAAACGATTGTTCATCAGTCGAGACATTGAATGCGGAGCTCTGTTTATTGACGGGAACATAAATCGCACAAAAGACATTCAGAAACGAGGCTTACAAGCTGGGTTTCCATGCTAGGACAGCGATAGGTAAGCCCTAAATTACCTGAACCAACAGGCAGCGTCGTCTTCAGTGGTGCCAACAGCGTAAAGCGGACATAGAGCGACGCTGCACCCTTTTCCGATCGGATGTACAGTTGTGGATGCCCGGTGAACGTCTCTTAACATAAAAGTTTAACCCCACCTGTGAAATTCGGTGATGGAGCTGTCATGGTATGGTCCTCTTTTTCCTGGTTGTCATGCCATTTATATTGAACACACCGAGAGATATCTGAACATTCTGGACAATGATTTTTTTTTTTCTTATGTAGCGTTTATATGGAATGCACTCTTATCTCTATCCGCAAGACAGCGCATTCTGTCGTAACGCTCTAACTGCGTGATTTGAGGGCATGAACATCATCACATTTAAATGGCCTTAACAGATCTCTGATTTCAATACCTGTCGACTGAAGTGCAGGACATCCGTCCTACAACAGTCCAGAAGCTCTTACAGGCTTCAAGGAGGAATGGTCCAACATTTCTGCTGACCGCTATCGTGTACTTGTGGAAAGCATGTCCCATAGGATTGCCGCACAGGATCGCAACTAAAATATGTCCTACATTAAAGCGATCTCCATGGTTCTTTGTTTCAAATACTTACATATCCAGTGACTTCCTTCTAAGCAGTGTAAAAAGAATAGAAACAGACCTAGCTTAGTTTTCTCTTTTTCACAGCATAACAAGCACCATTTAACAGCTAGATCTCAATAATTTTTTAGTAAAAGCAAGGTAAAGTTCCGTTACTTATGACAAACCTAATATTGTTTCTATATTTTCTTCTTACCTTCTCTCTCTCCATAGTTATTAAAAAGAATAATTCTTCTCTACAATTGCATACATTTATTTAATGCAGCAAATTTTCGGAAAAGAATTTTTACGCTTTTCCTTCTTCAAGCCTTGTTAATCTTCAAAGTAAGAAAGGCTTGAAGATGGAAAAGCGTAAACATTCTTTAAGATCTGCATTTAAGATCTGCATTTATAATATTATCTATATTATAAAACAAACAGTACACTTTTTGTAATATTAACAATATATATTCGTGACAGTTTCGAACATTGACTGTTCTTCATCAGACTGGTTCTTCAGAACCCAATATTATTTATAATAAATATTAACTTAGTAGTTTTCTGTATTTCATCTTTTTCTCAAAGTATCAACTCTGAATATGAAGAGTTATGCGCAGAAATCAACCAAGGACTTCTTCTATAACATATTTACAACACAAAGTTTTGCGTCAAGTTTATCTATTACTTGTGTGTGACTATTGTTTTACTTAAAGGAAAAACAAAAATATTTACTGAACTTTTCGGTAATAGAATAATGTTTTCTTCTTTCGTGTGTATGTTATCGGCTAGGTAGAAAATCCGGCATTGGTGAGAATGTCTACATATTATATAAAATGTCTAAAACCTCTAGGCACAGTGGGTAATAATTAAAAATTACTATGCCTAAGTTTTGTTTACAATTCATTGAAGAGAATACCTGGTTATGTAGACAATGCATAGGCTAAGTATATAGCATATTCATTTCCAACTTCGCCTAACTGTACATTTCTTAGGCACTCTCTACAATGCCCGAATTCCGTATTCTGTCTATTTCTATGCAATTTCTTGGATAGACTTTCTTATAATAATATTTCAGATTCAACTACTGACACACTTAAATTAGCATTGATATCATTTTTTGAGATAATGTTTCTTTTCTTTTAAACAGTATCTGATTTCTTGTTTGGTTTCGATTACCCAAAATATTTTTCCAAAAAAAAATGGAAGAAATTTCCGAGTGAAAAAAAAAATCCCGCTGAGCTTTTATCTTTAGGAGCCGAAGGAAATTAGATCAGATTCCGTTCTTCAAACTTCCGTTTTCGCCGCCAGTGTCGTTTTGCCAACGCAATTGGCTCAATTGAACTCCCTAATTTTCATGAAAAGAAGAAAAGAAAAAAAAAACACACTTGAGCTGAGAGGATCAGAGTAATTTTCTTTGTGTAACTGTCGAAAAGGGAATCCGTGTTTTGCAATCGTTTTCAGGGGTAGAAGGTCATTCAACTTAAAAAAAAAAAAATCACTCACTCACTCACGAGAGAAGGGCGCCTTTTCTTAGCGCCGGAGGATGCGCCGTTGCTGTTTTCGAGAGGATCTATTGGAAGAATTTTGAATATCGAGGCTGGAAAACATGTGATTTTTTTTTTCAATCCTGCTTGTTGTTCAATATGTCTTATATGTTTTCTGAGGTCTATGATTGGTCGTTTGTTTTGGGCTTAAAGGCCAATAAAAATTTCCTTTTTAACTATTTTTTTGTTTGTTTGTTTGAGGTAGGTGACAAGGTGTGAAGTTTTCCTCCTTACGAAATATTTCGTTATGAGTGATTTATAGTTTAAAATGGTAGTAATCTATTTGTGTTCTAATCACTGTCATATTCAGACAAACTATTTTTCATCGTCAACGATTATGAGGAATTTAAAATGACTTTTTCTTGTGTCAGAGCTCTTTCTTATTTTAATTTCGTATGTATTGACTCGTGTATCATTTTGCTTTTTTCACGAAACTTCTACTCAATTCACGACATCATTTTCCATTTCCCTAAACCCTCTGAAGTGAAAATCAGTTTTGCTTTAGATCAAATAATCTCTCTCTCTTTATGTGTCCAGATTCATGGAAGATTGTTAGAGTTTTTTCCCTTGGTTTTTAAAAGATCGGTTATTAAGAGCATCCTCTCTAGAGCATACAAAATTGCTTCTAATATCTATATTAGAATATGTAAAATAGAAGCTATTAACGTTTTATTGCTACGTAATTACTGTATTAATTCGATCATATCTGTCCTCAGTAAGATTGGCTTCTCTGCCACCCACATTCACTACATAACATAACATAAGATTAAAAGATCAGAATGTAAACAAGAAGTTCTAAGAAAAAGTTTTTTAAGGATAAGAAAATTATCATATTACCTTACTTTGGCCGTTCAGGCATAGCCTTGTGGCCAAAGCTGCTTCCTGCCTTGATGCTAACATGTTTGAACCTAGGTTCGATGGATGTTTAGTTCCTTTCCTTTCGAATGGATGTTTACGGCACAGCAGGGATGTTTACTTTCTTTCCTGTGTTTGTCTGACTCTTCTTTTTCTCTTCAGATTGAAGCCACTCCATAGTAGTTTCCTGAGGAAGGCAACGGAAACCCCCTCAGTTTCAGGAAGAGAAGGAAAACTCCCAACCCTACGCTTGGTTCTTGAGGCCCTTGCGTAGTATTTGCCCCAGAGAAATCACCTCAACATACACCGTATTTTGGCTTACTTTCTGAAAGCATTGGAAATTCTTTAATAAAATTTGGTTTCCGTAATATTTACAAACCTATCAATAAATTATTGAATATAATTATTCACACTAAAGATGGTATTCCTTAATTACGTAATGCTGGTGTTGTTTATCAATTAGCGTGTTGTACATGTAAAAAAAATACTAATATATTGGAAACAGTTACTTTTTAAAAACTAAAACAACATCAATTGAGCACTTTGGCTAAGAAAAGTCATTTTACAGTATATATGTATGTGTACTAATTGTAATTGAAAAGAAGTCAAAATTCTCAACAAAGATAACAACAAATGTAGCTTAAAAATTAGAAAGGCATTGCTTATCAAAAACACAACAATTATCTTCTGATTAGGAAACAAAATTCCTGATAGTATTGATTTTCTTCAGATTGATTCTGTACAATAATATTCTAACCATTTTAATATTGTTTACAAGAATTTTCTTATTTTATTTTCATGTAATATGAGTTATCATATACAGTAGAAAGTCGATTAACCGTCACCTTCGGGACCGGGACTGTGACGGTTAACCGAATAAACTGATAACAGAAATTTCGCAATAAACATGTACAGTAACGAAATTTCAAAGCTGGTTTGGGACGAAAGGCAAACAATAAATTAATACAAAGAAAAATCTATCGGTAACAAATAGATATCGTCAAACACCAAACAAATAATAATAATAGAAACATAAAACAGTAGGCCTACTAGATAATAAGGTTTATATGTTGAAGCTGTAATCAGTCATCTTCTTCTGTTTCTTCGAGGCTCGAGCTTTTTTTCGCTGCAATGTCCCGTATTTTAAGGAGAAGTAGGTTTTGCTATCGATGACGGATAACAGAGAGTGACAGTTAATCGAGTTTCCACTGTACCTTGATTTTTTTTTAAATAATAGAATCCTTTACGTAATTATTTCCTTTTTTTAATTTTATGGACTCTGTGAGCATCATATCCGAAACATGTAAAAAAAGTAAATTACCATTAAAATTTTTATCACATTGCACCCATTTTTTTAAATACTCGTTTCATATTTGTGTTATGGGTTTCTTCAGTTCTTTAAGATATTGTCATTTTTTTTTTCTTAAATAGCTGATAATTCTGTAAATATGTAACATTTATTATTAACTACATAATTATCAGTACAATGTTTTCCCAGATTTATTGGAACTTTTATAATATATTTGTAATTTTCATCAGAAGTAATCTTACCTCGAGAGCTTATTGGGATTGGATAAGGAAAGATGTCACATGACATCATTAAGTTTACCAATGAGCATTGCGAATACTGAGACCATGCATGGGTTTAACATCCGTTTGTAAAATTAAAACATCCGATGACAAACCTCAGCAAGATCTGTCATATTTTTAGGAAGACACACATTAAATAGACAGAACTTAACAACTTTAAATACGTCATCTTCAAACAACAGTAAGGAAGTACCATCTGCCTTATAAGAATAAGGGTTTCAGTAAGTTCATTTATCTGTGAGAGTCGTTCGTTTACAACCACTTTCCCTTAACTTATTCTATGAAAATAATAATATTAAACAATAGGGGACCATTTAATATCGATTTTCTTTGCTTGTTTGGCAAATTAAAGTCAAGATTTCGATAAGACGAATATGTTTCATTCTCCTTTCATGTCGATAGAAGTTAAAGAAAACATAACAGCGGAAAACTATTTCACTAATTCATCTTAGTGAATTTATTCCATAAACTTTAAATAGATTCATAGCCATTTATTGAAACTGTAAACAAGCAATAGAAATTATTACATACTTTGTCAACAATTATCTTGCCATATCATATTCAGATAGACAAGACATGATATTGCGGCCTACCTCATAAGATTAGGCTTTTTGGATTAATATCTTAAAACTTTCTCTATTTACAAAAAAAAAAAAAAAAAATTAATATCCTGGTTTTCTTCCGCTTATTCCGAGGGTGAGGTTTGACCCTCATTCAAATATTGACTTTTCTTAATTTTTTGTTTAACCATATTTGAATCAATTTTTATTACTGGTTCTGATTTAATAACCATTTCCGCTTTAATCAACCATCAATAGTTGCATTTAGATTTTTGTCTGGAATAATTCCACCGTTGCAAATCCTCACACCATGTAGGTGTTAATGGTTTTGGCATTTGTGAACTGACCTTTGTAATGCTTTAGTGTCTGCCCTGGTAATCCTACTTTACACTCACCTTTCGTTCCGAGATATTTCTATGATTTCTTCATTTAATAAATAAAATTCATTCAGGTTTTCATTTTTTATCATATTTTGACAAGCTATCATGAACACATAGGTTCCAATTATTGAAAATTTTCATTCATTTCAACTACTTAATAAATTACAACTATAACATACTGTCAGATGGGAACAAAGCAAAGCGAGACTGAATAATGATAGTATTGCTGTTATCCAAACAGGGTATTATGGGTAAAATGAACAACAACAATGTTCGTCCATGGTGGCGGCAGAAAGCAAAACTTATGTTGAATAACATACAATTTCTCAATGATGGCAATTTGTGGGTAAACAGAAGAACAGCAATAAGAACTACTTGCCCTCTAGTGAGAGGAAGACAAAATTTGATCTCTTCGAACAAAATACCAATAGACGTAATAAATTAAATCAAACATATTTAACAAGCTGCAATTAATTTGACGATACAATTTGAAAGATGTTGAAGTATAATTTAGATTTTCAAGTTCGAAGGTAATTAAAGAAATGTCTGTCTGTTAAAGAGACAGCTAAAATCTTGAGAGTTGGATGACAATAACCGACAAGTAAGGAAATTAATTTGGCATTGCCATTGCTGACAATTTAAATGGTATGGAGATTACGGAAGAGAGGAATAGGATAGATTACTGGAGTATCACTCTGACAAACTAATTACAGGTTTTGCGCGTTAAGTTACAGGTGGATCGATTGTGTAGTTTCTCAAAGTCAGAAAAGATTGGATCTCTTATGTGTAGGTTGGGTGGACAACAAATTAATAGCTAAGAATAGAATTGTAATTATCTGTCGTTATTTCACGATAAGAAGGGGAGATATTTGACTCATCTGGGTTTAACGATGGGTGGATCAAAATCAAATTCCAGAGTAGCTTATCACTGGTCACGTGATTGGCTTTTTTGGTCACGTTGAGCCTTTGAAAATTCCTAAAACGAAGAGGAAGTCCCGGGTAATTAATGTCTTTATTGTCTCTCCTTCTTCTTCTTTTTTGTAATTATTGCAGACCGCGAAGTTCTCGATAAATCTATGAAAGAGTAGGAAAATTAAAGGATACACAGCAGGCAGATTTGTTTTTATTAAGTGCTGTTTTGATCTCTCCCCACAGGTGATACCTGTTTTGGTTAGTACCGCGGGGTTCACGTAAAATTTTTAATAGGGGAATGAAATAGTCATTCTTAATATATAGTATTTCGGAAGCTTGTTTATTTGTTTGTTAAGTAGTGGGACACAACTTATGACATCGTAAAAAAGATTTCCAAGATGATTTCAGAATCGAGTATTTTTTTGGAACGTAAGTATGAAATGTTTCATAAAGAATACCAAACATTTGACCCTTTATGTTCTAACCAAAAGCACCTAAAAACATAACTAAAAGCAGCGATATTAAATTGCAAATTTCTCTTATTTTATACATCTGAGTATAAAAAGTATTATACATCTTTTTTTATATATCTGAGTATTATGAGTAATTCTCATAAATCTATCGTTTATGAGAATTACTTTTATGTTCGGCAAAAGAAAAAGCAAGAAAAATATTACAAGAGATTACATCATTATGTTGAAGAGATTAATTAATCTTATTAATTTCATTCAGAAATTTTACATTTAACAATTACCAAATGATTTTCCGTGCTAATTAACGAAATTGATGTCATTTGTTACTAAAACAATGTTATCTTATTATGTATGAGCCATCCGTTATTTGGTACCTCTCTTCTCGTAAATTCAATCCATACTAGCAGTACATATTAAATTGAAATAGACATGGAATAAACAATGACATTTCGAATAGCAGAAGTACCATGAAGATCAGAATCCAATCAACCAATGTTTCATAAGTTTCAAGTAAATGTTTCACTCATGTCTATATGTTATACAACATATGTTGACTCTTGTTACATTATAGTAAGTTATTAAGTTGGCAATATCACACATATTGAAATACGTCATGTAAAAATACGAAGTTGTTAATATCAAGATGTTGACTTACATTATATACGATAATACACAAGTCATATATAATATAACATATGTTGTCTCTTGTTACATAATAATACACATGCTCACTGATGTCATATAATATACACATTGACTCATTGTTTAAGAGAGTTAATGAGCCCAATTAAAATAAAAATGATAATATTATTTGATTTTTTTTTTGTTTGGATGTTTAGCATTCTGTGTACCATTCCATATCTATATAGTAGCTTGCGAATTTTTTGACATGAGTGTTCAAAATCAAAAAGATATCTATTCGTCGAATTTTCGATATTCGAGTCATAAGAGGTGAAAACAATGGGGAGGGGGGCGTCCACTTTCTTGAAGGTATCTCTGAAATCGCTTAAGGTCCTGACTCAAGCTATTCAGGCGATTGCAAAGCTATTATACATTTTTTTTATATATCAATATTTCTTTTATCAATGCATCTAAAATTCTAAAACTTTAAATATGAACTTGTGAGGCATTTGGGATTTATATTTTCTTGTTTTTAATTTTCAAAATATTCTGTAATTAATTAAATTAAAGTTCAAAAATTATTAATTCTATTAAAATCTATTTCTATAAAAAAACTTTTTTTATTTTTAAAAACGAACAGCATCAAATGAATTTACATGAAAAGGTTTTTATTATAATTATTTGATAGCACGTAAAAAAAATTTAATTTAATCTCAAACAATTTAAAAAAAAACACAATTTTTATTTTTTAAAAAATTGACTATTGTACTTATAATAAATATTTTAAATACAAATCATTATTTCACGAATTTTTTATCATTTCAGGTTTTGTCAAGTTTTTTAAGTTGAAAATATCAAGTAATATCTCGAAAAACCCAAAAACATTAAATGTTTTTGATTTTTAATTTAAATAATTATAGAATATTTTGAAAATTAAAAACTAAGAAAACATAAATCCCGTATCCTTCACCACATTTAAATTTTCAGAATTTTAGGTGCTTTAGTAAAAGAAATATATAAAAGAAATAAAAGGTTTGCAGTCGCCTGAATTGCTTGAGTCAGAAAAGCGAGAAACGTGAAGCTCGGGAAAAATACTCTGCTTAAGAAAATGAAGAAATACATGTTCAACGAATTAAAAAAAAAATACCCGAAGAATGAACGGAGAGTGGATGGGTTTTTCGAGTTGAGATAAAACAATGCTAACTTTCGTCACTGACTCAACAACCCACAGCCGAAACCTCTAATACCTAAGAACTTGATATTTTAGGGATGTTTTTCCCCTTATGAAATATAAACGAAGGTTCCTTTCTAGAATTGGTTTTAAACGTTTTATGATAGTTTGTCAATTTTTTCCCTAAGGGGTGGAGAAGAGCAGAAAGGGCTGGGAAATCTTATGTCCTCCCAGGGGCGTATATAAGGGGGGGGCGAGGGGGCCCGGGCCCCTCCCGAAATAATGAAGGTATGTCCTCCAACGTTTTTTTTTTTGGTTGAAGAGATAGGTTTTTATGTTTTTTTTTATTTGGTTGAATAGATTTTTTGGCCCGGGCCCCCCCCCCG
>JAFIDM010003189.1:22150652-22266439 GCA_023159025.1 Thereuonema tuberculata | reverse complement strand
TTTTTTTTTTTGGTTGAATGGATAGGTTTCCATCGTTTTTTTTTTTTGGTTGAATGGATAGGTTTCCATCGGTTTTTTTTTTTTTTGGTTGAACAGATAGGTTTCCATGGGGTGTCTACTTAAAATTTCTTAACTTAATCTTACATTAATCTTAGGCCCCCCCCCCCCGAAAATATATTCTACATACGCCACTGTGTCCTCCTATCTCGACGGACGACATTTGGGGGGATGATATCTACGGGGTTTTCGGGTTACAAACACGAATATAACAGTAATTTTTATCAACTCGGAAAGGTTCGAAGTGATCTCACAATTACAATTCTTCCTTCTCCACGTCAGGACAACTCTTTTTTTTAACTCGTGTGAAGCTAGTATTTTTCTAGCATATATATATAGGATATATTCATTTATTGATTACTAATAAAAATACCTGTGCATCCCGCGGGTTCCAAAAAAGAGTTGTCCTGATGTGGACGACGAAGAAATTGTAATTGTGGGAGCACTGTGAAACTTTTCCAGTTTGTCGCGTAATAGTTACAAATTAATGTTATATACCTATTTTGTAACTCCGTAGGCCCTAATATAAAATTAATATCGAGATCGTAGAATATAAGACTTCCCACACTTTTCTGCCTTCTCCACACCTCATTTCAAACCAGTTGGTAAAAAAAAAAAAAAAAGATGATCACAAAGTAATTTTATATTCTTATTTTATAACCTAAAAGCACTGTAAAGTATCCTTCAATAAAGTTTGCCCCACCCCCACCTTTTATAGCCCTTAGGATGCGAATATCGAAAATTCGTCAAATAGGTATGGTTTAGATTTTGACAAAGAACAAGTCATGCGAAATTTCGTGTTTCCGATTGAAGTGGTTTCGGAGATACGCATACCTTCAAGAAAGTTAGCCACCTCCCCCACTTCCCGTTTACACCTTTTAAGACCCGAATATCGAAAATTCGTCGAATATGTATCTTTTGATATTGACAAAGAACATTTCATTTGAAATTTCGTGTTTCCACCTAAAGCGGTTTCAGAGATATGTGTAACCTTCAAGAAGTTTGTCCTCCTGTTTTTATCCCTTACTCCGGATCCGGGTTTTCGTTCTTAAATTAAGAACATTTAATTAAAAAAAAAAGGTTAAGAAGAATATTATTAATTTCTAAATAAAAAAGAAAAGAAATCCATTATCATAAATAAAAAAGACAATCCTAAAAACTTCAGCACATAATAAAAATTCAAAAGTAGTAATTCATTTAAAAATTAAGAAAAGATAAAAAAAAAATGCTTCAGCACGACGGTTTCAACCCGCTACATCTGCAGGTTATCTTCAGCCTTGCAGTTGTAACGGATTGAAACCGTCCTTGTTGAAGTATTTTTTTTTATCTTTTCTTAATTTGAAGATGACTAACTATTTAGAATTTTTATTATGCGTGCTAAAGTTTTTAGTATTCTCCACGTTCAAAGAAATTCTTTCAACCCGCACACGTTAGAAAATAATACAAATAAATAAAGAAGGAAAGTAAAAAACAGGAAAAAAAAATCTCATCCACGTAATCATGCCTCCCAAAGGACGCCACACCAACACTTCAGGTGTGGAGACAGAAGCGAGTTAATAAACAATATTTGAAAATTATATAAAAGTGTCAAGGGGTTAAACGAAGGGGAGGGGAAGATGTGTCCAGGTTTCAATTGTACCGCAGGGTCCTAAAGAGTAATTCTGCAAAGGTTTAGTCCAGATCGGTCAAAGGGCCTAGGAGGTGTACAGCGAACAAACAAACACACAAACAAACTTCCTCCTTTATATATATAGATAACCCTTTCCTTTAATTCTTGCCTAAGAAATATTTCTCAAAGCAACAATTCGCAAGCCTTAGTCATATTTGTTAGTCAATAAGAACTTCCATTAACTCTTTTAATTACATTAATAAAATCAATTTTCTTGCTTGTAATGGAAGAATCTTAGTAAACTATTCAGTTCTATAAACAGAAATACAGTTATTCCTTCACGATATCTTTGGCCGAAGTTGGAAGAAATAGATGATTGTTTTCTCTTTTCTTCATATACTTTTGAATCTAGTTTATCCCGTGCTATGTAATTGTTTTGCTGTCAGTCCTTATGGTTTGACGTCATTCTGTTTCAGGCTATGATTCTCCAATGTTGCAAAACAGTCACTCAAGCGAAAACGAATACAATAATTCTCTGAAAATGTAAAGAATATGAGAATATTTTTTTTCTGCTTTTTCTTTTTGTATTAAAAAAAATCATTTAACAATCGAGCAAAGAAAAAAGTTTTGGATTTGATTGCAAAAGAAATACTGCAAAAAAAAAGAACAAGAATTGAAGTTACAAGATTAGTGTTGCAGCTTTGAAAATGAGGGGGTTCAAAGGAAAAATGTCAGAAGAAGATTAGTTCTACCCATGTCTTTTTTTCATTAATATTTAAAATTGAAAGCTGCTTATTTGGATAAGAAAGTCACTGGCCAATCACATGTCAGCAAAGAGTTCTAGTTGGGTAATTTAATCAAGGAATCCGACAAAAAAAATTGTTTGCCGAATAAATAAAGAAGCCATATTAACACAATCGTCGAAGCTTTCCAAACGTTTATATTAAAATGTATTTTTTTTTGGCGAAAACTCAAAATGGCGACTCAATAAATTGTCACTGTGGCAATTCCAATAGTGCTGTTGTGGTATTTTTCTTGGATATAAATTCAAATTCATCATCTGTGCTTTATTCTTTAGTCTATTCTACAAATATTAACTCTCAAAACAATGTTTCGGGGTTTTTTTCCGTTTTCCATTAGTTACTTCTTTTCCACTTTGGAACGTCTCAGGAATGAATTCAAAAATAAAAAATCTTTTCTCAAAGATTATAAAAGTTACATTCGATTTTTTTCACTAAAACAAAATCGAGTGAATAGCAATTATTTATTATGTCCGTTTAATCTTTTAAACAAGGAGGCAAGTATGGAAGAATATTACAAGATTATTATTAATTACATGTTTTTTTTTTTAAAAATTGAATATCCTTGTGTCCGCTTTATTAGTCTGCAAAAGACGAGGAGGAAACCACCGTAGCCCACTTCTGTGCGTCCTTGCTTTCCGACTGGGACATGGCAGTTCCCATAGATTTCCGTTAAACCTGTACTTTACGAAGTTGTCGGTCTCCTTGCGAGAGAGCGCGGGGCAAATGGACCGTGGGTTGTTGCAGCCGAGACTGTCAATCTAGGCAGGCTCCTGAACGACGGACAACCGGGCAACAAAAACACGCAGGTATGCGCCAATTAGCCATCCCCAGTGTGACCGAACTCCCAGCCTTCAATAGTAGAACGGCGTAGAGGGGAGGGGAGAGGTACAGAACTTCTCGTAACGCATTATTTTTATCCTCTTGACCTGATCGAATCGCGTAACTTTCTATTTCGTCCAGCGTCCACTCAAATTAAGCCTAAAAATAACCTACAGCAATCAGAGTACATATTTTTTTAATTGCATTTTGTGGTCTTCTTCCTCAAAACAGAGGTCAAGGAAAATATGCGAGGCCTTGTGTGAAGGTCGAACTAAGGGAACGTACTATTAGCTGATCTAGTCGTAATCTGGACACATGTCCGTGTTACATTTCGATATCAGCGAATACAAATAAGTCATGAAGACGATGATGCAAAAGCTATGCTAGAGAACAACAGAGAATAGTCTCAGTATGACAATGTCTGCAGCTCGATTTCTTGTAATTGTGTAGATCTCAATGTTTCGTATTTCACAAGTTGACCTTGCTTTTAAAGAAGTTGATTTATGATGTCATTCATTAAATTTTCAATTGACAAGACGCTAAGGGCAGGCGTTCAAAGACAATACGTGCTGTTCTTACCGGATCTGTCTTAATAAAGACATTCATAGATTTAATAATGCAGTTTTAGTGCTTCTTTAAAAACCTTTGATCAAAAATAGTGTCATTTTTACATTAATTCCTGAAAATATCAAAGTTAAATATAATTATTCAAATCTTCCATTTTTAACAATTAATTTCATCTTTGATTAAGATCCTTCATATCGTTCTTTAATTTACATGTGTTTCAAATTTACATTAGTCTGTCTTCAATTTAAGATTATACATAAGACAAACTAATGTAAGACAGCCTAAGGTAAATTTGAAACACTTTATTTATGAGTTTCCACATTTCCTTTTAAGTAAATAAATCCGAATAAAAAACAAAGTAGTATTAAACCAGATTCAGTTTTTCTAGAAGAATCCAAAGTTCCCTTTCACAAAAACCTACAATTAAACAAAAGAAAGTTAATTAGCTAAATTTGTTTCAAATTTATATTTTTAAAAATGAATCCTCTAAATAGTGTTTATGATTTTATCCACTACATTGAAACTTAAATGAAAGATATTAGCATCCAATGTAACAAAGCCAAATTTTAGAAGTTAATATGTTACATACTATAAAAGAGATTAAATAAAATTACTTAAACACAAAATAAAAGAAGGTTATATTGTTAAAAAGATAAGATTACAATCGACAATTATAGAATTATAGAAACTTGAAGCAATATTTCAAAAAAATAATCTTATTTGGCAGATATATATATCATTTCTAACATCGCCATCGTGACATCTTACGATATGATGAACACTTTGATAAGCGTAAAGGAAACAGAATATTAAAAAAAAAAAATGAATACAAACATTAAAATGTAAAGACAATACGGAATTACATTCAGAATTTACTTAACGTACAACTTGTAACGTATAAATGTAACATTTCAAAGTTAGAATATATATGACTTACATTTCAAAGTCATGTCTTAAATATAGAAAAATTATGAGAGTGAAGCCTCACATCATGATTGAATCCAAGTCCAAGTCGCAGAAAAATCAGTTAAATCAACAGGAATAAACAAAATATTAATAAGCAATTTAAAATCTTACGAAACACTTGTAAGAAATCAGTAGTGTCTGGTAAAACAGTTAACAAAATCTAGTTTCAATTTTTGCCATTTAAGTCTCAAGGTGGTTTTAATGATACCAGTTTTTCGACGGTATATTCTCGTATATTAGGCTTCTGAAAGCCGTCTTATATCCCCGTTTTGTCTGTCTGTGGACACATATCCCACAAAGCTTTGCAACGGCTTTTGTCAGCTCAATTGTAGGTGGCCTGAATGTTGAATGTTGTAGGTGGCCTGTTAGCTCAGTTGGTTAGAGCGTCGTGCTAATAACGCGAAAGTCGTGGTTTCGATCCCCTCATAGGCAATTCTTATTCTTCATTTTTTTCTCCCCATTTTAAACCTTTTCACAGTTTCTCAACTTAAGTTTTTTTAAAAAAAATCATTATTAGTAATTCAGTGTATTAACAAGGTTTGAGTTAAGAATGACGATTATTCCATATAAATAGGGGTGGGTAAGATAGCATGGGGTTGCAAACAGACTCGCGCGAGCATTTTGTAGACCACCCAGGCGCAGTTATTCTAAAGTAAAGGTGACTCAGAAGCCGTTGCGAAGCACTGTGATTGGTTTACTAATCACTATCCCTACCTTGTTTCATACCACGAAGGATTTGCAGAATGTATAACTCCCACATAAAATGCCCCGATTCAAAACTTATAAGAGATTTGTGGATTTACTGCCCTCAATGTTTTGTTTGCACCAATCAAAGAATACTAATCTATCTTTATTTAATTTGAATTACATAATGGAATTTTGAAATTGTTTTCTATCAATCGCAGAACAAGATATTTTATAGCAGTTCAAAAGCTTAGGAGGCGGAAAGAGATATGGCGTCATTTAATAGCTAATTTGAGAAAGAAGGAAAGGTAACATAGTTTTTTTTTTTTAGATATACACTGTCTCGTAGTTTATGCTACTCCCAACATTTGCAACTAACTAGATAGGGATGTATGAATAGATGGAATACAACACAATGTTTAATAATAATGTTTGAACTTGACAATAGAGATACTCAATGAAAAGTATACCCTTTAGGATATTATTATACAAAAGTGTGGATATGTGATAAAATACTTTTTTTGAGTCGTGGCTTAGTTACTGGAAACGATATTTTCTGTGATGCTGTGCTTTTATATTTGACATTTGAAAAAACAGGGACGGAAAAGTATCGGATCTATATCGGATATTCCTATACTACGCTGGTGTAAGGCAGATAATAAAATATCGACAGAAGTTAAAAGTATCCCAAAGAAGATATAGCAAATAAAGCTTCATGGTTATCATCAGGAACACCAATGTATTATTATGATACATTTGGGAAGTTTCTTAGATTAACACCACGATCAAATAATAATAAGAAGCAGCAACAGTGGAGGCAGGACCAAGTACGTGTTGAGTCCTGTCCGCCACTGATGTGGTGCCTCACACTGCACAACTCCAGAAGGCTATGGTACTCAACACAACACGCATAGTTAGGAAATTTATGGACACAATCACACATCCTTAACCCTCCTTGCACACTTTTTTTACACTTGGCGGGTAAAGGATCAAAGCACATGTTGTCTTTGCTGGGGAAAACCCAAGAAATGAAACATTTACATAATAATAATAATAATAGTAGCTTTTGTGAATAGTTTTATATAAACTTCATCCCAACATTATCTTACAATATGTTATGTTATGTAATGAATGTGGATGGCAGAGAAGTCAAGCACTGCGACCGGAGGTCTATTGTACTACCCCACGGAAATATGACAGATGGAGAGAAAGACTGAGAAAGTATGGTGGGAGAAGTGCAGGGGAAACGGGAAAACCCCGAGAAAACCTGCCCAGCGCGGATCGTCCACCATCACGAAACCCACATGAGAACCGAACCCCGGTACTCAGAGGTGAGAGGCCGATGTCATAGCGACAACGCCAACCTCGCGGCCTTATCTTACAATAAATCAAAACCTTAAGTAGATATTCGATTTACCTGGTCTGGATGAAAAGGTTATTGCTTGCTTCCGTGCTTAAACAACTATAATCAGTAATTCATGCTGAAACAAATCATTTCATTCAATCACAATAACTTCAACAAACAGTGCAACAGATAACATTAGAATAAGCTTAAAACGGAGAATTTCTTTGCTTTGCAATTAATAAATAGCTTTAATTTTAGAGAATTCTAGATCTTCTGAATTATTTCGACTCACATATCACCTCGCCAACTTCGCTGTATCACTAGGCTGGAATGTGACAGGATATTACAGAAGCACTTCTGGGTTGATAGGAAATCATAGGAAAAGAAAGTGTAGGGAATAGTATCATTTGTAATCGCCAAAATAAGAGGTGGTTGGAGAAATGCGCCAAATTATTATTTTTTCTTCTTTTTATATTGTGCTAGGAATTGTTCTGAAATAAAGAAACTCTCATCTATCCAGCAAATACATTTCTGATAATAGTGGTTTATCTTTAGCCAGAGTCAGATCTTAGCTATGTAATCACCGAACAGCTGTTTCGCTTTCATTTCGTTCATGTCCTACCAAAATCCGAGATAGGAAAATTTACGATCTACTTCCACAGGATTACCAAATTCAAAGTAGGAATACTATTAGGAATTTATTACGTAAATTTCAATTTGAATTATTTAATGATAGGCATTTAAAATAAAAGTACTTGAAAATACATTGATGAAATTTTTACTCAAATATATTCCATTGTGGAATGATAAAATAAATTTTGGTAATGCCAAAAAAATATTTATATTTATAAATATTTATATTTACATGAATTAAATTGAATATTTAAATAATTTCTTTTTTTTGAAATTACGGACATTGTTGTAAACTCATTTTTTTATGTATACTTGACGTTTATTCATAATAATTATGTTAAGCCCTTCTTTGGCTAGAACTTCTCAAAATACATTAGTGTGTACAGGTATGCGCCGCTAAACGTCCGGTAAATACGTCCAATAGACGTTAAGCGAATTGGACGTTCCGAGGAACATTATATATAAATATACTTGTGTACTGTAATTATACTGTATTGCCTAAATTGCCACAATACAGTACTGTCACTACAGTACTGTATACACTAACACATACAGTACTGTATACACTAATAACACTAACACAGAACAGATAATAAAACAATAGAGTATTATTTCGTCAGGAAGATATGGGGTAAGGAACTTCCGCTGTAGTAAACGCAAAATCACCCAAAAGTGTTAAATTACTTTGAATTTGAAAGCATGTGATTTAAATTGTATTTATCACGAATAAAGCTGTAGTTTGGGGTCGTCCATTAAGAGGTTAAAAGGGGGGGTGTCCAGCAAAATCTCACCAAATCTCATCAAGGGGGGGGGGGGGTCAACGAAAATCTCACGCCAACTTTTTCATTCAGAGAATATACGTATTATAATAGACTTTTTGAAATCTCCCGTGAGGGAGGGGGGGGGGGCAACCATATCTCACCAAATCTCACCAAGGGGGAGGGGGAGTCCAAATTTTTTAAAAAACACCTCACGTAATTAATGAACGGCCCCTTTTCAAACATCAATGTGCAATGATTAATGTTGAATTGATTCGGCGGCTGTTCCTGTAAATGTACAGTAGTTTGGATGAAGTTGGAGTAATATTGTAAATTTTTGTTACAATTTTATTTTTGTTACAATAAAATTGTAACAAAAATTTACAATACTTATGTTTATGCATTTAAACTAAATTTCTGGACAGAATAGTAATACAGTATTTACAGTAAAGTAAATGTTTTTTTTTTTTCTAATATTTGTAATTAATATTTTTTTTTTCTTTTTTTAATTTTCAAACTTTTTAATTTTTTTGTAATTTTTTAAACTTTTTTATAAAAACTTAATTCAGGATCACGATTTTTCAACTTTATGAGATCCCGGACATATATGCGAACGGGCGTTATCCGGACGGACCTTAAGCGACGTACATGTATTATCGTTACAGTATTATTATTACTACTTCTTATTTAACTTCATTCCTTTAAAAACAATAATGAAAACTAATAATTTAGTAAATAAATAACAAAAAAATTTTTTTTAAATGAATAGTATATTTGTTATCGAAAAATATCTTTGGCAGGCTCCACTAAATACAGTTTTGGAAATAAAGATGTATTTATAATATAGAAAACACAGTAAAAATAGGTTCTTCATTAAACATCGCTATATTTCACAGAAAGCTAATTTTTCTGCTTTTTCAGGCTTAAATACAAAGCAAAATAGAAACTAACATAGAATATGTTCAAAAAACTTAAAAAAACTATTATTAATTATAATAAACTCTTCAGATATAAACACAAAACGTATTACTTCTCATCAAGAATTTTTACACATAATGAAAAGAAAATACCTTTCTTTTCTAAAACAACAAACTAGATTTCCTCAGAATAAAACGTGAATAATAACAATAAATTAACATAAAATTATCTTTCACGAAAAAAAGTTACTATTAATAAGCAACAATAAAATCAAATCAAACATATACATAATTTAAACGTGAAACCAATAATACAGTAGAGCCCCGATTATCCGAGTTAATGTGGACCAAGACTAACTCGGATA
This sequence comes from Thereuonema tuberculata, assembly GCA_023159025.1. Lineage (NCBI taxonomy): Eukaryota > Metazoa > Arthropoda > Chilopoda > Scutigeromorpha > Scutigeridae > Thereuonema > Thereuonema tuberculata. Next base: position 22,256,916 of record JAFIDM010003189.1, on the reverse strand, counting down.
ACCGAAAAACTCGGTTAAAGCGAAAATTGTAAATAAAATAAATCGTGTAGGTTTAAATGTATATTTAAACAAATATTTTAACAAATACAAAAGTTATAGAGATACACTACATTCAATTCATATTGTTACGATAATAAGAATTCATTTACTGAAAAAAGTCCTTAATTGTTTTTTTGTTTTACGTCACTTTGGCGTTTTTCTGCAGCAGTGTTGCCATTCCCCGATTTCAGATAGGGGATCATATGACTACACGAATGAAGATTAATGGTGACCAATATTCTGCGAATTCTCTTTCGTTTTCCTGAGTGTTTGTGAGATTATGTTCAGAATTTTTTTTCGGTAGTTTTTAAAAATGGAAAGTGTAGAACCAAAAAAAAAAAAAAAAAATTCTAGAAATATTTGATAGCTCGATTAAAACGGAAACTCGGATAATCGGGGTTTTACTGTACCACAATAAAAATAAACATATAATTTAAACAAACTAAAATGAAAATGAAATGCCGACTTATACCAAGTTCTTTCAATTTATCATTGTTATTCATAAATTTTGTAAAGATGCCAAAAGAAATTTCATTTACTTTTACAGATTTTTCTTTGTTAATACATTTGGTCCAATTAATAAAACAAGATTCCAAAAGTAGTCTTTCTGATTATGTATATTGTAAAATGTAGAGATTGTCAAGAATTTTATATTGGAAGTACAGGAAGATCATTAAAAGAATGGGTACAGGAACATTTGAGAGCTTTTAGGAGTAATAGAAAAGGAATCTCCGAGTGGGCGGACCATTGTTTAAGAGTAAACCATAATCCAGATCCTTTAATCAAAATTTTGTATGAATCCCACTAAGAATATATGAGCCTTGTTAATCGGATATTAACTGATCTTTTACATGTTTAATGTTTTTGAAATTTTCTAAATTATATATTTCCCAATTTAATTGACTAAACAATTTATAATTAATTTGGTTTTCTAACCTTTGACAATTTTTTTTAATTTAGTATTGTTAAAAATTCTTAGCCAATTGTATCTAGTTGTTTTTTGCTTTATTTACTTCAAAAATATTTTTCAAAATTGTTTTATAGATAAATCTTTCTTTAATGATTAGGATCTTATATTTTTTCCTAACATTATTTTTTTCCATTAAGCTTTTTTTATTAAAATTAATGTAAACATTATTTAAAATTTTTAAAATTAATTTATTAATATTTTGCAATTGGTGTTTTTTTACAAAAATCCAACATTCAGTGCCGTAGTTAAGCACCGAATCAATTAGTAATTTGAAAATGATTAGTTTCCGTTTAAAGGAGAATAAATGTTTTATGTGAAAAAAGATATGTGTAGGTATGGAGTTTTTTAATAACAAAATTATAATGAACTTCCCAAGTAAATTTCTCATCCAGATAAAGATCTAGATATTTCTGATGATTTACGAATTCAATTTTGTTGCAGTTACAACTGTTGTCATCCATGGCATTGAGATGCAACTTGCTGCAATTGTTGTTTCGAAGTAAAAGATAATAATCTTTATTTATGATTTTGTTTTTATTTTTGATAATCATAACTTTTGTTTTCTTACAATTAATTTTCATTTTGTTATTTATTGCCCATTTAGTTAAATTATTTAAATCATTTTGGAGGAAGTTGTGAGCTTGTAATTGATTTTTATCACCAGAGATAAGAAGAACATCGTCAGCATAAATATAAATATTTGAGAATTTAATACAATTACTTATTGAGTTAATATATAGATTAAAATATAAAGGTCCCAAGTTGGATCCCTGAGGAACACCAGCTTTAATATTGTGTAAATTACAAAAGTGTTATTAATTTTGATACTAAACTTCCTGTTTTTAAACAGTTTTTTATTAAATTATATATGTTACCTCTTAAGCCCATTGCCTCTTTTTATCAGAGTAGTTAAGAGTTTATACCTAAAGGAATCTTGTGAAGGCGTTGTCTAGCAACGGACTTAAGTCTTCTTCTTTGACACAGATTGAGACACTAATATGATAGAAGAAAACAAAGTGGAAATCGCAAAAATGTGCTTTGAATTAAGATGATGATCGTTGATTTTCCTTTTTTTTTTTAAATGTAACCCTTTGTAAATTGAATTCCTTTCTTGTAATAATTAATGTAATGAAACCTTTTGTTACCGAAGAAGAAATCAATTTCTACATAATAGTGTTTATGTTTGAGAAGCGAGTGATTAATACCAATTTTAAAACACGCATAAAATTATTACTAATTTTAATTTGACATTTTAAGTTCTATTCTAATTGTTAATGATATTTATACAAATTTTCGTAAAAATAAATATCTTTATATGATTGAACTTTAGCAATTGTATTGCAAGCATCAAACTACAGAACATTTGAAGTTGTAAATCAGTCTTCGGGAGAAAAAAAAAAAAATACGACCTATTCTACAAAAGAGAATCATGTGATTATTATTAGAGATGACGTAATATACATTACCATAATGAGGCAGCCGTTACTTAATCGTATTTTGTACAATAATCTCTGAATTGAATTTCAATCCGACCGACATTTTTGGGACATCACTACGAAATCATTAATAATGCATTTAATTGAGTTTTCGGACTCAGATGCAGGAGAATGGAGAACAGTGGGTATATAATATAACAATGGGTGAGACCAAATTATTTACAAGTGACATCCTGGAACAGCTGTTTCACGCTCGTTGGCGATCATCAACCAGGAGAAGTCACAGTAAATAACAAGGACTCCGTACTGACTAGTATGAACACATGAATTTTCTCACTAATGTTTCATTGGTGAGTTTTTTCATTGTGTATTTTTTCCTTTGAGGCACCACTGCGCTTCCGATATAGTGTTTTGATATATATATCGAGGGTCTCAAGCCAAAAGGTTCTATGTGCGTTTTGCCTAATTTTTGTCCATACAACTTTCAGACCGGGAGAAAGCTGAAAGAAGTAAAAGCAGTAATAAATTGAACCTTTTGGAACAATCAGCTGACAAGCTAGAACTAGTTTTTCAAACAGAACCTTCTGGCACACGAACGAAGTCGCCAAAATAAACCGTTTAGCACACCGAACTAAAATTTATCAAAACATAGAACCTTTTGGCTTGGGACCCTCGATATATATATAGGTTTTGTCGAATTTTAAAATATATTACAACTACTTGTTATTTTGTTATTTTTTAAATAAAAATGCCTGTTAAACAAAGTCTCAATATTCACAACTATTTTTTAAAAAAATGTCTCTTTCTTTTTTTTTTTTGCAAGTAGAGATGATGACATGTACTTGTGTTTTTCAGCCGAGTCATTTCGTAAACGGATGAAAATGAGATTAGAAGGTTAGTTTAGCGGTGGGGCGATCACATTGCACGGCCAGTGAGTGGTGCTCGAAAGCACTCGGCAAGACCATTGTCCTTGGTGGAGCTGGCTTTTCATAACATGACTCTGAGGTTGAGAATATTTGCGTCTCAAAAGGAGAACTGGGTCTTTGTGCTGTGCCTTTCTTGATTTATTACCATATTTCTAGGTAGATGTAGGAGTGATATGTTAAAAAAGAGAGAGAAAAATCTCATCTTCTTTAAAAAAAAGAGAGAGAGAAGGAAAAATGAAAGAGTAAAGAGGAAGGATCGTTTAATCTTACCGATAAAAATGTATTTATCGTTTTAAAGATTATTTACTTATTTACTTAAATTTTAACATGTAGTCTTGTGTTATGTTATTTTCTTATTTTTAATTTCTTTCTATTGGAATTTACATTTATTAATTGTTATTTTTTTTATTTAATATTACACTGTCGAGCAATTCACTTCAATAAAGTTCTTCTTATTTATTTATTTATTTACTTATTTATTTATTTATTTAATAAAAATTGTATTAATCTGTTGTATAAATAAAGAAAGTTAATTTTATTTTTTAATCAAATTTTGTTACCCAGGAATATTGTTATGTTGATTATTAGACAGTAATTATTTTGTTTTATCAATATTGATATTGAATTGCAATTATTATTCAATTTAAAGTCATATTGTTGCCTTTATTGAATTAAATTGTTAAATTGCGTTAAATTAAATTGTTGTAATTGATATTCTGCGAGATAAAATTGATTTAAATACATTTGATTATTTTCCTTTATTGGACGCAGCATATTATGTCTATTATTCGGCGACGACTTGCATTGTTATCAGTAACAATTTCGACTTTTTACCCACAACGATTCGAAAGCTCTTCTTACGAAAACAACAAATATACAAAGAAGAAATTGATGCTTCAAATTTCTAGCAGATTTATTGCTAGAAAAGGTACTTGATTTTAAGCAAAATCAGAATCATAACCAATCTGAAAGTTGACATAATACTTTCAGTGGTTCGGTTAAAAACTTCATCATCCAGTTTCTCCAAATAATCATAAGCTAATCCTGGATTAAGTCCACTTGAATTCAATAGAGTTGCGACTAAGCTAATGCTAATACTATTTCGAGAAACCGGCAATAAAATAAACTAAATAACAGTCAATTGATAGATATATTATGTCGTTTATAATCAAAATAAAGTCCAAAATTAAGTCCAATTGAAATCAACAGAGTTGCGATATGAGGTAATTATTTTCAAATTAAAATAATTCTCTTAATGTTTAGTTTGTCTTTATCTTTAGTTTATCATTATGAATTTTTGCATTGGATTTTATATAATTCCAGGAAACTTTTTATATTAAAATAAGATTTAAATTATAAATATAAATTGAAATCGTAATAAATCAGCTAAAATGCGTTTATAAGTAAATATCCTTCATTCAGAGCCTTTCTATTGTCTGGGTTCAATAGTATTTAGGACCCGCAGAAGCGATCTCCATGAAAAACTCCAACTCATTTCTCATTTCTCATTTCTACAAATAATTACACTGACAAAACATCACTAGTTTCAGCATTTTCCTCGAGTGACGAAAACCACGATACGTTCTTTAGGCGTTAGACGGAAAAATCGATCAAGTAATAACTCAACTGAAATTTTTTCATAAACAAAAGTTCCTTTGAAGTCCTGTTCATGTGTCGATTCTTGAAATTCTTCTGCCAAAAGGATTATAGGTTATCAGAACATCATAAGCGATATAATGGAATGGTAACCGTGCCTTTTATTTATAAAAAAATAAGGGGATACTTCTTCTAATGTAGTAAAGTTTTGTTGTATTTTGATCAATGATATACGCTTCAAATAGCTTGAAATAGAGGACTTCTAATTATATAGAAGAATCTTCAGATCTGAGAATAAGCAGTTTTGATATCATTACACATTCGAGGTTTTTATCACAAAGCATTTTTTACTGAACTTTGAATTAATTAGAAGAAAACATAAAGGCTGAAATATGATTCTCTCTATTTTTTTAAACAAAATGGATACTATGGTTTTTGATGCTCTTCTGTTGGTGTTGTTGTTTTGGTTACCCACAATTCCATTTTATTAGAACATCAATCCTGCCTATCAACAAACATAACTGCTCTTTTGTTTTCCCACAATTTATTTCCTTTCAGGCCTACATTCGCGACACTATTTTCAACATTTGAAATTCGGAACATAATTACAAGTCTATAATGTTTAGGATTTAATATTCATTTTTAAGATTAAAGTAGATCTAAAATGCACAAATAAAATACATAATAAAAAGTAAAATGAGAAAATATCTTTACATGAGAGCATGAAATGAACTTTTGTTATGGAACAATATTTTACAAGAATTTTGAAACAAAAATACGATAACTGTATATCTCTTTAAAACTCTTTTAAGAGTTAAGTTATTACGTGTCTGTGTCTGTGTGTTTGTTTGTTTGTTTTGTTATAATGACACATAAGTCACTTCAGAATTAAAAAAAACAAACAATAAACAAAAGAATTAGTTGTTTCTACAGTTTGGCAAACAGTGCATTCTCAACTCTCATCTTCGCAGTCAGGATACGAAGATATTCAGCTTTAGAATATTACGTTCAAAATTACAGCATTTGTCAAAAAAAAAACAGGAAAGAAATTTAGATAAAAATTTTGTGTTACTTAATCTGAATATTATCCTTTTAATTTCCCTAGTTTTTAAACATTTTTCTCTAATTCTAAATTTAATTTACGAAGATTTAATTAATCTCTGATGTTACAGTAATGTGAAGTAGTTTCAATCGTCGAAAATTTTTATAAACATTATTAGTTATGCAAATTGGCACAACCTTTATTGTCGATGTTTTTTGTTCTGCGGGGGTCACTGCCAGGTGTGACGGTGACCTCCACTTGCCTTTGTGTGTCTTTTATCGGGGAAGGCGGAGATCGGGCTGATGAGTCCCAAGTAGGACGAAAAAGGCCGTTCCCGATTCCTTCTCGATAATCGAACCAGAAAGGCAATTTGGTTAGATTTGTGCCGAATTCATTTCTTGTTTTATTTAATTTAAATTATTATAAACAATATTATTAACTTTTTAGAAAGAGCAAACACATAACTTTGCTGTGAAACATAAGTTTCGTACTCAAAGGGGAGCTTTATTAAGAGTATTTTTTTATTTATTCTTTTTCCTCTCATTTAACATTCATTACTAAAATGAATACCATCATTTGATATTTTTTTTAATACGTAGGCCTTTCCCATAAGAGCCTCCGTTGACTCATAGAATGCACCGACCTTTCACTGACCGTCGGGACCAGATGAGATTGGAAGGTCAGCTTAATGCTCGCCCGCCTTTATTTTAAGTAGTAGATAGGTTTATTTGTTATCTTTTCATCGTTACTTTTTCTCTATTTTTAATCCGTAGTTTCCTCAGACTTCAGGATCGTTTTCCTTCTTCAGCCAAATTTACCAAAATTACCAAAGACTTAGCGCTTAGTAGGTCAGGTTCCATTGCAAGTCAATATTAAAGAAGATCGTGATTACAGCGCCCCGAAAATAAACGTCAATGTTGAACGTTTTCCTTGAAATGATCACAATAAAAGATCTCGAGGTTCAGTGGCTTTTTCTTTTAAGTAAATCAAAAAAGTAATTAAAAAATAATAATAATTAAAAAAACAAAAAACAAAACTCAACTTTTCTTACTAAAGTCGACAAACTAGAAACTGCAGTCAACAATTAATCGACGTAAAAACTAAATTATCAATTATTAAGCCTCACTATTTGATTTGTCTTTCCAGATCATCTCAGTGATTCAAAAGTATATTAGAAAAAAAAATATACATTTTAGATAATCAAATAACTAATAATAATAATAATAATAAATTTTAGACAGAGTAAGCCCTAGTTTCGATTCTTGGTCGTTTTTGGGCCTTGAGACAACTACAATATTACTCAATTGAATCACCTTGGCTGATGAAGGAACTTCAAGTTGCTGTGTCAAGGTCTTGTTTACTACACCACAACATCAGTTTATCCAAAATGAAATTGAGAAATTACTGTGAAAATTAAAGAATTAAATAAGAAAAACATTTTATAAGTAAATAAAAGAAGTTTGGATTCGCACTTCACTTTCTGGGTTGTCATCGGAGGAGTTTGGCTGGCTGAGGAGTCCTAATAAGGACGAAACGGTCCGTCCCAGTCTCTTCCCGATGACAACTCGAAATGCGAATCCTAACTTTAGCTTTGTGCCTTGCAATTGATATCTTTCTCACATTTTATAAGTATTTCGTCTATGTAAATATAAAATCGTTTCCATCGACTACTGTCTATATATTTACTCAGTAAATTTCGCGACAGAATTGTTAAGTTTTTTTTTTTTTTACCAAACCCCTTAAAATGCAGATTATGAATTTGAAATTCTTATTACTAGATTACCGTCATCAGAGCGAAAAAATTTGCGAGATAATTAAAATGCTAATAAGATACCTAATATTCCTTCATTTACTTATTAAAGATTTTTGTATCTACAAGATGTCTAAGACATACATTTGCAAAGAGTTAAGCTTATTACAACTGAATAGAAGTAATAAATTATTTCACTAAACAAAATTTATAAACAAAATATCATTAAATTATCATTTTTCAAGATTCTGAAAATCGTCGCAAAATTTTGACATAAATTACATGGCAAAATGATTTAATGATGAATAGAAGAAAGATCTTGTAATGATGTCGTATATATTAGAATATGAATTTTACGTAATTTCTAATAATTTGAATGCAATACCAATTACACAAGTAAAAAAAAAAAATTATGCTAAAGCATAAAATTAAGGGCGAACCATGAAAATCGAAACTTCTTCTAAGAAGCGTTGGAGGGTGATTCGCCGCGCAACGATAGCCGACTGTCCACCGGAAAAAGGTGAAGTTTTGGAATTTTTACTGGACAACTACTGACTCCAACGACTTGAAATTTGGATATGCTTTAGTTTAGAGTGTCTACTATACAGTCTATATTTTTATTCGATAGTAGATATAACAGTTTGAGGAAAAGTCGACTGTTTGTTTGCAGAAACAAACAGTTGACTCTGTCCGCATTTTACCGGATAGGCAGAAATAAATACTTAGTTCCTACAGATGTTTGGGCCTCTGAACACGATGATGAAATCAGTTTGCCGATCCGACCTTCCGTTCGGGAGTTATTAGGGGAGGACAGGACAAACGCAAGAGCCCCCATATGTGTCGCTGAAAATATGTTAATTGGCAATTATTATAGAAAACTACTTTTATGTCAGTATGCATGTACATATGTATGTATGTATGTAGTGAATGTGGATGGCAGAGAAGCCAAGCACTGCGACCGGAGGTCTATTGTACTATCCCACGGAAATATGGACAGATGGAGAGAAAGACTGAGAAAGTATGGTGGGAGAAGTGCAGGGGAAATGGGAGAACCTCGAGAAAACCTGCCCAGCGCGGATCATCCACCATCATGAAACCCATTTATGTAAGTAACTGTAGGAGAAATATTGCATCTTTTAAAACTAAAAGATCTTACATCTTACAAAAACTAAAAGATCTTACATCTTACAAAAAGTAAAGAGGTCCTTTGAGACGCTGAAGGTATAGGCTCTCATGATTTACAACGAACAATATGAATTTGGGCACCTTTTAACTTGGAGAATAATCTCCAGAATTGGAATATTTCTATTTGTACCGTAACTGTTTCAGTTGGGCATCCCCTTAGCATTTACGTGTAATGTTCAAAACCTGATGGAATTACACTAACCGTAGCAAATATGATACTTGTAATTGGTGCTATCTGCAGTTTGAACAATAGTTAAAATAACGCTGAAAAAACGAGTTCGGCAGTAAACAGGTGAAATAATTATTTTTTTATTCTATGTAAAGATATATTTTGAACTATACAGAGGTCAGTACGCAGAGTAGATGAAGGAGAAAGGATTGAAGCGGGGTTAATCTTAGAAATGAAATGAAAAATCGTAAAAGAAAATAATGTAAAGTATTTCCGGTAAATGAGAATGTTTGTTAAAACAGTTGAAATAAGTTGTTTAAAACAAAGTTGTGAATACTTTCATTCCATAACGTAGAACAACCGATCAAACTGTTAAAACAAACCCATTGTTATTGTCCACTATATTCCGATCGTAAGAATTTGTCCCTTCCGTAGATAACTGCATCTACCTGTTTGGAGGCTACGGCCCTCGCCTCTGGCTCGACCGTCTGATTGGCGGCTTCACCCCAGCTGCCATTGGCCGGACGGTCACGTGGCCGGGGTACGGCGTGCTTTCACACACTGTTCCATCTCAGGTAGTTAACTGCCTGCCACTGGGATTAGGAAACCGTTCGGGTCACAGGACTTTTCCCTTGCGATCTATTTACAATACCGAGTTTTGCAGTGTTTAGTGTTTTCCGTGTAGCGCCTGACTTTCCTGGTACTTTTTTTTTTCCCTTTCCGATCGGATACGTCGGCTTCGTTGCCCGGGATGGCCGACGCCGCTTGGAACAGCGTCCCGTCAGCCGCGGAGCTGCTGCGCCGAAAAACAGGTGAGTGGGTCCCCCTTGCCGGGAGTCTCCGTCAGGAACTCGCACGTGCAGCACGGAGGACCTGTTGCATGCACGATCTTTCCTCTCTACAATTTTATACAGCAAAGAAAAGGTTCAGACCAGTTACTTTGCACTTTTTTAAAATATATAAGAAATCTTACTATAAAAGCTTGATTAAAAAAAAACAAAAAACAAAAACAAACAAACATGGAATATTGAGATATTGATCCAAATTAATAACATTTTTTATATCTGAATTTTAAGGTCATTTTAGATTCCTTTTTTCCCCCAATGAAGTACTATATTTTTACATGAAAATTGTTGTTTTTATTTTTGTGAACTACAAAATTAACATTTGGAAACAGCTATCTCTTGAAATAATTCTTCATGCAAACGGAATATTATGACAGTAATCTTTATTTCTGCATCTCCATTCCGTCGTAAAGGAACCTCGAAATCATGCTAATGTTAGAACAGAATTGGAAAATTTCATGAAATCTTCAATGTTCCTTTTGAAATTTCCATTAAGGCTTTTGTAAATTGAATCTATAAGTATTACTGCAATTATCAGTTTTTAGGAAAGTTCAACCATCTGACACTACATTGTTTTCCTAAATTATTCAGACTAATTGATTCTCAAATCATTAAATTTATTCCAATGTTAGTTTTATTTATATTTAACTACACTAGCATTTAAAACGCAAGACAAGTCTGTTTAAAAATCCCTTGTTTTAGAAGTGAGTTGAATTCTTTGTCAGGCGTTTGTTCCATGCAACGCCTGGTCGTCTTTACGCGTCGAAGCTGTCTATGGAATGTTTTCGTTGCTGTTCATCCGTGGAGATCCCACTCCTTCGCAAGTTGTTTCCCGGGTGTCTCGGACCCTCCCCTGCTACTCTCTGCTCCACCCTGACTGATGCACTTGAAGCACTCACTCGCCAACAGATCGCCTCACACAACTTGTGTTTTTTATTAGTTCACTGGCTTTATTTTTTTATTACTATTATTTTAATTTTTTTTGAATCTTTGCCATTTTGTTTTTCGTATTTTGCTGCTGTAATAAAACAAACTGAAATTTTGTCTGTATTGGATAAGAAGGGATTTTTTTTTATTATTTATTTTGTTACCATATTCTAAACCATTTACGAAAATCAAAGTTTGTTTGCATTCACTTGAAGAATATGTGGTTGTTGTTGTTTTTTTTGTTTTTTTTTAATATCTTCAACAGATGGCGCAGTTGTCGTTTGTTTCTTATATTTATCGTTGTACATCATAAATAAACATTATTATTGAGGCTGAGATGTCGTATTTATAGTTTTGTAAATGATAAATTTAGCCACAGCAAAGGACTTCACCGAGTGTGATGAGACAAGCATACAATACATAAATAGAAACAATATCTTTCAATTGGCATAACTCTATAACAAATAAAGTTGGTTGTTTTTGTTTTGAAAACATTTTGCTAAAACTTATCTTAAATTTTTTCCCTTCTTATATATATGCTTGTAGATTTTATAAATCCGATTTTTCAATCTGCCATTTAAATACAAATACCCTTTTTGTATACCCACTGGTCATTTAAGAAATTGATTGAGACTAGGGAATTCGCTCCACGATCTGTACAGATTTTTATTTGTTTATTTGGTTCGTTGTTTGTTATTTTCCCTAAAAAAAAAATAATGAAGCAAAATGTAAATGTTCTTCTCGACGGAAGGAATTGCGTTGTAAGTAAGAACGCTTATGAAATGTATATGGAAAATGGGAAGCCTTTTGAGCCAAGCTGAGACCCTGGGATAGCTGTTTCAAGCTTATTAGACTCTCCTCAGCCAGGGCTAACCAGCAGGCAAAACTCCAAAAGGCATGCGAGGGAAAGAATGAAACTTGTTCCATCATGAATATACGTAGAACTTTACGTTTCTTCTATTTTTTGTGTGTGCTCTTTCTGCTAATAATTTTTGTCTGCGGAAAGATTTCAACTTCGGGGAATTCCGATGCCGTATCTTTTAAAATCGTGTTGTGACAGCCTAAATCAGCGTACATTCGGTTGACTAAATTTAATCTTATGCATCTCAAAGTGTAACTTTTTTTTGTTTGTGTAAATCCTTCCGCTAATAAAACCAAAAAAAAAGTCATTTCTGAAAAAAGAAATATCCCTTAATATTGAAGCAGTGTCATCAAAAAAAAAAATAAAAAAAAAATAATATTAAAAATATATATATATATATAAATATTTAATAATCCAAAGTCAGAGGACAAAACTGACATAACTAGAAAATCATCAATTCCCTACGTCCCTCAGGATAAGGTACTCCTAATACTCATTTTAGATAGAAGGCTGAGTAAACCTTGGGGTCTCAAATGGAACTAAACTTAACTCAAGAAAATTCATTCACCATTCACCTGATCTACTAAAACAAAAAAAAAATCAACAACAAATCTTATAATTTTTTTCATCTTTGTTCTTTTACAAAACAATTTATTATAAAATAACTCAAGAATCAAACAGAAAAATTTACTAGACTTTAGGTTCGCTTGTTTTTTAATTATTTTTTTTTTATCTTACTTTACGAAACAAAACGTAGTTAATGCACTTCATCTGATATTGGGACTATTTTCAGCAAATCAGATAAATCTATTTTACTACCCATTCTAGGTAGCGTGTGCTTGATCTCTTAAAGTTGTTTATGGCCTTTTAAAGTGTTTCGGTGTAACCTCCAATGTATTATCTTTCGGGGGCCTCTAATCTATTATCGGCAAAAGAAAGGAAATTCGACCTCAAACTCCGTTGTCAGATGAAATTTCAAATGGACTCCACAGTCTGGTTTTGTTTCCTTCTTGTTCCGTATTTAAAAAAAAAAAAGAAGAAGACGAAGTGACTTTTCTTTTAGAGGCGTCTGTGTCTTGTTTGTGTAACTCTTTAGAAAAGATAAACGGGTTTCCCACACCAGCAGCAACTCAAAACATCAACTTCACGGATTTTCCACAAAGGCTTTTTGAGAAAAATGCATTTGCTGGCCTCAACTGCAAGCTAATTCGTTTTCCAATTATTGTCTTGTCTCTTTTTTTTCTTGGAAGAACTGTGGTTTTAGGTTTATTTTGAAAATTTTTTTTTTCTTTTTCTTTTTCCTCCTTTTAAGCAAGAAACAAATGAGTTTTCTAATGAGAAAATGTTTGTCAAAAAAGAAAATTTACGGAAACTAAAGTAAAAGAATGAAATATGTAATAATTCTCTTTTCTTTGGTAGGAATCCAATTGCAGTATCAAATCTTTTGGAGTATTCGAGTAAATTAGAAATATGCATTTATGTTGAAATGAATTAAATACACATATTCTTTCTCTTCCCTTTGATTTTCATCCTTTATGTAACAGTTATCCAGAATAGATTTTACTGTAAATTGTTGTTAGCTCTTTAGCAGTAGATGATATTATACAGGGTCATTATAAAGTCCTTGTGCAGTTTATATTGTCGCAACTTTAATTCTTCACAAAGATTCCATCATGATCCTGTATTTATTACTTTTATTAATGTATACGACGTTCATTATTCTTACTAAGCAATAACTGTAATACCATTAAATGTATTACCATTAAATTGTAAATATGCTTCTGTAGTCTTTTAAATTTCTATGAACCATTGAAGTATTGTTGCGTTCTATTTGTTTTTACGATGAGCTATTAAATAGAAAGCTATTATCAGTTCAGCCAAAGATGAACCTCCCAGAATGCAATGCAGATGATAGATTTTCCTTTCCTGGCCGGTCGCTCACATTCAAATGTAAGAGAAAATGGCTGTCGTTGATTCACATTCAACATTTCGACGAGGTCTCAAAAATCAAGTGGGGGAATTATTCTTAACGTTGCTCGTCGATTTCAAGAAGGTGTATGTGAGATTTTTGATATTTCCTATTTTTGATAATTGAGATTGATATTTTCTGCGGAGCTTACGGCATTGGTACTAGAGAAATTAGTCAATGATAATGTGTTTGCGGGTCCAACTTTCGCCGCGACGATAATAACATTGTTGACATCTATCAGTGATCTAGAGGAATTTAAAATAGAATAAAGTCATGCTCTGAAGTGAACAAATGGTCATACCTTAGATCTCTTTAGCAATTTAGAGTGAAGCAGTACTTGAAGCTTACCTTTTACTTTTTTCATTATTATTATTTTATTTTATTTGTCAATGTATAAGATATCGGGAGTAGATCAGTTTTTCCCAAATTCCCAGTTCTCAATATTTCGGCTCTGATACCTTGTACCTTCTTCAGATGCTACATGAGTAAGTCTGTGTTTTCATTTCAGTAACTGAAGAGAAATAATAATAACACGAATATTACAATGCCTTCAAACTCTCCTGAAGAACGCTCAAGGTGACCGAGTCGAAGTGTTGGAGTAGGGGAAATACCTCAACCACTCCCCATATGTCGAAGAACATTTCGTAGACCACCTTTAAATACATTCACCATCTTTTAGCAATTAATTTCCTAAGAGAAAGAACTTTAATATTAACAAGAGTAGAAATAGGCTTTTTCATCTTTTCTTTCTTATTTCTTCTTCCTTCTCTTTTCTTTTTTTTTTTTTTAATTCTTTTTGTGTAATTTACGTTGAAAGACAAAATATAATTGTTTTATTTAAATCCAGTAACTTCAGATAATGTGGATTCTGTTTAGATTTTAGCTGTATCTCGTTATTCTATTGTCATTGCGTCCTTCTAGAACCTTCCTTCTGTTTTCGTTTTTCGTCTATTTTATTAGCTACTCTTAAAAAAAACAACATGAATTAGCCCGAGGGTGATCTTAGTAAAACGTCCACGTGGATGAGAGGAGGACTAGGGGAGACAGGCAATTACCCACCCTCCCCTACGAACGTCATAACACCAATCGAAATTGATCTAGCGCTTGGCTTGTTTTGCAGCAAAACAACTTCTCCTGAAATTTTTGATATTCGAGTGTCGGATATCCCGAACCAGTTTTCGGTTGGAAATCAGGTGGTCCCGAGGCAAAAAAGATAAGAAGTGGTGGTTCCTTTAATATCGAAAAGAAACAGAATCATCTTCTTGTGCTCTTTCGTCTATGAAATTAAAGACTTGAATGATTCAGGTCTTCGCAACTTACTTACATTTCAATTTGAGGGAATGATCCGGAACGGATGGGTGTTTTTCTATTATGATGGTTGTCGTTGATTTGATCTTCTTTCTTTTTTTTCTTCTGTTTTTTTTTTTTTTTTTTTCGTATTCCGTGTGTGTGTAAAATCATTCAGCATATTCCTGTAGCTTTCTGAACGGAATTGCTAATAAAACCAGCAAAGTTACCACAGAGCAGTGCTTCTCAAACTTTTCCGCTTCACGGCACACTTTTATATTAGCACACCAAACCTTGGGGGAAAAAAAAAGGGGGGGGGGGACAAACTCGGGATTGCACAAATTCATAAATTCGTTTGCTTTTCACGCACTGAGCCATCATCGACAGCAATCTGGGATAGCTGTTTCGTCCTTATTTGGACTCATCAGCCAGATTTAGCTTCGATGATCCAGCTCAGAACGCGTGAGTACCTATGGTTCCTTCTCCCGCTCTCGGAAGTGTTCCTAAAATTCACGCAGCACACGTCACTTTTTCAATGCTTTTATCACAGAATCGTTTTAAAAGCATCTAAGATTTACCAGTATAATCAATTTTAAATATAAGGTACACTGAAACATTTGTTAAGCTGGTTTGAATCAGAATTAACACTTTATTTACCTTAATTGTTAAAATGAAACAGAATGTAGATTATATTTCTGTTTGCCCAAGTTGTTTTATTGCTGTTTGCCCAAGATTTTACTCTAGATGCGTGCATTTGACTAATGTTAAGTTAAATGTTGATATAGATGCACAAGAAGGCTCACCAGCACTGCCAGACAGAAATAGATAAGAAAAAGCATTTCTCTTGACTTAGCTTCAGTCGTAGGACGATCCACACAAACTTGAGGTATTCACAAGCTAAATACCCCAAGAATACTCGATGACTATTACATATGAGTTACAACGATTGATTACACGCAAAAAAAAAATCCTTAAAGTTCCCGAACAAAAAATGTTGCAAAACTACATTACGAGTTGCAATTATAATAATAACGATAATCATACTATCAGAACAAACTAACCTTTAAGAAATAAAGATCATTTCATCAATTCTATACGGAGAGTTATAAAACAATAACAATCGTAATGTCATCAGTTGTTTAGCAGTGCATATTTCTAATAATAAAATTAATATTAAATATATCTTGAAGAAGAAGGATGAACAGTACGAATAATTAAGGAAAACAACTTTCTATTTATTCCTTTAATCTTTTTTTTGGGAGTACTTCCTCTCTGGTATAATAAACCTGCAATGCCTTACTTAGTAATAAAAGACCATTTCTTGCTGTAATTTTGCTTTATTTAGTTTCCTTTTAGAATCTTGTAGCATTTCAAGCAAATCTTGTTGAATGTACGATTGGAAGAATATTTTGTGGATTAAACATTCGATTTCTGTCGGGAATCTACTGGCGAGTCTGAGAAAGAGGAAAAAAAAAATATTGATTCCTTTCTTAGCATTTTAATTCTTTGGTGATACTTCAGAAAATATTGAGTCTTTATCGATGACGACGTTAGAGATGTTCTGCTTTTGTTATGTGGCAGAGAAAAGAGCCTGTTGTCCTTCAAATCCTCTTTGATTGTTGGAGGTAGGTGACAAGACTGTGCTCCAGCGTTCGCCCTTGCACTTGACCTGATAAGAAAGTACATTATACAGACACTAAGGAAAAGGGGGAGGAGGCTGTTCGTCTTTGACGTCATTTCGAAAGACAATGGACGGCGAAACGGTGGCGATAAGCACTTCCGATCGGAGATAGCGTCTGGCTGATAAGTTTTCATCAATATTCATGTTAGTTAATAGGCGAATTTAAAAGGAAAAAGACCCTTGTATTATTAAAAGGGCGATAACATTATTGATGTGACATTGTACTTTGATGGGAGGAAGAAGGATTTATCTGTTATTAGCTCGTCCGTAATTAATTCCAAGGAAAAAAGGTGTACATATGAAAACGTATTACTCTTATAAAACGCTATAATTAAAATGTCGCATTGCCTTTTAAGTATTCTCGAAAATTTCGTAATTTTAATAAAACTAAATGGCCAATAAAAAACAAAAACAATAACACAGTTATTTCTATACGGAATAATCTTCAAAAATAAGTTTAATATTTAATTTTGATTTTCTGATGTTTACAGGATGTAAATTATGTCACTCTTTTTAGAATTGTTTTTGCTTTTGTTGAGACTCCTCTACTGCTTTTAAAACATGTTAAGCACCCGAGTCTTCCATCGAGTCTTGGTACGATGTCATATTTCTTATTATTCATATTCCACTTCCCCACATGTAATGACTTAATTTTACCAATCACCATTTGTAGCAGCCAGATCCACAGTTGTGGCCGAATAATTTAAAAGCTTGGGCGTGAGGATAATATGCCAATGGCCAAAGCACATTAAGTTGTAAACATCTATTAGACAGGAATGTATCGGACTCCTAGGAAAATATGTCATAAAAGTATCTGGGAAAGTAGTTTAAAATCTTAGTCGATTCTAGAACCTTAAAGTGTATTCAGAATGCTTCAATGAATTAAACAGAAAGCTACAGCAGCAAAATTAAAATGCACGAGCAAAAACCAGTTCAAACCGTAGTGTTGGATAAAAACAGCAAATCGAAAGAACTCTTTCCCGATATTTACATTTGTTTTTCTTCTTATGAAAAATGTTTTTTTTTTACTGAAACAACATTGCTTGAAAATATAACCTCATTTGGTTATTAAACTAGTCGCATATATTTTATTTTCATTAAATTAAATGTATTAAAATTACTCCGGTGCATTGGCTTAATTATTGATGATGAAAAGACTCTGTGCACGTAAAATAGTGTTTATTATTATCTTTTAAATCACTTTTCGGAATATTGTCAGCTTGATATAAGTTTCTCTCTCTCTGTGTATTTTTTGTTTGTTTGTTTGTTGATATTGTAATAATAATTATGTAAAAAAAAAAGGTTGGTTTTATATAGAAGTGTAGCACATATAACATTATAACATTTCAATTACAAAGTCGTATAATTAATAACGTAAATCTTATCTGACTGAACAATATATATATTACGTCTATATTACGTAATATTACGTAATATTATAATATTATTAATATTATAATATATATAATATAATATATAATATAATATATAATACAATACAATATAATATCTACAATATAATATACAATATAAAATAATATTATTAATATTATAATAATTTTACGTAATATATTGTGAATATATTATGTCTTCGAATTATTATTTTCACAATGAAAATCAAAGACTCAAATAATAATAATAATAATAATAATAATAATAATAATAATAAACACAACCATACATCCCTAACCATTCTTCCATACTTTTTTTTTTTTTTAATACTTGGCAATATGTGCTTTGGTCCTTGACCCGCCATGTTGTCTTTGCTGGAGAAACCCATGCTTTGAAACTTTTACAAAATAATAATAATAATAATAAATAATCTATCTTGGAGAGTTAGAAACACATCGGTCCAAAATAAGTTGTAAAAACAATTAAAAATAAATTAACGACACATTTTCATATTATACGATAAGTGAACATGAAAAAGAAATGTGTAAAAGTTTCCTAGTTCGTTTACAACTGCTTTAGTGTTCCTCCACCAATTTCATGTTTTGAAACATTAAACTGGCAAACGAATGGACAGAGTGTAACAAAAACTGAAAAAAAACCATTTTGTCATTTTGAGTTGACAAAAAAAGGAAAAGGCATTTATCGAATTTCTGTAGTAGTTTCTGCTCTTGAAATAGAGCTGATAGACACATCGACAAAGACACATGATGTGCTCGAGAGCTGATATAACCCAAAAATGACATTATTTACATTATTTATAAGTCTGTCTAGACTTCTGTAAACCATGGTAAAATGACTAAAAAATAAGAAATATATGTTTCCTTTCGGTTACAGACCCTTAATATTGGCTTTTTAATTATTCACTGTTGTATCGACCTAATAGAAAGAAAGTATACGCCAACTGACAAAGATCCATAGAAATCTGAGATAGATTGTAGTGAGAAATGTAAACGAAAAAGTACAGTATCAAAATTAGATAACTTATTGAATTGATCCTAATTTTATGTTTTACAACTTGCTGAATGATGACATTTTATTTTCTTACAAATAAACCTGAGAAATTGCAATGGAGATTGCATTATTAATTCCCTCTGCGATTTTCAAGGTGATGACAGAAGGGTATTTAGTCAGAAGAAAAGACCCACAGACACAAAGAAGTTTTTGTTTGTGTTTTTTTTTTTTTTTAGTGTCCTAGATTCCAGTCGGGGAAACGTGGCTGGCTGTCAGTTGGACGTTGATGTAGTGCAGGGGTCCACGTGTGCCACTGTTTTGTTGGACTCCTGAGGCTGCCCTCCTAATGGTCACCACGGATCACTGCCTAATGGCCACTTTACACAAAAGACACCGAGAGAAGCTACAACAGCGGACGACCGGCTTTCGTTGCTGACACCTGGGGATCGCCAGTGGACGTCCACAAATGTGGTCTAGGGGTTACTTAAAGGTCAAACAAGCAAAGCTGGAGGAATATTATCATGGATTTACTAGTAATATGCAAACACACTCCTCCTCTTTCTGTCGACTACACTTGACTCCAAGTAAAAATGGCAAGAAAGAATAAATAATAGAATCTTTCTATGTGATTTTTTTACTCACTTCATAGAGAAGGAATACAATGATTTGAGCATCAAAACTATCAATATATTGATGTGTTGAATTCTATGTTTAATCACTGAAACGAACGATTCGGAATTCTAGCAGCCACTTTCTTCAGGATTCGAGTGCGGTTTGTAGGATGTGAAGGATCAGAATACAGGCGCTAAGTCTGTCTTGTTTGACCAGCCTCGTATTATTAATTATAATCCGCCATATATATTAGTTTATCTCTAAATCCTTTCCAAGAGGTTCGCAATCCCATCTGTGATGCAAACCAGAATCATCGGACTTCCTTAGGTTAATTATTATTATTTGTTTCTTTGTTTTAATATGCAAATTCTATCGAAAAAAGTGGATATGTAATTAATTGACTTTTAAACGCAGAATAACTTGAAGCAATTGATGAAAACATTGAATAAAAGCAAGTGAATTTGCTTAACGTTTTAAATTTTAATAAAATATTTAAAGTTTTTGAAACTCTCCATATAAAATTACGAATTACGTCACAATTATAAAACATTCCTAAATTTTTTGTCTAGATCTTGTAGAGTTAATTTCACGGCATCCTTGTTAATACTTTTATCAAACGAACAACAAAATTAACAGCAAAAACAAACCGTTTTATTCAAGGTCTCAGCGGCTGTGAAACGGAATAACTAAATTGTTTTAGGTTTATTCTAAATCAAGGCGACAGTATAATTACATTTAATAACAATGTAATTGTGTAATTCACTTTGAATAATAAAAAAAAAAAATCTTACTTGCATTCAGGTTACAAACTTTAATTGGCAATTCGTGTGTCCTTCAGATCTGAGGAGTACCAAAAAAAAAAACAAAAAAGATACAATATACATAGAACAATAAATCAGTTTTGAAGATGTTTCTGGAATGAAAGTCAGTTTTGACAGGGTGTGAGAAATCGGAGTCGTATTCATTCTAAATTGCATAACTTCGCTCGAAGAACAGAAGAAAAAAGTATAACGAAGAAGGCATATTCATAAAAGGACGGCACATTCTTGAAATTCCTCGATAAATGATGTAGGAAGTCAAAAGGACATTTCTTTGTTTTGTCATTGCTGTTCGGTGATGCCTGTCTGTTTAATGACAGACCAGCCCTACAGCAGATTACACCTTGTGCTAGAAATGTAGGTTGCCCAGATCCGTTATTTGCCCGATGAGTTCTGGCGGATCCCCTCCCAACCCCGTAATTCATAATCCGCAAAAACCTACGACAGGTGAAATGAGAGAAATCCGTGGGAAAATAATTTGCTCTTCGAATATGGGACAGAGATGCTTGATTGTTGGAATTCCGTAATTCCGTATTCAGAAGCGTTTTATTATGATTTATTTTTTTTTCTTCTTCTTCGTCTTCTTCGTATTTCATTCTCGGTGTAGTGCCTTCAATCCGCTTTGTAATGGGTCTTTTTTTTTCTCTCTCTCTCCTTTAATATTCATTTCCTCGTATCCTTCGCCTTCCTTTTCTTCGACGACCGGTTTCCGTCCTTTGCTTGTAGTGTCATTTTTGCTTTGAACCAGTTACGAACAATCAGTGTTAAGAAGGATGGCAACTCTTAAAGTGGAGACGGCAATTGAAAAGAAAAAGCACAAAGGCATATTTACAACTTCCTTCAAAGGAAATAAAGCCCATTTACAGATAAAAACCATTACTTCTGTTGCATTTGTAGTAATCGCAGTTTAAATTTGTAGTTTCCCCAGTAACAGCACCGTCTATTTCAAGCTCCTTTATACAGAATTTTGTCTCAGATCGTTTAGAATAGATAAAAACTAAATATATCCTTCATAATGGAAAGTCTTATTTTGAAAGGATTCTTCCAAAATTAGGTGTATATAAACTAGCAAAAAGCCGTGCTTTGAGTATACTATCACACTTAAAAATTTGCGTATTTTATACATATGTGTTAAGAGTAAAGGTATTTAAAAGTGACTAATGCTACGATGCTGTAGGAATAACAAACTTTTGTTTCGATTTCAAAACTAAAGGCGCTTTTGATATAGCCTTTCTTAAGGATTTTTTCCAGTTTTTAAAATTTAAATAATTCTTATAAAATCTACAGTTTTAAGTGTCAAAAATATGAGTGTGCACTTCTACATGGATTTCTACATGGGTTTGCATAATTTCATATTTCTAGCTACTGTAGATTTTTGAATAAACGGTTCATAAAAATGTGATCTAGTTGGGAGTGGAGAGGCTTCACTCGTCTAAATTATGCTTCTTATTTTAGATAAATCATTATATGTAATCATTTTTTTTTGTTTCCTTTGAATATACAGGTGTATTTTCATTTTTTTTAACTCATTAATTATTTATAGTAATAATATAAATCTTTAGTAGTAGGAGATACAACATGGCGTTCGTCGAGCGAAAAATTAAATCATCAAAAAAAAAATATATATTTTAATAAGTCTTTTATGTATAATTTCTTTATTCTTTTTGATTTCTTCCTTCTCTTCGGAAATTCGTGGTCTGTTGTACAGAATAAGCAATATTTTGTCCTTTCTTCAGTTGAAGTCAGACAATTGATCCGGTCCCAAATAAAAGAATCGAATTATTCGGTTAATTCGGTTAATTCGGTTGAATTATTGTTAACTGGATTCACTCTAAAAATTTTTGGCCCAGTAATATTGGAATTTTTTTATAGATAAACAGACAAATTTTCTGAAATATGTATTACATTCGGCATCCTCTCAAAGTAATGAAATCAAATTAGAATGTCACTTAAATCATATCGGCAGCTGTGCAAATAAATGATAGACTCTTTGATTGATACTGTGTAATTACACGCTTCAAGTCTTCGACAAGTTTCATTTAGAATTATGGAATGTGAATTATTTCAGTTTCAGCTATTTAATTACGAATGCAGTTGGACAAGGGTTTAAATGTAATTGAAAAATGACCCTAAAAGTATCGAGATGAAAGAGATCAGATTCAGACTAAATTATTGTTGAAGCATTGCAAACAGAGAAAACACTTTCTCTCTCTCTGCTTTTAATTAATTAATTATTCCCGTTTTTGTTTCATTGCTCTGTATTAAACTACTTATGCCAAAAATGTAGTAAAGTATTTTGTCAATGTACTATCGCTCTTGATGAATATCAATAACTTACCGAAATTAAGTCTCTATTGCATATTAAAAAAACAGTAGAGATACGTCCGCTTTCTCGAAGCTTATAAATACTAAAAGTGGCTTTACAATTCGATTTTGTCTGAACCTTCAGACTTTAAACATTTAAAGTAACATGATAAGGCTCATTTAAAAATAAACAACAACAAAAAAAACAAAACTAGTCTTATTAGAAACTCTATCAACGTTACTAAATCAACAGCTTTATTATTAATTACTAGCTTAAAGTACCCTGCGTTGCCCGGGGAGCAGGCGGGGAGAGGGTGTTGAGTCCAGGTTTTCTGGTAGCCTATATTTTAAAAAGTAAAAAAAAAAAGATATTTTGTAATATTTATTTTTTTGGAGGTGGGGAGGGGATGGGGGTGAGGAGTCCTGGTTCTCCACAACCCTACCACATCAAACCTTCTCCATTTGTTCCAATTGTCGCAGAACAAAATTTGTATAGTTCCCATTGTCGCCACCAGGTCCATATGTGGCGCTATTTTAGCGAGTTCATTCCTTTTCACCCTCTTGGGGGTGGTTAACCGGGTTCCAAGGTAGCCTTTATTTTCCTCAGGATAGTATCTATGATGCAAAATTTGATTCCGATCAGTCAAACAGTGTAAAATTGTGTAGAGAACATATACACTTTGACTTTTATACATATGTATGAGTATAGATTATAAATTCGAAATTATGGAATTGATGATCGTCTTAATTTAAGGTCTTAATTGTTGAAGAAGGGATATATTCGATCCTAGGTCTACACTCGTGAAAAAAAAGAGCAAATCATCAAATTAACGTTTCGCAGAAAAACGGCTTTCTCCGTTAAACAGAATCACTAATTTAAAACATACCCATTATTATCTCAATTGTGTCGGGTTTTTAGCCTTAATTTTAAAATACATTAAAATATGTTAAACACCAAATATCAGAATATAGGGCCTATTCAGGAAAATAATATAAATGTTTGGCTGATATCAATAAGTTGTATGTATCGGTAAAGATTGATTTATTATAAAGACAATTTAGAAATTCAAGTACAAAAAGTAAAAAAAGCGTTCTAAGGAGCGTTTTCTATAAGGAGGTTTTATTTATTTGGAAGCGGATCAAATCCAAGAGGACGCGGCCTCTTCTTTCCCACGGCTTTGACTCCATAATTTTCAGTGAAGTTTGTCTTTTCCTATCCTTCCCTTTTGATGGCCTCCTTTTCCCAATCTCCAACCCTACATTTTTCCAAGATGATGACAAGCTTTTCTTTGTTAAATAAAGAGTTGTTGTCGTGTCAATAGAACGTTTTAAAACGGTGTCAACATGAAATTATAACGCTTCCTTCAAAGCTTCTGTGGACACTTCCTCTTTAGATAACATTTTCGGGCAAATTCAGAAATTGAATTACGGAAATAAACAATTTACAGGTAGAGTGAGACTATACAGCCTGTCATTGAATTCGAATATTCTAGAGAAAAAAAAAAAGAGAAGATTTTTGTTTTTAAAATCATTTGATAGCTTCAACTTTTTCTTGTTCTATTTACTTTGTCTTCCTTCCCTCCAAGCGATGCCATCATAAAAACCACTATTATAATAACGATTCTTTATAATATTGTTAATGAATTTTATTACGAATTAAATATAGAACTTTGTAACTATTATTTCCTGTCTTTCCTCAGATTAAATTTCCTGCTTTTACCATGTATAGCGAACTAACTCTTAAGTCTTTTACTATTAGATGGTATTAAGGAAGGCGTATTATTGAGCAAATATTAATGATGAATGTCTTTTCTAATTTTAAATAAGTGTTTCTGCTTAGATCCAGTTCTTCGATGCTTCTGTGCAATGTATGACTTCAGTTGATGAAGTAATAATAGGTATTACTTACATTGTATTCTGATGCCCCATTTCTTGGATTTCTTCGGAGAGTTGTAAATACTTTTGATTTTCTTTTCAGGATGCTTTTTATCTATGTATTAGAGACAGGTTATTTTGTTGGATTTAAGACTGATTGTAATAGCAAGTCTGATGTGTGGTAGTGTTCTGTCCATTATTATATCTCTATTCCATAGAGTTTAACTTGGCTATTTTCTACAATTGTGTTAGGTTTGTACACATACCATGGTCCAGTTTTATTGTTATTATTACAAGTCTTTCAACGCCATTGTAATCAGAGATATGAAAACAACAACAACATATGAATGGATTACCCTCATTTAAATTTTAAATAATTATTATTCATAACGTCAATTATTGCTATAAATAAAACATTAGAGCAACATTAAAACATTAAGCTATGGGGTCTTGATTGTACTTGAATAAAAATTGTAACAAGTTGACGGGTTTAATTTTAACAAATATAAGTACAAATCCGGAAAAGATAAAGTTTGCTACCAATAAAACTTTTCATTGAGTTATTTGTAAGTTCCATTAAGTTTTATTGTAAAATGAAGCTCAAGTAAACAAAAATAAATAAACAAATAAATTATCCTGAGGTTTCCCAGGAATTGTAAGCTTGGGAAATTAGAAATTTATCTTGGTTCCGTGCCCAGAATAAGAACTGCAATCGTGAATCTTCAGTGACACCCCAAGAAATCAAGTACGTCGAATAATCTTCTGAATGATTACACGAAAAACACATCCATTATTTAAAATTATTAATGGCTCATTAATTGATCTCCCTGCCCCTCAAACATTTCTTCATGATGAAAGTGCAGTTCTTTGCTGGGTGTTTGACAAACGTATCTTCTGGCTAAGAAAGGAATTAAGTGTAAGCACTTAAAAAAAAATGGTTCAATCTGATTAATGAAATATTATTATTAAATTGATTTCGTTTTTTATTTCCGTATCAAATTATTTATGATATCATTTTTGTAGAACCACTCCTAAGTTAATAGACATTTTTTTTTATTTTTTACAAATACTAGATTTAAGAAATAAATAAAAAAAAAAATCAATTTTCTTCGGCAGATTATTATTTTATTTTACTAAAAAGATGTTTCTAATAATGTAGATTATCAAGGAAGAGGATATACAACCCGTCAGTGTTGTCTTGCTTTACATATCATGTTGGGACAGACATTATCTTGTAGTTAGGCAGAGATCTAATGTTTTATATAAATAAATGCATAAGATTAATTTTTAAAAAATAACTACGATAAGAAAATTAGTCAATTAAACGTTTTTAAATGTAATCATTTTTAGTAACCTTTTTTTTGACAGATTAAAAAAAAAAAAAAAAAAAACTTTTTTAGCTGTTATATACTTAAATTAAGATCGTTTTAATAGTTATAAGAAAAACTTACAAATTATCCTGTATTTTTTTACTTTGTTGACATTATCCGAGTATTCATTATATTGGGTGCATAATAATCGACAAGTTTTTTTTATTTTTTTTAAATATATAATTTTTTTTTTATTTAATCTAAAAAAAATTGTTCCTAAAAACGAATTTGTTGATAAATTGAATTAATTGTAAATTAATTGAATAATTTTCTTTAATCATTTCTTAAAGGTTAGTCCTAAATATATTTTATCAAATAATTCTATATCAAATAATTATGAATTAAAAATTTCTTCATTCGAATACTCATGTATACTTGACTTTATCGAGACATCTTTTTCCTTGTTGCTAAACACTGTTAATAATCTTCACTCTCATTTAAAACAGTTGATTTATTCCCAGCAGTAATTATCCATTAAGTTTGATAATTTGGTGAATAGGCCGTTTTACATGCATGGAAATCTTTAATTGAATATCAGCCATTTCTCATTCCTCGTGATTGGTCGGCATTATTAAGCAGCGCTAGAGATAAGGAACTCGTTTCTTAGCAGATAGCAATGGACGGAACTTTCAGTTTCATTCCAAGGTGTCCGAAGTCCGATTTCTCGGGATGGTTTGGTATCTTATCTTTATCTGATTTCACTCCCTCGACGTGTGTCTTAACCCTTGTGCCAGTCGAGGTCAGGGCTTTGACGGCGAAGACGCGCTAGGGTTGTTGAACTACTATATCACTGGTTCAGCCGCCCATCAACAAACATCGGCCGGAGAAAAAAAAATAGAAACGCCGGAGTTGTCGCGTCGTCGTCGGTCGTTTGGTTCGTCGACGGGTCCGCCATGGACTGGCCACTCAAGCTAAGATTACAGGTTTGAATTGCATTTTGTTCTAAGTTCCATATTTCACAAGGACCAGTTTATTTATCAATAGTGCTGCATGAAACAACAAAATAGGCCGTATTGATATTTATAAGTAGTTCAGTATATTTTTAAGTTTATTATTCGTTTAAACGGATTTCTTTCTGAGACTCGTCTTTTTCAGCCAAAACATTTTTATAATCTTAATAACTGAATAGTAAATCTCTACAATAACATACACTGAAAAGTCAATGAATACGCGCAGACTTTCAATTGATGGAATAATAGATTGTAAATTTTAAAATCTTTATATTAAAATTGCTGGGTTTTTTTTTTTCTTCTCATCATTTATCCTCCCCTATCCACCAAGGAAAAGTTCAAATTAATTTTGATTTCTAATCTACGAATTATCAAACAGTTTATTACTTTGTTTTTCCCAAACTTGTTTTATCAGAAATGTAAACAGTGTGTGTAAGAGCAAAGCACTTAGATCTCCAGTAGTGCGATATTTATAGAAGGTATTGCAGATATTAAATCAAACTTTAATAAATTTTATATACACATATTTTTATAAAATGTTACATTAATATCAATTCCTAGGCTGATTCCTACATTGATGGTATAAATATCGTGGTATTCATGATGTATAAGATAATAAAACTGAGAAGTTGATGTATCGCCAATTACAATCATTCACTGCCTAAGTAAGTTAGTTCTAAAACATTTAAAAATTACGGTTTTTCTTCAATTTAATCGCCACAATTAATGAATTTTATATATGCACGTAGTTATTCATTATTTTGATAATAGCATAAAAGCAAAGCTATTGCATCGTTATCTTGTAATAGATTCGAAAACAAATTTCCCTAAAGGAAGAAAATTATAGCGCCTGTTGATTGATTATAGTTTTTATTTTCGTTTCTTTTCGAAAACTGCGCAGGGAGCTATTGATTTTTATTTTTATTTCTTAAGTAGAAAATAAATGTATTTCGAAAGGAGTAGTCTCCTAACTATAAGGGATACTACAGAGTAAATTACAAGATCTCTTACTTTTTAATATACTTAAATCAACGTTTGTTTTACGATTTCTAAGAATCTCTTATACTTCCCACCTAAATCCAATATTTTCCCACCTTAAGATCCTTCCTTGACTGTGTTTCTTTAGTTTCTATTTTACCTTGAACTTTTTATAGATCTCTTAATTCTTCTCTGTCCTTTCCTAGTCGCTTCATCTTGTTTTTATTAAGATGAGAAGCGGGAAGTTTTATGAGTTCATCCAACGTCTGTTCCGACGAAGCGGCTGGGAGGTGGGGGTGGATGTTGAGGGCCGTAGATTTGGCAAAACGTCCAGGGTCCTGTTTTTATGGTCGCTCTGGAATTGTTGGTGCCCGAGGTATCGGCGTTGGAAACTTCTGTGGGTTGGTGCTTGGGAGGGTGGGGAGACCCTCAACAAACGACCCCTCGCATCCTAGGGGAAAAAGATGACAAGGCGAGAATCTTTCCCGGAAACAGGAAATATAACCCCATCCCCTCTCTTTCCCATTCATATTTAACACTTCATCTGACAGAATGCGTACGTCCAAGTTGATGTCTTGTTTGATCTGTATCATGACTGGCTATGACGTCACGTTGACAAAACGAAATCTTTCTGATTCTTAATTTACACCAATAAATTACAGCGTAATTTTACATTAATTTCTTATTAATTTCAAATTAGATCAGCTTTTCAAGTTTCATGATGGGTTGGATATAAAGAAATTTGATGTAAAGATGGTTAATTGAAATTTCATCTTTACTTTTTCCACAGATATTGTGGGATCAAACATATCCACAAAAGTCTTGAATCTGTACTTTAGCTTTCAAAGACTTTTTAAAGGTAGTTTTAAAGTAAGAAAAAAAGTCATTTAGCAAAACATGAGGTTGTGCAACAGAGATATATCTTTTTGTTTTGTTTTAACTACGTACGGTATATATATCCCTATCACATTTTTGTTTTTGTTTTTTCGTTTTACATATCCTGTTTCATTACATAAGACAATAAATTAATATCTGCTATGATTTTTAATAATAGTTTATTAAAACTTAGTGTTTTTGAAAGTGTATTTATTACACATGTCCTTTCCCGTTCATATATTTTGTGCCATACAGTGGAGCCTACAACGAATAATGGGTTTAATATTATCTTTTCAGAATTAATTAAAAAATTATAAACAGTTCAATAAACTTCCAATACAGCACAGTTTCAATTAACTAACCAGTTTTTCTTTAATTGAAATATATTGACGACAATTTCAAGATATTTCAAATCCAAAATTTCAGTTAATAGCTATAGAGAAAGATCCAGTAAGATTATACATATGCCTGTGGATCATACAGACATGTAACGTACACTATGATAGATACATGTAAGTCGGTATTCAAGTCTTGTCTGAATCTCAACCATCATAGTTAAAGAATTTATTTCTTCCATTATTATTTAAATGGCACATTTTCTTTCGCTGTTGCTTGACGTGGAAGGTGTTCGTCTAGTAAGTGATTGTTGATCCTCTTGACATCGGCGTCGCTCCTTCTCTCCCTGTCCATCAGTCACACAGAACGCCGCTGATTAAAGAGACCCGCAGCTAATCGCCACCTATTAGAACCCATTCCCCTTCGGACCCCCCACATGGCTTTCACCTCATTTACGCGGGTTTCCTCACATGACAAGTTTATGACTCCCCCATATTGCCTTTGTGGATGACACCGCCTTGAACTATTTTAATCCGGACACCCCCACTTTGAAAGTAGCGGAGCGGAATTCAAGAGAAGAAAACAAAATATGTACCTTTTATTTGAGAAAAAAAAAAAAAATGGTAATTTACGACGACCCCGTCAAGCGTTGCCTTCCTAGTAACGACTTGAAGGTTGTAGAATGAGAATGCTGTTTTATACACAGGAATATATGAGTGCCAAGGTTACTTTGGCACCTATAAAAAAACGAAAACTTGTCGTCACTTCCATCCATAAACTTCGTGAGTATCAGGGACACTCGGAGAATTCTTTTTTTTCTTCAGCCTTTTAGAATAGCGCTTTTTCTTTCTTCACAAAGGCAATTTAAACTGTCAGTTCGTAGAGTAACATGTTTTCAATTGAAAGTAACCAAGGTTATTGTACAATCTGATAAAGTCAAACCAAATGAAATATATTGCATTCGCGTCTGATCAAAAGTAGGTTTCGTATTTCCAGTTACCAAATGTAATAATAATAATAATAATGACTATATTCTTTATATAATTTAATTCATTTTTCCTAATATCTTACCGAAAGTTACCTAAATTCCCAAAGTGGTAAACTGTATTAGAAATCACTCTACAAACGAAGAGCATTGCTGTTATCCATTTTTTTTTATTTCCTAGATTTCCATCTGTTAACCGAATGGTCTGGGTGTTTGGAATGACTTGGATTTGTCTTTGGTTCCCAGGGTTAGGCTGTTAACTCGTTCTTTGATTTTGTAAGAGAGAGACATCAAATTTGCTATTTTTGCCTGGAAATGTAAATTCCTACATATGTGTGCGTAATGCTGTAATTAGATTTCATTTCTTAGGAATGTGAAGGAGAAGATTCCAAATGTTCTTGTGACGATAACCTTTTTAATATAATACAGTGGAACCCCGCCATTCGTCCGCCTCTCTACTCGTACAACTCGTTATTCGACCAATAAAATTGAATTTTTCAAGTAAAATTCAACTCGCCATTCGTACGCTTGCTCGCGATTCGGACAGCGTGACCTTGTTACTGGCCGCGCAACGCGGTCTTTTCAGCTCAGTCTCGTGCTAGCTTCCGTTCGCTACGCATCATCCATGCAAACTTCGTGAAACTTTGTGCTATTTTATTGTTATTATTTTGTTATTTTTATTAAAAATAGTGCAGCCATGGGTCCAAAAAAGGTTACTGATTGAACCAAGCCTAAAAGGAAAGCAGTGAGAACGACAATTGAATTGAAAAACGAACTCGTTGCGAAGTTTGAAAGTGGAACTCGTGTCTCTGACCTGGCAAATCAGTAAGGCATGGTGAAATCACCATATCGTTTTCATAGTTTTTATGTATTTTATGCTTAAAATATTATTACAAAGGTTTAAATAAGCAATCATCTGTGGGTCTGGAACGGATTAATCCAATTTAGATTATATCTTATGTGAAAAAGTGATTCGCGATTCGTACAAATCGCCATTCGAACTGCCTCCTGGAACGGATTGTATGCGAATAGCGAGGTTCCACTGTATATTCTTTGGCCTACTGAGGTATCAGAATTATCGTCCCCCCCCATTGCATCCGAAAATGAAAGAAATGTAGGGAATTCTACAGAGGGCTTGGTAGATCCTAGGACTCGTTTGGAGGAGAATGGAGCGTGGAAAAAATCCCCGCCCTCCGCCGAGATCGAACCCTCCACCTCCAACCCCCCAGCCAAGCGCCCTCACCCACTCAGATACAGGGTCCACATATAATACATTAGGTAAAAGAAAAAAAAAATATGATAAAATATGCTTTGACTTTTGACTAAAAATTTCAGAGGAGCAGTACCCCTTTGACTCGCCTTCCATGTATTTCCACGTGTACGTGACTAATTTGTTATAGATATCTGCCCAAAAGATTGAACTTATATTTTCTTAACACACTTATTTCCTTTTTCCGATATCAGAAATGCGTGTAAGGGCAACTTTAGCTAAATCTTAAGAAGGCTTCGTGAGGGCTTAATAGAAAAATTTAATTGCCGGGAAAGTCTGGTTCGTTTCTAGACATATCTTTTTCCTCTTATTGAGTAACAGCAAAATAACAATCATTTCATTGCTTTTACTTTTGTTAATATTACTTTCTACACTGCAAACTTGAAGAAGAGATATTCTTTTAAAATTTGATTCCGAGATATTTTCCTCAACATTTGGTTAAAGTCCAGCTATTTAAGATAGTTATCTCAGTTTCAATTGAAGATAATTGTCTCAGTTTGAGCACTCAAACTTGATCAGTTTCATTAGTAAACTGTTTTACAACCTTCCCATATCTGATGAAACCCCAATAAGGTGGAAACCACACAGAAGTATTCGTTTTAATTGACTATAAATTTAATGTAAGCCAACTGAATTCGTCCTTCTTCAAAGAAAACAAAAGCATTGGGTATGCTTTTTTTTTTATTTGCATTTAAGTCATTGCGTGGATGTAACATCAGGATAAATACAGGTAATTTCTTAATCTGTATTCTGATCTATCCGCACTGAGTCACTTGCATTTTCCTAAAACCCGTTGACATCGCCGCGTCTTCCTGAAAGCACAAGGCTCTTTCTTTTTTTGTCGTTCTTTATGTCTTTACCACCCATTGCGAAGATGCTGTAAAGATAAGATGTTTTACCATAGAAGGGAAACCCCCTCATTTTTTTTCCTTCCCGTTTCTGTTACGAGAAAAAAATAAAAAAGGCCTATTTGGAACAGTAAAGTCAATCAATTAAAGACAAAAATAAAGTATTAAGCATTGAACTATTTAGAAGCATAAGTATTAGAATCTCTCAAATTATAGTGTATAAAAAATTAATTTAATGAATTCTATTCCTTCAGTGTAGATTCATTAAATTGTTGTTTAATTTCCTAAACTATAAAAATAGTGGAATTCAAATATTTAATCTTGGTCTCCAAGTCAAAATAACATATTTTACATTTTGGTAAGTCTGTTAGTGTCACATTTCAAAACTAGAAATGCTACAATCATAAATTTTGCCTGTAATGCTTATTATATGATCTCATAGTAGTTGGAGAAAGACACACATATTTTTTTTCTGTAGTGCATGTCCTGAACTTTTCTGGATAAAATGTAGCCATGAATTGTGACTCCCGTTTTCTCTTGAAACTAATTGAAATAAACAAATAAAAAAAAGTAAATAAATGAAATTTGTAATCCTTATGGAATTCATTTTTGTAAAACTTTATTATATAAAAAAAAAAGCTGTAGTTCCTAATGAAATAAAGATAAATTAATGCTTTTAGACAGTGTCAAAAGCAAAGCGGCCCCATAATATGCACAATTTTATAAACAAAACAAAATGTGTTCGGAAGGGTCGATATTGAAGGTACGTCTATCGCCGTTTTCCTCTTTATCGGAAGTGACCACTTTTGCCACCCCCCAAACATCCGGTCCTAGAGCTCTGATTTTTTTGGACGTGATCGCTTACTTTTTGATGCTGAACACAATGGTGAAGGTTTCATTCTAACCGTTTGGCCACTAAGTGTGTGACATCCAGACAGGATAAAAGCAAGAGCGGTCCCCTATGTTTTACAGGCAAGCTATAACCTAGGGGCCGCTAAAAAGCTTACTCAATCACAGAATAAATAATCTGAATTTAAAGATGAGATAATCCTTCGTTTTAATGTTTTTCATATTGCACATTAAATCACTATAACGCTCGTCACAGAGTTACATCAAAAACTCTTGTTAGTTCTTTCTCCCTTCTGGAATCATTACTCTTCCGGAAAAAGCTAAATTGTTTAATGATTCTGTACAAGTTACAGGAAACCAAACGCTTTCGTTTCT
This sequence comes from Thereuonema tuberculata, assembly GCA_023159025.1. Lineage (NCBI taxonomy): Eukaryota > Metazoa > Arthropoda > Chilopoda > Scutigeromorpha > Scutigeridae > Thereuonema > Thereuonema tuberculata. Next base: position 22,223,383 of record JAFIDM010003189.1, on the reverse strand, counting down.
TTCTTTCTATTCTTTATTAATCCGTAGAGATTTGAAAAGTTAACAACCCAGCGACAATCAGTGAACAAATTTATCATTTAAACCTTCCTAGTACCTGCATAGAATAGTGGAGAAATCACTAATTAGTTTTGAACTATCTGTATTGTTATTTCTTAATTGATTGAATTACTGCAATAGCTGTAGGTTAATTAATTAATATATATTGATTCATTCTATGAGAATTTTTCTGGCAACAACGCACAGAAGTGTTCAGGCAATAGCATTCTTTCAGTCAGACACAGAAAACAGTCTTTAATTGGGCTTACCTTACGTATTTGTTTTTTCCTTCACGATGAACAATTCGAACATTACTTATCAATTCTGCATTGTCTTAAGAAATACGATTTTAAAGTTAATTAGAAATTAGAGACTCAAGAGAAAAAAACAGTCTTCTTGAGTTGAATAACCACAAAGCTTTATGAACTTTAATAAAGACTTTAATGAATAATGAAAGTTATTTAAGTAGTATTGAAGTTAATCTTTGGATACGAAAATGAATTTAAGTAAATTCCAATGCGAAAAATCAGTCACGAAACTGAACTGAATTGAGTTTATAGGGAAGTAATGTTTACTTATGTATGTTTACGTACGTTTATTTACACATGTGTGTTTCTTGATTTACTTTTATTAGTTTTTGACTCTCAATGAAAAGCAACACCGGTTCAATTTGCCATTCACGGCACACCTACTTATTTTTTTGAAGTTTTAAAGAAAGTGAAGAAGGGGGGAGGGTGTAAAAAAATCCCACAGAAGCGATGGACCCTCACGAAATTAAGGAAAATCTTTAATGGATCTCGTAGCTTCTGGTTAGACAACTAACTTTTTTTTTTTTTTGAATTCACTGTTTCCGCTACTGTGTAGAATCCTTGTCTGATTTGATGCCTATCGGCTACTTGGAAGAGAGGAAGTCGTTTCCCCCAAATACTTAAGGATAACATTATTAAGGATAATTAAATGTAATTCATCCTACACGCGAACTCAACAACCAGTCAGTGTAATTGTAGTTTTGCCAATTGTAAACGGCGCTAATTGGATTATGGTTCACCGTCGCGGGTTTTTTTTCTCTTAGGTTTATAAGAGCAGTTAGTTTAAGTTCAATTGTAATTGTAGTGCAGTAGTATTTTGGTTACGACTTATTTGGTCGTAACTTATTTGGTTATAACTTATTTGGTCGTAACTTATTTGGTCGTAACTTATTTAGTTATAACTTATTTGGTCGTAACTTATTTGGTTATAACTTATTTGGTCGTAACTTATTTAGTTATAACTTATTTGGTCGTAACTTATTTAGCTATAACTTATTTGGTCGTAACTTATTTAGTTATAACTTATTTGGTCGTAACTTATTTGGTTGGGAAAAACGAACTTATCCCTCCTTCCATATCTATAAAGGGTTATTAAGCCAATAGCATTTTGATAGTACTAATTCTATAGTTAGCTTTTAAATTGTCTTCGAGTTTTCGACATAAGGAGATTTCTTTTCGAAAATTTAAGGTGGTTTCATTCAAGCTGGTTAAAAAAAAAAAAAAAAAGTTCAGTTTGAAAGCAAGCCCTCAAGTTCCGAATCCCGCGTCTTTAGTATTCTATTCACGATTGGAATCTAAATGGATGTTGCAGGGATTCTTAAAGTATTTTAAAATTTAATTTCTGCTAGAGCTTTAAAAACGTTCCATTATTTTAATTAGAGTTATTATATGTATTTGCATACAAGATTATTTTAGCTCGAAACAACTGACTTTTTTTGATGTAAGCGGATTGACGATTATTATTTGCATTGTTCTAACGATAAAACGAGGAATTTATTTTTAATCTTCTCTCATTAAGAAGAAAAGAGTTTGAGCATCGAGAAAAATGTTGTTTGTGAAGAGGGTGGGAGATTGTGTTTTTGCATTTGCTTGGTAATTTTCTTTGGTTATAAATAGAATCGTTAAACTGAACTAAATTCTGAACGTGGTGGATTGGCACCAGAGATAAGTCGCCCCCTCATCTCACTGCAGTACAATTATTTTGCAAAGATGAGTTTAACACAGTTAATCTCTGGGCTTCATCGGCCCTTGTAGGGCAGGTGTTCCCGCGAGGGAGGAGGAGAACTCTATCCAGGTGTAAAGTGCTGACCGGTTGCTTTCTCCCCCTCTTGATGGAACGCCCGTCCATCTCTGATTGCAACAGAGAAAAAGCTACTTCAGTGACAGCAGTTTCCAAGGGTTCAGTGGATTTAAGCGAAAATAGAGAATTGAACAGTACGTAAATATTGACGTGTTTATAAAACATTCTCTTTTCTTGATTTAGATATTTACCGGAATCGTAAGGACAACTTAAAAATTGCCAAAAAAAATAATAACAAACAAATAAATAAATAAATATAATAATGAAAAAGTTCGTAGACAATTTCAACAAAAATTTCAGTTATCCTAATTACATGTTCTCTATTTTTGATAATTTTTCTGGGTAGGCCCAACTATTTTCACCACACTCTCTATAGTGCACCAGCGAAGAAAAACAAGTGATCTGTTCAACTCTTTACTATTTTAATTGATATATAGGTACAGAGACTTTGTTTTCCCTAAGGCTTAAATACAGAAAATGTATTTAAGAACATGAAAGAAAATTGCAGTGAAGAGAGAGAATACGTTTTTAGTCTTGAGACGTGAGACAGTCGTGGGAATTCCATGTAACGGGTAATTTTCCTGTTTTCATTAATAAGAAATGTCCGACAGATTTTGATGGAATGATGAACTATTATATTTTAGATATAATAATATTTCTTATTATACGAAATGTTTTGGTAGCAGTATACTTATAATGATAACAAATGTATTTCCTGTCGATTCAGCATTTCTGCAAAAATTCCCTTTCTCAACTACCATACCTTACTATGATATTGAAACTTTGCGCCTAAGTAAGTATCAAAATATAAGTATAAGAATATTTATAAGTATCAAAGGTGTGCTAAAGTAAGCTACAAAATTAAAATTTAAATCTTAATTTTAATCTTTGTCCTTAAGAGCTCAGGTTTGTATGAGAATCACAATGGATTCCACTTTAGCTCCCACGGTTATACTGTGTGTTTTGATGGCAGTAAAGTTACAGCCTTCATTGTAGTGTCACTACTGACCTTACGCCAATACAACAGTGATAACAGTTTTTATGCGATTAAAACGTACTCTATTAAACGTTACAGATGTAACAAATAATTCGTAATGTTAGAGTTATGTTTGTAATGTACAGATTTTATGATCTGCCGTTTAGTTGTAGTTCAGGAGTTCTCGTTGCAAATTGAACAAATAATAGAGATAGATGCAAGCAAAATAGTATTAACTAATTCATATTTTAATCTTTAATTAATTAACTACTTATATATTTAAATAACTTAAAACATCTCTAAAGCAGGGGGTATAATGAAAGTTAATAAAAAAATTTTTGGAAACATAAATATTGGCGATCATAACCAAAAGCATGTAGTTTTAGGTGACAGAAAGCTTGGTCATAACAGTATTTAGTTCAGAAAATGCAGCGATAAGATGTAGAATAAAATGTTAAGATAAAAAAAAATCTGTAATATTATTTTATAAAAAAAAAGTATGATGAATAATTAAAAAACAAATGAATTGTTTTACTATTAAAAAAAAATACTATTGATATTACTATTACTATTTATTTCAGCTATTATACGGTTGGCTAATTTTATTTTAACTAGTTGTACTTCTAAAAATCAAGAAGTAAAATTAATTCTTTTTATTTTAATGTAATTCTAGTTATTTTTATAGGAATTTCCACTGATATTTATTACTGATACAATTTCCACTGATTTTGTGCAATTAAATTAAATGTCGAACGTAAGAATTGACCCATGTTTTAATGGTCTACCCCTATAATAATAGTCTTAAAATTACCTTTTTTTTAATTGTCTGTCTAACATTTAATTTAAATAATGATTTATATAGTTCGTTGATCAAGCTACAGTTGTTTGTAACCGTTATTTACAAAGTTGTTCAAAATCTATGCACTCATTGAATTAACGATTAATAATGGAAGTTTTTAAAATGAAACCAATTAGCGAAGAACGTTTTCTAATGAAATCGAATTACAAAATCGTTGGAGCATTTCATTTTCTGTCCAGTCGTACGGAAGCCCCATAGCAGCATTAATTTCGAATCCACTTATCTGTCTGGGATCTACGGTCATCGTAGCTATTTTTGTCTCTTACCTGTATTATTATGCTTATTACACCCTTCAGATTTGCTGTAATTATTGTTATTATTTTGCGGTTCAAATGTTATCATGCAATGACCCAATACGGTTTTATGTACTTTTTTTTATTTTTCTTTTTTAATATTTTGTAGTTTTTCAAATGCTTTAATTAAGAAGTCCATGCATTAAAATGTCAAAAGGTTGAGGAATAACTAACCCCGAAATAAATGATTGTTATTTAAATATTTAATGACAATTTTAAAAATTTGGTGTATTGGTAATATTTCTGAAATTGGATTAGAAATTTTTATTTAGATTTTTTTTCCTAGTATTATTTTATGAGTTAACTGTTTTCGCAATTACAAAAAAACAAAACAAAACATATTTTCAGTCTAGAATACAGTATCTAATGTTTAACTTAAACCATATCATTTCTATTATTCTGTGGTGGGAAATTACCTTACGGACTCATTTTTCAGCCATTAACGATGGACTTTTAATTCTAAGACATGAAACTCTGCAATAGCAAGTAAATATTCAAATAATTCTTAACAATAGTCGCCAAACTTCAGTAAACGTTGTTCAAAGGAGGGCAAGAATAATATAGTTTGAACAATTTCTTCCAACAAGTGTCAATAATGGTAACCCATTCCAAAAATGGAACAATATAACAGTATCGAAATCTATGAAAACAATGAAGCTGTGTGCATTAGCTAGTAAACATACCATTCTAAAAGTATGAAGCTATCTCATAATGTATTGTACAATTCATTCTAACAAGTGTCAGCAATGGTAACGCATTCCAAAAATCGAACAATCAACAGTATCTAAAATCCATGAAAACAATGCAGCTGTCTGCAGTAGCTAGCAAACATATCATTCAAAAAGTATGAAGATACCTCATAATTTGTATTAAACAATTCATTCCAGCGTAACTGGTCAGTTAGTGATGCTCTTAAACATTAGCACTTCACATTAAGATTTCACGACAATAATACAGCATTTTAGAAATAATCTCTTTAAGTTTAGGAGATCTCGCTTTATGTCTACAAAATATTTTTATCGATTATTTAAATTCATGCAATATTATTAAAATTAATAAGTTTAAGTCGGCTTAAATGGAAAAACAAAATGGTTGCTCAACGTAAAATTTCAGTTTTTATAGTAAAAACTAAATCTGCAAGGACATACAATAATAGGCCTAACATATTGGATATTTCTACGAAAGGATATTTTATTGACTTATAAATGCAAAAGTGGAATAAATTGACTCAGTGAAGATCTTGAACTGCTGCTTTACTTGTGGCAAAAGGAAATTCTTTGATGTATTTCAGATTAAAATCTAGAAAAATGAGAAATTTGCAGAGGTGTGGATTTACGTCTTTCCGTCTTACTTTTTAAATTGCATGAACGTTATCTGAATTTCTAATTCATATTTGTATGGGTTACGAAGCACATGCTAAATTCACGTAACTGTGATGTAAATATTACAGGTATAAAATCCTTATCAGTGGTGATGCTGGCAAAACTCATTTGATATTGTAATAATTGATCGTTATTTATGATTGGCTACGTCCTAAAACACCCCACGGATGTTGAATGCTCTGTCATCCGCGTGTTTCTCGGGCAGGAATTCGGTGGAAGGGGGTGGTGCTCCTGCAGCAGCCCAGAGGTGTGCCTCTCTCGTCTCTCCCGTGAGCGAAGAAGCCAACGCTCCATGAAGGCCAGCACTAAGTCAAAGCCTGGGATCACTAAGTCATGACGTAAGAATTCTCACGACCTGCGCCTGTCAGGAGTCCCATGTTTACGCGAGGCGGAGAAAAATATCTCCCGAATTTAATCCCGTATATCTGCGATGGCCAACAGCAGCAAGTGTTATTGCTTTGGAGCTGTGGAGTCCCTTTGTTGCTGTAAAAGCTTCGTCTAACAACAAGAGGAATGTAGGGCGTTGTTCTTCTGGGGCTTCCCGAAATTTCGACGGATTAACATGTGAGTCAATATTCAAGAGAGAATGTTGATTTGAGGTGGAGTACCTGTCTTAAGATTTGATCAGTCGGTTATTAAATTATTTTAAATATGTATAATTTTGAAAAAAAAAATCGATACTAAACATTAAGTACATATGTTTGGAAGCTTTTTCAATAAATAGAAGCCGTAAAAGTTTGATTTTAAATAAAAACCAGTTGTTATCAATAGTTTGTTATAATTCATCTGTGGATTATTTCGGGAATTAATCTTTAGATAAACAAAATATAATCTCTGAAATGTTCGTTTTTCTTGATTTTAAAATTTGGTGGGTATTTTTACAATACGAATGTTGTGCAAATGTTATGCCGCTGCGATTGAGTTATCTGATAAATTAGATGTTATTAGTAAACTGCTGAGGCTACAGTAACGTCTACTGCAGTTTTTAAAGCCCTCTTTACTTATTTATTTATTTTACATCAGTCACATTAGATCAAATAAACAGATACAAATTCTTCTATTATGCTGCTTTCAAACTATTAACTCTGCTTGAATATCAGAATCGGGGAATAAGACAAGAAATATAAATAACCATTGTACCCATTCGTAAATCTTGCATCCGGACAGAGATTTTTACATGTCTCTATTTACTAATATTTACACCTTATTAAGCACAGCATTTGTTGTCGGAAAATGGAGAATATAGTAGAACTCCTAAGCCGTAAGTTTCAAAAAAGCGAATGTGATATAATCTAAACATATACAAAAATGAATGTTTCTTTGTTTGTTTGTCCCGTATGCATTCCTATACCATTCATCAGATTGCGATGAAACTTTGGTGAGTTGTTGTGCGCACGCCCGCGAAGGTTTCTGAATTAGTAGAATCATTTTTACAATATCTGGTGCGCGAGTTGTTGCAATGGCCATCAACAAAGCACAGGGACAACACATGGACAGCTGTATGTGGCCTGTTCACGCGTCGGAAAACCTGATTTATTATGTATGCAGCAGACGGAAAAATAAAAATATTGTGTTTCCAAAAGCACTTCAATAAACAGAATTAAAACACAAACACTTTCTTTCTTTGAGTGGCACTGCAACGCATGACAGCTACAGCTAGTATTTTAATAAAAACTGACCAGACAATTAAGACGGAAAGTTACGCACATCACTGATTCCATTTATTGAACACTTTGACTTAAAAAGTTCTGATTCAAGCAATATGCGACGATTTCAAACCATTCCCTAAAATTCTGAAAATTTAAATATGACCTTGTGAAATAAATGGGATTAAAATTATTCATAATTTTCAGCTTAAGACTATATCAATTTTAGTGAAACACAAAGCTATGTATTCAGAAATTACAAGACTTCTTCCTTCATGGACTCTTTGAGAATGGTTTCCAGCGAATCTTTTGACTGGAAAGAGTGGGTCTGTATTTATTTATAATAGGTCTCGTTGTGGGTTTTTCGAAATCGGGTATTTTGTCAATCAAAGTAAATTTTCAATTTCACACAGTTCGTCTTTTCTTTTTCCTTAGTTTTTATTTTTTTCTGCAATTATTCAACTGTTTCCAGCATGTGATTGTACATCCGGTTTGAGTTTGTATAGGAATGATAATTATTTTCAGTTGGCTGCGTTTGCTATTCTCTGAAGAAATAGGTATTTTTTTTTTTAAAAGATGACAAGACGGGGGGAAAAAGAAAAAAAAAAAGAAAACGTCTGCTTCCCAAATTATGTAATTCTTTGTATTCATTTTTCCCCAGTGATTTTATTTTTGTTATACTTGTTGATTCCCGTTCTACTCAACATAACTGTAACTTCTGAACTTATTAATATTAGAAACTTGAAGATGTCATCTGCAATTCAGAAATCACGAAAGTTACTGTAAGTTTTGAATGCTCTTAAAATAAAAATAATAGGCAAAGATTTAATTTGTGATACCAGTAATTATAAAAAGAATAACAATAATATTTTTATTAAAAAAAAAATCCGTCTATTAAGTTAAACCAGTAATAATAACTTCACTAAATCACGAAAAAAGCGATAGGGCTATTGGTCTTGATTTTTGACAACCTGCCAATCAAGCTTGCAGACTTGAAAGAGCAAATAGATAGTTAGGATATATTGGAACAGAGTTTCTATCTTATTCAAATTTCAAGTTATTGTCGTTGCTTTGTTTTTATTTTCCAAGCAATTCGAGCTTATACCATTTATTTACAGTAAAACATGTGATGACGCTTGAAATTGAGAAATTGCTAGATCGATAAAAGTCTTCGGAGATGATGACGGTCAGCCGCCATCTTTTTTTATTTTATATTCTAATGGTTAAAAGGAATTTTCAAAACAAAGAATGTCGAGTAGTTGGTTTAGTTAGAATTTGTTTTTGTTTTTTAAATATTATCTTGCAAAGTATAAGTTATTTTGATTCTTACACTTCAGATATACGAGTCTCTATTCATTTAAATAAGGAATTAAAAAAATGGTTATGAGGGACTGCGATTATGGAAAATTGATTATGATCTTCTCAGATCCTTCAGACATTTAACAAGTACTATAAGTTCTTCAATATCAAAAAAAAAAAAAAAAAAAGTCGAGCGTCTAAATGCCAATTGAACTGTTTAATAGTCTTCTTTCTGTCCTCTGCCTTTGTCAGATAAATACCTTTGGAATTCACAATAAAATCCAAGATAGTATTTCGTCGAAAATGAAGTATGATCATCTTGTTCGAAAACCCTATTTATCATTATATCATTTTGTATTTAAGTCTTTGAAACAAAATCTTCAGAACGACAATATTAAGGAAAAGCTTCTAGAGTGGAAACATTGGCATCGACAACATCTCATACTTGGATTACTTGATGTTAGTTGGGTTTGACCAAACTTTGTATAAAAAAATAAATTTTAAAAATGTTTCCGATTCTGTTTGTATCATTTAAACTATGAGAGAAGCCATTACATGACTGAACTGAAAAGGAATAATGTAAAAGATACCTACTAATGAATTACTTGATGTCATGGCTGTCACACAGTTTCCATAATGAAACGTATATGGTTAAAACCTGAAAGATTTCGTTGTCATGCAATAATTGAAAAAAATCAGTTATTTACAGAACTAACAACAAGAAATTCCGAGACTGATTATCAAACAATCCACAGTTGGCCAAGTTATGTAGTTTTCAGTCTTTAGCTTCAGTAAAGTGTATTTCATTATTAAATCACTTTTACATCTTTGAAATAGCTCCGATTATTTTATTTTTGTTTTTGGTTTCGAAGGCGTAGGCCTAATCCGCCGATTTTCTTATTAGACCCAACTGATAGACAGACGGGGACAGCTGTCCAATTAAATCCGCTCTGCACCAACTCCCGCATAAGTCTTTCCTTGAAAACTGTTGCCAACCCTGTAATTGTGGCTTGATAATGTTTTTAACTTTCTTTCCTCGGACTCTCGTTTTTCTCCTTGAATGGATGGAATCGTCTCGAAGCCTTTGTTGGAACGGATGACTTGAGTCCATCACAAATAAATTGCCGAAGTACACTTAAAGATAAATATGTATTAAATAACCCACTTTGGCCATAAAATTCTTTTATCAGATTTATTTTGAGTATTGTCAGTAAGAGCTATTTCAAGTTATTTTAATCTTATAATTTTTTTAAAAAGATGCTTTATACGATCCTTGGCTTATGTTATCCATCCTTAATGTCTTCTGTTTACAGATTTGCAAAATTTAAGGCTTTACTATTCATTTAAGCCAGGTCTCTGTTTAATTATTGTAGATCTGAATACATTCCATCGTCCAGTAATTCTTCGTCAACATTATCTAAGCTCATCTAATGTTTGGAAGACTTTTGAAAGCTATCACATGACGTCACTTGCGGTCTGTCCCTTCCAAAAAAATATTCATAAAAAAGACTATGTGGAAGCCAACTTATTTTGTTATTCTCAAATCATCATGTCAGTCTAAACTAACGTAATGAAGACATTTATCACGACACCATTGTTCTGTCAATCCTAACTATCTCAGTCGGTCGTCCATTGAATTGACACTTTGCCATACATTCAAAAGTATAGCCTTAATTTTTCACTTTACGCAAGCACACTGCAAATGCAGGTGACTGCAGGCAACGATTGCTATTACTGCCTGAACACCTGAAACTTGTCCGTCTTAAATGACCCCGTCATCATTATTTTTTAATATAGGGTTATGTTTTTTTCCTCATCATGAATATTCTCTCCTTTTGGAATTTCAAGATTTTTTTTTCTTTCTTCTTCTGAAAAAACTGACTTTTGTTTTAGTAACAAAAGTAAGTATTAAATAGAACTTGCGAGAGCGGGGAGAAAACGGAACATATAACTTGAAACTGTGACGCTTCTTGCATTCGAATGTTTAATAATCATTTTTGTTTTAATTTTCTTTTCTTTTCTTAACGAAGCCGCTGTTCTGTGCTCATTTCTTTTATTTTTTAGATTCGGAATTTTTATGTGAAATTTTTCATTGTATTAAAATCGAAGCATATACCAAAAATATAATATGAGGTTAGATTATTTGGTCAAACTTCAAATACTTTCAGAGTAAGGAGTAGCCCCGGTTGTAATAATATTGCGATTATAATGTGAGCGTCTTTCTACGCTTTAGTGTCTTTAACTTCGCTCTCCCTTTAGGAAAGTACGATGTAAGATAAAACCCTCAAATTAAAGAATGAGAACATGTGTGCTCTGAAAGTTGAATTAGAATTTCAGCAGCTCAAAATGTACCCATGATGCAACGCAAAGTGAACATATTTCCAACATTTTATTTTTTCAACAGAACTTTCTTTTTTATGATTTTATTCCATAAGGTTTTATGGTACAGAAAATAATAGGAATAATAATAAATAGAAAACTTATGGACACAACCACACATCATTCTTGCACATTGTTTTGCACTTGGCAATATGTGATTTGGTCCTTGACCCGCCATGTTGTCTTCTGGGGAAACCCAAGGTTTGAATCTTTTACATAATAATAATAATACAAGTACATTTCTAAGATAACGTAATTACACATACAGACGCTATTCGACTTACATACATTGATAGTTCCACAAACTTAGGTCGAAACATACCTTACACTAATATGCTACAGAGGCATAACAAAAAGAAAAAAAAAAGAACGCATGCTTTCCACAGCCTTTTTTTTAATAATAAAGTACACAAATAAAACAGTTTTTAATGTCTACGGATGTTTTACATATCTCAGAATCTCAGATGGGGGTCATCGTAAATCACGGACCATTTGGATTTACACTGATGAGTAGTCAGCTTAGATTGTCACGTGATGTCCACTGAAAACAAAAATTATCTAATCATATTAACGCAGATTTTGAAGAATGACGTCATTCTCGATCAAAACATCTACAAAAACCCGTAGCACGGTGAAATGGAGGTCATGTCTTCAATGAATCATCTCTACTTCCAGTAAATCAGTAAAAGCCATTTCACGGGCACATTGCAGAGATGTTTCAATAAAGTTATTCTTCTTTTGCTGTTGTTGTTGTTGCGCGTAAAAAAAGAAAAACAAGTAATTCTACTGCTTTGAAAGTGTTATCGATTAAATCTGCAACCGAAAAAAACGCACATAAGTTAATTCAAGACAGGAAGGGACGTATTTGGCACCCTGTACTTACACGCAAACGCCTATAAAGCGTAAAATATAGCCAGATTGCTCCGTTATGTATTCCGAATTATTACGAACGAATAAATAAAAATAATATCCTCTATAAATAAAAGTGCCTTTTGAATGTCGACTTTACGAGACAGTAATGCAGTAACTTACCTTTATTATGGTAGGAAGTGGATTTTTCGATAATATCTTTCACTTATTCAGCCTTGATGTCATAAATCAAATTGATCGGCCTTATTTTTGGTATCTTCACAATGAAAAGAATGTGGCAATGTTTACTACATAAGATCGTTATTTGAACCGTAATTTAGTATCGTCTTTCAAGTAAACATAAGTTACTTGAAAATTTAGCCCCCCCCCCCTTTATATATATGTATATTTTTATCATCCCATCTAATCTTTTCAGTCTTATCATGCTAATAATAGATCATTTCACAATCACTACGGGAATGTTTAATTTGTATGTTAATAGTCCCAGCACTAACTTTATTTCAATATTTTTTTTTTATACAAGAAGTTACTTAATTTAAATAAAATACTTAATTTAATGGCTCTTTAACTGTTTCACAAGTTCTGAATTTCTTGTACACGGGTAAAAACATATTTAAATACAGTTTCAAGGTCCTTCTGTTGAATCTCAGTAATTTGTTACTCGCAAAGAATTGCAGAGCCACATCAAGGGAGATTTCGGTTAACCATTTCTTTTTCATTAAAAAGAAGAAGGTGAATGGAAGCATGCTGTCTTACAGTGTAATGTTTTATTTGCTCCTTGAATTTCCAAAGAAGATTTATTTATTTGTCACTACTATATCAATGGAAAACTTACCAGGAGTGTTCTAGTAAAATGATGTCTATTAACATATATCTCATATCTGACATTTGTCTCACAGTACTTAAATATTTTTAGCTCTGATATTTTAATGAGATATTATTACATTTGCACGTATTATTTAAAATCATGAAATAAATAATTGTCGATCAAAAGGATGTAAAAAATTCATTAATCATCTGAAAGAAGAGCCGATGACTGTATTACGGCATTTGCTGTAATCAGAATGACTACATAATAATAACATGGATTCATTATTATGGATATCGCATAAAACTGATCATATTTGGAAAAAATACTCTGAAAATAATCTTACTTTCTAATTAATGCTTTTTTTATTTCTTTGTTGCTTATATTTTCTTTTTGTATTAAAATCTCTGTTCATTTATTACTATGTTATGTAACCTGTGCAATTGCTATAGCATCCTTCGACGAAAAAATGAAGATTCTTCATTTTTTAAAATCTTCGTTAAATCGCTGGAGAAGTTCGCAATTTTGCATATTACCCTGAAAATTAGAAGTCAACATTGAAATAAATGGATTGTTGAAAATGTAATAATGGTTATAACATATCTACAGAAAATTAAATCATTAATGTCCATGTTAAAAGTCAATATGTAAAACACGTCTACAATGCGACCGAATGTCCCGACCGCTTGTCTTCAAGCAAAGTTTTCGTCACTTGTGATTCCTGCTGTGATGAAAGTAGTACCTTAGATACAAAGACTAGAGATAACTAAGCCTTTACATTTGCGCTTTGCAATCTGGAACATTAAGAAAAGTAGTGCATTGAGAGTCAACTATCAAGCGGCTACAAAACTTACAAAGGCCCTGAAAAGGGTTTGAAAAGTGTATTTCAATTTAATGATTCACAAAACAAGAGAGAAGAGAGGCACTGATGCAGATGATTTCGTTACTTTCTTTTGGTGAATTGGAAAGAAGGTACTTGATGTTTGACGAAGGCATTGAGATCATTGTGTCGCCTCGTTAATTAGAATGTTTCAAGAAGGTGGAGGTGTTTCTTTTGTGTTGGGAGACTTCACAGGAGGAGGCAGAGCTAAAGATACCATTGTGTACGCAAGGCCATGTTTTTGTTGGTCTCCTTCTACTCGTCAAGCGGCCTCATTCATCGGAACACACGCTCTGAATAACGCATGCCAAGGCCCTTGAAAAAAGCAGCGCCAACTCGGAATTCCTGGTGCTGTAGCAGCGGGGCGATGCATAAACATCGGAAAAATCACATCCCGTTAATGCAGAGGCTGTGGGGCTCGCTGTCGTAATCTCATTATACGGTCCTCCTTTCTCGTGGCCGATCCCACCCCCGCCATCTCGTGCAATCGCATTTTCTTGTTTGACCCTTGTGGCCCCACAGGATCTTCCAACTTTTAAAGAAAGCGACGCGATGCTATGTGCTCTTCAAATATGCAAAACAACTCCTTTGAGTTAAAAGTCAGCTTGTGTGTATGGTATGCGTTGGAGATCAAAAGAACTCTTGCGAGTCTACATTGTTTCTACGAATCAATAAGAATTAAAGTCCTGAAATGCAACATAACGCCATTCAAGTTTTGTATATTCAGAAATTTTAAACCAGAAATGTTCTTGATTGAATATTCTTATAATTCACAGAAGAAAAACTAACTTAAAATAATAATAATTTAATTGAAAATTAGAAGAGTTTGGTTTTTAGTAGTCTATCATTTTCTTCTTAATTTATTATTATAATTTAAGTTAAATTCGATTTAAACACATTTCCTATCTAAAATTGCAAAAAGTTAAACTACCATTACCCAAAATAAATTTAGTCGATGTTAAAATGAGAATTTCATCACCAAACAATAAGTGTACAGTTAGAAAGGATTACAAAGGGAGATTATGTTATTAGGATCCATAAACTTCCAAAATGCAGATCACATTTGAATCAAAATCAATTAACTTCTAATTTTAACGGAGAGGAAAATAACTTAATTTTAATGTTTTGATTTAACGGAGAGGAAGACCCGAAAATCGAAACATAAAAACTAAATTGCGTGTTTTCTAAATAAAAAAGGAAAAAAACGTCGACATTAGAAAGTGGCTGAGATATTGAATGTTTTTCAGGGAAGGTTGGCTGGAATTTATATTAGAAAGTTAGTAAAGCTCTACTTTTATGTTTGATATACCAGAACACAGTGTTTATTTGCACGTATTTGATTTGCGGGACCGCAGTATTACCATTTGGTAGGAATTAATGAAAACAGTACATATAGTAATGCATTACATGTTTGCATAATGTTATCAAGGTATGTTAACAACTGTGTTTGCAAAAGCGTTATCCTAACAAATGCATTGCCCATAAAATACCGCATTGTTATTGTTTGCTTGTTATTTGAGAACGTAACCACTATTTAACGTAGCATAATTGCTTTAGTTAAATGTTTAACATGTGTGGTTCAAGAATCAAACCATTTGTTTCAAAGCTAGGACTCTATCCACTAATAGAAGTATGGTAATGTTGTGAAAAAGCAACTAAAATTAGAAATTATGACTTTAAGCCAATGGAAAACAGGATATAATGCTTTGTTAGGAAAGGAATGTATCTCAATTCTAAACAAACATCCAAAAACTAAATCTGATTTAGCAGGCGCATTAATGATGCTGTGGTATTGTAGTAATGATAATGGCATCTGCTTACCAATAAGTAAAACTGAATAGAAAAGAAGAATCATTTAGATTCCGTTTTCAAAATACTATACGGTATGAACTATATCTATACTACATGAGGAATATTTATAAAATTTGATTAAACTGACTTTTAAAGAAAAGGGCCGAGATATAATCAAAAATTACAAAAAAAAAAAAAAAAAGATTTGAAATATATGACAATCTTGCTATATCTTCCAAAATGTACAAGCTACATGTAAGAAGCTCTTACATAGAAAGATCTTGTTGCAAGATCGTTTATTGTTTTAGGATTTCACATATTGAAATATCCGAAAATTAATCTCAACAATTTAAAAGTAATGAAAAACGCGACTGTGCAATTGAATTAAATGTCAACAATAAAATTGGAGCACATCTGCTACCTATCTCACATTTCAAAATGTAAATTATTGCAGGATTTCTTTTTTTTCTCCTACTGGGATTAAATCTGAAGATGTAGATCTTAAATTCAGAATTAATTCATTATCAATGATACGCTTTTCATAGTTGTCGGATTGAAAAGTATTTGCACCTGTAGCCAGTCAAGAACCCTAGGAGGATCCAGTTGACATTTAAAATCTTTCTATCTAAGGCATGTGAACTCTCCTGCAAGTGGGCTGTAGATGTAACACCCACAAATGACTGCGCCTTTGGGAGATACAATACGTTTTTATCATTATTCTTATTTTTTTTTTTTAGTTCGTTCCCGCGGTCAACACCAGAGGGCGGGTCGCGTCTGGCTTCTGCCCGTATTTCTACTGTTCTGCCTCACGGCATCAAATTTAATTAAAGCGAGTGAAAGCCAAACGTCTTCTTGGTGAAGATGAAGGTCAAAACACGCAAAGATTTCGGAGATGCTGCCATTTTCGAGTGACCGATGGAGGGGGGAAAAAAAATGCAGTCATTAGGGCAATATTTCATACTGTATTACTTTCGTAAACAAAATGCCGTTTAAAATGAAAGGCAATTGGAAGAGTTAATTTTGGTTTGTTATCTCCTCGGGATTAGTGCAAGAAATATTGAGATTTGATTTTACCTTCTTTTGTTTAAACTTAGAACATAAGATTTCTCTCCAGAACGAGAAACTATTTCTCGTCGTCACATTAAAATAATGAAAGAAAAACATTCTGTAGAAGAACAAGTCAGGACTGTTATTTCGGAAGTATATAAGAAACTAAAATATAAACTCTGAGCCTTGTATAGCTTAATAATGCACTACTCATAAATATTCAGTGTTTTATTAACAAATTTAGATAAATGTAATGAATTCCATGAATCGAAAACCTTAGATGGAAAACCTGCTTTGTCAAAATGAAACGGACATTCTTATCTATATACAGTGAAACCTCCGAATAGCGGACAGTCACGGGACCGGAAGTTTCGTCCGTTATTGGGAGGTGTCCGCTATTGGGGAGGACTATCATTTTTTCAATTTTTAGCTTAGAGCATGTCATTTAATGAAAAATTACGTACAATCTTAAATTTCTACAATTAACATTGCCCTATGAGAAAATATGAACAATTGCAAACTGTTTACTATTTTTCTTTTTAAATGAATGCTAATCCATTAGTCTTACTTAAAATAATAACAAAATTAATTACAGTATTAGATTAGAAAATTAATTTTATTAACTAAAATAATCAGTTAACAGAGTTTGACATTTCTTTTTTGCATTGAAAACATGTTTCTCAATATGAATATTTAAATCGTTTAACTTTGCAAGGCCTTCAGAGTTCCCTTTGCTTCCAATGCCTTTTCTTGCAATAATGGCCCACTAATGAGAATGTTTTTTGCTCGTGCAGCACAAAACTAATCGAAGACAACAGAGTCGATCGCACTTGTCTCCGTTTCCGAACTTTGATGTGTTTGGAGTTTTCGTTGGAGTTCGTGATCCATAATTTCAAAATTTCCTCTGGACGCTACGCATTACTGTAGCCTGATTCTATTGCTTTTGAAAAGCAACACAAGATCGTTCATTTTCTGTAGAATGTTGTCCGTTATTGAGAGTGTCCGCTAATCGGAGGTCAATACATGGAAACGTCTATATTAAGGGACTGGGGATTGCAAAATTGTCCGCTATTGGGAGGTGTCCGCTTTTCGAGAGTGTCCGTTAGTGGAGGTTTCACTGTATTAAGTCTCTCAAAGGCGAAAATAAACACTTTTGTATAATGAAAATCGTTTAGAATGAAAATATAATTTACAGTTAACTTGCCATAAAAAAAGTAGCTTTAGGTGATAACTGTTAAGCATTCAGTAAATGGAATTTTACTGTTTTGGAAGATGGTAAATTTTAATAAAGTTTGTAGCATCTACAGCGCTTTATCTTCTACTCTTCCTTCGCTTGCGTCGGTAGCCAAGTTAATTATTCTCCGGTAGCATCATCTCATTTTTCTTATTATTTTTTTAGTTATTAGGAAGTTACAGTAAATAAAACTTATTTGATGAATTCTTACCTTCATTGTTATTTGGTTTATTTCGTTTTTCTTTTAAGATGAAAAATTCAATACATGAAGGTGTAGATCAGTGATCTCCAACTTCGGTGTGCGCTGCTACAATTATTTGTCAAGGTGCATTACAGAGGTATTTAATAGAGGCTTAACGCCGCCATTTATGACGGAAGCGTCGCCTAAATGACCACGATGCCTGTGGGTCCTCGAGACAAATCACAGCGCCCATTGTGCCCAATTCATTATGCAACACTCAACTAGTATTTAACAGCGCCTGAAAAACCTCCATTATCTCAGCAGGTGAGATAGAGTTCGTCGCCACGACTTCAGCTGTCTTCAGCACGAATAGAAAAACATTGGTCTGGTGCTTCATGCTGATTTTGTCCGTGGCCTTGGTAATGAATGGTTCCAGCTGCATACCACGGAGTCGCATTGGTTTATTTATATTACGTGAGCAATTCATTGAGAAAGCAACGTCATAAATAAACGGAAAGTTACGGAAAACAGTAAAAGACGGAATTCCTGTTCCTTTTCGTAAGAAAGGCTGTTTGTTTTGTTCCACACGCTTCCAATTATAAAATTGTAATGAAAATAAAAGAATAAATTTACATCTTCAGAACTGGAAGATCATCAGTTTAAGATAAAAAAAAATGGAATTGAATTTGAATTTTATGTAAACAGACAATACAAATCACTGGTTGTAGTTCAAAATCTTTTTTTGGATCGTTTCCTGAAGGAGTTTTCAGTACAGTGTTTAAAAAGAACGTTTGCCTGCAAACGAAAATAAAATTCTGCATTTTAAATTCCCTAGAGTGAATTGGGTTTGTTCTTGAATGATTTCGAATTAGGAGGAAAAGAAAAACCTAACATGGTATCAGGTATAGCAAATTTTTCATAACCAAATAACGTTTAGTAAGATTCAGGGAATTTGTTTTAATCGTTTCTGTATTTAAATTTCGTTTGAATTTAATCGTTTCAAAAACAAACAAAAAAGAGGCTGAGATAAAATTGAAAAGTAGCCTATTGCATCATCGAAAAATCTTCAAAACAAATACGTCATCGTAATGAACTATGTGGATGTGTATTGCAATTCAGTTCAGTATTATAGGAATCTACTGTGAGACAGCTCCAGCGATAGTAATCACTGGCATTACACATTCCATTCCCGCATTCTTTTATTACCTCTATTATTTAATTAATTCATTACCTTATTCTCCGAAGTTACTTCAAACTCTTTTCTCCTACTTAAATGATTATTGATTCTTGTCTTGTTTTATTTTATAATTAAATTCTTTTGATCCTTTCAATGAAAGGGTTTAATTCTGTGAATTTCACAGTTTTATTTTTTTATTTTGATGTAGATGCCACTGTCGGGAGCGGAAATGGTATCCATAGCCTTTCGAACAGTCTATCATCAACGGTAAATCCTGCTGATAATTCCTAATAAGGATGAAACAGCTGTCCAGGATTCCCGTTGATGATGCTTAGTTTGCGAATGCATATTTTCTGTCTACTAATGAAATCTTTGGTTTAAAGACCCCACATCATTTCCGTAATTGCAGTAACAGTTTATTGGGAAATATTTCATTTCGTTGTATAGAATACACATACAGCTTTATCTATTTACTGCTCTGTTTTACAGTATTATTTAT
The DNA here is from genome assembly GCA_023159025.1 of Thereuonema tuberculata. Taxonomy (NCBI): domain Eukaryota; kingdom Metazoa; phylum Arthropoda; class Chilopoda; order Scutigeromorpha; family Scutigeridae; genus Thereuonema; species Thereuonema tuberculata. The sequence goes on along the minus strand of JAFIDM010003189.1, from coordinate 22,203,917 downwards.
TGATATCTGTGCTATCATTTTGTTATTATAAAAATACGGAAAAATAAAAAGCATTTCTTTAGGCTATACATAATTGGTCCAATTTAAAGATACACCATTTTACTAATTAAATTTGGAAGTTATAATATTAGTAAAAGCAGTTCAGCTAAGATATATTAACAAAAATGTTTAACATGTAAAAAAAAAAAAAAAAAAAAAAAAAAATGATTTTGATCCTGCATTTTATTTGTATTGGAATCAGGAATCTCGTCTAATCCATTAAAAATTTTCAACTAAGTGATATGGTTTATGATCTATCTTAATATAGATTTCAGTATCTATTTATTTATTTATTTATTTATTTAATTCGATTGAAATTGAATTTTGGGCACTATATTCCGATATTTTACAAACATAGGCCAAAAGCTATATTTATTTTGAATTTCTTTATTTAGAAAGACTGAAAGTTTATCGAACATAAATAAATAAATAAATAAAGGCGAAGCTCGTTGTAATTAGTAAATAAAGTGGTTCGCTTTTGCAGTCTTGGGAATGCCACTTTATTACGAGAGCTGGAAAGAATTTCTTAATAATCGTAATTACTCGTAAAATACAACACTTGCCCTGTGTCCATGCGTCTGGCATAACAAACAGTCTCTATCGAGCGACATATTCATTCTTTTGTCACTGAAGCATCTATAACAACTGTAATTATCTTGACCAAATGCGGAGCGCTGTTCACAGAAAAAAAAAATGTCCGCCTATTATTAGTGTCTGTATCTTATTTATTAGATTCTAAAGGGCAGGAGATTTGTAAAAGCATTTGTCATTGCCAAGTTCAACACAATAAGTAGGAAATGAATTCTACAATTATCATTGGAAGCATGAAAATAAAGAAAGATCTGTTTTTGGAGGTTTAAAATACACGAACACCTGCTGCTTGTCTTTCGAATGGCAGCTGACGTCTTTGTCAAGTACTGATGCGTTTGGCTTTTTAGTGACGTTTTCACAATACGATTTCCTTGTTTAGAAGGTTAATTTATGATGACGATCACTGTTAAATTGTTACCGAAATACAGGAAGATCGTGTATATCTTGGATCCTACTTTGAATTTACATATCGCAAATAATTAGGTTTTAGTATTTTATGTAATGATATTTCTGAAATTATTCCAATGAATTTTCAATAAATAAATGATATCAATTGCAGTTTTAGTTGTTAGTTGTATTGTTTTCGTAACTAGATAAAAATACGGCATTTTTGTTTCATTGTGTTTACGAAAAAAACACCCTTAAACTAAAACCACAATAGAAATTATTTATCTTTTTCAGGGATTTCGTGAAATTTGTAAATAGTGAATAAATAACTTTCAGTTACGATTTACTTTGAGATTTTTTTTTACTTCCCTCGAGAACTTTTTATTTTTAATGTTATCGGTAGAGAAACGTTTTCATTCGAGTCATGTATCGATATTCGTTTTGACAGCTTGCCCTCCTGTCACTTGCGTCGCGTCACATCTCCCTTATCCAGCTTTGTTAACATCTTGACAATTCAGCTCTAAGTTTGGGGATATCTTCCGCAAACAATCTTTGGAAAACAGCTCACCCAGGAATTATAAATTAATTTCCTAATTTAGTACCTCCTGATACGACTAAAGCTTCTTCAACAATTCTTGGCCTTGAATAAGACAGTGTTTGAAAATGATAAAACTAATATCAGGGAGACTAAAAATTCCCTCGCCACCAGTCTCTTGCCTTTGCTGAGTGGATTTCCGTAGCGCTGACCAGGAACCTGCTTCAGATCATCTACTGTTCTAAAAGCAATAATTATTCAGGACGATCCGATAAGTATCTGATTTTGTAAAGCCATGAATCCCAATTTCGTTTTAAGCTAAAGAAAATCTAAAATAAATATCAATACGTTAATAAAAATAAGAAGTTTTGAAATTTCTGTTATGCCATTCCGAGGAGTGGCTGTCCAGAACGATCTCCTCATTTGCATCTGGCTGAAGCAGATCCTGTTCCTGATCACAATAACAAAACATCCTAACAGTTATGCGATATGCTGCATCCCAAATTTGAAATCATAGAATTGGGGCATACGCTGCTCTCGATAAACTGTACCTACGCAGATACACGCACACATAGAGATTGTTATATAAATCCGACACAAGACAATATTCGTCACACACAAAAATCCACCAAATATGTAATAGTCATCTTTAGAGTTCGAAATTACATAAATAAGCAAAAAAAATATTAATAACTTTTAGTTTTCAATAAGAGAATATGTAATTTTATTTATTATTGAAAACCACAAGGAACACAATGTTTTTTTAACTACAAGTTGTACATTTTTTGAAATATAGTTCTACTGTTGTACACTTTTGCTATGAAATAAATGAACCTTAACAGAGACCGTTTGCATGACAAATAAAAACTTATTTTATTTGCAATCTTTTTTTACAAGTGATTAAAAAAATCAATAAAAATACAGTGTTTCTAAGTGTTGTTAAATAGGTTGAAAACAGCGGAGTTCTATCTCTAATCCAAGTTCCAACTAATGACTGCCCTATAGAAAATTTCCCTTTTTAATTACGAAATCGCTATTCTGCCCCTCGGAAGCCTCTCGTATCCTCCAGACGGGTCATTCGTTCCGGTTTTAATATGCATACCGGGTTTTCGGAGTAAGAAAATAATGATAGCTTTCCAGAAACATCCATTTGTCTCCAGATATGTTGTTGACACCAAGTTTGGAAACGCACTCGTTAAGTGTAAGTCGAAGGTGAGACTGATCTGTTCTGCCTGTGGATGATTACAGAAATGACATGGAGTTTTACAAATGAGAGCTGTAACATCCAACTGCCTTCCTTCACGAAGATGTTCAGATCGTTGCAGATAACACTGACTTTGCTCTAAGCTAAGCTGCTTGATCTACGTTCCAAAGAGAAAGAGATAAACAATTCGAAAGTTTAAGAGTAAGGAATTAAAAAAAATAAATAAAGCGTTATGGATTTCAACTCTTTTTTTCTAAAGTTTAAACGACTGCATATCTCTAATGGTATAAATCTCTATATCAATGATGAATCATTTTATCTTGTTTTTGTAGAATGTTCAGCTACGACTCGAAAGACCGTCGAGCAGATGGGTAAAACAGTGACTGTAATTTAAAGTGTACTAATGAGACATAGTTTACATGTTCTTAAATTAAAACGAAATAAAGTTAAAGTAAACTTTTTAGTCACTTACGAGACGTCCTGTAATTCAAAAAACTGTGTTAACGAACGGCATAATTGGTTGAAAATTCCTGAACATCCTGTTTCCGTTTCAAAGTGAATTAGTCCAAAATTAATTGTTTGTGTTAAGTTTTGTAAGGATAATGCCGTCATCTTATTTAAAATGAGCGATGAGACGTCGATCTGACGTCTCTTCAGGTCAAGGGCTGAGAGGGCAGTCAACGAGGGCCCTGCGTCTTTGGGAAATAATACTTTCACTTATTATTCTTCCAATTTTATAATTTACACACTCTTCAGTAGGTTCTGAGGAATATTTTTACAAACAGACACGATATAGGTACAATGCACGCATTTATACGCACATTCTTTATGGATTTATAGGAGAAAAGAGACAACATAATAAAATAAACTACTATAAAATACCACTGAGAATAATACAATTCAGTAATACTTTTGTTAAGAACATTTTTTTTATCGATATTTAATTGTACGACTTAATAAGTTAGTTAGTTTTTTTTTTTCCTAACTGTAGATACTTCCATTTACTAACATTACTTTTAATTAATAAAATAAGTTTACTCAAAGCAGTTGCCGTTTGAGGTAAAAGTGGCATCGAAACACGAGATTTTTTTGGATTATTAAGTCTACTGACCATCCATTCGACCAAATGCAATAGGATTTCAGTTGAGATCAATGCGAACGATATCTTGATAGGTATGAAGGAGTAAATGTAGACCCTTCCACAGTTGTCTTAATGAGAAACTTAATAAAAATAAATTGTACTAAAACAGCAATAATAGATGTTTTTAATTATTAAGAATATTATTATGATCTAATAATTGTTTTTCTTATTATGATCTAATAATTTTTTCTTATTATTATTTTAATAATTGAATTGTATAATATTAATATGTTTTTGTAAAAACAACTAAATTTATAGATTCACATGTTTTTTTTAGTTTGTTTAGACTTCTCACCATTTTTTTGTATTTATTCCAATTTTGTCATTATGCTTGAAAAAGAGAAGACGTATAACATTTCTCGAAAATTCGCAATTTTTTGTATTTTTGTATTTATTAAAAAATAAAATTTTAAATACTATTATGTGGTATGTGGAGTTATCAATATTAATTACACAAGAAATGAAAAGGAAGAATTTACTTGAAGAATATGGATTCCAATATCTGTCTGAAGCTAAGTGAGAAAATATTTTTGAATTAGTCCAATAGCCCTTTAAGTTAATGTCCCGGGATTCATCTTTACGTTCGTGTACTATGAAGAATTTAGTGTTTATAAGTTTATTACAACACATACAAAGATATATATATATATATCATATGCATAATATACAAATATTTTGATTTGTTTGTAGATGAAAAGATGACGTGAAAAGTCCTTTAGTTTGTCTACGAACAATAATACAATTAATTTTATTTATCTCAAGCTTTTAAATTACTATTTAAGGAAAAGGCGAAACATTTTCAAAATAGTTCATAAAAATGATTTATATGACGTAATGCTTTTTTTCTTTCTTTCTTTCTTTCTTTCTTTCTTTCTTTCTTTCTTTCTTTTTGTATTTTTAAAGTCGTAACAAATTAAATCAAATACTGGGATATATAAGAAGGATATTTTTCAAAAACGAAAGAGTTTCCAATTTTATATTGGAAAGTAACAGAAGGAAAAAATAACAAAACAAAAAAACAAAATGCAATGTTTACGATCTTATATAGGTACTAGTGGCTCTTTCATCTAATATGAGAAGAAATCGATACAGATAGAAATTTACTCGAGTATCTTAAAGAATTTTATGAAATTACAATGGCATGTAACTTAGTTTTTGGCTGTAATTCATAATTTATGGGAAAAAAATAATAGTAGAGTTCAACAATATGTTTTATTTCGTAATTTGCGACTGTCATTTACTTTCATCACAGCAACACTGTCATATACAGGGTGAATCTATAATAGGGGACAAATTGCGGGGGCGGGTTCCATATACCAAATGAAGTAAAAAAAGGTCAGATAAACATATGACCGGAAGTGCATGGTTGCTGAGTTATTCCAATCCAAAGAAACGAAGCCAGGCTACAATGGAAACAATGCACATGAACAGTATCTTTATTGGTATGAAGCATTATTGAATTATACTACCGCAATGTTGAAAATGGGCAACACAGAGCGACTAATATTTAAATAATAATACTGTTGACGTACTCTGTAATTGCAGATTTTAAAACTTTATGTAATTAAATGGAAGATAAACTTTTAAGTTACATTAAGTAATTATTGTCCTTTATTATCTTAACAATTTCATTATCTCTAATTTTGCTTATGTTATTGTATTCTATTGTTGAAGGAGAAAACGATTACTTTTTTCGCTACGGTACTTGAATTATTATAACTAAGTTACTGGTAACTATTTCGTATCTCAAATGGAATACTTAATTAGGCCTAAATCGTGTATCCTTCCGCCTTCTGCTTTTCACCATATTAATAAAACATAATGAAGAAACAAAAACTCCCTACCTTTAATTCTACGAAGCAAATCTGGAAAATCTTAATTTTCCTTCTAAAAACTACAAATGAAAGATGCATACATGATTAACGTAAGTTTTGAAGTATTATTTTACTTAGGATGGTTACTTTCTACAAAATTAAATGTGAAATCAATTCACAAAAAGTATCTTAATTATTTTCCCTTGTGATGTTATGAATGTCGTTGAATTTAAAAATGCCTTCGAGTACATAACGTTAGACTCCTCAGAATATAAAATCAATAAAAATAAAAGTGAAATTATTAAATCAATCCCACCTTAAATGCCCAACAAAATTTTTGGAAAGCTTTAGATATTTTTTTAAAGCCATTTTTTCTTCTTTTTACGGTTTTGTTTATCCATTTTGTAAACAAACTACAATTTTGTAATTTGTTTTTGTTTAAATATTTTGTTTAATTTATGATGTTGTTCTTACTAATTAAATATAATACTAAGAAAAAAAAGAGGCAATTCTTATAAACTGATAATAAATAATTTCCAGTCTTCTCCTCCCCCTTTTTCTAGACTACATGTTTTCCTTATCTATAAATTTTTTGTACATTTTTTTTCCTGTATAAAAAAATGGACATTTCCTTTAGCATTAATTGTAAATATCCATTGCTACATAAATACATATATTATCTTGTTTTACAATATTTTTAATGCAAAAAAAGTTATGTGTTATCGCTTAGGAATTGGTAACAATATCAAAAGCCTTGGCAATATATTTTAATATCATACCTTCTTCTTAGTTCACTCCACTTCATTTTAATGTATTAAAATCCATCACAACAAACTTCTTCAAATTATTTATTAAAATAAATAATATACATTGCAAATTTTCGGAAAATTCCCTTATTCCTTTTTCAATAAGTGAAAGCTCGTGCTTGGGCGAAACTGGTTGTATAGCATGATTTTTAATTTGTTATAATGTTTTTTAACCTATGCTTGTGTGTTGGTCGTAAAATAATTTTATTATAATCCCTGCACACATTAAAATGATTTTAATCGCAGTGGTATTGTTGCTTGTTATTGGCGGATTCCTTCATTTAATTAAAAAGCCAATTATTAGCTCGTGCATTGGAAACTGATTGAATTAAGTCTAAGCTTTGGAGATGTATAGCAAAGTGTTCAACTGGAATAAAGCCAAAAGAAAGATCACGAACCGCAAACGAGTACGGTGATGATTTCACCTGAATCTATATCTACAAGATTGAGATTGAGAATCCTGATAAAAACTCACTGCTCACAGTTCTAGGCGGTGCTGTACTAACTAGGCTGATTTGTTCGAATCCGGGGCCGGTATGGATGTTTCCTTGCTTTCATATATTCATCTCATTCTCTCCTTCCGACTGTCTGGCCATTGTTCTTAAAGGCTTAAACAATAGGACTAAAGGAATTAGATCTTTACGCAGCTTCGATGTTCAGAGCTACTTAGATATGTGTCTCTGTAAACAACAGAATAAGAAAGAAATAAAAATCACAGATAATATCCATGCATCAAAGGATATTCCATAAAATAATTTAAAGAAAACCATAGGCCTACAATTAATCACTGCAATAATCACACGAAATTCCAAACTTCGAGACACGTAAGCTCCACAATGATTTGAAATTAAAATAAGGCTTATCAACCAACACATGGAGTTCATTTGATTTCAGCAAAAGTTTCACTACATTCTTTCGGAAGAATCCGCATTATATTAATCCAATCAGCAAATATAATTTTCAACCGGAAAATCCTATCTTGACTCTGCTGTATTGTAATTAGACTTGGTAATGAATGTCGGCCCATATCCACCACTAGATTAATATGTCTCATACATTACACGAGCTCTTGTTTTTCTAACAACTGTCACAACATGCACATCAATTCCAGTGACTCACTTGCTTTTCAAACACTTCCCCAGGGGATGAGTTTAGATAATGAGGTCGTACTGCTTTACGAGCTTTAATTATATGTGGAAAAATGCTGGCCCGTCTCTCTCTCTTAACCCGTGGCCATTTACCCTTCTGTTTCTCCCCTCCTTGTATGTGTCTGGTGTATTCACGGGACAACTGTGACCCACGGCAATATCTACCCTGAAAAGAAAGAAAAAAAATTATGAAGAAGCAGGAATAATCAAGTCATTCTTAATGATTAGTAATCCTCGCTTAAAAAATTTGTTCAGGGGAAAACACCCCGGAAAAAAAAAGTGACATGTTGCCTCACCTGTTGAAAAAAAAAATAGAAGAATCAATTTTGCTGTTAGGTGGCTTGAGTTAGCTACCGATAAAAAGGATTCTGTTTTTCTAAATTCATCAATAGTTTCAAATTTGTAAATATTTCAGTTTCATGTAGTCATTAATATTGTGTAGCTGTATGAAATTTTCACATACATAGTGAGAACCTGAGGGATATTCTATTGAAGTCAGTTGAATTCTCTGCGACTAAAAAAATCAGAATTATTACAGAAATCGTTTGTTAGAATTGTAATAAGCACTAAGGTTGAAACCTGGAAATTCAGTATAAGTTTCTGTATAAAGTATTGCAGTAATGTAGAATTAAAGCTCTTAGATTTAGGGTTTCAATTTGAATTGTATATTTCTTCCTAAAATCGCATAATAATCTAAAAACATCTTATAAAGACACATGGTGTCCCCAACTTGAAGCAAGAAAGACGTAAATGTTGTGCTTGAAATATTGTAAGAAACTCGTTCCTGAAAATGTGAGGGTAGTTTCAATGAATTCGATGCTGATTTCAGTATCATTGAACATCTCTTTCATAAAAACATCACGAACAATCCACGATGTACTTAGAATTTCTGTGTCTCTGTTGCTACATGTCAATTCCAGGGAATCCATTTTGCATACAAACAGTCCAAAACGTAAGTTTTGCAGAGGCTAAATATATAATTAAGTTTAATTAGCTATGTGAATTAATTAACTTTCATCATTAAATGATTTTCACTGGTGTCACTAAGTCATAGATATTGTATGCCAGATAGAAAAATTTTCTGTACGGATTCTAGATGGATCCGTACACAAAACCCTGCGTCGATCAAAACGACCAAACTTTGTAGTGTCACAAAGACATAATAATAATGAAATAGCTATGTGAAACAAAAAACATTAAATTACGAGACAGCTCGCCTTTTGTTTTCATCAGATGCTTTTCATTAGCTGTTGTTAATAATACATTTCAAGCACTAACACAAAACAATTTCTAACATCTTTCCCAACCTTTTTTTGTGCTATGCCCCACCTAAGCCTTTCTAAAATTCTTATGCCCCCCCTCCCCAATAATAATAATAATAATAATAATATTACCTTCAAACATTATTACCATCAAGTGTATATATATTTGTTACTTTAATTAATATGTAATTTATATAAAATTTCGATTTTTCGTAATTTAAATAAATAAGAAACATTATAAATATAAGAGTTCTTAAACAGCAAATCAGTTTTATATATCGTTACGGTTAAAATATAATATAGTTATTATTATATATAAGAAAAATAGATATCTAATGTCGTATTTTATATCATCAAATCCTCAGTGTTGTAAACAAGAAACGAAATCTGTGCCTTTGCATTGAAAATGGTAAAACGACACTGATCCCTTATATAGGTTTATAAAATTTTCGAATTCCCCTCCCCCCCCTTAACAATTAAATTGCCCCCTTGTGGGGCGTGGACACCACGTTGGGAAACACTGATCTACGGGCGTTCTATGTAGATCGGGGACCGTCCATAGTTGGAAATGATTTTATGTTCATTATATACTACCATAGGCCGTTAAATATATATTATATAGATAACTGCAATTCCATACACAAAAATCGTGATCTACGATAGTAAATTTATGAAACGATAATTGTTACCGGTCTAATATTTGTCTTTATCGTAAGTAATACTTGTCGATTAAAAAAAAGAATGAAAAATGGTTAAATTATAATCTGAATAAAATCTAATTACTTTTCTTCTATTTGAAACTTTTTGATTAAACGGAAAAAGTTGACATTTTTATTATCCCTTCCAATCATTTTTTAATAAATCATCTAAAGAATTATTTTCTATTAACGTCTTTAGTAAAAGGAGCAATTTCATTATTATTATTATTATTTTTAATTAAAAAAATAATGACTTTTTTTCTTTTTAGTCTTTATAAATAAACTACTACGTTCTGTCGTCCGTTAAAGAGTCATATATTTTTCGAAAAGGGATCCAATCAATTTCCAGTATTTTGATTGGTGTTCTACTGACGCTAGAGTAATAATAGATCAACAGGTGACGGGGATTACTTTACAATGCAACAGGTGTTTCAACCATTTTGTTGGGCATCTTTTATTTGAGCAGATGTTTTCTGTGCTTTGGAATTGAAATGTATAACAAGATTTGTACTGAATGTCCTTCAATCATAGTTGGAAATCGCTTTTTAATAACACAGCATTAATTTATAGTAAAATGTTTATCGTTTTTAGAAAACTGATAACAAAAAAAAATAATAAAAACTAAAGAATCAGTTATATTATCATTAAAATATTTAAAAATAAAATAAAATAATTATTTAAAAATTGTGATGTAAATAATTATGATAAAACTGTGTTATCAGGCCAGAAATAAATTTGGTTTATGTTAAGATAAACTAAAAAGGCAGACTATGAACCGAACGCTGTTTATTCTATTTCTTGAGGCGGTTGTCGTAAAACATTCAATACCAAATTAGGACTACATCTCAACTGAACAGATATTTTATGAAAGCATCTCATATAATATTTTGGAAGCTTAGACATTGCGTTTAAAAAAAAAACCCTTCCTCCACCTTTTGCATCTCAAAAAGAAAGAAATCTAGTATTTTTATCGGATTTTTGTCTTTATGCTTGTGCCTTTCCCCTCATCAGGAAAAATCCATTTTTTTTTTTTCGGTTGAACGATTAGGACCCTCAAAATCTCTCCCATTTCAAATTCCTGTGCACGCCACTGGTACTACATCCCATTTTATCAAGCCAACAATTGTGAATGAAATGAAACCATATAACAATAGTTATAAACAATGCATACCATAAGTATTAGTCCATATCTCCTCTCTTCTAGTTGTCATATTATTGTCAATAACAACATTTTACATCATAAAATGTATTAAATAAAATACATTTATTAAATATATTTAATATCCGCAAATTTTCGGAAAGAGAGATCTTCTTTCCTTTATCAAGCCTATTTCAAACAATTTCCGATTGTAACAAATCATTAACATGAGCATGAAAATATCTATGACATGAAATATTGTTAAAAATTTTAGTAATCCTCAGTGTCAAAATCATTATTAAAAATAAGATATGGTTATTTATAATAATGCATACCATATTTTTTTCTCTTTCTTATCACTAATCATAAACTTTCTACCAATGCTTTCAAACTTGGTAAACAATGAAATGATGGAACTATTGCTCACGTGGACAGAAATAACCCAGAAACGGTCGTTCCGGTAGTCCCCCCAAAAAAATGGTTCAGAATCGGAAAATTTAATAAAAATTAACAATTTATTCCTTTATTAATTCTTTGCTCAATAATTATCCTTGTTAGAAAACAAGAGATGCTTTAATATTTATTAAAAATTACGTTTTATAATTAATAAAAGAAATATAATGTTAAATTTCTATGAAGTTTTTCTTTATGTAGTACGTGCTTACGCACATTCATCAGTTATAATTAATTGATTAAAAGTAAATTCAAATGAAATTTCTACATTTGTTACTATTTATAATATAGATAACTTAGTAATATAATCATAACTTGAAACGTGAATGTTGCTCGCAATTACAACAAGGTTCAGATAATTACCTAAATGAGTAACAGTTAAAGAAAAAAACAACCAAACAATCAAACAGAGCTTACAAAATGTGACTTAATCACAGTAGATATTTAACAACAGCGGTCAGGCAGTTGATTCTGTCCACTGAAATCCACAGGGGTTGCATTATTCTGAGCACTGGCACGTCATAAACGCATCAACGTTTCCATCCCATCAGCGAAACCCCGTGGTTCGAGTCTCGTGCGAGATTTAAGACCCCCAACCTGCGAATGGAACGCCAAGTAATCCTTGCTCTGTAGGGAAGGTGAAGAGTATGAAATTGACCTCAACGAACTCAGCGGCGGGACAAGGAATTGCAAGACTGTTTGCTCAAGATGTTATTCTCGAGAGCAGAATAACTTCACTCAACGTTTGTAATCCCCGCTTTCTAGTTGACGCACTACATTCTTGGCATCAGGGTTCTAATATCTAATCGAGTTCAAGACCCTCTGTTGTTCGGTTGATTGCATTTTCAGTTACTGCTTCAAACAAACATTCAAAGTTGGAGAACTGTAGAAAGTACTGAGTAAATGTAAATCTAATCTTTGTTGTTTGCCCTTGCATTTTATTACATTGTTGTTGTTGTTTTTTTTTGTTTTTTTCTGCATGAATTTCTATACAGGATTATTCCTGTGATAGTCATTTTAGGATGTTTTTTTTGATAACTAACTTAATTATTCCAATAAAGAGTTTATTGTTAATATATCCTAGTGATTAAAATTTGAGACCAGTGTTCATTTCTGACGTCTTAAGACAACCTGTTTCTCGCTAACTTGGCGATCTTGAGTTGAGAGTAGTCAGAATGAACAAGCAGGTCTCATAACGGAGGTAAATTGACGTGGCACTGGGAAGACAAATGGAACCTCCACAAATCTAAACTAAAAACAATAATACACATTAAAAATAAAGAAAAAGAAAATTCATGTGCTGGGCTCAGCCAACCTCAATGAATTTCTAATGCGCATTTTAATGTGTTTATGCAATTTTAGGCGCTTTTTATTATTTTAAATGCGCATTAGAAATTCATTGATGTTGGCTGAGCCCAGCACATGAATTTTCTTTTTCTTTATTTTAATGTACACTCATGGACAAAAAAATTAGCGCACCAAGAAGGAGTCGTCAAAATGAAACGAAAATTTACATGTGTAATGACTACTTTGATATAAGTAAATGATTAGAAAATCAAAGAAAAAGGATAATTTATTTCAGAGAAAAAGGCAAAAGAACGGAGGAGTTAATACTCCGTTGGACCCCCTCTAGCACGAATGCACGATGCGATACGATCGGGTATTGAGTCATACAAGTTCTGTATGATGTCTTGAGACATTTCGTTCCATATTTGCTGTAACCTTGCCTCTAGTTCGTTCAAACTCGTGGGATGCCCAACTCGTCGTCCCAAATGATCCCAGATATGCTCGATTGGAGACAAATCTGGGGATCGGACAGGCCAAGGAAGGGTAGTAGCAGTGCGGAGACAGTCTTGTGACACCCTTGCCGTATGAGGCCGAGCGTTGTCTTGTTGAAAAATGGCTCCTGGGAGCCGTTGCATGAGTGGCAACACATGTGGTTTCAGGATTTCATGAACATACCGCTGGGCTGTCATGGTGCCACGGAACAATACTAGGGGTGACCGTGTATTGTAGGCAATGGCACCCCATACCATCATACCAGCTGTGGGAGCGGTGTGTCGCTGTACAGCAAAGGCAGGATTGAAGCGTTCACCACGGGCTCTCCACACACGAACACGATTGTCATCACTGCCGAGATTGAATCTGGATTCGTCGCTAAAGACGACCTGGTTCCATTCCGCTGCAGTCCAGTTTCCTCGTGCGCGGCAAAACTCCAAACGGAGGCGTCGATGGGTGGGCGTCAAGGGCAGCACACGTAATGGGCTCCGCGATACCAACTGTCCTTCAGCCAGGCGCCTTCGTATGATTCGAGAAGACACAGCGGCCCCTAGTGAAGGTGCTACCTGTGCCTGGATGGCGGCCGATGAAGCAGTTGTCTGTACGCGTGCATTTCTGACTATGTGGCGGTCTTCTCGACGACTGGTCTGTCGAGGGCGTCCTAAGCCTGGTCTTGGTGTACATGACATCTATCGGGTTCACTGGTCCCAACACCTCCTCACAACACAATCAGAGCGGCCTAATTGACGAGCTACTCGCCTAGCTGACCACCCAGCTTCCATCATCCCGACGATTCTCCCTCTCTCAAACTGCGACAACTGCGTATACTGTCTTCGAACACGGCGTAATGGTGTAATGTACTATTTCCTCCGTGAGTGAAATATGAATAAATTAATTATAGCAAATCAAATTAATCACCTTTCTAACTCTTTCTAACTTAACTTAATAACTTCAATTCCGAAGGAAAATGTACAGTCGTCGAACTGTGCCTATAAAACGACCAAGTAAATATATATTCCGAGGTTCCCGTCAGGCATAACCCAAATAATAAAGCAGGATCATAAAAGTACTGAAATATAAAAAAAATAAAATTAAAAAAAAAAAAAAAAGACACTAGGAAAACCATCGGATTTAAAATATAAACAAATATAATTTATTAAAACTTGTCAAAGGCAAAAATTTACAATTATTTATACTTCCCACCAGTTCGAACGACTTGCCCTAGGCAATTAGCTATTGCTTATAGAGCCTTTAAAAAAAGAAAACAAACCGACCACCATATAACCCTTTTCTACTCTCAACTACCTCAAAACTGTACTTTATACTTCCCACAAAAAAAATATTCTGATAAAAGGATCATATTTATATGAATAATGGTTGCTTACAATCAATATAAGAAATTTTGTATATAACACCTTACTAGAGAGTGGACTGTAAAAAAAAAAATTAATAAAAATAGATAATAATTAATACTGAAAGTTCTTTAAACTTAAAGATTCACACACTCAATATTCTTTGATGTTCAATATCTCTTACGGGCCCTTACTTCTTTCAACTACTTCCTTTCCAGACTAACCATCGATGGTCCGCTATTCCCAGCTTCGTACCGCTAATCCCAGCTTCGTACCGCTATTCCCAGCTTCGTACCGCTTCTCTCAGCTTCTTACCGCTATTTCCAGCTTCTTTGCGCTATTCCCAGCTTCGTACCACTATTTTCAGCTTCTTACATCTCTTTCCAGCTTCCTTAGGCTATTCCCAGCTTCGTACCGCTACTACCAGCTTCGTACCGCTATTTCCAGCTTCCTTACGCTATTCCCAGCTTCGTACTGCTACTATCAGCTTCGTACCGCTATTTTCAGCTTCATATCGCTATGTCCAGCTTCTTTACGCTATTCTCAGCTTCATATCGCTATTTCCGCTATTTCAATCGATTCTTCTTTCCGCAAATTCTGACCTCCGAAATTTCAGCATCTTACTCTTCTGGCGGTCCCAGGCCACTTTCAAGGGATAACGTCTTTTTGCTACAGCATCTCTAATGCGGTGTCCTCTCCGATCACCGAATCGGCTCCCTGGATCTCCCCGCAACTTACAATCTCAACAACTACTCCAACACCACTCTCTCTGACCTGTTTATCGGTCCCTTATATACATTCGCCACCCCCATCCATGCAATAAGATCAACTAGAACAAGGACTTTCTTTGTCCTTTTGTCTACAAGCTAAGCAAAAAAAAAAAAAAGTCCCAATTTCTTGAACTGAATGGACACTTTCCCCAGGTTTGACAAAGAACTACTGAATGGAAATTTCCTACAGGTTTGACAAAGAACTCTGATCAAACACAACTATTAATCCCAAAATATAATATTTTATCAAATTTCAATCGACTCTCTTTACAATTGCAAAGAAAGGAAAAACACTATTACAACCTATTCTTTCATAACCAGCCCCACTCTCTTTACAATAAGAAATATAATATTACAACCACCATCATTATAAAAAAAAATCAAAAAATGGTTCGATAAACAATCGAACCATTACAATGGCATGTCTACCTCAGCTCTTCCTTTGTAAATGATTCAGCACACTCAAACAAGCTTTGATTACCTGTTTTATACTCCACAGAGTACGATGTTCAACGCCCTCTACCGGCTATACGTAATGCGCATTCACGCTGCATTTCTAATCATTTGCATATCTCCCCGACATGTACCTTCACTGCAAGTTTCGTTACGATCCCGCAATTATTTCTTGGTGCGCTAATTTTTTTGTCCATGAGTATATATTATTGTTTTTAGTTTAGATTTGTGGAGGTTCCATTTGTCTTCCCATTGCCATATCCTAGTTATGTTCTATGTATTCAATTATTTAAAGTTTAGTAAGGTTGGATGAAAGGAACGAAACACATTTAAAAATACAAATGTAAATAAAATAAAATAAAATAAAATAAAACCACTCTACATGAACGGATTCCTTCGTCAGGTGAATTAAGAGAACAACCAGTTCATGGGATTCTACAACATTTAGTGTTTTTTTTTTTGGAGGCGGGGGTGGGGGGGTTATTATATATTTATATTCTTAAATTTATTTGCTTCCTTTCATCTACATTAAATCATCTCACATCTATTATGGAAGTTTGGTAAGTTTCTTTATATATCTGCCCATCTATTAATATATAAATTTGTTTACTGACCACTGATGACGTAAATGACTCCAATAAGAAAATTGAGAAAGGCTAAGGTTTTTTTTTTTTTGGTCTTCTTCAGTTGAAGTTCAAAATTGTCTTCACAATTCGTCATTTATGTCATTGGCTCAGTGTACAACCGTAAATATGATTCAAGCGATAAACTGACTGAGGTAAACTTTACCTACATAATACTTCGCTGAATTCTAACTTTACATTCTATAAGAGCAGTGGCGGATTTAGCACTTGAGAGGCCCTAGGCGCAATTCAATTTTGAGGCCCCCTCTAAATATTTTCACTACCCCTATACAGTGACGTACCAATGCCTTTGGGGCCCGGGAGTTCCATTATTCCACAACCAAAAAAAAAAGGAAATAAGCTGGCTGGTGGGGCCCCCTAGGCTTGCTTTTACAACCAAAAAAAAAAAGGAAATCTTGCTTTTATAATCAAAATAAAATAATTTGTTTTTATTTTGAGTGCTAAATTTTGAGGCCCCCTTGATTTATGAGGCCCGTGGCGCACCTCCTGCGCCTATGCGGAAATCCGCCACTGTGTAAGAGACGCAACGTCTAATGAAATACATTAGTATTTAAATAAGTACATTTGAAATACAGAGTTTTGAATTTAGCAGTTAGAATGCATGTAGACTTATTCCCACTGTTTTTCATTAATTAAGAGATCTCGGAACCATCAGTTTTAAGTAAATTTTTAGTAAAGAGATATTTTTACATTTGACACTGAATTTGATTTCCGTTAAATTTTTTCCCAATGAAAGTTCACTGTTTGTCTACGAAAAATGAGGACAAGTTTTAGGAATGATTTCCACATCCATCTTAATAATAAATGGTTTACTTTTTATTTTCGATGAATTGCCTATCGTGAGTGACATTTATTTTCCTTAATGATCTGAACCTATTATAAATCAAAGGATTCCATCGATATGTAAATCTCATACGAATTGCCGTTTCTTTGGTGTCAGGAAGACTGGCATTCATTACTTCAAAGCTCTCTCGTGTTCGAGTGATTTTGTCGGGAAATGACGATCACTCGATCACGTCGGTCTGTCATCTCCATTAAGCTATCGTCGGAAATCGATTATTACATTGGGAAAATGAAGCTGATAATTGCCCTGGCAATTCATCCATCTTTTTCTCCCAGCAACTTTACTTATTTTTCTCTTATGGCGCTGGAAGAAATTTCGTTGAATCTAATTTCACCCTTGTCTCCGCTTCGAATCTGATTATTCCCAGAGCATCGTGTAACTACGAGATAAAGTCAAGCCAAAGTAAAAAATTTCAACGTGCAAAATATTTAGGGAAAAAAAATCGTAATGAATAAAAGGATACACATTATTCAAAGTCATCGTAGTCATAAAGGAAAGACATTCAAATATCAACGCACGTAGAAGTGGACAAGAACCTACAGTTCAGTTCATGAAAGAAAAGCTTTTGATGACGTAATTTTCTTATAGATTGATGTTTCCAGGACGTAACAGCGCCATCTATTGCTAAAATCCGTAACTGAATCTTATAAACATTACGAAAACATTCTGGTTTTTGTATTTTCTACAGTTACGAACACATAATATTATTTAAAATTGATATACTTAAAAACGTTCCACACTATTCCTCTTGCTTGGCTATGCTTTATCCTTTCTTGGTCAATATGCGATCACAAAACGACGCCATCTTGGACTGACTGCTCGGAGTTCAAGTTGATGACATCATGACTGGTGACGTTTGTTCCAGACAAAATCGTTTGTGTACGTAATGACCATATATGGCAAATCCTTTTTTTTTTGCAAAATACTGTAGAATAGTATCAAGAAAAATATTTCATTAATATTTTTATTATTGTTCCCAAAAATGGCAGAGTTTACTGTAAATGGATACTGTAAATAATATTGATTTTTTTATTTCTGAGTAGTTATATTTACTAATGAAGTCGGCAACCAGAATTAATTAGAAGCACTAAAATAGCTAATTAAGTAGTTAAATTTTAGTTCTTGTAATCTTGAGACTGCCTAATTTAAATATGGATGATTTGCGAGGCAGTAAAAGACCGCGAAAGTCACGTGGTCTAGAAATATTGTAATAAGATAACAACTTAGTTTTAATTCACCTAAAGTTTTATAAAACACAAAATTTGATTTTGTGAGCTTTAAAATTATGGACATTATAACCCTGCCTTAGCTGTAGTGCCAGTTGCAATATACCACAAAGCGAATGCTTTCTCCTTATTGACAGTTTTTTTGAAAGACAGTTTTTGATTCAGCATTCTCTAATAGAAAATAAAATATGTGATTTATTGATTGTAGATATAAATTGCCTTCCATTAAAAATAGATTTTGGATTGAATGTAAAGAGCACAAATTAATTCGCGTCAATCAAGAAATATAAATTTAAAACAAATACACAATATCTCCACTAACCATGTTCATTCGATTCAATAATAATCACTTCATTCTCTCTTCACCAAGAGATGCCGTAGTGAAGAAGTTAATGTTAGGCATATATTCGAAACAGAATTTTGTCTGTGTTAAGTTTCCTTTCGTGGATTTTCACATCGATTTTAAAATTTAAAACTCTTTAAAAACCTTTGACAGATTTTACCTTTTGCGTTTAATTTTATTAATTCTAAACAAAAAAAAAATTGTTTGTTACGTTTTCCCTCGAAATTTTAAAGGTTCCATCGATTTACTTCGTAAATATATGATCTCCTGAGCAGATACAGTGAAAGTTAATGTCATATATTAAAAATTACTAACGGTTATGACTCGTGCTATCATTAGCGACATCTGGTGTCAAACTGTTTAATTAGATACAGAACATTCCAATTTTCTACGGATTAGTTGGTCTTCCCTACATTTACACTACAAATTGAACGGTAGTTTTAAGTTAAAATTTGTTTGATTAATAGTAGATTAATGAGATTACGTTTTAATTTAAATTCCTTAATGCATGAAAGTGAAAATGTTATCAATAAAAACCAAAATCAAAAAACGAAATAATAGAGAAAAACTTTCTTAAGAAACTTTGAAACATTTGTAGTATCAATTTAAGTTCAGTTAAAGTTAAATTGATGTTACTGATGAAAGCACTAATACTGATTATAATTATTATTATTATTATATCCAAGCCTAACAGATATTCTTTTGTAAATATTTTTGTCAAAATTGAATATTGACTTATAGTTTTAATGAGCAAAAAACACCTTCATTAATGACATTAATGGTGTTAAATACGATAGTACTGTTTCAAATCAAAAATATATTTTACATTACATTAAAGATTATACGAATCTATTTAAAATAAGTGACATCCGCTGAATATCTGAAGGTTGTGCGATCCATTCCAAAAGCTTTATTAGAAGTTGTTGTTTTTTTTCCTTACTATTGTATACATTGTATAATCAGTATTTAAACAATTTAAATACTTTTTGTTGTTATTATTAAAAAATAAAAGAAAAAGATATTTTAATAGAAAGTTATTTTTTATATATCTATAAAAGTCGTCACTGTAATTTATTTAAACACATTAAAATTTGAGACCAATGCTCATTTCTGACATCTCAAGACAACCTGTTTCACGCTAACTTGGCGATCATCAGTTGAGAATAGTCAGAATGAACAAACAGGTCTCATAATGGAGGTGAATTGACGTAGCAATTGAAGAAAAAGGCAACCTCCACAAATCTAAACTAAAAACAATAATACACATAAAAAATATAGAAAAAGAAATTTTAATTTATTTATTTATTTAATCCCTGCAAGATTTTTATGTTACGATATTACCTTTCTTTGCTTTCATTTGCCTTTCCGAAGATATAATCCTCGCTAACAATTTTTCGAAACTTGGATAAAAACACTGCCATTTTCCTAATATATCTTACCATATTTTTATATCGATATTTCATTTCTTTTCTATTAAAATTCCTTCCTCTTTTTTTTTTTTCTCTACAGTAACCTAAGTTAGCATCTAAACTTCTTGATGACGATCTCTGTATTATCATTTATTCTAGTAATTTTAGTAATCCTCTTGCGAGATTTAATGTCTACAAAAGGTTAAAATATAGCATTATCGAATTTCAGAAACGACCCAAACTCATTTACCGGAAGGTTATTACAGCACTGCACTTTACTTCCCATAAATGCTATTGAAATATTTGAAGTTTTATTTTCTTTTGTGATTTTGTTTTACTTCCGTAAGTCAGGTAACCTTCGTTATATTCGCAGCACAGTGTAGGAGATTTTACGGAAAACATAAATAATCAGAGATCTTATCAGTGAAACTTTTAAAAGTATAAAATAAAAAAATTAGAAATTGGCATCCGATTTTGTTTAAGAAGAAACTTAAATTACTTTGTTCAAATCTGAATGCGGATTCTCAATCCTTCTGAATATTTCAGAACGTCTTTTTAATCTTTCATTTCCTGGATGATTTTTGATTTAAATGCTAATTCTAGTCTAGGTCCTTCTTTTTTTTCATCCTTTAATCTCTTTTTTTTTTCTTTACAAAAAGCTCAATTACGAAGGCAGTGATTTCTCAGTTCATAAAAACAACGGTACGCAATATTTTTTTTCGAGTAATCTCTTGGGCCATCTAAATCCGTTTATCTGCAAAGAAAATGGTTGGATGTTGTTGTTGTTGTTCTTAGGGCCAGATAGATATCAGCAGGGCAAGCGCCCTTGTATATACCTTTCCTGCCTCAAATACCGTAACCGAAGGTCAACCGAAATCGTCTTCGCTGCGAAAGGGTTTCCTCCATTTCGTTTCTCATGACCCTCTCCCGCCCAAATCGTGAGGCAGATCTCCTGCTGCGAAATCGTGCTCCTTCCAGGCGTTTCTGGCGAGATTTTGAATCCAATCCGATAAAGAATCCGTCTTGGATTGTCTACGATGACAGACCTGTCTTGTTTGAGAACAACGAGAGCTCTTGAAATCCACCTAGGCCTTCGGACAAGCTCAGGAATCTTAACAATACTCAGCTTGCTTTGTTTTGTTTTTTTGGTTTAAATAGATTCAGTCTTTTCATTCCAGTTAACATCACAAAACCTTTCAACTTCATACAAAGGAATCTACGTAGATTGGAATTCGGGGGGACATCTTTAAGTTCAAAAGAACAATTAAATATTCAAAATAATTAAAAATACTTATACTAAGCTGATAGAAGAAATATAAATTGAAAATATTTAAAGAGTTAAATGCAGTATGTTGGTAGCTAACGTAATTAATTTAATTGATAGCATCCATCAAAAGCAATACCTTGCAATACAGGTATATTCTATCTCTTGGCAAAGTATGTCTATTGAATATTATCGAAAAAATATACAACAATACTAAGGTCAAGTAAGTTTGGTTCGGTTCTCATGTGGGTTTCGTGATGGTGGACGATCCGCGCTTGGCAGGTTTTCTCGGGGTTCTCCCATTTCCCCTGCACTTCTTCCACTATATTTTCTCTCTCCATCTTTCTCCATCTTTCTCTCCATCTGATCTCTCCATCTGTCTTTACTTTCCGTGGGATAGTACAATAGACCTCCGGTCGTAGTGCTTGGCTTCTCTGCCACCCACATTCACTACATAACATAACATAAGGTCAAGTAAGTTACTTAAAACAAGTTAACAGCAAGTCCTAAACCGTTAACCTTCCACTCTTTTACTGAAAGATTTCAAGAACAACAAAGAATTAACAAAGAAATTACTATTCATATGTTCTCTACAATTGGTAAAATGAAAAGTATAAAATTTTTTACATGAAATAACTAAATCTTCAGTAGATTTCTTTCTGCAATTCATCATTGGAAAGAAAATCCATCTGGAGATCAGAGTGGTTTTCCATAAAAATCGATAAAGTCAACATTCTCTAACTTCATAAATCTTTTATGATTATTTAGTTGATGGAAATGTCCATTCACAGATAACAGCAATCATAAAATGCCTATAAACATTCCAACTAACACGAGAGAGATTGCTCATGAACAACCCCACATGGAAT
Source organism: Thereuonema tuberculata (assembly GCA_023159025.1). NCBI lineage: Eukaryota > Metazoa > Arthropoda > Chilopoda > Scutigeromorpha > Scutigeridae > Thereuonema > Thereuonema tuberculata. The sequence continues at coordinate 22,181,748 of JAFIDM010003189.1, read as the reverse complement.
CCAATCTCTCCTCTTGCACTGGAGCTTAGCAGAATACAAATGCGGTTATTTTAGGAAGAATTTTCGATGTCCAAAGAGAAAGAACATAAAGAAAGGAAAGAAAGGATAGAAATACATGTTACCCTTCATATTAAAGGAATGCTGCTTCACACAATTCACGAAACGGGGTAGAAAACCAGTTGAAATAGAGCAGCAAAATACTTAGTGGTTATTCCTGACAAGAGATGTAATTTCTTATTTGTAGATGTCACATTTCGTCTGAATTAACTGCAATTATGAACATCCTTAAATAAATTAAAAATGGTTTTCCTGGTCTTACTAGAAATAGTTTTCTCGATAGTTAGCAAATGCAATTGCGCATGATTACAACATTCATGAGAGATTAAGAAGATTGGCAGTGTATCGTCTTTTTCTTTGTGGTTAGCAAAATATTAAAATAAACTACTAATTATTTTGGAAGATTGAAACTTTGAAGCGGTTTGTGTAGAGAGGCAAGATTTAAATTACAGACATACGCGCTTAACATCCGGGTTACGTTATGTCCAATAAGACGTTAAGCGAATGTAGACAAACCTATATACTGTCTTATACTGTATTGTGTAAATGTAGCAATATACAATACTGTACTGTATTCCAACTAACTAACACAGTACTGTACTTTTATACATTAATAACACTAACACTGAATAGACAATAAAACAGTATGGTATTATTTCGTCAGGAGGATCTGGGGGGTAGCAGAACTTCCTAAACTTGGGGGTTTAGGACCACATCATTCCAAAAACCAGTGCTAAATCACTTTGAATTTTAAAGCACAGTATCTAAGCTGTTTTTATCATGAATAGAGCTGTAGTTTTCAAACATCAATGTGCAATAATTAATATTGAATTTATTCGGAGGCTGTTCCTTTAAATGTACAGTGAGTTTGGATGAAGTTCGAGTAATACTGTAAGCTTGTATGTTAAGACTTTATTATAATTCACACTAATGATCATGCACTTACACTAAATTGCTATACTGTACTGTTTTAATATCTGTACTTTACTACAAATCTTTATTCTTAATGTAGAATACATTCGTAATTAGTGTAATGGAAGTAAGACAATAATTGCTGTGAGTCATAGCACTTAATAAGAAAGCTAGCAAAGAATAAGATAGTAAGAAAACTGATCTGGAATCATTGTGCGGGCAAAATGAAAAAAGTTTTACAAATGAAGATCGATTGACAATAAATCTTTCATCAATATAGTGTACAGGCATCTTAATAAGAAAAAAAAAAGGTCATGATTTCTGTATTTGAGGCAAAGATATAATCATAGCTTTATAAAGAACACATCGCTGCAGGTGTTATAACAAAACGCTTGAATGAGTTCCTTCGTACGTCTGCTGTCATTACAGCAATTACTACATATGTTAGGTATTCAATATTACCTTTACTACAGTAAACGGTCACGTGTATACATATATTTACTTAATTCAGAAAAACTAATAACTGTACATTGATAATTTTACATTCGTCATCCCGCAGTTGGTTTCGGTAACGTCATCCTACAATGTTCAGATTAATTTTCTTGCCTAGTGTATAACCAGGGTTGTGGAGTCGGTACACAAAACCTTCGACTCCTACTCTGACTCCGCCTCCTTTTTTATATGTATCAATATAGAAAATAAATTAAATAAATAAATGCATCACATGATTTTTCACAATCATCTTCTATAATACACTGACATATAGAATGTTTCCCTGTCTTTTCTGTTGTTATTGTAAAGTGTTCAAAGACATCCGATTTTGTTGACACTTTTTTCGCCATTGCATTGTGAAGTTTGTCATGGGTTGCCGCTTTCATTAATATAAATACCATAAAATACGTTGTGTTTTAAAATTTGCTAAGAATTTAAATTTAAAATATATCCTGAAAAAAAATAAGTTAATCAAATTATTGTCTATGAAATAGGAAATTTTAACATATTATTTATATTATAATTTAAATTTGTGAGGAGTCGGAACTGGAGTAGATATATTTTTACAGACTCCGACTTTCGACTGTAGTAATCCAAGAATTGCTCCGCAGCCTTGTGTATAACCTCAATGTGTTCTATATTAACCAGATAGTTCGGCCACAATTAGTAATAAACAGGAGAGAACTGCTTTATGTCATAAATAAGTCACATCAATTTGATTTCGGTTGTAAATTCGAAGGATTGGATGAAAAATACCCTAATTTACAACAGTGAGTGGGTTTAGAAACGAGATTCCAACCAATGGGCGTGTGACGACAGAAGATACGATCTTTATTAATAAACTACATTATAACTTTCAAATGTTGTTGCTATTGGAAAACTACATAAACCTCAAAAACGAAATAAACTTCACTATAACCTTTTAAATAACTAAACAAATATAATCATTACTGGATAAACAGAAATTACATTTACAAACTTAAAGTTTTTATCTCATAATGTCCTCAATTCAATTATACAGTACTACACCATCTTAAAACTCTTCTTTAATATTTTGGCAATATTTCGCAAAACTAAAATCGTTTTGGTTTTTCAAGCCTTTTTTCAATAATAACCTGAGTTTTCTTTTTCTCAATAATACAATTTAATACTAACAGAATCATGTGCCCTCATACAAAATAAAAATAATAAGTTCATGCTCTTCAATTATATTAAACGTTTTGTAATATGGTATTTTAAATAATTGTCTTTAATGATGTCCTAATCTTGTTATTTTCCAATTTTTGATCTATTTATTGAAATTTATCCTCTTATCCTCTAATTACATCTTGGAAATAAGATAACGTTTGCATTAAGAGCATGAACTTATTATTATTATTATATTGTATGAGGACACATGATTGTGTTAGTATTAAGTTGTATTATTGAGAAAAAGAAAACTCAGGTTATTATTGAAAAAAGGCTTGAAAAAGCAAAATATTGCTTTCCGAAATATTGCCAAAATATTAAAGAAGAGTTTTAAGATGGTGTAGTATTGTAGAATTGAATTGAAGATATAAAGAATAAGGTATGAAGTATATATCTCATAATGTCCTATTTATTGTAAGCTTAGTACAATAACAGGTCGTTATTTCTTTTTTAGATAAAAGTTGTAAGATAACCCTGCAACGTCTAGCATTGCTTCAAGTGAAAAATTAGGGAATTGCACCATTATGACTTGTAACGGTTTTTGGAAGCTTCATTTAACAGCTGAACATTTTATTATATTGTGTTGATGTACATCATCTTTATTTCGCGCCACTTTTATATAAATCACTGCACACATTTTTACTTTTTATATATATGTTCATTAAATACTTTTGCGATTTTGATTTTAATAAGATAATTTATAACCTTCATTTAAAATCATTTACGATAAAAATGATTAATAAATGTTTCGATATTAAAAAAAAAAAAGCCAGTTCCTCCAATAGCAGTTTGACTGTTTATTGATTGATAACGGACCTAATAGAAGCCTGGAGCAGAGAAACTTTTATTCTCTACCCTCTCCAAGAGAGCAGTCATCATCTTTTGGTTAGAGCTAATCGCTGCATCTAATTGGGTAATAAGTATTTAACCACCGCTGAGTAGATATCGACCATCCATCATCCAGCCCAAGCCTTTCTCATATTGCAAATGATGAAAGTCTAAGCCTGTGCAATTAAAAATTAGTTTTCCTAGCAGTAGAACACGCGCAGGCATAATGCCAAAACACTGCCGAGAGGCCACCGCCGATAACTCTTTATTAATGTCGTATTTCTCACTAATCAAACGATTATTGTAGTTACAGTTATCTGTGTTAGAATTGGATATTTAAAAAAAATACTAAAATGTATCTAGGAAATTGTTATTATAATAATTAAAAAACAAAAAAAAACAGATTTTTTTTTTATTATTATTTTTAATTTTAACCATAAGGCCTTTATTCAATCTGAATTATCTGTGGATCATTGCTAACACGGACTCATACAAAATAACTTAAAATTCATTGTCATGCTGACCTAAAAGAAAGAAAGCACGCGTCAATGTCATTATTTACTTATCAAGATAAATTTACAAAGTTCTATTTATTCTTCTTACAATACTATAAGTCTAATATAGTGTTAACAAATATACTATTTAATTTATTATTACCTATAAAATGTCTGGTTTCTAGATTTTTTTTTATTAATTTTAATATATGAAAATTAAGATATATTGCAATATTGAAATTTGCTTTATTTGAATTCAAACCTAATGTGTTATTTTTTTTTCCTCTCTCTATTTAGGTAAGTCACTCAGTGTCGATGTCAAATTGAAGTCTATGGTAATCATGAATGAACTAAGGTATTTATATATAAAGCCTATTAAAAAAAAATCCATTTTCAATTTTCTTTAGCGAAATAGATTTTCTTAAATGTTAGCTATTCAATAACCAAAGTGATTTCACAAGATCAAGGTGGACGAAAAGTATTACTGTTATATTCTGTAGTTACAATTCTATGGAGGAGATATCAGTCTAATATTCATCGTTTTGAAACAAATTTAAAACGAAACAAGAATTCTCAGTAGGAGGAGAACTTCCTAAGCCTGATTCTAGGAAGAATAAATAGATTTACATTTGTGATGTCTTTATATAAGACCTCTTATAAATAACTGTTGGTAGCAATTTAACTTATATATGTTACATGTATACAGGGTGAATCTAAAATAGGGGGACAACCTGCCAAGTAAAAATGAAATAAAAATGACCAGATAAACATACGACCGGAAGTAAATGGTTGCTGAGTTACTCCAATCCAAAGAAACAAAGCCAGACTACAATGGAAATGAACAGTATCTTTATTGGTAGCGTCTTGAACATTTACTGTGACGTGATCACATTGTGATATTGTACGAACTACATGGTACCAATAAAGATACTGTTCATGTCCATTGTTTCCATTGTAGTCTGGCTTGTTTCTTTGGATTGGAATAACTCAGCAACCACGCACTTCCGGTCATGTGTATATCTGGCCTTTTTACTTCTTTTGGTTTGGGAACCCGCTCCCGCAGTTTATCCCTCTATTTTAGATTCACCCTGTATATACATATATATATTGAAGAAAAAGCAAATGCCTATTATCTCCAAGGCCAAACACTTAATTCGTAAATTTATATGAAATATGAATTAGTTGATTCACGTTGGAGCGATCTCAGTACATACCTTGTTATTAACAATCCCATGTCAACCTTGGCGTTCACCTACTTGCAATTACTAGTTTATAACTAGTTTCGTCGAATCCCAGGTGCTAAAGCCATCTCTCAAGAAAGACTATTATTAATGCATCGTATCATAAATATATTTCATATTACGTTTGAATTTCCTGTGCACCAAATATAAAGCATTCCATGATAACAACATCCCAATTTCTACAATTCCTTACTTTGTTCAAATTTAAGACACTCGTGAACTAGGAGACAGTGATTACAATAATTCCCCCTTCTTTGAAACAAGGAATGCTTTTTTAGCTTTAAATAAAATTACAACTAAGACGTAACCTCGTGATTGTATTTATTTATAAACATTTTTTTTTGTTACTCTTATTACAGTGATTTGAGAAAGAGATTTGACCTTAAAACTTAATACCAAGTTCAAACCGTGAAGGTCGCTTCGTCTCTGTTTTCTACTCGTGAACAATAGTTTATGAAGTTAGCTTAGATGTAGTGTCAGAGTAATTCACACCTCAAATAACACAGTGGCATCGTAAGAAAACACTTACTAAAAATTCGTTACAGATAAGAGAACCGGAAGTTAAATAAGATTTAGTTCAAATGTAGAAAATTACACTTTTACAGAAAGGCAAGGATGAGTCACATTAAAGCAGTGATTCTATTCAATCTTTTATGTTGTTTTGTAATAATTTTAAGCCTAACGTTTTCTTCTTTATTGGAAAATGGAAATATCAGCTTTTCTTGCTAATGGCAATAAAAAAAAAATTAACATATTGTCATTGTGAAACAGTTCTAATCTGTGAAGTCATTAACAAAAAAATATTTTCTGTTTTGAGATAAGAGTTTTTATCTTTGGTTGCTTATAGGAAAGTTTCATTAGCATCTTAATGAAGCTGTGTTTTTTTTTTTGTCCAAAAAATCCGACATCCCCAACAAAAAAACTTAAAGATGTCAAATTTTATTCGTTTCGAAGCTTTTTATTCTAATGCAGTGATAACTGCTTATTATTCTGGCTTCATTTTATTTTCTTGTAGGTCAGAATAGATTAAGTCCTCAAATTCTAATGATCTAATTCCATTTAATTTGGAATTGGTCCTATGAGATACGGTTAAATCCTCCGAAAAATTGATTAACAATATAGAGGGGGATTTTTTTTTTCTCTCGATTCTGAACTTCACTGCTGATCGAAATATGTTGCCATTTTGTTCCTCTTTCTTTCAAAACTACGGCAACTGTCCACGGCTTTAATTAAGAATTTGATGAATCAAAGGCTATATGCACTACTCCCTCTTCCGTTATGTTTCCGTAACGTAATTGCTTAAGTGACGTAGTTATGTCTTCAGGGTCACAAGAATGGTGAACAATTAGGCTACCTGAAATTTTTAGGATGGTAAATTTTTGAATATAGATTAATAGAAGTACATGGTCAAATGTGATTTTTATTTCAGATTCCCTATTCTTGGGACCCTGAAGACATAACTACGTCACTTAAGCAATTACGTTACGGAAACGTAACGGAAGACGGAGTAGTGCGTATAGCCCTTTAGCTTTAACTGTAATTTCTCAACAAAGCATTTTTAAACAAAACGTACACCCCTTAACATGTGATTTTAAATAATATCACGTTTGGAAAATTCCTATTTCAGTAGAAAAATACTTTTATTATCTTAACTAATTTCCACTTTATTTATGTATTATAAACAAGTGAATATAATTTTGTGCTGAAGGATAAATTTAAGGGCGCCCCCTAATAATAATAATAATAATAATAATAAAATAATAATAATAATAAAAAAAAAGGAAAAGACATTACCGTAAGGAAAAATAAAAAAAAGTTAGGTAAAAATAATAAAAAAAAAACTTTAAGAAAAGAAAAACAAACAAGAGGAGGAGCGTTGGCCCCTGAAAATATCCTATTCCTATGTTGTTTGGGCCTCTGAACACAATGGTGAAGTTTGTTTGTCGATCCGACCTTCCGTTCGGGAGTTGTTAGGGGTGGACAGACACGGACGGACGGACAGGACAAATGCAATAGCTGCCAAATGGGTCGCTAAAAATTTATCGTAAATGAGAGTTAATGTCCTGCGGAAGAATCAAGTTAATCTCTTCCTAAACATGTCAGTGATTTTCTGTTAGTAAATTTAATGAGTTGTTTAGTTCAAGTGTGCTTGATTCTTCTCTCTCCAAATGCCAATCTATTGATGTTGCTATTGAGTAGCTGCCTGTGTAAATGCAGCAACTGAATGTAGTTAAAAGCAAGCTATTTTGCCTTTAACCTTGGGACTTGGCAAAACCAGTTGCTTCTTTGACTTCTATTCAGTTTCGGAAGTGGCGCTATTAATGAAAGCATCACGGTTTATTGAACTCCCGATGGTGAAGTGCTTCTGATTCAGAAGTCATTCCTTTGCACCGTACATTCACAACGATTCTTCTTACGTCGCAAGGGAGAACAGAGCCCCTCTATCAGTAGCGCCTTATCAGAAGAAAAGACTCTTCCAAAAATAAAATCACTAAGAAATTGCGATTAAAATATTGCGTTTTTACAAATATATATTTTAAGAGTTTTATCCTCTTAAAATTCGCTGTTGAAAACCGGAAATTCTAAAGTTTTCAATTTATTTTGTTTTTAATTCTTGCAATTCTATAAATTACGTTTTGGTTTCATTTTCAAGTCCATTCCATTCAATTATTATCAATGATTTTACTTTGGTTTCACTGATTGTTATTTAATTCATTACCGTTTTTGAAAAGTTAAAGATAAATAATAATAACAGATTACGACAAACTGAAGGGAAGTAAATGTGTCATTATAAGATTACTTTATTACGAGATTTATGTCTACAAGTACAGCTGTTTCGCGGTTTTTTGGCAATCACCAACTTACTGAAGGTTTTACGGTAAATGAAATTAATGACTCTCTTAGTTGATAATGAAAAGTTTATCAAATCATTATCAACCTACGTAACTATGGCTTAGAACGTTTTGTTTTCTATTTAATGTTGAAATCGATCTTCTGTTATTAATGTTACTTTTTGGAATTTCAAGATTCAAAATTTGGCAACAGAAAAATTTGAGAATAAAAAAAATGAAAAATCAACGAAAGGAAAATGATAATTTTAAATGTCTTCAGATTTAATATTTTTATTCATTTTTATTCATTTTTATTCATAGATTTTTAGACAGTTTGGAAAAGTTCTTGAATATTCATCGAGGAACTTAGTAATTCACTGAATATGATACAGTGATATTTCTTATGGTCGACGAGTGACTTTTTATAATCAGTCGGAAGAATATTATACAAGTTTTTTTTTTATTTATTTCTTTTTTGTAGACTAATATTTTCTGTAATATATCAAGAGTTTAAATTATAGATGGATAATACCAACTTAGAATTGGCCTGTCAAAGTTTAGATGCAGCATTAAAAAAAGAAAGAAAAAAAGAAAAAAAAAGGAGTAGACGTGTAATGATATTTTGATGTCAAACACCATGCATTAGGGCGTCACGTAATAGCATTTCCCAGCCTCCCCTCACCTATTAGTTCTTCTCATTGTTCCCCACTTGTTCCAAAGGTGGAGCCACTGTGCCCTTCAGCGCCATTCCAGTGCGTAATGATAAATCTCGATCAGTATTACTGCGCTCACCTTCCAAGAAGACTTGGGCTGAATCTCGGTGTGGACCTGCCCAATTTGTCATGTTCTTTGGCTAGAGCTCACGCAAGCAGCTCATCGATTGCCGGTGCCTCCCTCGCTGGAACGGAGGACGGTGGCCGAGATTGTTGCGTCCGGATTCCAGAGGGTGGCGCTGCACAACCATTAAAGGCTTCCCAAAGACGGCTGATAAGATTGTGATTAGTGAAGTGCCAAGCCATAGCCAAGGAACACGATGCCCACGGCGCACAAACACAACATAAACACGGTGGGGATCGTGCGCAGATTACGTAATTTTTCAAGTTGTTTGAACGCTTGGATTCTTCGCCAGATATATATTTTATTCGCGAAAAACAACTGAAACCTGTCTAGAAGAAATATGCTCACTTACACATCATTTCAGATTTTTCTTCTTCGTTTTTTTAATATAGCGTACCGGTATGTCATATTGTTTACAGAAAACTGTTGTTCTTAATAATAGCTCTCTGCATAAAAAGTCCAAAAAGATTATATTGTGATTGGATTTATTCCCAGTCATTCTCCCATTCAAAACAAAACAAACAAAAAATCTAAAATAATTAAATCAATACCTTTCCTTTTTTTTAAGTGTTAATCTTACCAATAACAAAGAAACAAACTAAAAAGTATATATATTAAAAAATATATAGTTGCTATGGATAAAATTCTTATACAGTATTTATGACAGGCATAACAGTTTCTAATAGTACTGTTATGTCTGTCAAAATACAAGAATACGAGTAGTTTAAATTTATAACATTAAATTAATTGTAAAAGCTTAAAAAATGATTACAAAATTTCATTAATCTTAGAATGTTTTTTTTTTCATTAAATTCGTCTTTTGGTTAAAACTTAAAAAAAAAAATCGAATTTTCCTAAATTTAAAGTTCTCTTAGAAATTCCTGGATATATAAAATTCTAACTTATGGTAATAGTAATTCTTTAAATATCCTTATTTACAGCCTATCTTTTTTTTTTCATGTGACTGGCTTGATCCAAACTGAAGCGAAGTATCTATAATGTAAACATTTATTATAAATTCAAAATTGGAACCGATTTCTTTTCTTGATGATTTCCTGAAAATCTCCAATGGCTGATGGAACCCCAAGGTCGTTAATGTCAATGCGGGGTAATATTTTTCCTTCTCTACGATGGAGACCTTGAAGTTTTATTAGATGATAGGTTTCAAGTGGATGATCACAGTTTGAGTGAAACAGCTGTGTTACAATCTGAAAAAATAAAGGAATATGATAGGCGAGATTAAAAATGAGACATAAGAGACCTATGACATCTCTCTCCCTCTCTCTTGAACTAAAACGTCGCCTCAAAGAATAGGTTTTTATTTAATTCTGCCACATTTCTCCCAAAACTGTCCTACTGATGAAGCAAATTTAATATTGTTTCCTCCGAACGATTTTCCAACGGAACTTTCAATAAAATAATTTTACATTTCTTTATAAGAATTTTAAATGAAATTTTTTACCTTAAGCCATTTCGGGAATTGTCAGGAAATGACAGCAAATGCACAGAATCTAACTGTCTTGAAGGTATTTCTTCGGACATTTGATATGTACGAAGTTGATACGACATAGTCTTCTGTCTTCAAACCATAAGACATTCAGTAATTAAATGCATCAATATCTTATATTATTCTGTCTCCACTCCCCATTTAGGGATTATTGGTAAATATTATATTTAAAAACGAATAAAACAGCAAGAGATTTCTTTTTTTTTTTTTTTCGTATCGGCTCAGAAGATAATTTGATTTGGAATATTTCATGAAATAATGCTGAAAAAAATACTAATTTGGCCATTTTTTTATTATTATTATGATATTTTTATTCTTCGGTTTCCCCAGCTAAGACAACATGGCGAATCAAAGAACATGTTGCCAAGTGTAAAAAAGTGTGGAAACGGGTAACGGATGTTATGGATGTGTTTATTAATTATTATTATTATTATTATTATTCAAACCTTGGGTTTCCCGCAAAGACAACATGGCGGGTCAAGGACCAAAATACATAAGATGGCCCTCGACTTTCGCACAATTCGCTATTTCGAACATTTTTAAAAATTCAATTTTAAAGATTTTTGTCGATAACGCAAAAATTGTTCGCTTCCATGCAGTCGCTCCTACGGAGTGCGGTAGCTCGCGAGCACTCACACATTGCCGCCTAGAGTGGCGGACTTCTCGGAATCGTCACTAGGGTTCCGAGCCGCGGTGGCAGGGGCCGAATGTCATATTAAACAGGTTTAGTCTTTAGGGTGCGTGTCGATGCATTGTATGTTTACGTTTGAATATTTCGCCCTTATACATTTATAAACATGAGTGAGAAACGGAGAAACTGCAGTGATGGTACGAACAAAAAGAGATTAAGGACTCATAAACTTCATACGATTGAGACAAAGATGGAAATAATTAAACGTTCTGAAAGCGGTGAAATTTTTGCTTCAATCGGCCGTCCGTACGACATAAACAGGTCTACGATATGTTCAATTTTCAAAAACAAGAATAAAATTAAGGAATACGTTCAAAATTGTGGAAATATATCTTCAAAGATTGTTTCCAAAAGATATGGTATAGTGATGGATGAACTGGAAAGATCTTTGTCATCATGAATTGATGATCAACATCAAAACGATGTCCCTCTGAGTTTTTTAATTATTCAAGCTAAGGCTCTTAGTTTGCATGAAGATTGGAAGACTAGATTAAAAGATAACACGGTGTTTCAAGCAAGTAATGGCTGGTTCGACAAATTTCAAATGAGGTATTCTTTACATAATATTAAATTCACTGGAGAATCGGCTGATGCAGATAAAGAAGCTGCAAAAGAATTTATTTCGTCCTTGTCCAAAATTATTGTAGATGAAGAATATTCTCCTAGCAAAATGCTCAATGTAGATGACTATCATGGAAGAATGTAATCCCAATGAAAAACGTATATCTCATGTATGTAGGGCAATTGAGAAAAAAAAAAAGGATGGTAATCAACTAACTCTTGCTTAGTTTATAAAGTTTATAACGAGAGCATCTGAAATCACTTAAACACGCCTAATTATGTTGTATTTTAAAATACAATTTTTGATGTTTTTTTTTATATCCCATTTTCAGGAACCAATTATGTACGAAAGTCGAGGGCCGCCTGTATTGCCATATGTAAAGAAGTTTGTGTGAATGATTAGGGATATGTGGTTGTATCCATACATTTTTTAACTATGAGTGTTGTGTTGAGTACACAGCCTTCTGCAGTTGTGTGTTTTTGTGAAGTCCTAATGTGCTGAAGCCGTGGTGCAATGTTCGAGGCACCAGACAAGTGGCGGACTGGACGATAGGTACAAGTACTCGGTCCTGCTTCCACTGCTTCTGGAGCTCATTATTATTATTATTATTATTATTATTATGTTTGTATGTTTCAAACCTTGGGTTTCCCCAGCAAAAACAATATGGCGGGACCAAAGCACATATTGCCAAGTGTAAAGACGTGTAAGAATGATTAGGGATGTGTGGTTGTGTCCATAAATTTCCGAACTATGCGTGTTGTGTTGAGTACTACAGCCTTTTGCAGTTGTGCATAAGTGTTTTTGTGAAGTCCTAGTGTGCTGAGACTGTGGTGCAAAGTGTTAGGTACCAGACCAGTGGCGGACAAGACGATGGGTACAGCACGTACTCGGTCCTGCCTCCACTGCTTCTGGAGCTCGTGCTAATTATTATTATTATTATTCTGACTGCTAGTTTTTATTTAACCTTAGTTCTTATCAGTTTTCAGGAACTGACTTATTTATTTTGGATATGATAATTAGTAAATATTCAGATTTTACTTTTGTATTGTTTTCTCCCATGTTACTTTTGGGAAAAAAAATAGCCAAGCTAAGGAAAGTAAACAAAGTAGGAAACTTATTGTTATTATTAAAGTGTAGTAGAAGGTTGGTTTTTTTTTATGTTTTAAAGTAAACTTTCCTTTCCTCTTCGTGTGTGTAATTTTAATATTCCTTAATAAAGTCAGAATTAATGTGTTCAAATCCGCTGTTGCGATAAATGAGATCTCTTAGTTAAAAGAGCAGCAACTGCTCTCCTCTTGAATCGCTTCTGATTAATATTGAGAAGACGAAAAAGTTCCAGCACCCAGGAGGCGCACAGAAACTTCCGGAAGGATAATTAAAAAATTAAAAATTTATGGGGGCAGAAAAAGAAGGAGAGAGAAAAAAAACTACTGACATACTTGAGGGAAAAAAAAAAAAAGAAAAACTTCAGAAGAAATTTGATAAGGGGAACTTTGTATTTATGTAATTATTGGACACCGAAAGAGCAGCTGACGCCATCTATTTATTTGATTTTTTTAAAGGCAGAATCATAGTATATTGTATCAATAACGATGTTATATTTTTAATGCTGATTTAATGCTTTTTTTATTATTATTAAAATCTGATTTTTCGCCTAATATGTAATCTTTACACTGGACATCTCTCTTCTTAATCCAAATAACTTTTTTCTGATTAAAAGTTTCTGGTCTGTCTTTTGTGATATATTTGAGTGACAACGGAATTATAGCTACACTATCGATTTAGTAATCGCGAAAATTACTTTTCAATCCCCAGTTGACACTTGGATGTTTATTTCTTCCTCTTCGTTTTAAAGGAATTATAATAATACAAGTGTTGTGCTATTGTTTCTTAAACTGCCGCAATCATTAGGGGAAGCCAGCTCAGAATTTCTCAAAGTAGAATTAAGATAAATACATCATCGGGCTCCAATTTACGAGTTCTTCATTGTTTATCTCTTGTCACAACAAAAGTGTAGATAGCAAAATCTTAGCTGAAATCAGCAAGTAAAAATTCCTTTTCTAAGATTTTCTTTACTTCTATTAAATAGATTCGTTTAAGTGTGTCGTCACCACCTATGTCACAGTCAAAGAGCCCGTTGCTAGGGTTTTAGCATTGGGAACAGTTTGCAGTCAAGCTGATGATTATCGTGATTTTTCTTTGAGAAAAAGACAATCCCTCAAAAAAATTACCAGAACGCATTTTCAAGACGTCAAGAAAGCCAACCTTAGATTTTTGGCCCTTATTTTTGAGAATTTTCCAGTTGTGGTTTCTTTCTTGATTTAGGAGAAACATTAAGATGAAAAAAGTTGTATTTTTACTTATTTTTGAGGTTCGGACTGCCATATGCCGACGTGAGCTTGTGATTGGTTCATCCAAAAGCCTCTCTCCAATGGCAAAGGACTGATCTCATGTTGTGAAACTCATTTCAGAAGTACGATTATAGAAGATTATATTTACTAATTTTACATTTGTATTATAGTAATTTATATTATATTAAATAATCTCAGAATTACAAAACAAAATGGCCATCATTTGACCCTTGGTTTTAAAAGAAAATTATTTTCCAAACATTTATCTCAGAAGCAAAAATTACTTTATAATAATAGCTTTGTTTTTAAACTGAATAAGCTTCGTCAGAGGCAAATATATAAATTCAAAGTCAATAATGAAATTCAGATTCTGTCAAGAATATTAAAACTTCCGTATGGAATTAAGAAACAAAACAAAAAAAGGAAATCTTCCTTATCAAAACATATAACCATTAGAACCAAAGTGAGCCATTTTGATTTTTACTTACTATTGCACAAAAGAAAACTGTAAATTCAAACGACTCTTATATTGTCTCTTGGCTCTTAATAGATAATCCCTTATCTTATGCGATTATAAAGTGTAAATTCCAAGTGTCCCTGGATGAGTTTTCATTTCGTTTTCTTTTCTCTGGTTACAGATAAAGCTGCATCTTTTTTTTTTTTCCCTTGTATTCAAAATGGCTTTGCATTCATAAATCTGGCAGTATGTCATCTCGACAAGTAACATGGAGAGATTAAGCAGTTCCCCTTCCACCCACTTGGGTCGCGAATACGCTCCTTCTCCACTAATGAAACCACCCACTCTCACCACCTGTACTCCGCCGGCAACGAGAAATGACTTATGATCGAAGCTCAGGCTAAAGGGTGGTGGGGGATGTGAGTAAACGAGGCCCGTAACCACTGCATTCATCATTCTTCCATCGTCTCCTGTTGTCACTATTGGACACCAGGGGGAAGTTCCGATTGTAAGTGTTTACTCCGAAAACGATAAATTTCGCCTGAAATTCACAGAGAGGCTTCCACTTCATTTTATAGCCAATTACAAAATTCCCCATCAGTTCCTTCTTTACTAACATTATGGGTTTTAACTGTGGTTGGTTTATATCCGTTTAATTTAGATAAGTACGTAACTGTAAGATTTAATATCAGTAGGACGTTCTTAATGGCAGTGTTTACTGGCCGAAGATAATAAGCCATGGCATAAATTGAAATGTTATTGCTACCAGCACAAAGGATGTAGAGACATAAGATTTGGGTTCCTCTCTTTATTATTCTAATTCCGTAATTATTTTTGCCTGGAACTTACAATCGATCTTTAATAGTCTGATCTAATGCATCCTTTAGTAATTCTGAAGCTTTAAATTCAAAGCATTTATATGGTTTTATTTCTCTGAATTGTGGAATCTGTCATGTTTTCTCTTCGAGGTCCTACTGCAAAATGTCTATTGTCTATTGGCGTTTATTTCAAAAGTTCTGTAATCTTTTTACTGATCGAGAATGTCGCCTTCCCTCAATATCCACACCTGTTATGTATTTTTGTTTAGTCATGTTTGGGAAGAAACACGAGCGCTTTATTTTTGATAATTCGTATTATTATAATTATGTGTTTGATAATTCGTATCGACCTTTCTTGATGTATATACTTTCATATTCTAAGTATTTCTTTATAAGACAACATTTCAATTGTTGTAGAATTACCTGTAAAATAATTTATCCGACATCTATTGTTTAAACTTTGCCGATGCAGATGACATGAAAACAAATTGCGAAATAACTGATATCGATTTTGCGTCAAACTGCTAAGTAAGCCACATTTCATAAGATCATTTACTAAAATTTATTCACCTTATCAATACGAGCACCTCATGACTTGCGCGTTAGTGACCGTGCGGTAATTCACAAGGGCAAGCAGGGAAAGTGGTGCGTTCCGGTTCAAACAATGTGTGTCTTGTCATTAAGCTTATTTATGAATCAAAGGCCAAATATCTTTGCAGCAGGACGTTTATTTGATGTGGAATGTGGTTTATCTCCGAAACGTGAAACAACGACTGCAATCAAGAAGAAATTTGAAGACTCTGGTTCTACTGCAACAAAACATGCCGCGAAAAAGTCACTCATCATAATGACTAAGAGAACCAATACATCGACATTGACCAGTTCATTTGATTGTTATTACTATATTCAAAATTGACCGGGTCCAACTGATATACCCTGCATATTCTATGATGATAGTTGCAATTTCACTACAAATAAGGCGAAGCTTGTAGTTTTGATTCAATAGCTTAAAGAGTCATTGAATGATAAATGTTTGGTTTTCCCATCTTCCGCCACCAATAATCTTTGAATCATTGGATGGAGCGTCTTTAAAATTGGAATGCATATTTAAGGATTCGAGAAGATCTTAAGTTTTATATTTGAATTTTTTTTCTTTATAAATAGTTTCCTGATGAAGTAGTTATCAAAAGGATTACAAATTTGATATATTGCTTACATGTGACTGCTTATATGATCTTTATTTACTTAATCATGGAAGTAGCCTAAAGGAAGTACTATAGGGCCCTGCTATTTCCGTTCTTAGCTTGCTTTTATCAAGATTAAAGAAACAAAACAAAAGTAAGCTCAAGTTTACCAGTAAAGTTAAATTATATAATAATAAATAATAAAAAATTTAATCTTATCGCTCTCTTTTTGAACGATAATTTCTGGGTTTTAAGACATGTGAGTATTCGAAAGATGTCACGCCAACCATATATTGTTTCGTTTTATTGTGATTCGTAATACTGAAAGCCACGAAACAAACTTGGTTCGTAATGGTAAAACTTTACAAAAGATTTTCAATTTTATTAGAAAGCTCATCAACGATCTTACATCACTTTGGCTTATCTTAATACGGCTGTGGTTTTGGTAAAATCAAATGCATCAAAGGACACTAGTCGGAGGTGAAACCTTGCAGAAGCCTCCCTTAATCTTTTCAGCTCTTTACACCAACTAAGCTTGAGAGAGGTTTTGGATGTTAGAAGGCCTTTGACTTTGACACTTGAGTGACTCCAGTAATGTAGGCAAACTGTTACCAAACGCTCTCGTAAATCACAGAGGTTCTGGTTCGCCTTCAACGAATCGATCACCACGAGAGCAAACGCATTTCGTTTCAATGGCATTTCGCTTCAAGTTATCGATCTCTTGTTTTTTAATTGACGTCTTACAACCATTTTAAAAGAAGTCAGTCATTCTTCAGAGTAACAAGAAAATTAATTCGTCTTGACCTGACAACAAGGAATAGCACTAAAAATAGCTAACAGACATTCCAAATGCTGCATTGTTAATCATTACTGCCTGATCTCATTAACGCCGAGGGATAATGCAGTGGAGGAAAGGATTAATTAATCTTAATTCTCTGAACTTCCAGTCGATGTTCGTTAATGAAAAAGCATTTTCACTGAAACACACAACAGTCCAAGTTCCAGTTTATTTTCTTTGGGTTCAATGCAGAATAAATCTTGTCCTTTGTAGGAAACTGAAAAAAACTATATTTTTTCTGGCATTAGTATTTAATAAATACTAATAATTATAATCATTGTACTTCATTCATTCTTTATTAAATATTTTGTAATGTATCAAAAAAAAAAGTTTTTTTTTTGTGAGTCCCTCTAAATCACTCTAAGTATCCCACTGTCTAACATTAAAAACAATTTCATTAAATATTATATTCTTTTTATTTATTATTTTTTGAAATCAAGGCTGTTTTCGTAATCCGTGAAAAAAAAAATTTAATTACTACATTTATTTTTCGGATCATTAGTCATAGAGCTCCCTCTATGATAGTGCAATTAATGTGTAATTACTCTTACTAAAATTTCAGCTTCCTGGGGTTATTCCACGTTGAATGCTTATTTATTCATATTCCATTCAAACATAATAAGGAAAAGAATTTTTGCTTAAAGATACCTATCAAAGAAACGTTATATAATAATGTTAGATCAACCTATTACTATCTCTAGTTTCTTATAAATAAGAAGTGGTAATCTTTTTCATCATATTTGGAAACGACGGAAACATATGAATGTTTGAACTAACTTCTCTATTTTTTTCTCTTTCTTTAAGGAATTACAAACTAGTCTTCAACTGGCTCCCCCATAAGAACTTTGCTCCTCCTGGTCTGAAGAACAAGAAATAGTTCATTGCCAGAAATAGTTATCCATTGTAGTTTTTTCTTGTACATAAATTCCCAACCCAATCAAACTGATTCGAAAGAATGTTTATTAACTCTATCCAGCCTTTATCAGTGTTGTTGTTTGTGTGGATTTGTTTTTTCCCTTGCTTATGTTCTTGGAATGACTTTCTTCTTCCTGTTTATTTGTTAATCACCTTCGTAGAAACTCATCAACCTCCCTCGTCACGGGGCAGATAAAAAAACCTGGTGCACAGCAATCTCGCGACATCGAAAAACACAACAGCATTATCAAAGTACAGGCATCCGATTGGACTCGGGGTCATCTGGGAATCGTCCATTGTTCTCGTTGATTAGAAGACCCTGTCGTGACGTCACACGGTGTTGTCATTGGATTGGAGGATTTTGATGGTCGTTGACCCGCGACTTTTTCGTCGGGTCGGGAGTGGGTGGTGACCGTGGAACCGAACAGGACCTCCCGCCGAGCTGTCCGATGATGGAGCCGTTTCCGCCTTCGTTGTAACCGGACAAGTAGTCATCAGTGCGTACGGAAGCGAGCTCCAGGAATTATTCATCAAGGTTGTAATTACACTTAACATGAAGACTTGTTTTAATATCAACACCCACGTTCTGGAGTCTGGTAAATTTTACTTGCGTTAGGTAATACAGGAAATGTTGTTACTCTGATCTGGCACTTGTCCAAACACTCGTTGTTTTATTGACTTACCTGTAATCGTACAGTAATTCTTAGCGAGAGAAATCACTGCTTACTCTTATAACGAAATAAAGCTTCTTAAGGTAGAAGGTTATTAAAGTTGAACTATATAATCTAAAAAATCCCAATATTAGGATAAAATCAAGAAGCTAAATAGAGACAAGTTGAATACTGGAAGCATAGGTGCATGCTGCTAGAGTATAGAGTTAATTAATAACAGAACCCTTCAGAAGTTGTTGGGAAAAACTAACCTGAAAATATAAAAGCAATTAGAGCAAGAACTTCAATCAACATAAACACTTTCATATAAAAAAATTTTTATGGTATTGAATTGCTGAAAAAAAAAGATGGTAATGATGATATCATTAAAAATAACTTAAAATTGTGAATTTGGAAATAATTTTAAAGTCAGTCTGGTCCCGATGTAACAAAGAAACGAGTAAGTACTAAGCATACCGTAAAATAGCAGATTGCGGTAGGAACTTTATTGTTTAAACATCGATGGGTTACACCAAGTTGTTTAGTAAATGATATCCTAGGACAGCTTTCTTTCATCGCACACACACGTATGTCAGTATGAGATTTTAAAGAGTGAAAGAGGCTTAGTTGGATCAAGAACAAGGTACGAAATTCCAAGGCAGAACAAATCGTTGAAAAGAAAAGTAACACATACAGAACAAAGAAGGAAACATCCAAGGCTAGTCCGGGACTCGAACCAATATTCGAGCGTATCAGCCTCCTGATAGACCGTTGACCATTCAGTTATTCCTGAAAGGCGAGATAGGAACTTCCTCATTGCTTTCTCTGTTTAATAGGCACACAGCAAAGGCTTTAAATTAGTGTGACTAAATTTATTAAGGTATGGTACTGCAATATTAAAGAGAACATCAATGGAGACCAAATGTTTACTAATTGACACCCTAGAACAGCTGTTTCACGCTTTTTGCGATCATCAGCTAGGAGTAGTCCCCAGCAAACAGTGAGGTCTTGGTAAAAAGGTTAATAATAATGTGAATTTATTGTTTTTGTTTTTTTAGTTTTGGAAGTTCTACGAATATTAAAAGGAAGAAATAAACTAATTCCAATGTTGTAGAAGCAATCTGTACGTGTTTTTAATGCAGACTTTGATAATATATTCTCTTATTATTTTTCTAACAACATATTTACAAATTGTTAATTAATTTTGAAGTTCAACTACATTAAAAAAATGAAAGGCACAGACCTCATTTTACCCATTACGCCTTAGAAGAGATATGTCCCATTTGAAGTTTCTATGTTAGCTACATTAGCTTAGATGTCTTTGAAGTGTATCACCAATTGTTCGACGTAAATGTATTTGTCACATAAACTGCAAGAGATCAGTGGATAGTTTGACGTAGCCAAGAATTGTTATGTACAACAATTCAATAACATCTTGATAGAAAAGGATAATCATAAAATGGCACTGAATAGAGCATCTTCAAAAAACGAAATGGCAGTCATCACTACTGAATAGCACGGGATTTTTATTGGACCACAGAAATGACTCCTGCAATTTTGAATAATTTGGTAAGTTAGGAAATAAAGCACAACAAAAACAAAAAAAAATCGAAGACACACTTTTCTTTTGATTAAAAATCGATAAAATCCTTTTAATTTTCTCTTATCGGAAGTTGCTTAAAAGAAAAAAGTAAAGGAGCCACAAACTATTAATTTATCTGAAAATGCTGTAAATAAAATTTTAGGAGCTGTAATATTATACTTTTTTGTTTAGTCTTTCTGAATTTTGTAGAGTAATTTTATTTCTCTGAATTATCGTCCACGTAATTTTATTTGTAAAGAAGGTAGTTGCGTTGTTTTTTCCGTTGAACTTGTAAGACGTTGAGATCCTGCATGGGCCCCTGACTTTCCTTTCTTCTGGTTTGAAAGACTTTTTAATTTGCAGGATGGCATCTAAAAAATTTAATCAAGAAAGCACTAGAATACAATCACGTCGCCGGAATGCGCGCTAATAAACAACTTGGAGTGGTGTGTCCTCTCGTTGCAAGTACAGCTTTAATTGGAGTTATTATTGCTAGGCGGCGCTGGTCTCTAGCCTTCTGGGTACAGCGTCAGCACAACAAGCTGCTTCAAGGACATTATAATTACAGTATCAATCAACCGAAAGTATGTAGAGCGTAATTGTGTGATGGAGTGCTCAGGCTTTATAGGGTAAACTGCTGCTGCATTGCCTTGGCGTGATGGATCACTTGAGATGGAGCACAACAGAACGCAAGAATCCATTTGTAAAGATGTCACCCATAGGACTGTGACAAAGAGAGAAAGGGAGGCCTCTTCTCGCCTCAGAACAAGTTCTCCAACACAACACAAGAAGCAACAAGATTTTCTTGTTAGCGCACGAATATTCATGACAGGTTATCATGCATTCTACACCAGCTTCTCATTTACCGCCATCTATCAAGATAAAAATATTAATACTTTCATTGAAGTTAGAAATTTTATATTTCGTAAGGTTTCTGTCGATTTCCATTTACATTATTTATTTTTTTTAAATATATTTCCCCCCCCAAAAAAACCTTTAAAGTTGTTTTTTTTTATGCTTTAGGTCCTTTCTAAGACGAAATAGAAACAATAATGATAGTACAATGTTATGTGAATGTTTGGTTTTTTTTTTTACTTGATTAATGTCTTATTCATTTCGTTCACTGACTATGTCTTCAAGAATTGTGATTGCAGATAGACTGTCTTCATCCACTAAAAGAAGATGTGAATCTTTTTTCTTTTCTTTTTTTTTTTTCTGTATCTTCGGCAAACAATGGTGCGAAAACAGTTTTTATGTGAACTTCATTCAGCTTCTGTTTTGCTGTTTACCATAAAGTTGATTAATGACGATTATATCAGACCGATTATACATATTACGATTATACAAGATAAGAGAAAAAGTTTTCAGTTAATTCACTGTGATCTTTATTTAACTAAGAAGTATATTTATTAGGACTAAATTCGTATTTAATATATTAACAGAATGTTTATTTTGAAATCGACAAAAATATTTGAAAAATGTTGCATTTGTCCATCGGATGCATTACATCGTTATTACGGTTTTCTGTACGAGTCTCGTATTTATTTTAATGAAACAAAATTTAGAAGCTTCTTGATGTTAAGGTTCGTTTTGAGTTACTAAGAAATGGAAGTCTAAACAGTTTTAGAGCTAAAATTTGTTAGTGTTAAGTATCCGAAGTAAAACAGTGGCCATGTAAGAACTACAGTACATGTCCAAACAAAGACCATACAGAGCCTAGAAGAAGAAGATGAACAAACAAACAGACAGGAATGAAAGCCAAGCATGCATGACAGTCCTGGGATTCGACTCCCGATTCAGATAAGTCGTCCAAGTTTGTAACTCACGCTTAAACCCCTTGGCTGTGCTCTTACAGATTCTACTTCCTTGAAAGGAAGGCAACAAAAACGTCATTTCTACTATCATTCATTTACTTGATTTATTTGTTTTGTAAACTCAAAATAAATAAACAGGAAATAAAATATTTCAATTCAAAATAAATAAATAAATAAGAAATATTGCCCGTCTTCGAGGTTTCGTATCTGCTACAGACACGCTGAAGGCCCAAAATAATCTGCTGTCAAATGGTACTTTGGTTCGAATCCCCGTTTTACAGCTGAGTGACATTACCTTTCAGGAGTTAAGACTGTATTTGAAGAAGGGAGAAGAGAGAGAGAATGTTTAAAACTTCAAAAGTCCTTCATAGGGAATAGGTTATTACGTTTGTGAATCTAGATAGGAAGGAACTAATATCTTGTTTCATTGAAAATTTATGAGTTCACAACGGAAATGGGAGTGAAAGAGCGTAAGGAAAATATCTGAAGAGTTTCAGTAATAACCTACACCGAAATTAATTCCGAAAAATACTTTTTTTTTTTTCTTTTAGTACAACTACAAGAAATCTCCAGGGAAAAAATAACTATTTCGTTAATTTATTTTGCTTTCAAATTAAATGCTAAAAATTATACAACTTTTGGTTATAATACTGGAGTTACTGTTTAGTTAATTGTAAAAGGAAGTTAACACTTCATTAGGAAGTTATTCGAAATAACTGGATTTAAGCGTATTTCCAATTGCTAGATATGAAGCATTCAAATGAAACAGAAAGAAAAAAAAAAAAAGTATAATAATGGGGAGGGGGTAGAAGCGGAAGAGAAGCAAAAAAAATAGAGAAAAATCTCATTATACAATTAGATGAATGATTGCATCCCCCCTTTTTTTTTCTTTTATATCTGCAAAGCAGTCGGACAACTATTAAGATTAAAAAAAAAAACATCATCTGACAAGTGCATCACATGGAATTACATTCCTATTGAGAACCACGAAGTGATCCAAAACGAAATCATTACATTATTCTTAAGGAATCATTGAATTTTTTTTATATTCCAAAAGGAATAAAAACGCACACAAATAAAATTGCTATTTGTGTGGTTTTTTATTCCTTTTTATACCTTAATAATTGTTCCACGCACGTTAAATTTTCCTATTATGTATCTGTGTTATTTATAGTTAAATCCCTTCTAAAAGTGGTTACTAGCGGAGGATTAGTATTTCGCTCTTTTTTATTTTTAATTTTCTTGTTAAATGTTGTTTTTTTTTTTTTTTAAATGAAGGGCCTTTGTTTTGTTTACTTGTCTTTTGTTCATATTTTGTTGCTTTTCACTGAGCTGCAGATAGTGGGTAAATTCAACTGATGATAGCTAATAAGTCGGAAACAGTCTGTCTTGTATTCCCGGTATCCAAAATTCCAAAGCAGTCAGCTCTTATTTTTCTTGGATTCTCGGTTTAAGTTTACGCTTCTGTTGTAATTGACGTCACTTTTGCAGGATCCATTTTGGAAACTTTACTTCACAATGATTACATTAGTGAAGTTAATCAGTAAATGTAAGGTAAATGTTACGACTTGCTAGTACTTCGATGAAACACTTCTTCCAGGGACAACAAGTAATTTCCACTGGAACTCCTGATACGTGCTGAGGCTCCTAGGATTGGGGACGGGGTGGAGACTGTCCATCTATTCCCTCCCACCCTTTTTAAGACAATGTTCTAATCTCTACTGCAACAGACAACTTAAAGTAGCAACATATGGAAATACTGAGTTACTAACATCTGCAAGAAATCAGAATAAATTCAATATATACGTATATCTTATAGAATTAGGCTCATCAGTATTAAATAAACCTGCCACCTACGTAAAACTTTCAATAACGTTGAGAAATTTCTTCTAATAAATTTAATTGCGGTTCGTCAGGATTAAAGTTTAGATAAGGAAAGGGATTAGTTTTAATCACCTGTTGTGGTCATCGGTGTTGGTAACAAGATTAAATAACAAGTTGAAGTTTAAATAGTTGATATTTCTTTTTCTTTGTTCTTTTGAGTTACAAAGTTTTGTATTGAGTTATAACAAAAAAGAAAAGTTCTAGTTCTTTGGGTTGTTTTTTTTATCTGTGGCTCTCGTTGCAGACAAATGCCGAAGATCTATCTGAAATAATGGCCACTTTGGAATCGATTGCTAGAGCTCGGTTGCCATTTATCATTGTAGCGAATACGACCGTTCGAAGCAGCGCCGTACAGCCATCCATCACCCTCCTACCTACCTACATCTCACTCCCTCCTTTTTCTTTCAGACGTTCTTTGATTTGCTTCTGAAGAATTGTCTGAGATATCGCCACGACGTTTAAGAACGGCAAAAGGATTCATGAACTGAGAACCATTAAACTCAGATGCATTGGGGGCACAACTTCGTCCTATTCGTAAACAACATCGCCGATACCGATCGATTCATGCGTCGTAATTTTTTTCCCTAGGTTTCCATCTCTTTAAAGATCTGCGCATATATACTATAAAATATTTTATTATTCCATTGTTATGAATTTGAGTAATCTTTTGAAAGCTAACTTTGGTAACTGGAATGACATTTTCTACGATCATTCCCAATTTTTATTTCAATTTTTATTTGCAAAGCTCCTGATAAAACAAACTCCTCATTTGGAATCCCAGATTAAGAAGTGTCATTCTCTCCTCACTCTTTATTCGTTCAGAGTGAAGACACTCCGGACGGCACTGGGAAACCATTGTAGTATCATTTGCATTATTATCACTAAAAAAGTTTCATCTAGTGGGAGGGTTGGAAGATTCCCCAATTTGAGCTTTTCGAAATAAAATCTTATGTATTCCCCCCCCCCCCTGCTTCAAATGATATCTTAGCCTAAAATGGCGACGTCATTTAAATCAGAGGTTAACAAACAGGTTTTTACGCGCCTGTTGCACCATTCTTCATTGGATCAATTCAGAATTTTTGAAATTCTTTCTGTTTTAAAGCTGTCCTATAGTAGTTATCAAAAAAGAAGGGTTTGCCATATATGGTTATTATGTAGCGATCGATTTTGTCTGAAACAAACATCACCAGTCATGACGTCATCAATTTGATCGAGCAGTCAATCCAAAATGGCGTCGTTCTGTGATCGCATAAGCGTGACCAAGAAAGGACAAACTTTGCATAGCCAAGCAAGGGGAATAGTGTGCAACGTTTGTAATTCTTTCACTTTTAATTATTATTATGCATTCGTAACTGTAGAAAATACAAAAACTAGAATGTTTTCGTAATATTTATAAGATTCAGTTACCGATTTTTAGCAATAGATGGCGCTATTACGTCCTGGAAACATCAATCTATAAGGAAATTACGTCATCAAAAGCTCTTCTTTCATGAACTGAACTCTAAATAAGATGACTTTCAAATAAAAAGACGTTTCTGAAAGAATAACGTAGAATTACTTAGTTTCAAATGTTCTGTTTCTACTTTTGTTTATTTAAAAGTCCTGAAAATGAAAGTCTCTATAAATTAAAATGCTCGCCATATTATAAATTATATTTATAAATATCTATCTTAATTACTTTTTAAACAATCCACCTGAAGTTTTGCTTCGTCATTTTAATCCAATTTATTTGAAGCAGCCGAAGAAGCGCAAATTTAAAATGAATATGATGCTTTTACCGGATACCAACAGAAGAAATTCACAAGCAGCCGGTGTTAATTAAGATAATAAATGCTCAGTCAGCTACTATCAATTTTGAACCAGAAGGTATTTTGTAAATTAACCGGGATGATTTCACTGCTATTTACAAAGTTTCATATTTTTAACAGTAGGTTAAAAGATACTGTAGGTTGCAGATTACTCGAATATCGAAGGGATAAAAAAAAATACTTTAGCTCCATCTGCAAAAATAATGCAGTGATCTACATCAAACTTCTTATTTAAGTTTGATATAGATCACTGCATTATTTTTGAAAGTTGTCGTGATATTAGTAAATAACTTAAACAAAGTCACTTGAAATGCAATCGGTGTTGTGGGAACCGAATTGTCAATTTACTTTACAATATAGACAGACGTTTTACGCTATATAAGTATGGAGATAAATAAATAATAATTAAAAAATGTACTTTCCAAATCGTATATACAATTATTTTATTATTATAGTAATATGGAGAATAAAAAAATCATTCCAATGTTGTATTTTATCTGCTTTTATCAATGCACTACTTCCTGAGTTATGAAGAGTTAGAGGAAAGAGTTTTCTTTCTCCAATCAATTCAGTATTCTGTGTCGTTGAATAGGTGGGAATCAAGTTATTTCAGACTAATCGAATTACCATCCATGTATCTGAAATATTCAGTATTAAAAACGTTTTCTTATTTGATGTTTTAGATGTACAAATTCAGCAAACAAATATAAACATTATACACTTACTAATTGCTTGTTAGTTATTTCCGTATTTCATTGTTTCTGTTTAGTACAAGATCAACTTATCCGTTTTATTCTTCTATTTAATATGAATTACCCTTTTGTATAATCGAAGCATTGCATCTCCTGTTTTTCTGATGGGTTATGAATTAGCAAATATTATTGTTGCCGATTTTTTCCCCCTCCCAGGCTTCTCGTTTTTTTTTTTTTTTTTTTTTAATCGCTGCGCCGACTAGCGTGAACAGAGCGAAGTACCAGCCCGACCCATTGGCTCTAAGGCGCTTCAGACTTCGTCATAATTCATCATTAATTGCGCTCTTAATTTTCCACTCATTTTTGCCACTGACGGACTGGATCCAATTGGCTTTAAAATAACTGACCGATATACATGTGACGGGTTACTGCTTTTTGACAGAACATAGGGAGGAGCAAAAACGAAAGGGGGGAAAAAAAATAATATAAATGTCTACGCATAAAAACAAAATGACTGCCAAACCTGTAAGTCGTAAATGTCATAGTTAGTTGTTTTATACGTTTCAACGACCGAACCCCACACTTAACGTATTTTCGTCTACTGCTTAATGTTCTCTATATCAGCATCGACAAATCAACTCACTTGGGATTAGGCTTACGAGAGCGCTCTAACGCTACACAAGCTATTTTCCCATTGAATACTATAGTCAGCGACAAGACAACTTCCAAGCATTGTTCGTTATCTAAATAATTATTTCAACGCAATAACGAAATTTATTTAAATTACTCTTTCATCTTAGAGTAATAAATATGTAATATTCTTTAAAGAACGATGACAATTAAGTTGTCATCGACTGTAAGAATGCTTCTGAAATTGGTGCCATTTAATGCTGATAACACGAAAGCATCAGAACATTTGAAATTAGTTATTACAAATGTTATTGGACGGAATTCAAGACTTACTAAGTTCTGATCAAAAATTCGCATGTTTTTCGCTTTGATAATATAGAATTTTGTCACATTGCAACTAGTAATCAGTCCTCAGATAGACTCTTACTTTTTATTTAAACCTAAACCCTTCCGATAATCTTTATTCATTATAACAGGGGTGGCCAAATCGCGGCTCTTCGGCATGTAATATGCGGCTAGAGAAAATATGTTGGCTGAGTTTTATAGTTATTTACAAGGTATTGTTTATTGACAGTTCAGTGGGTTAAAACATAAGTGTAGTGTTGCTGGTTAGTAAATGTAGTTAAGAATTTAAATCCATTTGGTAAGAAACATTAAGATCGGTTCCCGCCATTATCACATGGTTCTATACGCAATAAATAAACTATGCTAGAACAGTTTATAATGTAAGTAATGTCATGTATTTTACAAATCAGCTTTTGATTCCATAGTATTTGATTAAGAAAATAACAAAACCTACCTGTGAAATGTTTCAATGTTGGTTGATTTACACTCATTACCACTCTATGTGTGAATAACTTGACTGTAGGCGACCAACTGTTCCACTCATTTCTCTTCGTTACTCAGACACATTTTCACTTTATTTCCACAGCGCAGCAGTATCTCCCATACCCGAATACTTCAACTAGCCCATATTTAGACCCTAGCCTATATTTGGACCTTCTCCTCTATGTGTACTTTGTGATGATTGAAACTAACACAAATCAACAGTTTAAAACTAAAGATATGAATAAATATTGCGTTCATATATTTCTTAATATTTATATTAAATTTTTGTAACACAATGTGCATGTAACAACCAAAACGTGTGTATAATATTTATTTGTATACAGTATTAGTATATTAGTGGTACAGTACAATAATACAGTATTACTAAAAAGTGGTAATTTTTGTTCCAGTTCCTGACACAGTACACTTGGGTTTAATGTTAGATTGTAAAAATTACGATTACAATAAAATAGTTGTTTTAGAAACAGACAAATTATTCTAAAATCAACGATGAAAAACCGTTTGCAATATTTATTACAGAGATAGATGACAAAGCAGAAATTATACATCCCTTTGGTATCTTTCCTTATATAAGGCGCACATGTGTAATGTTCTTTGAAATTAAGATATAAGTGCCTTAAAACCTACTGAGAATGTTGTGGCGGATAATTAAAATGGTACGAAGCCCATAAATATGATAAACACGAAATTAAAGGAGCCATGTTAGGCTTAACCTTAATAGCTTGTACGTAACCTTCCAAGGTTAATTGAAACGTTGTAAAAATCCCCGGCGTTTGTGTGAGTTTCACTACCCTTGTTAGTGTTTTATTGCTGACACATTCCTACGCAAAGGTCTCTTTCAATTCCACGAAGAAGCTAAAGCTACGGATCGATCAACCGAAGAAGACAGTCTCATGTTCCATCATTGATTTAGCAGAGATTGTTCGTTCTGTCTTTTCCAATATGTTAGGGTTAAAAAAAAATTGAATTGCGAATAAAAATATTTAAGAGAAATCATTAACAGCGAAGCGACCCAAATGCTGATATTTTTAAATTAGGATTTCACGAGTGCATTCAGTCTATTTTTTCAAACATAATTAAAACTTACTAGGTTAATCTTGCTAATGATAGGATTTATGTAATTGTTACGCCAAACATCACTTGGTTAGATTACAGAATACAAATATACAAAACGTTTTTCCTTTTATTTTAATTTCAGAGATTTAATCTAGCTATAGTCATCTAGAAATAATTTCGTAACTGCAGTTTTATCTTTCTACACTGCATTTTTGTAGTTTTCCTATTCGAGCATTGCAGTGAAGACTGTATTATGTATAAATTATTGTAGTATTTGCAACTAGAGTAGCTACCAGCAGTAACACAGCAAAGCTAGCATCACCCAAAATAAAGAACAAAGTTACACATTAACAGATATCTTTCGTTATTAAATATCCCAAAAATACTGGAAGGAAAACTGGATTTTTATCAATATTCGATTGATAAATCATTCAATTTAAAAATAATTTAATGGTTACAGCGTAACCATTATTATAATTTATTATTAGCAACACTTATGTTTATATAATACTTTAAAGGAAAATAGATCGAATCGTATTTTTATATAAAACTTATAGACTGTAATATCCTACAATAATCTACAATAGCCTTAATTGCTTTCTTAAAATAGAAATTTGGAAGATAGCGTCATCTAGCGAGAGAAAACAATATTAATCTTTAGATATAGTATTTTACAACTATTAAAAATAAGCTTAACGTGAATAAGCCTACATCTGTTTGATTTATAAAATAACAATACTTTTCCATAAGCATTAAGTCTGTCCATCAACGTGCATTTTTTGCCTTTGTCTCCAATTCAGAGGTACTTTTTTTTTTTTTTTTTCTCTTGACAAGTAAGAAACTATAGAATAATCTTCTATATAAGATTAGCAAACTTCAGACGTCAGAAGCTGTTATTATTACAGGTTCAACTGAAAGTCATTAAGAACAATTGAATGATACCGAAGCTAATAATGGCACGCAATACGGTAAAAGTTTTGTCTTTTGGCTCCGATTTCCAAGGCATTCAGTTATGGAAAACCATGATACCGAAGTAAACGTATCTATTTTCATCTACAATTTTGTTTCAATGATCAACTTTAAAAAAAATGATAGCAATACTTCGCAGATAGAAAGCTTTTCTCTCAGTCACACTAAATCAAAGTTTGCATCTTGTTAAAAGCAGTCTCGAA
This sequence comes from Thereuonema tuberculata, assembly GCA_023159025.1. Lineage (NCBI taxonomy): Eukaryota > Metazoa > Arthropoda > Chilopoda > Scutigeromorpha > Scutigeridae > Thereuonema > Thereuonema tuberculata. The sequence goes on along the minus strand of JAFIDM010003189.1, from coordinate 22,151,408 downwards.
AACCAGTTTCCAGATCCATTTGTTGATCTTGGAATGAAAAGATGAGGAAATAGTTGAATGCTTCCTGCCGGATGTTGTTAGTCATTCACTTTAGGAGCTATGGCTTTTCGTACGATGGATCATCCTCTTAATAAAACTATGGGATATTTTCATTTTTATAAAAAAATCTTCAACATCACTCAAAATAAACGTAATAATTTAAATTTATTTTCAAAAAGCAAATTTTCGAGGAGAATACTCGTCTCCTCTTTCTCATGTCATCAATGTAAATTATTACATTTATTTTGAGCGATGTTGAAGATTTTTATAGATATTGTAGGAGGAAAGAGCTACAAAAGAAATATGGAACAATTTCATATTTTCATTTTTCACAAGACTCAATTTTCTATGAGCAGTTGATCATTTGCAAACAGAAACTTCACACAATGTTACTGTATTGTTTTCTGAAGGAGTTTAAAAGTTAGTTTTCTTGTGTTGAGTTGGTAGATTTGAAAATACGATGAAAGTTATGGTGAAGACAGAAAAAGTGAAGGTTTATCTGAAATTTAGAGAACATCGTCGTTAAGATTATTGAAAAAAAATTGTTAATATTTTTAGAGTTGGTCTACATAATGACAGCAAAAAGCCTAATAGTTTTAAGCTTCAAACCACTTACTTTAATATTGTGGTGTTTGTTTCGGTACCAAAGTATGTCGTGTTTTTCGTTGGTCCTGGCTCGTGAAAGAAGTAGATTAGACTAAAGTTGGATCTAACTGG
>JAFIDM010003189.1:22106336-22142267 GCA_023159025.1 Thereuonema tuberculata | reverse complement strand
AGATTTACAGTAAATGCAGTATACAGTGGTACTTCGGGTTACGAACGTAATTCGTTCCAGAACTCGGTTCCTAACCTGAAACGTTCGTTATCCGAAACATTGAAATCAATGAAATAGAGACAATCGGTTTCAAGATGAAAGAATCGGCCTTTTTATTAACATCCGGTCTTTACGTAACAAAACGCAAAGAATACGTGTTCTTCACGTATTAAATAAAGAGAAAGAAAACAACCAAATAAATGTAAAATAATTACATTTACTAAATACTTTAAACAAATAAATACATTACGATGTCTTGTTTACATCGGAAAAAGAATCATGTTTCGCGGAGAGATACTTTCAGATGCTAGGTGAGACGCCTTTGGTGTGATTTGGCTCAGTAACTGTTCCTGTATTATCAGGTAAGATTTGCCCGGGCTGTAGGCTAGCGCCAAGCGATGTCGATACTGCGTGGCCTTCGTTTGTACTGTACGCGGTCGTTTGTCTCCAACGTTAAACCTTGCTCTCTCGTTCACCTTCGTTCGTAACCCGAGGCACTGTTCGTTATCCGAGACAAAAAAATTTGAAGTTATTGTTCGTAACCCGAAATGTTCGTGATCTGAGTCGTTCGTAACCCGAGGTTTCAAATTCTAAAACTCTAACTTCCATGTTTCCTCCTAATGTATTCCGAAAGCTTATTGCAGACAAATTCCCTTAACTTCCAATGATAAGAAGATGGAAAGAATATTCATATATCAGAAGAACTAGAACCCAGAACAAGCAATTGTCAAGCTAGTGCTCAGATTCTGTCATTGATATCTTGGATAGCACTCTTCCCATTCTATATTTGAATGAATGCATCTCAGACTTTAATACATAACTACCCGCTTGTCTTCACTGTTGCTGTCAGAAATTGTAAATAAATTTCGAAATTTCTAAGGGAACGAAAAAAAACCCAACTGAATCACTCAATGAAGCCGCTCGTGGCGGTGCCTTCGTTCTTAACGACGGGATTTACGATTGGTCGCCCACACGCGCCTGGCTCTTAAAGTCGGGATGAAGTGAGATATAATTTTTGTTCCGCGTTACTCAGGGGATTAATAGGGATCGTTCCATTATAATCCACTTTCTCTCACGAGGTTGGCGGACGAACAAAAAAAACCTCATGAGATCCTTTAATCCGGCCACGTGACAGTACTTCCAAAACACTTAAGCCATAGGTAATTACAGGAAAAGTTTAGAGAGAATCGGAAGAAGAAAAAGGAAAGGAAAGGAAAAAAACCCCACACTGAATTAACCTCTTGAATAAGTAGAAAAGAGATTATCAAGCGCCGTTCTTCAAATTGGCACCAGAGTAGTTTTGCTGCCGTTATTCCTTACGTGAAGGTAAATGAATTCGCTGCTGAATTTCCGCAATAAATTATTCGTATCTCCGGATCTCGGTATTATTTTATGCTTGTGATAGAAGAAATCGCCCAACTGAATTGATTACCACTAAATTAACAAGTTAAAGAAGAAGGAGAGAGAAAAAGCACGGTTCAGTCTTCTAAGTTTTATTATTTATTTACTTAAAAACATAAACTTTTACGTTTGTTCGTGCAGTAAATTTACGTTTATTTCTGAAATTTCTTCAATGGAGAATGCTGTCTCGTTTGTTCTTCCTCCGCCAGATGTCAGCACTCGTTTGTTTTTATTTGCTTTTATTATCGTTTCAATCAGATTTTCATACTGCTCGTTTTTGTTTACGAGAATCTTCAGCGCTTTTGCGCATGCGTCAGGTCTCCTTCGATTTCAACAAAATAGGGGTGAGGAGAAATAAAAGAGGGGACGTTTACTTTTTATCAGTGTTAGTTTACTAGTAGCTGCGCTCTATCTGCGCTTTTCGGGAAAGAATTATGGAAAATTATTGTTTTTTTGTGGGGGCGGGGGGGGGGCTGAAAGTTCTAGATCCAGTCAACAGGTCTTTCTTAGGAAAGCGCCCATCTCAGTGTATCACCCCTCTGCGGAGTAGAATCGTCCGCGAGTGGCGGTTCTAGCTTTCGCAAACGAACAGTACATCTTCGTATCTGAAAATGTGTACAGAAATTTTGCAAAACGGCAAAAATAAATTATAGATAAGTTTAAATATAATTTGAAATATAAATAATATTAAACTATATTTAAATATCAGGATTTTCCCTCATTTGTACCATCGTATCGTATGTGGCGTAGATAAACACTTGAAACCTTCACATTTAGAATAGACAAAGTTATTTACTAAACTTATTGAAATATATATAAGTGATAATCCTAGAAAATCATTTTACATGGAAGATACTACAGTGCATTCGTGATGTTTTATTATTTTTCGAAAAGGCAGAAACACAATGCAGACTTAAAAAAAAAGACATGTATTGAGAGAATACTGCAAGTGATAGAACGTGCCTAAAAAGGTTTGCGAAATTTAAAGGTTTCTCATTAAAAGATGGACCACGCTACGCAAGGCAATCGAAGACAAGGTATTCGGTTCAACCAATGTTTTATCAGATATGATTTTTGCATTTTAAAATTAGATAATACATCGATTAGCCTACTAAAAAGCCTGGTTTTTTTTTTCTTTTTTTTTTTAATCAATCATTTATTAGTTAGATACATATTTAAAGTTGCGCAGATATTAAGACGTATTCTTCTCGCCTGTCTAACATATTTCTTATACATAAGTTTTGCATAGCATTATTTTTATTACTACTTGACTTATTTATTAAAAATCCATCCCTACAGCTTCAACGGAGCAAGTTTAAGACCAGTCCGTTAAAAAAAAAAAAAAAAATCTGCTTATTGAACCCTTCCTTCAATATGATCAAGAAAGATCAAATAGAGCGGAGCATTTTAGTTTCCTGTGTTGTTTCTCTTATCGAAAGTACATTAGTTATAAATGTATTGTTTTAAAGATGAAAGCATCATCAAGTATCAACAATTTCCCCCCTTTTTTTTTTTGATAAAAGTAGCTTAAATAAATATTTTATCTATCTTTGAGTTTACATTTTATTGCCAATAGAATAATTGCCATTGGCAGCGGTTTTTGTTTTTATACAAACAGTTCCCTTAATTCGTGCTCCACAAAAGTAGGCCCTACTTCAAGAGAATATTACATAACTGCATACATTAATTTTTAATTTTAAAATATATTAAATAAAAATAAGTTAATTTTTATATTTTATATTTATTTTAAGACAAATATATCTTAAAAACCCAACAATAATTTAAGAGAAAAACCTACACACACATCTCATACGTTTTTTTTTAGTTTTTTTTTTAAAATATCAATTTTTTTAATAGCAAACAATACATATACATATAATATATATAAACTTTAAGATATATTTATATATATATTGTTATAATTTACAATAAATCTCATATATTTTTTTTTAAAATAATAAAATTATTTAATAGCAATTAATTCAAAATAATTCTCATCTTTTTCAATGTTTTTGTCAATAGATTTCAATTTCTTTCTGCAGCGTTTTCTGTGCGATCGAATTTGTGAGCAACTCACTTGTGACTTCTCCACAAAACAACTAAACAGAAAAGCCAGTCTTCGAAAAGAAAGATAGGAAAAATGCAAATGCTTACATTTAGAATTCCTGTTGATAAACCGCATGTAAAAATCTAGATTTTTAAAATAAAAGTTTGATAAAAAAAAGTAAGGAACTGTTCAGACGTTTCAAGAATCAAAAGAATTATTTAACCAACACAGTTCGGATTATAGAGTTGCATTTTATTTGAAAATGCTTAAAATGTTTCTCCAGTTCTTTCTATTTATGTAACCTGTCAATAACTAAACTAATTTTTAATAGAGGTTAAATATTAACGTGCTATTTTAAAATTAACACATTGCCAACTATATTAGCACAGAAAGAAATCAACAAAAATTACATATAAATATACGACGTACGTTTCAGAATCCCGATCTAGATTCTATTTTCAAGTCTTGAAAATAGAATCTAGATCGGGATTCTGAAACGTACGTCGTGGTATCGTATATTTACATTTAATTTTTGGTGATTTCTTTCTGTGCTAATATAGTTGGCAATGTGTTAATTTTTAATAAGTTTGATGATTAAAAAATTTTACTGACCAAGGTTACGTTTAGACTAGCATTTGTACGAATAGAAATAAGATTCTGCGTCAATCAAACAGTCCAGGAAATGAGATTCTTTGGTTCTTCATTTGTTCGCGTAGTCCTCGAAATATCGACAATTTTTTGTATTACGTATTTGCCAATAAGCCGTAATACTACATTGCTTGATGAGAACCTGTTTTGTTTAATACGGACGATGCTGATGGTGTAGTTCCAGAAGATAGAGATATTCGCCCGTAAAATTAGAGGAGGGAAACAAATGCCCTCAACTATTACGACAGGGAGTATTATTCACGGTGGAATGCACAACAAGTCAGCATAGGCACTCGATGGCATCACAAGCGGCATTTCCAGTTTAGCAATGGAATAGCAGTCACTTCCTCTGTGCGTCGTTGTTAAAGGGAATGAATGCATCGACCCAAAATGAAGTCTCGTGTTTTCTTCTTTTTTTTTTTTTTTTTTTAAGAGGTTGCTCGATGTAGTCGGGGACATTCGTATGTTTTTATTCGGTTTCATAGTAGTACACTTGGCCTTTCTTTTTTGTCAAGGATCATTCTCGAATAAGAACACAAGATATACACAGCTGAAGAGGATGTTATTTAAAAAATAAAATCGTACCACTTTCAAGAGAAGGTTATGTTGAAAAGTGCTTCTATCACTGGAATAAAAGAGAAACTAAATTTGTCTGAATTCTTAAACTGAGTTAATTTTTTTTTCTGTGATTAACGTGGCTTAAAGCTAATAAAATAAAAAGAGCAATTAAGATTTAAAGTATTATAGTTTTATAACAATGCTTTAAAAAAATTCATTGAGGCCTGCACATTGCTGGCACGTGAATTTTCTCACTAATTTTTGATTGATGAGTTTTTCGTTGTGTATTTTTCTTTGAGGCACCCCTGCGCTTCCCATGTATTATTGTTTTATTATTATTTTTTTTTAAGAAAAAACCAGTATACATTTATAGATTCATGAGGGATTCAGGTGCGCTGCGATTACAGTTGAAATATAGAGATCATGATGAATTCGAATGTAGGTTTTTACTTTGGTTTGAATTCCAAGGATAGTTTGTTGTTGTTTTTTTGGTAATTCACAATGTTTTTCTTGTTAGTTTTCAATAAACTAATTCCTTTAATTCAGAATCGTCAAAAAAAAAAAAAAAAAAATTGTTGAGTTTTTTTGTGTAATTTTAAATAACTTAGGAACTTAGTTCCTAAGTTTAATAAAGATTTATGAAAGAATAACGGTCTGATAATCCGCCCTTTAAACACCCGAGAAAGACACCAAGTACCCATTTGATAGAGGGATAGGTGAACCCTGGGGACAGTCTGGAGGAAAAACAACCGTGGAAAAATCGCCGACCCACCTCCGGGAATCGAACCGGGGTTCCTCCAGTTCGAGTCCAGCGCCTAAAACCACTGGATGGTATTTTATAAGGATTATTTCAAAGAATTATTTTAATTTTTTTTTAAACTTTCACATTCTGATGCTTCTATCATTGATCGTGCTTCAATCATTTCCCGCCAGATGGCGGCAGATTTTGCAGTAGGCTTCCATTAAATTCTCAATCTTTTTTTGTAGGAGTTTCAAGGGGGGGGGGGGCTTCTATCTTAAAATAAAATATAAAAAAACCTACAGATATTTGTGACTAATTTTATAATTAAAGTCTTTAGGCTTACCGTATATTTAATATACAAGATTACTTATGATTACTTGATAATTTTATTTAATTACTTTATGGTTTATAAAAATAATATGTAAAGTTTATGTATAATATTAAGCTTCGAAATCTTAACAACTTTTTCTTAGGTGTCTGTTTTTAAAACGGTGCAATTTTTTTTATGTAAATATATATATTTACGCTCCACAAAGACAAAGTTAAACGAAATCACCTCATATCCATTCCCTACATCAACATCAACATTTTTTTTCCTTCTTCAAGGTCAGAGTGACTCCATCGTCCAAAGAACAAAAGTCATGTATATGACTTCGACCCCAAAGGTACACATGGAGGCACCAAACAATTACATAATCCTGTTAGCCGCGGTGTGACTGTGACTCGTGGCGCCCTCCGTGCATTAAACGATACCATCCATCTTATTACTAAAAAGCTTCAGCCCCGAAAAGCCATTGGCCAAAGAGGAAACAATTAGAGGTCACAGTCGCCAGGTCGACAATGCGTGATCTTCTCTATAGCAGGGAGCAACCTTTTAACAGTTGTGGTGACCTTTTCAAGACGTATGAAGAAATATAATAAGACATGGGCAACACCGAATCCTACGATAGAAAATAAAAAAAAAAGAACAATTCGCCGTATAAAATGCACTCTCATAGCGATTTTCAAGAATCTTTTATTTTACAATTATCACCTCTCAATCAAATTTAACACAATCACAGACAAAATATACTCACACTCGAGGGTTTGTCTTATAAGGGTAGTTAATTTAAAGGAATTAATTTTCTAATGAAGGAATAGGATCATCTACTCATTTTTTGCAGAAAAAGTTTACATTTTTGTTAATTTAACACGTGAAAAGATATAGTAAAAGCTAACAGAAAGATGTAGTTTTAGAATCGATGTATTTCACATTGATGAAATATCACTGCTTTATTTTTTTAATAATAGATTAATTTAGTCCTTTTTAAATGCTTTTTTTTTTTTTTTTTTAACCTAACAATCTACAAAAAAACAAAAACCTGTTTTGAAACGAAGAATATTTTTTGGTAAATAATTCCTTCTACCAGTGGGATCGCGCGCTCTATAGTTTAAGAAACACTACAATTATGAAATTTACGATTACATACAGGGTGAGCAAAAATGATTTGAACGATTTCAAAAGTTACATTGCTATTGTAGTTATGATGCGACGAATTGGATAAAGCATATGTTCACGATTTTACAATAGCGATATTACAGGAAATTTTTAAAATCGTTCAAATCATTTTTGCTCATCCTGTATTTCTTCCCTTTCTGAGAATTAGCGAAACTTGTGGTCAACAAAGAATATATGACCCAAGGTATGATCACACATATACGACATATCACACATTTTATATGACAGATATATAGATCAATATGTTTAACTGTACGTTGCTCCATTGTTGTGTTTTTGTTTTCTATCCAAAGCAGAACTCTTACCATTGTATCAAAGGTTTAAGCAGTTTTTTTCAAGAGTACTGTTAACGTACACGCTTGAAGCTCGCTCCGATTATTTTTAACGGCAGACTCTCAATTAATTGTCTCCTGCAAAAGCGGCTGTATTTAAATTATATACCGCACTCAAATTGCATCAATTAGGAAATCTAACGTATTTCAGATTGAGCAGTTCGGAATCATGAACTAAATGGTTGCTCGCTTGCCAATTTTTTGGTCGTTTGTATTTTTTTTATTAAAAGAGAAAGTCTTCAAGCGTAAACTCGGTGTTCCCTACCTAAAGGCGAAAGATTCCAAACGATGGAAATATTAAAAGTGAAGGTATGATATCATTTTTTAGAACATTTAAAAAGTTACAGGGGAAGTGGTCTAAAGATTCACTTCTTGCTTTTCTTTCTATGTTATAAAACTGTTTTATTGTTCCTTCCCCGGAACGCTCAGCAGAATATCCGAGGCTAGAATCATTGCCACAAGTTTCTGGGCGCATTTCAAAATCAGCGACGTCATCGAACAAACAAACAGTATCACCTTGTTGCTATCAACCAAAAGTATTCAGTTGCATAAAAGCATATTTTTTTCCCCCCTTTATGTTAAAATTTTAATCTTCTACAGAAGATGGTTTCCACGAAATGCGAGAAGTGGTAGTAAACGTAAGATTACACCGATATCCTTAATTCCCAGGCATAGAAGAATGCTATCTCCACCGATTAACAGTCACCACACCGATAACCAGTGGCCCGAGTGGGTAAGGGTGCTTGGCTGCGGGTTCGATCCCCGCCCTCGGCGGACGACGGGGTTTTTTCCACGCTTCACTCCCCTCCAAACGGGTCTACCCAGCCCTCTGTAGACTGGGTGCAGAGTTTCTTTCCCGGGGGTTAAAGGCGGGCGGGCCGGCGTCGGGTTGACCACCCGACCTCAACTTAGTCCCGTTGGTCACGGAATGCCAGGAGCCTTACCTCCCGCGACCACCCCCAAGGGCCACTTAGGCCTGTAGTGGGACACTTCAACACCGACAAACCAACAGTTGTCCTAACATGCAAAATAAAGTTTTGTAAACTACATCGAAAGTTCTAGCCTGAAGTTGTTGCAACACTTTTAAACCTTTAACGACAAGCCGAGTTTAAACGTATTTATTATCTTTCAATAGAGTTTAAGCTTTATAAGTTAAAATCTAAACACAAATCTTTTTTTAAATTTTTATTCTCAGTTAAATCTAATGAGAGAAGTTACAGCCAAATACTAGAGTTAGTAAAAAAAAAATAATAAAAAAAATTACTAATATGAATATCTTTAGAAGGCTTTCATTCAAGACCGGATTGTGAAAATCGGAAAGACATGTCCTTAGTACATAATTTTATTTAATATTTTATTTCGCTCTTGTGGATCAAAAGTAAGCGTTTATCTTAAACCAACACAATTACATTAATAACTGATGTTGTAAATATTGCTTTACATTTCATTGACAACATAAAGAACTTTTATATTCTTAATGGTTGTAAAATAATATTTTTAACGTTATTTAAATTGACAAAAGTTAAATATGAAATTGACAGTATAAAGTTGTTATTATTAGCATTTCTTTAACAATAAGCGCCTACCCTAAGGACTACTTTCTGACGGGCGGCTATCGTAGCTCATTCTTTAAATGCCGTAAAGAAAATATCAAATTTCTTAATAACAACATCAAGTTTTCCAAAAGGATCCTTGAATGGTAATTCACTTTTCAGCAATTTCTGTAAATTGAAAAGGAAAAGATGATATCAACTGTAGTTTTTAATCCTGTATTGTTTTACTCCTGACTGACGAAGGAAATTTATTCGGTGAGAGGGCGCCGATTTTTCTGTTATTTTTTTAAGCCTTACTAATATTGTATTACCTTATATAATTCAAATGGTTAAATTTCGTTAGCTCACGTAAAACTTTATCTCTTTCAGGTAATGATTTCTATTTTCTTTATTAATGGTTAATTCGATGGATTTGGTGAACGCTGCTGAACAAATCCTAAACATTCAGATACTGTTGCTAAACACACCATAAACAATAGGGAAATAGTGGAGTCACTTGGATCATGAATTCAACTGCAGTAACCATCAGCAGAGATTTATTTGATGAATAATCGGTTGGGATTTTAATATCAAAAGAGCAAAAGGCATTCATATTTCATACACCCCCGTCCCTATCACCTAAATTAAATGCATGGCAACTATTATTTTTTTCTTCTTATTTTATTTATTATTATTTATTTGCGGTTTTCGTATGAAGGGGATACTCGAATGATAAATGGTTTGGATAACGTTGAGTGCATGGCAAGCAGGCTGACGGGAATGCGTGAGCTTATATTTATCAACCAGTCATTTCGAACTCATAATCGGTTAAGTTCTGTTTAAAACATGACGATGATTAGATCTTGAAGTCAAACTACGCAGTCGTGTGAAGGATATGGTTAAAAGTCTTAATTGAAAATATTTCAATGTAGTTATCGGGATTTATATTTTATGAAAGACATAGTTAATGAACATAAGATCCCACAATGCAAAAAGGTAAAAATCGTTCTATATCACACAAGAGTTTCTTCAAAGACGCACTATAGCGAAAGTGTGGTGTTACAGCGGAGAGAGCGGGAACACCACAAGACGTTTAAATTCCATCATCGTGAGTTTGTTTGGTACATGTGATTTCAGTTAAATTGAAAAACAGCAACAATCTTTGGTTACTATTCAGGGACGTTAGTGATTTGTTAAAGAAAAATCAAAAATTTATCTTTTCAATAAGCGGTCCAGCTTAATTATGCTATTAATTAACATGCTATTAAACTGTTGATTTCCCTACTACTATGGAAAAGTATCGTAATTGTAGTTCTGATAGTTTTAAAGTGTGTCCCGAAATGACAAACTTTCTGAAATATATATTATAATATCATAACCAAATGATTCCAAATAAAAAATCATGCTTCTTCTAAATTTGTAAAAATAAACAAAATCTCGTGAAATCAAATTCTAACAATATTGACTGCCAACAACAAAACATTATTAATCGGTGTTTCGTATCTCCACATTGAACTTAAAACGTGGAATGAATACAAAATGAAAATGAAGGATTGTGTAAGGTATGATTGCAATGTCTTAAATTAACGTCGTAATGCTGATTAAAAAAAAAAAAAAAATGGATTAACAGAAATTGGAAAATGAGCTCGAGTAAAAAAGAGCTTTCTGCATATGAAGTAGAGCAAATAAAAAAAAGAAATAGCATTAACCATTTACGAGTATTTGTGTAGGTGATAAGAAATAAAACAGTGACAAATAATAAACTCGTCTGTTAAGTAAAAGATATCAACATTTATTGAAAACAACTAAATCCTTTTTTTTTTTATTATTTCTGTTTGACAGTAATTTTTTAAATGCAATTAAAATGACTTGAGAAAAGTATAAAAAAAAAAACAATTCACTAAAATTCGCTTAATATCGGAATTTTTAATAATAACAAATCGATAGATCCTTACATTCCAAGTTAACGGATAAATGATCGCCAAAAAGTTAACGCTGACGTATGAATTATTTGCTTCACTTCGTTAATAAATTTATTTTATTTCTTAATTTTGGAGACCCCACTATCTTTTCTATGTAAGAAAAATGGTGAAATATATTAACGGTTCATTCTGCAATTTCAATTACAATGTCTGACAAAAAAAAAAATTACAATCTTTGGACATTTCGCCCATAGCTTATTTTTTTGCCAAATATTTCGTTCAAAATAACTATTGCTAAAAAAAAAAAAAAAAAAATAGCAGGAAACCATTTTGGATAACTTTCTTCTTTCAAGTGCCATTCGAACCATTGCCCATCATCCTACTAATGTATGATGATGAGGGCGAGGATGATGGGCAGTGGTTCGAATGGCACTTGAAAGAGGAAGGTTATCCAAAATGGTTTCCTGCTATTTTTTTTTGGGGTTGGAAGTTACGACCTTCTTTTTTTTGTTTTGGTTGGAAAGCGTAACTTCAAATTTAGGGCTGGCATTTTGATTATTCACCCCAAAATGTTAGAAAACCTAGCTACATAACTGATGACATTGTTCCATCTAAAGTTTTTAATAGCACGAACTAAATTCATACTATATGAAAAGTTTGTGAATTTAAAACTAAACTAAAACTATATGAAAGGCAAAAAAACAAAAAAACAAAAAAACTTTTTTTAATCTACGTTATAGATTTGTTAAAAAGAACATTATCATTATAAGTTATATATTGCACGTGTGAGTGTAAAAATAATAATGGGACAGTAAAATTATAGAAAGTATTTCCTGTCCTCTGTCATTTAACTTAGCAGAATTTAGCTTGAAATCTACAAAAGAAATAACAAGTCATCGGTAACGAAGCAACCCGGAGACGTGTGTTGTTCGATTTCTGTACGGAGCGACAACCAGTTCATTATTCAAATTACCGGAGGTTTTCGGAAGACTGCATCAAACCGGTAACGAATTATTTGGTTCGATTAAGTTCGAGATGACATCTCTTTTAATTCCCTTGCCTGTGTCGGCCATAAAGGCTTAGGGTTCAATGTCCCCCGAATAATTCCTTACATGTCAAATTAATAGAAGACGTTTACAGAAACTTAATTATCCTTAATCTATTCCAATGTCACTCGGCCAGGCCGTCTTTCTTCCAAATTTGTAATAGATCATCCTTAATCTATTCAGCTAAAGTGTTTAACTAAACTAGACTGCATTCGATTAGTCTGAATACGTTTATCATAAAGAAATTTAACTTAATTGTAAGAAATTCCGTTAAAATCCAATGAAGGTCTTATTAACTGATAAATATTAATAGATAAAAACTTCATCCTATAATATAACATTGAAATAAAGCAACGCCTATATCTATAATACTATTCAGCAATTCTATTAAGATGTTATTTTAAATCGGCGGTTCCCAAATTTTAGACTTTGCGCCCACGTTTTAATACTTCATGCATCTTCCACCCCTCGGTCACATCAAGGAAAAACAAAAACTTACTTTGGAAATGATGGCTTTATGTTCTAATTTTGCAAGAAATTAGTTACATCTATTCATGAATTCAACTTCATCACTTTAACCACCAGATGTCACTGGTTATTACAACCAGATAACATAATTTGAAACGAGATATAAAGACATTCAAAATTGTAGATTACAAAAATTGAAAATTTAAGATTTTGGCTAAAAATTTTCCGTTAAACATTAAAGCCTGCCTGACTCTCTGAGAGATGCATCTCCAATTTGAGAAACACTGTTTTAAACGTAGTAGAGGGAAAACAAAATTTTCTCACCTGTTAGTACTCAATATGATTGGTTAAATGGAAATAATGAAAGTATTTACATATATAATTTGTGTCCTGGACGATTCAAAAAAAAATAATAATACAGTAATAGTAATATTAAGTCCTATTAGGCTTTCATAATAAACACAAATTGTCACTTTCATTTCTAGATACAATCCTTTAAGAAAACGTTCACAAACAATAAATCATTCTAAATCCGTCTTCCCCTATCAGAATTAAAAAAAAAAAGTCAGCAAGAAATCACTGATTTTCAAAGGTCATTATTCATACTTGTTATGAAATATTATCATTAAGCATCATTGATGGGTAATATCAATTCTATCTCCTGGAATTCAATATCAGTTGTAATTCATTTATATTAATTTTCATGTCATGTTTAGTTTTGAACATGAAAGCTCGGATTCTAAAGTCATAAACGAACACGGAAGAAATTGCATCGTTATTAAAAGTAATATCTTAAATTTGAAAATAAATTTATGAATTCAGCTACGAATAATCCAATTTGAAAAATCCAAGCAGAACACACATTATTTTCGTCTTATTATTTATAAGCTTCAATGTAGCTATCAAAACTGAAAGAACGTCTATGTTTGTTATTACTTGAAAACAGTTTACTAGCTTAGCATTTTGAAACTTCAATAATCTTGTAATAAGCTCATGTTTAAAAACAAAGAGAAATCAAGATAAAAAAAAAATATTGTTGAAACATCTTAGATAAAGATAATAATTGATCGAAAGTGTAAGAAGAAAACCGCAATGTGGCCTGTAAATTTAAAAATTAATAAAAACAAAATATATGAAATTAAAGAAAAGCAATTCGTAAAAAAGTTATTCTGATGTTTATTGTCGTGTTGATGAGCTCTAGTTCTATTCAAATAACTCGATTAAATAAAAGATTATTTTTTTCACCCGAAATTAACGAAGGATAAAGAAAAGAAACGAGAAAAATATTTCTTTTCTTTTTTTATTTCTTTTCCATTGAGTATTTCGAAGGTTTCCTTCATCTCGAGTGAATCCCTTTTTTGTACGGCTTGTGGTGAGCGAGCGAAATGGCAAATTGTTCCGCCAGAGTTCGCTCATCGTCAATGAAGAGATATATATTCGTAGCGCTTTTGCTCCTGCTGTGTTGAGGCATGGCCTCCTCCGGTGAAGCGGTCTACGACACCCGGAATGGAAAAAGCATAGGCCAAAGGCCTTGTTTCTTCTCTTCCTCCCCCCCCCCTTTCCTCTTAGTTTCTATTTATTTATTTATTTTAATATTTTCAAGTCTCAAAAGTTTCTGGAACTTTCCAGCTTCGAAAGAATATCAATAAATAAATATTGCACTAAAACTGATATTCACAATAAAAAAAAAGACTTTGTCGGAATGAAGCTTTCAAAGGCCCAAAGATAAATCCAAAAACAGATGTTCGACAACGAATAGTTTAAATGTTTGCCAGAAATTTTCAACTTTATTTGCCATATCGTTTGTGTTTAGCTATCGTAAATATTCAGCTCATAAAGGTGGCACACGTATATTGATGGTTTCGTTTTTATAATCCTCATCTATTCATCTAATGGCTGAATTTAAATAATAGTTATTACAGATATTTTAATAATAGTCATCTATGATTTAAATTTCATTTTTTTAAAGTAAAGACTTTTTGAGCTTCATTATAAATAAAAGCAACATACAGAGTCTGTTTTGACGTACAGGTTTTATCCGTAAACTAAAACTCAATACGAACTTCCTACTAATAATAATCTAAACCTATGTAATGTAATGTAATGTAATGTAATGTAATGTGGGGAGCATGGGTGGCTAATCTATACCAAATACTAAATTTCAACAACAAAAATTTTCTTATTTATGTTTTATTATACGAAAGCAGATCAGATCTCAAATGACCATTGTGCAAGACACACTTAAATACCTGCTTACAAATTAGTTCATTCCTAGAAAAAAGAAATCTTAATAATGGATAAAAATTCAAAAGTTTTACTGTGTTTACTGAAGAATCTGAACACTGAAAATCCTAATTGCTCTAACTTTATTCTGAAAACGGAATTTTAGACAATCATAATGGATAAGTATCTCTGTGAGTCTATCTATCCCATGTATATCGCTGTAATCTGATACGGAAATATGACTGGCTGTATCTTTAACGAGACACCGGTTAGTTAGTATTCATGTCATCTGGCGTTGCTTAACTCACTGTCACTTTAAATAGCCTTGCGGCCTCATTAGCCTTAAAACAGAAATGTTGATGAGGAAACATGAATTATTTTTAATAGGAAAATGGTGAAATTGACAAAAGAAAACAGAACCACGTTTAGAAAACCCTTTTCCAAAGAGGTCGAGCTCTTAAAAAAGTAGATGGACATTCCAAATTTGACTTGGGAGAAGGAGATATACAGGGTGTACCTGAAATGTGCTGCCAAACTTAAATGTTGTATTCAATCATGCAAAACAACAAATAAATGCCATATAAACATGGATCTAGAAATGCTTTATTTCCAAGATAAGAACAAAGCAACAATTTCAGCTTGGCTCCCCCGACGACTTCTAAACCAATGTTATCGTGACCGTTGGATTGGAAGAGGGGGACCAACAGCATGGCCTGCTCGTTCCCCCGATTTAAACCCTCTAGACTTTTTTATATGGGTTATCTTAAAGCATTAGTGTACTCCACAGCGGTTCCTGACGCCCACGCACTGCATGATCGCATAGTGGATGGGTGCACCACAACTCGACGTGCACTGGCAACTTCGACCGTATTCGGCAGTCGATGGAACGACATTGTGTTGTGTGCATTGCGGCCGGTGGAGGACATTCAGTGAAACTGAGCGACTGAACTGCCAACACGTCTGTATCGTTTCATCGTTCATATCTTGGAAATAAAGCATTTCCAGACCCATGTTTATATGACATTTATTCGTTGTTTTGCATGAATGAATACAACCTTTAAGATTGGCAGCATTTTTCAGATACACCCTGTACATACAGTATTTTAATAAATATATACCATAAAGACACATAATTATTTACAATTAATTAATATTTTTAATTAAATTATTTATAATTGATATTTCTAATTAGTATTTACAATTAATATTTTTCAATAGTATTTACAATTAATATTTTTAATTACCATTTCCAATTAATATTTTCAAATAGTATTTTCAATTGTTATTTTCAATTAGTATTTACATTTAATGTTTTTAATTACTATTTTCAATTAATATATTTATAATTAATAATTTAAAATAATATTTACAATTAAAAACTTTTCAAAATGGTGAATTAACAAATATATTTTTGTTCCCGTTGAAATCAATTTAGTTGATAAATAATTTAATAAAAATAAAATAAAATAAAATTATACAATACATCCTAGGACGGTTTCAAGAAAGCATAGTTCCCCATCATCAGCAAGATCTAAATACTAATTAGAAATATCAATTATAAATAATTTAATTAAAAATATTAATTAATTGTAAATAATTGTATGTCTTTATGGTAAATATTTATTAAAATTTAAAAACCATACACGTAAAAAATTGTATATACAGTATTTTAGTTGGTTAGCCGCTGT
Source organism: Thereuonema tuberculata (assembly GCA_023159025.1). Lineage (NCBI taxonomy): Eukaryota > Metazoa > Arthropoda > Chilopoda > Scutigeromorpha > Scutigeridae > Thereuonema > Thereuonema tuberculata. The sequence continues at coordinate 22,126,123 of JAFIDM010003189.1, read as the reverse complement.
AACACAAACTGCCTGTAGTAAGCAAATATTTGCAGCTTCCTTTCCATTTAATACATTCCCTGGTAAAGTGTAATTCCCTGTCATCCCTTATTCTTCTTCGGCTATCTTTATGTAATCTTTATCTGATCTTTATAAAATCCTAATTCGCAGTAAATCCACTGCATTCATATGCGGCTGCTTCTCTCCTCCTTCTTGATAATTTGTGCATAATTTGGATAACCAATTAAGGCTACTCAAAATATGGTTCTTTGTAGAGTTTTTGTAAACCATTTTAATGGCTATCAATTTTTTTCTACATTTCTTCTTTTTTTGATGAAAATGTATTTATTTATTTATTAATTTATTTATTTGTTCTATTTCAGGCCGAGCTGAGTAGTCAGGGGGAGGACTTCACCCGGCAGATGTGGCAGATGTACGCCATCTTCGAGGAATTCCTGGAGAATCACATAACTTGGAACCACCAACAGCAGCAGCAGCAGCAGCAGCAGCAGCAACACCATCACCACCATCCAGTCGAGAGATCGGCAAGAAGTCACACAGACGGACTCTTGCCGTCCAGTCGCTTACCAACACATCAGAACCTTGACGACGACGATCATCACTACGCCGCCTTCCGGACGATGAGGGAGGACCTGGGTGGTGACATGCTGGGTCCGTCCCCCGAATTGCAGGAGGACTTGTACCAGCCGTCAGTTCGTGAAAGGAAGCCGTCCAAGCACCGCGGAAGTAGTGGCGAAGTGTGGAACCCTCTTCTCGAGACGATTAGCACCATCGAAGATCTATGTGAATCCGACGACTACTCCGAGTTCCCCAGTTGTGAATATCGACGGAAAGTGAGATCAGAAGAGCGGTTGACGCATATCGGTGGTGGCGGCGGCGATGGTGATAAAGATTCTATTGGCTACGCTGGCTCCAACTCCATTGACAGCGGCTACAAGAGCTCCTGTCCAACACCTGAGCTCTCCGATGGGAGCTTCTACGGCAATGAGATGACGAGGTCGAGTGACGCCGCCACCCTTAAGGGAGCGGCCGTCAATTCGGCCCCGTCAGCTGCTGTTCGGGATAGGGATCTGAAGCCACGGATAGCCATGGGGACGCGTGTGATGCACAAGAGACAGTATCAGCGGCCACAGTCGAGCAGTGCAGGAAACGCCTATAAGCACGCCGATTCGGAGCTGGGCTACGACGTAAATCTCGACCATTTGATGTATTTGCGGCAGACATTGCTGAGCGCCATTCAGCAATGCCACGCTCCCTTGGAAGGAAGCAGTGATGGAGAGATGCGGAGTGACGATAATGTCCCGCCCACTCCACGAGCAGCAACTCCAAGTCTGAATGATTCTTCAAGCCACCATGACACGAAGGATCACATGTCGCAACAGCGAGTGCCCCATTTGGGCTACAGATTCCGATGCACTCCAAGTCCAAGTCATGGAAACGAACAACCATGTCCTAGTCCCAGTTCAAAGCCCAGGCGAATGCCAAGCCCCAATTTGGGCTCCAGGCAGCTACGAACCCCAAGTCCGAGTCAGGCGGCTCGGCTGCGGCGGATCTCCAGTCCCAGTCAGCTGTCGAGATATCACCGCGCCGCGAGTCCGACCAACGACTCTCTTTACAACTCGTCGTCTCTTAACTCTCAACAAGGGTTTCGGCCTTACTGTACTCCAGTGCACCACTCCCATCATCATTCGTACTCTGGCGGAGGCACAATGGGTAGGACAACGAGTCCCAGCCAGGGACCCCGATCGTACCGCACCACAAGTCCCAACCAGAGGATAACGCGGTGCCAGAGTCCCACAGCTCAGTGGACTCCCTGTCCGCCCCATTCGCCCCCTTCTCCGTCGCAGAAGACGGTGCGCTTCAGCATGGACAGGGATGCCGCCTCCCCCACTCTAGATTCCGGGCTCTCAAGGGTGGCAGAGGGTCGTGGAGGGGGATCAGGTGGTCAGCAAACCTCCAAGTCGAAGCCCATCCTTAAGGACCCGATTTGCGCCAACCTTCGTGCTCAGTTGGAGTTTAATCCCGACGACCCTACGGTACCTACACTCGAAGAAGAAATAGATACCCTTCTTTATGGTAGGGCCGAATACTTCGACCTCGGAAATGTCAACGACTTTCCATGCAATTATGTGACAATGATCGAAGACAAATACCGCAAGTCAAGTATTGCCAAAGTGAAGAAACTTCGAGGTAAATATTACAATTTATCTTCTCTAATCTCCTCTTAAACCAAATTAAATTTTAAAATGACTTATCAGGTTCTTCAACGATTTAAGTACAATATTGTATTAAATGATATTTCAGATATTTTAATGCATTTATAAAACTTTCTAACTCTTGTTAGTTCTCTAAGAATACAGAAGATATAGAAAGTATTTCTAATTGCTCAGTATGGTAAAACTTACAAATTAATTAATGAAATCAAAGAAGAAAAGCTAAAGATCTATTGACAGAGCATCAACAATGGTTGCAGGAGGTCGATATCTCTGTAGCAGCTTAAGTGGTTAAAAAAAATGCGCATATAAATTTATAAAATTTGAAGTAAACATTGACATGACTACATCAATTTTAAAATAACATAACTTACACGAGGTTCAAACAATCAGAATACCTTAACAAAAATATTAAAATAAAACCCTGTCAAAGGGTCATTTTAATATTAGTTTTATTTTAGTAATCACAGAAAACAAATAGTGTGCTGTGTATCTTCAACTATTCTATAAAGCATATCATCTTTTAACTTATCCAGTTAATTCAGAAAATTACAGATTCTGGAAGTTTTTTTACCTGTATTGAAATACTTAATATATATATTTAATTTGTGTTGATGAAGTCCGTCAATCTTGTGGTTGGTAATTTAGACTTATTTTCAATGGATCTAATCACATTGTATTTACTTAATGTAGAGGTTCATGATTTATGCCACAGAAAAACTTGAAAAACATAAGTTATAACTATTCCAAACAACGTTACGATAGGTTTTTAACTCATAGACACATAAATATCATTACTGATCTAAAGTCTCTTCATATTTATTTGCTGGTAATGATTAGGTATTCCACATTATGCAGTAAGGCAGACTTAGGTATATACTTTGGAAAAGTTAGGTATATGCAGTCAGGGAGACTTCTCTCACCTCTGAGTCCCGGGTTCGGTTCTCATGTGGGTTTCATGATGGTGGACGATCCGAGCTGGGCAGGTTTTCTCGGGGTTCTCCCGTTTCCCCTGCAATTCTCCCACCATACTTTCTCAGTCTTTCTCTCCATCTGTCCTTATTTTCGTGGGTTAGTACAGTAGACCTCCGGTCGCAGTGCTTGACTTCTCTGCCACCCACTTTCGCTACATAACATAACATAACATAACATAACATAACATAACATAATATAACATAACAAGACAGCCTTTATGTAATTATATGTGATATACTTTATTTATTTATTTTTACCGCGAATATAAAGTTACGATGAATTTGGAAAAAAATAAAAAAAGGTCTTTATATTTATCTTACCCTCATAGTTAAATCTATGTGATTGTGATGCATAGGACAAAGGCGTTCTTACCTTAAGTTTGTAATGTCCAATTGTTTTAGAGCCCTTTTTAAGGGATCTATTTGTTGGCTGTCATCAACGGACATTGTGTTCATGCCATATACAAAGCATGCAACTGGTAGACTTAATAATTCTTCAGGTGATTAAACTAGAATTGGCGTAAAACAGTTATTGCAAGGTTAGGTTTGTTTATACAGCGACAGTTTTAATCCTTTTCTTAATAAAAAGGTTCCTTCCCATAAAATTCAGAAGCTGAAAAGCAACTTCCAAGATATTCTGCTAAAATGATGAGCTTTCACATAAACTTAAGGGTACAATAATTAATTTTGAGTCACGAATTAAGTTTAGTAGACGAATAAATAATATTAAAAAACAAACAAACAAACGAACAACTGGACATTTACTTGTTTCTGAGATTTTCATTGTCAGACGAATATATGTGTGTGTCAGTCCACACACATATTACAAAAATATTTAAAAATAAAATACCCTAATTAAAATTAACTTTCTATTCTTTTTCTAATAATAAATATTCCAACTCAGGGCACAAAATGAAGGATAAACAACAAATGAATAATTAAAAAAAAAAGAAAGTCAATTGTTGTTGAGTTTGAATTATCGAAGTTTTTAATGTAGGCATTCACCATAGTCTCACATTCTGAATATAAGAATGCCTTATTTCGTTCTTATTAGCTTTTAGATCGAGTTTTTTTGCGTTTTGCCTAATTAAAATTAGATGGAATTTCAAGACGTAAGTTGTAGTTAGTTTTCTTTTAAGAGGTTTTTTTTTTATCTCTTTTTCTTTGCATGTGAAAGACCAGTGCAGGTCTTTAGGAAATTTCAGTTTAAAATTATTCTAATTCAGTAAATAAACATAAGTTAAACTAAATAAATATTCATGCTCCTTTAGATCCTTTTAAGACTGCTCTGGGATCTCGGGTAACCCATCTTTAGTGTTATTAGAAAAGTATTTCGTAACTTTGTTCATTGTAAACGAAGAAAAGAAGTAATGTTGGAATCTTTATAATGTTTACTGTTCGTTTTTATTTACGAGAACCTTCAGGTTTGCGCATGCGTCAGGTCTCCTTCGATTTCATCAAAATAGGGGTGAGGAAAAATAAAGAGGGGATGTTTACTTTTTATCAGTGTTAGTTTACTAGTAGCTGCGTTCTATTTGCGCTTTTCGGGAAAGAATTATGGAAAGAATAAATACTATTTGCAAAAATGCTCCGCCGTTATTTTTTTCTTAAAAGCGAAAATGTCCAAAAGAATTTCTTAGGAAAATGCCCATCTCAGCGTATCACCCCTCTGCGGAGTAAAATCGTCCGCCAGTGGTAGGTCTGGCTTTCGAAACCGAACAGTAAAAAAGTAGTAACATTTTTAAGATTTGATAATGACTAACTACACAATTGTTTGTTTTACAGCCGACAATCAATTTAATAGTGATAGTTTGAATGATACTTAGTGATAGTTTAATGATAGTTTCTTGCTTTTAACTTAAATTATATTATTTCATTAACTTGCCTTTCCGCATAATACTTTTTTTCAAGCAGATTTACATGAAATCTTTCAAAAAATTAAAAAAGAAAAGCAATTCGATTATTAAGTTGTAATTGCAAGAGATCTGTTTCGAATATTAGGCAACAGAATCTCTTTCTCTTGTCATTTGCCGTCGAACATAGGAAAATCACATGGAGACGTCTTTCCAGTCTTCCCTCGATTGTTACTCTCGGCTTTACAAGATTTGTAGGCCTGCAGAATGCACAGGGGAACCACCGCATCTTCGACCAAACAAACTCTGTGCCCAAAGATTTTATTAATTAAATAATATTCATATGCAGCAGAATATTAACCATTTTAATATAGTTTCCTGAAGGAACGTAAAATTTTTTAGTCTTTTCTTAAGTACTTTTTTAAAAAAAACAACAACTTACAACAGTCATTGTTAAATTGTCTAAACATTATAAAAGAACATAAGATATCTCGCTCTCTCTCTCACTTTAATTTTTCTGAGAACTTCAAGATTAAAGTTCCGCCCGATTCGCAGAACTACTTCTTCTAGAAGAAAACAATATTTATTTTCTTTTTTTTTTCATTACCTTCTTAACGTACAATGTTTTTATAAGTTAGTTAATAATTTTACGGAGTTAAGATCACAGTTCGTCTTGCCTCAAGTCGAATATCTTAATTACAAGAGTTTGATAAAAAAAGTAACATATATTTATATGTAATAACAAACTGCCATTTACACTGTAAAGAAAATGAATGAAGACCAAAAAAAATAAGACAACAAAGATGATAATAATATAAAAAAAAAAAGTTATCAATTGCCCATGACCAAAATCCATTTATATAAATCACTCAAAAAAAAAAAAAAAAAAAAAGAAGAAAAAAAAATGGTAACCATTACATAACTGCCCAGAACAACAACAAAAAAAATTCATTAAAACCAGTCAAAGAATTCTCATAAATATATAAAATTCTGGAATGAAAATCACTGCTTAAAAGTGACTTTCAGTAAGCTATAAAAGAAGAAATATTGAGCCACAAGATTTAATTGCTTCGAATGCTTTAAGTAAGGCCTCTTCCTTTTTTTTTTTCCCTTCTCTTCGTTGTATTCTTACGTTGCATCCAAATTAAATGCAGAACTGATACGGAGGAGGGTTCCCATTGCATCATGCATCAAAATTATGGGTTGTAGTATCAATAATAGTCAAAGAGGGGAGAGACGTTTATTGTGCTTGATTACTATGGAAATGAGTGTGTTTTTCAACACAGCCCTCTTTGCTATATTCGGCGATTATTAACTCCAGAATCAAAAGCCTGCAACATGCGAATTATTTTTTAATCAGATCCGTTTTATAACTCTCCACATGGTTGAATTTTAGTAGGGGAAGGGGTAAAGGAATTTTTCTCTAGAGGGGTTAAGACGTTGAATGACCTACCGAGTATCCAAATCCTTCGCTGACAAACACCAATTGGAATTAATCGTGCTTTTGGGGATAAATGACTATTTTTAGAACTTTGTGGCGGTGTTTTTTTTCTTTCCCTAAAAAGACAGGTTCTGTTTACGACTATGTCTAACATGTTGAATTTTATGCTCAGAGAAACTGAAATTGTCAATTTACAAAGAAAATGACGTCAAAAATCGTAGTCAGAAAAGAATGCGCTATCCTCAAAGTATTTTGAGTTATAGACGTCGAAAGCTTATATTTCAGCAAGTCCTCTTGAGAGGAGCGCCGTTTAGTTTGGAAATGGAGTTTGTCACGGCTCAGTGATCGTCGTCGTTATTAATTCACCAACAAAGTTGTATGAGCATCGTTTAACTCTGTAACTTGGTTCGTGACAAGCATTGAAATTGCTTCTGCAACATAATGAATATATGTAATGAAGTTTATTCATTTTAAGATGATATAAAGCAACGCAATGATCTCACATAGTTACATCAAAATATAGTCACTTGATAGAAATATGGTAACTGCGAGAATGTCGTTATATAAACTGCGAATACAGTGTCGGTTATTTTCATAAGTTTTAAAAGCACTCATTTCTTTCCAAGAGCTAAAAAAATGGAGTGCTCAGAATTATCGGACCGCAACTAGACGAAACAAAATTTAGGAAACCACGTAGTAACTTAAATAAGTAATAATGTTAATAACCATTTTTTTTTTTTTTCAATAATAATGCTGAACACTGTGATCCAACACCACCAACACCATCTTAATATATAAAAATGAATGTTTCTTTGTTTGTCCCGTATGTGTTCCTACACCATTCATCAGATTGCGATGAAACTTTGGTGAGTTGTTGTGCGCACGCCCGCGAAGGTTTCTGAATTAGTAGAACCATTTTACAATATCTGGTGCGCGAGGCGTTTCAACAAATGAGTGTATTTCCGGTTTCAACCCTTGCAGTTTCCGGTGCGACTCGCATTTGCAATGACCATCAACAAAGCACAGGGACAACACAAGGACAGCTATATGTGACCTGCTCACGCGTCGGAAAACCTTCTGATTTATTCGTGTATGCACCAGACGGAAAAATAAAAAATATTGTGTATCCAAAAGCACTTCAATAAACAGAATTAAAACACAAACACTTTCTTTGAGTGGCGTTGCAAGGCATGCCGAGTTCTGTATAAAGCCAGCTAGTTCTGTATAAAGACAATTCCATTTTTAATTTCTCTGCTGTACTGCAATGATAAAAAGAAAAATAATTTCAGTATTTTTATAAATAAGGAAACGTAATATGTATTCGCTGACGTACAACACTACAATTATCAGTAGCAGTAGAATGAAATGTATTCTAGATTCTTTCCCTTAGAAATTGTATTGTAATATTCTCGAGGCCTTATCTTTGTATGAAAAAATATTACCTTCACTACAAACTTTATTTGATCGTAATCTCATTGCGTTTAGTGAGATGAAAAACGAAACACGACAATTGAACGAAATCCACACGATGATATTAAGTACAGCAACGTGGATGTCCATGTAAGTTCCTTGTTCAATGCTCCGTGTTACAGATTACTGCCAATATGGCCGCACATGAATATCAACAATCGTGTTGTTTCTAAAACAACAGTTAAAACGTACAGTTTATTCAATTTTTTTAATGCAGTGATCAATTAGTCATTTCTGCGGTGATCATTAGTTGGCTAGCGATCATATCATAGAAACTGTTATTAACATTCTCCGAAGGCTGTTCATTTTCTGACAACAGATAGAAATTGACGATTTAGGTTTGTTCGTCATTTGGAAATGTAAAAATGCCAAACAATTTCAATAGAAAAAGACCCAAACTGATTAGTTCTGTTAATTGTAAGATGCCATACATAAATGAGTTTTAAATTAGCGATTATCTTGAATGTGACCAAAATTTTTTAAAAGTTCAGTAAAATTTCAAGTGATTTTCATTATTGTCTTTTCTCTATTTAATTTCTTATGAAATTAGATTTAATAAAGAGTTTTAATTAAGATTAAAATGAATTAGCAATAACTTCTAAATTTAAAAATATAAAAACAAACAAAACGGTGATAAGCGAAATTTATCAATGAAGATTCAATTTTTCTCGGGAGGTACCGCTTTCCTTTTGACCTGCATAAAATCATTTGCTTGTTTATCTCCAGAGTTCAGAGTTCTGATTTTTATTATTTTTTTTTAAACACATTGTAATTATCGAAATTCAAAACGATGTAGCAGTAGCTTAAGCCACGTTTTCGCTTATCATCATGATAATTAAAATTGATAATTAATTAAAATAAATTAAAATTTAAGGCCGGTCTACACGAGCCGTCATCGGTATTAGCAACGCTAGGTCGGTCTAACCAAGGGCGAAGGTGAGCATTAGCAACGCTCAGTCCTCGAGGGTGCACTTTCCTTTATTTTACCACTATAAAAAAGTCTGATGGTAAAGTGATGCGGAGTTGCTAACTCTCGTGTAGACCGGGCCTGAGATATTATTTTGAAGTTAGTAGAGCATTCTTTATTTCCTCATTCGCTTTGGGTTCCCCGTTATTCAATTCCCATCAACTTGGTTCAATAATTCCAAGTTCATTACTTTGAATTTATTATTATTACTGCTTTTATAAATATTTCTTTTTCATTTAAGAATTTTTTTCTTTTGATGGCTGTGGCTTTTGTTAACTTTGGAAAAGTGCAATTATGCAAATGGCTGCTGCGTGATTACCGTCTGGAACTGTTTCGTTCTGGTTCATTCTGTCAAATTAAGCCAATGGCTGCTACTAACGAAGAAGGAATATCGCGGATGAAATGAAGGTGTAACAGGTGAAAAAAATGAGACACAGAACGGGAAATAATCAGAAAAGCAAAGAAGAAATGCAAATATGTCAGTGTGAAATTCTAATAAGTCATTTAGTTTAAGAGAAAATCCAAAAAGAAATTTTCTTGGTAATCATTTTTCTTTTCTTTATTTTCAAACTCACCAAAAATAAGTTAGTAGGAATGGGATTTTTGTTTAATAAAAAAAAAAAAAGGCAGGGATAGCGATTAGTAAACCAATCACAATGCTTCGCAACGTCTTCTGATACGTCTATGAAAATATAATTGGTATTGCCTTAATTTCCTTATTATTATAAATGTGATTGTTGCGAACCACGCATTTGTTGCGATTGTTGTCATTGTTGCTCATAATAATTTTTGCGATTGTTGTTGTCATTGTTGCTGATGAGATTTTAATGATACTTGTCCCCGGACAAAACGGGAATATTAGTCTCCTAATCCTTATCAGAAGACTAAAAAACAACAAAATTCAACGAAAACTGAATTGAAGTTATTTAAATACTGTACAAATATTGTTTTCGTGTCAATGGCAAAATTAATCAAAACACCGGTTCACAATATTTTGAGTGATATCTTCGTTTGTTATTCTTCAATATTACATCAAGTGCTTATGATGTCAATCTGTTGCAATGATTAATACTTGCAATCTTTATTTAATCACTGTGCAACCCCCCCCCCCCCCCCTCCCCCCCCCAAAAAAAAAAAATTTGCCTATGGTAAACGCGACAAGATTTCGAGTTCGAACACAAACTTACAGCGCTTGCGCAATGTAATTCATGAGTATCAAATTTTGAAAGTCTATTACTGCAATAGGCTGATCTTAAATTAATTGGTCTCTTCCTACCTTCAAAACCTTCCATTTCAAAAATTATCAAGTAATAAGAAAACCTAGAAATTAAGATAATAGCAACAAAAGCGTTGTACAGTTAGAAATGTCAATGGATAGCAGTCGATCATCTATCTTTAAGGGCCTGTAGAAGTTAGCTTCGGTAGACAGGGTTTCTGTCCAACTTTGTTCTGCTGAGACCCCCCTTTATACAAGATTGGACAAAACTCTTATTTACGCATATGGTACGACGAAATACTTCACTGAAGAATCGATTTTTTTTCTTTAATTTCTCCGTTTTAATAAAGCCTAAAATTTCATGTGAGATTCTTGTATAAGTATACGAGTCCATTATTCAGCCAATCAAAGTTTCGGTAATACTTTCACTGTTTTAATGATCTGTACTTCTAGAATAATCGAATGAACAAAAAAAAAAAAAGAATTAGCAATGTTCTAAACTAAGGTGACACCTCAGTAGAAATCCTCTCTGTTAATAGCTTCTTTGGTCAAAAAGTAAACACTTTTCGTACTAAATTATAGACATGGACTCTCATTATTACATTCCTGAGGTAACAGTCGCATTCCTGGCATGCCGAGGAGATGGTGTTTTCCCCTGCGGCACTAACAGCCGAATTAAACGGACACCCAAAGCAGTTGGACCGACCGCGCAACTGCCGTAATAGGTCCCGGAGGTCAGTCCTAGCAACACGTGAAGGAAAGATGGAAAACCATACGAAAACCAACCAGGTTACTCGCTCGTGCCATTAAAATTTCACCTATGAGACTCGGAATGAAAAACTGATTCCATAATAGAAGTGTGCATGGCACTTATTGACAAGAAAAACTGTTTGGACAGATTTTGTTTTCGAAAAAGCTCTTTTCTTTTATTTTTAATAATTTACTCTTGGAAAAACCCATAACAATGTTTTGCTTCGTAAATTGTAATTAAAAGCTTTGTCAAGGTAACAACTCTTTCTCGTTCATTCCGTTCTTTAGCACATAACAAAGGATAGCAGTGAACAGATTTCAATTGAATTTTAAACATTAACTAGAATTTAAATCATTTATTAGCAATAGCAATTTACCTACTCCAATTTAGCAAAATTCCACAGCAGTATTTTCTAGAATATTACTAATAAAAGTTCCATTGAAGTTGGGTCATTCGTTTAGACAAAAAGAAATGATACTACTGAATCAATTATTGTTCAAGAATCGGCATGAAATATTTCGTGTGCTGGGTTTGAAATCAATGACAATCCTTAGGAAAAAACAAACAAAGGTACAAATTACAGTAGAAGTAGATTATAGTCCTGCCACGATATCTTGACGGTTGGAAAAATTCTAGAGCCCCATGACATCAGCACTAGCCTCTCTCAGAGATTCCGGAGAATGTTACGTTACAGCTATAAATCAAATAAAAACAATGTTTAAATGAAATGTTATAGTATTAGTGATTGGTTGACTACTTTCAATATGAGAGTTAACTGTTATATTTAAGGTTTATATTGGGTGAGTGCAAAGTTCTATCCGTTTTTGGATATGAAAATTTGCAATGGAATTGCCCTCCCATTGTAATGACGCAAATCGTCTGCCAATCAAACGTGTGGATGCCTCACATATAAATGCGTCGTGTCTCACAAAGTTAATCATCTCAAAAAAAATATCAGAGGGTATAACATGGTACGCGAGAAGGAGCATATAAGACATTGTTTGTTATACGAGTTCGATAAAAAGAGTACGGCAGCCGTAGCATGTCGCAATGTTTGTCAAGTTTATGGGGAGGATGCAATAGACGAAAGCACATGTCGTCGATGGTTTCGTAAATTTAGGGAAGGAGACAGAAGCTGCCAAGATCAGGTTAAGAGTGGATGGCCATCACGCGTTGGAGAGGACGATATTGACCAAGCCATAAGGAACAGCCCGAACCCAACCGTGCAATAATTAGCGGAGACCTTCAACGTACACCGGACAACGGTCAGACACGGCTGGGTAAGTTAGGTTTTACGAGAAAGTTGGATCGTTGGGTTCCACATAACCTGATAGCTAATGAACGGGATGACCGAATCGCCACCTGTGTTTCCTTGCTTTCCCGGTACAAAAATGACCCATTCTTGACACGAATTGTGACAGGAGATGAGAAGTGGTTATGTACCGTAACATAAAGCGTCGTAGGACTATGTGTCGCCCTTCTGATCCGCCTGCATCGACTTCGAAAGCTGAACTTCATCCCAAGAAGGTGTTATTGAGTGTGTGGTGGGATGTGCGGGGAATAATTCACTGGGAGGTCCTGCCACTCAACCAAACCATCAATGCTGACTTCTACTGTCTACTGTTAGACAGGCTGCATTCAAATTTGGTAGCAAAGCGGCCAGGTCTCATCAATCGTTGCGGTGTTACCCTTCATCACGATAACGCCAGGCCTCATGCTGCTGTTATCACTCGCCAAAAGTTACTGGGCTTTGGATGGAAGGTTTTACTTCACCCTCCCTATTCTCCTGACTTGGCACCAACTGACCATCATCTATTTCGTGCGTTGAACAATTCCTTCAGTCAGAATCTTTGATGATCTTGATGCTGTGAAAACTGCCATCCAAGACTTTTTTGACTCGAAACCGCCGGAATTTTACCGCCGTGGGATTCATCTCCTACCAGAAAGATGGCAAGAGGTCCTAGATAGCAATGGGGGTTATGCACAATAATAGGTACTGTTCATTTTGCGTTTATTTGCTCTTCTTTATGGGTAATAAAAACGGGTAGAACTTTTGCACTCACCCAATATATTTTTAAAGCCCTGTGCTTTGAGGCACTCTTGTTTGTGAATGACTGTAAAATAGGTACGTCATATTCACGTGGGGGTTCCTTCCAATCGTGAAGTTATCGTGGTCGAACTTTATAATAGTTTATCTGTATCAAACTTACATAGAACTCACAACACAGAATAGCCTAAAATTAAAGTTTCAATTTCCTACGATAAGTAGTTGTCGTTATCTTGACTATGGCGTTTTAATTACATTATCTGTTGTTGTTGTTTTTTACACCATCGGAGATACTTTATCTCTTACTAAATCAACAATAATTTGTAAAAATAAAAGTATCAAAGGAAGTGGAACTTTCAAAAACTAGTGATCGTAGATCGACAATTTTTTTATTTTTCATTGTATTTGATTTTTTTTTTTTTGGGGGGGGGGGGGGGGCAACCAAATGATTTCGGAAAATTTTATATTATTCTGATGCAAACTGAGGATCATTACAAATAATCGATGAAATCTATATGGATCTGAAGATGGATTTACCATAATGTATAATGAAGACTTGGTGTGAATTGAAATGCTAACGTTTTGCGAACAAAGATGAATAAAAAGAAAAGCTTATGTTTATTTTCAAATTCAATCAATAGTGAATTGAAATTCATCGTATTTAGAAACAAAGACGAACAACATTATTACAAATAATACAAGTTTTTCATTTTCTCAAACAAAAATATTAAAACCCGCAGTACGTTGCTAAGTTATCTAAATCCGATTAACTTTAACATCATCAAACAGAGCGCTAATTAATGGATTAGTTAATAAGCGATTAAAATTCATTGTTTCAAACAATAAAATTTTAATAAAAATAAAACAGAAATTCATTCTATACTATTTTTTTGCAAGGAGAAATTCCTAATGCTTTTCTGTGGTACTGTGGCTTCTCGCGCGAATTTCTCGACAAAGACCAGCTTGCAAAAGATTTCAAATATAAAAGTTAACTTAAATAGGCATACTAGGTTTGAAGAAGATCTGTCTAAAAACAAGTCGATACCAGCAAAAAATAAAAGCTTAAATGCTTTTAGGAAAGGAAATATGCCCACCATACAGACTGAGTGATCTGATAAACCTAACTTTCTTAGGAAGCAGTAGATTAATAACTAAAAATGCAGGTGTTTGGCGACTGGCAAATGTCAGGCCCATCCTTAGTAAATGATAACTCAGAGCAATGTTAGCGTTGTCATTGATATTAATGATGACACCGCATTTATTACATTAACAAATAACGAATGTTATGCTCGATTATTCATTTTATGCGAGTGCAATGGATGATCGTGGTTACTCCGTTAATGGCATTCTGTTCTGGAATTAAATCAACAACAACATATATCCTTTGTTTTTAAGAATCACACATTAGGAGAAAGTCATTACTATTTCTCTCGTGTTCTATATGTCAATTGTATATAGATTCATTGTATACTAGCCTGCTAACGTCGCTCCGGAAGCCTTGCATCTGTAACGTACAAAACGCTTCATTTATTCAAAAAGCCAAATTGCACGAAGTAAACTAAAAACTGATACTAATATTAATATCGAAAATTCGTCGAATTCGTAAATTTTATATTTTGACAAAGAACACTCATGTGAAACTTCATGTTTCCAACTCAAGGGGTTTCGGAGTTTACGCACATCCTTGAAGAACGTTTGTGTCCCTCCCCCCCCCCTTCTTTACACCCCTTACTCCGGACAAATAAACAAACACTAGCGTTTACTATAGAGATTATTATTTTTTTTTCCAATGCCCGAACTCTTAGTGCATTGGCCTCAACTAGGGACGAGAATTGTGAGCTTTTGGCCGAAGAATAGTTGCCCAGGGTATGCCCTAGGAGCCAACTCACGTTATAGCCAGTGAAACGGACGGAACACAGGAGAAAGCTACATCCAGGCCGACGCCGGAATTCGAACCCAGAATCCGATACATGTGCGTCGTGGCAGGCCATCGCATACAGTCTAACAGATGGATGTTGACGATCTCGTTTGCGTGAGAATTACGGAAAACACGAGATCTGGCCATTAGCCTCTTCAGCAGGTCTCAGGGAATTTAGTATTTTGAATGTCTGTCACTAGGAAAATGCTAGAGAAAAAATGTTAAAGTTGGAATTTTACTTTCAGCGTAGAGACGATGGATGCAGCGGCGAATAAGGCATTGGTCAAAATCATCTACATCAGTAACGGGGCTTGCTCGTGGTCGCTTCTTTCCCGGAGTCGATAAGCCTTCTTTCTCGCCATTTTGTGAGAAGACATGGATAGAGGCTATTCTCGCGTAAATTACGTGAAATCACGAAAATACGAGATCGTCAAGATCCATGTGTTGGACTATAGACCACTAAGCTATGTCGGCACGGCGAATCTTAGATTGTAGAAGATAATTTCTTCTATCAACTAGCAGATGCCAGAGAAATTGTTTTCACTTCGCCTTCTACTTTGTAACATAACGGCGTCCCTTTGAAACGTAAAGCACCGACATTTAAGAAATATAAGCACAAAAGTGAATTGAGAACATTCCGCGAACTTCGTTTAAATATCAAGTCTCTATCCCTTCAAAAGACTTGAAAAACTGAGCTTGCTTTTTTTGTTGTTGTTGAGGGAGAAGTACTAGAAACAAGTCCTCTTCTTGTTTTGAGGCTAATCGTTTAATATCGTTCAAAACTAACTGATTAAAATGCTTGTTCTCCATCACTGGCTATTGGAAAAGTATTCCTGCTTTTTTTTTAATAGGAGAACGATTAACAGGCTATTTTGCAAGCGAATGGGATTTTGATTTTGCACCTATCAGAAACAATCAGAATTCCTACGGCGAACTTTTCATCGACGTAACATTAGGGGGAATATTCGGTTGCATAATGCGTCGTAAATCTGTAAGAAAGCGAATTGGAAGATGATGATAATAATAATAAAAATAACGTACCACCACAATCTAAAACCAAACGCATAATTTGCAGCGCGCAATTACCTTTCCTTAATTACCCTATAATTTATTTCCATTACGGACCTTACAAATTCTTTCTGGACCAATCGCTGGCAAGCTACTCTACTTACACGAAGGACGCAATTTCCCTTTATTTCGTTTCATTCAACGGATCGAAGGAATCTCAATGAATTGTTACCACTTCAGTGAATTGAGACATCCCTCAAGAATTGAGGAAAACTCTAAGCTTATGGGAAATAATAAGCTAAAATAATAATAATAATAAATGGCGCATCGAAATTGATCTTATAATTTATCTTCCTCCTTTAAAACAAGAAGGGAAAAAAAATAATGTATTTAATCTCGTCTTTTAGGAAGCAGCTTCTGATTTTAAATTAAAATCAAGAAACAGGTTGTTCGGTTGGGACGCTTGGGGCCAAGACGCTTCGCAGCGAAGCAGCTCCAGGGAGACGAGCAAAGAAAAAAAGAAAAATTCACAGTGTTGTTTCGGACTAAAGTGTGCCTCCTTGGGATAGTTTGTACATCTTTTAAAAGAAAACAACGGGGGGGGGGGGGTGATTTGATTTATTAATGCCATGGTTAGCCCTAGTTAGCCCTTATTGCCCTAGTTAGAGCGTGCACATGAATAATTGTGGGAGAGAGGTTTGCTATAGCGTTGTTGAAAATGTAATGTTCAGATACATTCATCTGACTCCATTGTGTTTTCCACAATGTCATTCACCAGATGACAGATCGAATTCTTGTATTAAATTATCAATTCATTATACTTTTGAGGTTTTCCGCGTTCTTTTTGCAGAAAACTCGGTAATGCATGTTTAATTGTATGTTTAAAATCAAAAGAACTGAGTTTTGTCAGTGAGCAATAGCAAAATTTGTATTAGTAATAAAGAGACATGTTCAGCTTATTTCATTACAAAAGTCTATTAGAAAAAAAAAAAAATTAAAAAAAACTTCAGAATGCTTCATTCTTCTGAAATTCATATTTTTAGCTAACACATAAAAGATTTGCATCGGAAGCGCAGTGGTGCCTCATATTTACACACTGAAAAACTCATCAATGAAAAGACCAATGAGAAAATCCAAGTGCGGCCTCAATGAATTTTTTGTAAGCATAAGACGTCAAACTGCGCATTTGAAATGTTAAAAAACAACAATGGATGAGATCAAATTATTCACAAGTGACCACCTGGCTGATGATCGCCAACGAGCGTGAAACACTGTTCCAGGATATCACTTGTGAATAATTTGGTCTCATCCATTGTTGTTTTTTAACACAAAAGATGTTGTTCATCATTCTTTAGTTACTGTTCACGGATATCATCGTAAATTTTGAATAAAACGTATTTCTTTTTAAAATTAAAATTATTGAAACAAATTACAAATCAGATTAGGAGACACAACAAGAGTTAAAAATTCAGTTCTGCCTTTCCAAGATGTAGATAAATTAAACAGCAATTTATTTATAAATAAAATAAAAAAAAACTAAGTAATAATAAGATCGCAACAAAAAGGAAAATTATTTTAAGCAATTTGTAAAGATTCATTTCCTTACGCAATGAACATTATTAAAAACAACTGTGATTATAACAGTTTCTACATAATTGTAAATACCGGTAACTCAAAGCTTCAACCAAGACAACTTCAAGATAATTATTTATAAGATATTTTATACATTAGAAAAATTTGGTAAGAGTTATAAAAAAAGATTAGAAACGTTTTAGGTGTACTGGATTTTTTTAAACGCATTAATGAAGCCACACACCTGATTCGTTTAAACATGCAATTAATTTATACGAAAAAACACAAGATATATAAAGGAATCGACTAGTTTCACCGCCGAGAGACGTTTTTTTCAAGATTACTTGAAAAAACCGTCTTTCGGTGGTGAAACTAGTCGATTCCTTTACATATCTTGTGTTTTTTTATATAAATTAATTGCATGTCTAAACTAATTATTAATGCGTTTAAACTTTTAAAAATAATTGAAATTATCTTATTTTGTGCCTACTAGAGTAAAATAAAAGTATCTAATCAAGATAAAAGACACAGAAGACTGCATCGTCAAAACATTGACATTAATAATGAATGCCGTGATATGAAAAGGGCTGGAAAGCGACGGTCGGAATGTAACTTATAAAGATCAGTTATTGCGATTCTGAATATTAAGCTTAGTTCGAATGCAACTTATTACTTAATTTTCATTCCGAATGACGTCAATAGAACCCCATCTGGTAATGAGACGAGAGCAAGGTCCGCCCCCCAGAGGACAGAACGACTGGAGACAAAGTTTCGCTTAATGATGGTTGAACGTTCAATCTTCATTTCATATTATTCGAAAATGAGTGGAAATGGACCTGTCACTGTAACGCTCAACGAAATGACCCATTTCAGCTCGTATTACAGCAATCACAGCACTAAAGGTTGAAACCTTTACAGTGAGCGTCGAATAAGATACACAAACCTAAAAATCATCAGATTGTTTTGACGTCAACTTTATGAAAGCGTATCCGAGGCAAATGTACATTAATACCTCGTTATTCGTTTTTTAAATGATAAAATTGGACTGCCACCTAAGGTTTAGCTATAAGCCGTAAAGGCAAGTGATGTTTCAAATTGTCCAGTTCTCTCTGCATTTTGAATACTGTACTAAATTAATAGCTATATTAACTTCTAAAATTTTCCCTTGGATTTATATAAATTTTACAAAAAACAATTGACTAAGAACAACAAAACAAAAATGAAAAGTAATCTAATGTGGCACATTATGAAGGTTGTATATTGCTAAATATATTATTTGAATCTCGAAATAGTTTTAAAAAATCTCTAGAAACATGCCAACTACACAATGTACAAATCCTGGTATTATACAATAATGTGAGGCTAAAAAATTTCCAGGATTAACACACATCCTCGATATAACAATCATTTCCAATGAATCTTGTAACTTTTATTTCTGTTAAAATTATAGTTTTCTTTCGTAGGAATTCATTAATAAGTCTGTCATCTTTATGCAACAGAAGACTTAAAAGAGTTCGTTCGTGGCTACATTTAATGTAGTCTCAATCCAATCGAATATGGTTCCTGATTTCTTTTATATTCAGAACAAATTCAAGAGATTAAAAAAAATTAAAATAGACTTAAGATTTGGAATTTTAAACAATATATTTAGTGATTCACATAAATTGTCCGTTCCACTTCAAAATATCATCAAATAATGAAAATTCACTAATAATTACAATTCAATAAACGAAAGTGAAGAGTAAAATTTAGTAGATTATTATTTTTTTTTTATCTTATTACCACTGCTTCTTTTTAATTCCTGATTGCATAAAAGTATTGTTTGCTTCAATTCAAAAATCTTAAAATATTCAAGGAAATACTCGAATTACAACAGGCCTTTACTGTTGACAATGTGCTGTTATTTTTTTAGTCTTCTGGTCGAGATCAGAAGACTTAGTAATAGAAACCTTTCACGTGCTGTGAATAATTAATAAAAGGAAACAAATGAGTTTGCTGAAGGACGAAACGGCCGTTCCCAATTCCTTCCCCATAATCGAATCAGAAAGGCAATTTTCTTTTCTTTTATTTTTTGGTCAGGTGCTGTACTTGTTTCCTTTTATTATTATTATTTTATTTTATTATTTATTATCAGATGACTTATATTTCCGTTTTTGAGGACAAGTATCATTAAAATCATCATTAAGAACAACAATCACAACAATTGAACAATTGCATCTTTTGCATGCGCAACAATCACATTTATAATGCAGCTTTACAACAATCACAATAAACGCAACAATTGCGCCTTTTGCATTCGCAACAATCACATTTATAATGCAGCTCTACAACAATCACAATAAACGCAACAATTGCGC
>JAFIDM010003189.1:22088460-22106326 GCA_023159025.1 Thereuonema tuberculata | reverse complement strand
TTTATAATGCAGCTCTACAACAATCACAATAAACGCAACAATTGCGCATTTTGCATTCGCAACAATCACATTTATAATAATAAGGAAATTAAAGCAATATCAATGATATTTTCTTATCAGAAGACGTTGCGAAGCATTGTGATTGATTTACTAATCGCTTTTCCTACCTTGTTTACAACTGATACATTATTTATTCAAATTATATCAATAATAGATCGTCTAAAAGAACTCCATATATTAGTCGAACGTCTCCATTTGTATTCGACAATGAAAATAAACGAGTTATTAAGAAATTTCAGAACAATCGAATTACGTATTGGGAGAGACAAAAACAAAAAGGAAAAAAAAATCATTACCAACTTAAAATTAATAATCAAAATAACAGCTATTGTTATCACGACAGTCATTCACCCTGGCAAAGTAATTTCAAAGAAATAGACGAAGATGATTTGGATTGCTGTTTTCATATAAATTGATAGATAAAAATTTAATAACTGTCACTGAATGGAATGAACATTAAGGAAAGACAGTGAACCTCTCTTATTTCTCTCTTCAGATCGAATACAACTCTAAAATAACATAAACAATAAATAAGTCCGCAAGTTGTACTTTTGGCAATTTACTGCATTTCCCGAGGCACTTGGTAATAAAATAAATGCTAGGATTTTTATTGGTTCATTTATGGCTCCTTAATGGTATATGAATGAAAAACGCGAATTTCACAACGCGTTTGTTGACTTTCTTAGGAGATAAAAAGCTATTTATTATGTTGAACTCCTGAAGAGAATCCATCTTCCCTAATGATCTGGAACTTAATTAAAATAATGCCGCGCAATTGAAAATTAAAAAACTAACTTTTTTTTTTTTTTAAGTTCATCATTTTTATTTCTTTAGAAAATTAAGTAAAGCTCAAGTTTATTATCGCGTGCAATCTAATGGTTAGGACTCTCCTGAATTATTGTTATGCTGATGAATTTTTGCAAACGTGAACTTAAATTATTAAGCGAACTTTTTGAATTTGTTTACTATTTTTACGAATCTTATGGTTGTTCAGGCACATCCTTTTGGTCAATGCCACGAGGCTGATGTATCTGAACCTGGGTACTGGTCTGCTTCTTCTTTAGGTTTGAAGCCATTCCATAATGGTTTCATGAGGAAGGCAAATGGAAAACCACCTCAGTATCTATTCCAAGACACGTGTTTCACGCCAACCACCAACCCTAGGGTTGAAGACGGAGGACTATTCTTCGTAATTAATGATTACATCATCTCAGAGCTTCCTCTTGAGTAATTAATTAAGATTGAAGATTGTACAATTTTTATGCCTTTCATTTTAATTCAAACAGTTTTAAAATAAAATATTTGAACTTAATGAAACAGGATTTTCTTTCTGTGTTATTTAACTTTTTTTCTTCAGACTTAGAAATGTAGATATTCTAAAAATTTTTGGCTTGAAGAAAGTTTTGGCGGGAAACCAGTACCAAACAACACGTAATTGTATATCGATATACGATTAGTTATATTAGAATGTTTTAATTATTGGTCCAAGGATGTGATATATTTTTTTTATTCTTATCCTTACTTATATTACTTCTACTTATTTCCTTGAAATATTCTTATAGTTTCTGCATATTATCGTTCGTCAAAACATCGTCCATCTGCGCTACATCCACAAAAGATAAATCGATCCTCAGTCATTGCTGATTGCTCGTTTTCTGTGGCTGATTAATCAACACACTAAAATTACTCAAATTTTGATTTCAGGAGGAATCTGTTTCCTTATCCTCCATTTTGAAACAAAAAAAAGCGGGCGAATTAACACTCGCTCCAAAAATGTATGTTAAATACCATTAATATTTGTATAATAATATATTAGAAATTATTCATCCTAGTTGTTATCTCGTGTACATTTTGCAACAATTTTCAACTTGGGTCTTTATCCATAAATTAGCTATAGAACATTGACGTACCGAGAGGTGGGTGGGGGAGGGCATTGGTAGGGTTGTAACCCCCAACTCCCATTGCATCCGAAAATGAAAAAAATTTGGAATTTTTTGACTTTTTTTTTTTTTTGGTTGAACGGCTTCGGGTACATGATTGAAATGGTTTCCTAGATACGCGTATGCTCTAGAACAGGGCTTAGCAATCGTTTTTTGCTTCACGACACACTTACATATTTCGAAAATCCGGTGGCACACAACGTTCTTCCTAATGTCCCAAGGCACTCCAAACTTTTTTTCGTTGCTTTGCTACGAATTCGACCCCGTATTAAACAATTACGCAAATGTAAACAAACCCATATTCCTCATTGAATTGTAAAAATGAATATTCAGTTGGTCTTACTTGTTGTTGAAAATATTTAATACCTATTTTCCTTTTGTTTTTCCCATTTTAATAAAATTACTTGTTATTGTTTTTTATTATTTTTATTATTTTTTTTTTTTCCCTCGCGGCGCACACTTTGAGAATCGCTGCTCTAGAAGATAACAGAAAAACGCAAGAAAGAGAACAGAAAGAGCTAGAAAGAGAACATAAATGTCTTGGTAGTAATCCATTTATGTAATAAACGGATTTGCGCGAACTTTGATCTGATTAACATTAATCTTACTTTGGACAATTTAAATGAGGATTTTTTTTTCCCTGAAAACTGGAAAATTTCTACATTTTAACTAAATTCAAACGTAAACGTTTTTAAAAGAATATTTTAAATTCTTAGTGTGAGTTCTTTTTTCCGTATCATAGTTGTTGCTCTTTTTGCAGAATCCCATTTTTACTTTTTTAATTTTTTTAAACAAAAAAAGGTTGGGTTTCAATGCTATCTTAAAGAATTTCTCTCTTAGTGCTTCCAGAATCAATTATTAGTTCCAACTTTTATTCATTACACGTGAAATTCCAATAACAATTCTTTTCGATTCAGCTGTAATTTCTACAGCAGACGACTGGGTCGATTCTGTTCATTTCGTTACCTCCAGCGGTTTATTGATCTTCACTAATTCGTTACCAATTGAATTATGTCACTGTTTGGTGCAACATCGGTTGCGAAGTCACGAAGCTTTATTAGAACAATCCATTCAGAAGGTCCGGTTTAATTGTGTATCAGTCTGAATTTGCGAAACTATATTTTTTAAGAGGAAAATTGGTTTACCCTAAATGCTTTTTAGAAAGTTCATCTAAGTGGTAAATAACCATGTTCACTCTGTAGAAAAAGACAATCCACGATGCATTTTTAGTCAGAGAATCGTGAACTACAATTGATGGAGATCCCCTACTACCAAACTCCAACTCAAAATCTCCAACTCTAACTTAACTGTAACTGAGTTCTAGAAAAGTTCATCTATTTTTCTGTAGTTGATATATTTCAAGACTCTGAAATCCACGGTCACAAAATGTTTAACACTAGTTTCATATCAAAACGTTATTCAGTTGTAGCATTTCCTAATTCAAGCCAGAGTTCTGGGTCTGAAGTTAGTCAGCGGTGCCAGCATTATAAAGTCCAAGCAAGCTGTTGGTGCTACACTGCTCTGTCTATCACAGTCATTCCATCCTACACTGTAATCCCGTGATAGACAAACAAACATACTTCAGATTCAGATTCCTAATAAGCTTAGATTTCGTAGATAAAAAAAAAAAATAGGTCAACGGCTATTTCCATTTTTTTCAAATAATATTTTGAAAATTTCCTTTGGGGGGTTAGTCAAATAAATTAGTCTCCCATAGACTAATTCAAATGCTGACAGACAAAAAAAAAAACCAAACACTTCACATTTTTGGCTGTAATGAATACAGAACAATCACTTTCATCGGCTCTATGTTTTACTACCAAAAGATTGCATTGTAACTAACCTGCAGCTGTAAGCTTACAGCATTTATTTTACAAAAAAATATTTGCTTAATTTAAAAACAGAAACATTCATTTTGTTCAAATTTTATTTATCTTTAAGAAATGGAATACGGAAATATCTATAGAACTTTTTTTGATTCTTGAAAACCTTATTTTTATTTTTTTTTTAAATAAGCAAAAATTTAGAAAAGAAATATTCTTTAACATCTCTAGTTAACCGTGCATTTATCCTGAGGATTCTGGATATATCTGATTTTCTTGTATTTTGCAAAATCTCGAATCCACATAATATGCATAAGCATTTTTATTAACCATTTAATATATCACACCCTAATCTTTCTAGTGATTAATGCACTGTAATGTACATACCCATTCGTTCTTCAATGATATCCGAATTTATTCCTATTCATTTTCGAACTGTTTATATTTTTCTTTAGTTACTTTGTTTTAGTTTAATGAAGATGTTCTTCAAGAAAGAATGCTAATTTCTTTTTCTTTTTCATTGCAGATAAAAGCAAAGACAGCGGTAGACGAAGTAGTGACGTTGAAATAGGGGCTATTGGGACCTTGCAAGACTCCTTAATCCTTGACGAACCTATAACATTGGCTTCAGGGAAGGCGGCCACTTCAGCATCGACTGACAATCCGAAGGAGACAGGCAGTGGTGATCGCAATAACGCCCAGTTTCCCGAAGTGGCCAAATACATGCTCGAAATCATCGAGGACCTTCAGAGGCAGAAGCTGATGGCCGAGGCGGCGGGTGTTGTAGTGACCCCGGCCTCTGGATCTGTTTCCGACGTATCGGCGGCCGACTCTGATTTAGTGGCGGCGGGAGGCCCCGCTTTGCAAACCCGGGACGATACCGTGTTCGAATCTAGCAGCAGTCTGAACGAGAAGCCGGCCACGCGACCCCGCGCCTCGTCCGTCAGCAGCGTGGACAGTCTTTGCAGCTATGATAGCCGCCGGCTCAGTGGTGCCGACTATCATCTTTACGAGGAGATCCTGTACGACTTGGCACCAGTAAGGAGCAGCAGCAGCAGTGGCGGCGGTGCGGGAAGCGGTGCTACTTACGGTGCTAAATCGTCGTCCAAAGGGGGATCCTCACTCGAAATGCCTCCGCCTTTGCCGGCCAGGCCGAGCGGAGTCTTCCATCGGCCCGGCCGTGGCAGTTGCGGTACGACGAGCGGTTCGGCCTCCTCCACATCGCCGGGATCGCCATCGTCAGCAGCCGTATTAGCAACCACGGCGGCGACGGCGGCTGCACACGGGTCAGCAGCCGACGGCAATGCTCCTAAGCAACGCCTCAACCTCTACTCACTGTTCCGGGAGCAGAGCGATCGAAGGAGCATCTCTCTCTCCTTGGAACAAGAATGGCGACTCTCCCATGGCGACTCCATGGACGACGAGTACGGTTTCAAAGTTCTGGCTCATCCAACATGAGGAATGTCCAAATCGTCAGCCAAACGACCTACAAATGTACGCCCTCCTCGAATTCAACATCCCAGACCGCTCTAGAAAAAAAGCAATGCACCGAAATGACTGTGGAAGGCCTTGTTGCTGAACCGAAAGTGGTCTGATAATGGTAGCCTTTGAGACTGAAGTTGAAAACAATACAAAAATCGACTTTTACGAGCGAGCTGATAGGAGTTTCTATCAAGGAAATTCCTGCTATTGTTAGAAGAAAAACAGTAACAGCAGTGAAGGAGAAGAAAACAAAAGACTATCTTTTAAGATGACAAACCAACCTAATCAAACTTTAATTGTTTATTTACTAATTTAATATCATAACCTCCACTTTACAGTTAAGTATACGTATGACCGTACCTGTTCCAGCTCAAATTTTGGTTTAAAGAAAAACATCTTCAGTATTTTGATCTTTTGTTACGAAAGTTGCTGCTTTTCGATATAATACTTATTTTTATTTTCCCCCAATATTTAAAATACGGTACGTGGAATATTTACAATAATACAGTGAAATTTGTAAAATGAAAGTAAAATTTTCAGAAGCCCAGCTACACATTTACATTAAAAATTAAATAAAAGTTTATGGTGTAAAGTTTTCACATATAAATTTATACTTAGAATTTCACCTGCATTTTTCACACATATATATATACTGTTCGTTTTTGTTTACGAGAACCTTCATCGCTTTTGCGCATGCGTCAGGTCTCCTTCGATTTCATCAAAATAGGGGTGAGGAGAAATAAAGAGAAATAACATTTTTTGTGTAATTGTCCATGTAAAGAATAAATACAGAAATTTTCAATCGAATTCAAACGAAATAGAAAGCAAAGAACTGATAGATAGATTCTAATCAGTAAGCATCCGAAAATACACGTGCATGCTACTAAAAAAAAAAAATAGGTCTTAAGAAAGTGCCCATTCCAGCGTATCACCCCTCTGCGGAGTAGAATCGTCCACGAGTGGTGGGTCTGGCTTTCGAAAATGAACAGTATATATACAAATTGAGGATATATATATCCACAAACAACATAGTAACAATGTGTTATTGTTATTATTTCGAATTCAAGGCTCAATTTTAGTAGCTCAAAATTTTTCCTTTTTTCTATATTTTTTAATACCGTTTCTCATTTGCTGAAAAACTAATGCTAATAAACTGAACATCAAATAATTCGAATACAATTATATAAACCCAAATGAAGTTATTATTTCGCTGCGTTCATTCAATCAGTAATTCTGTTTTGTTTTTTTTGTAGACGGGATTATTGTAGACGCAGTCTTGTAAGTGAATTCACATTAAGTTTCTTTTGCTAGGGGACGTGAATCATTGTGGAACTCGTATCCTTTTATAGACGACAGACCAAAACTCGCTGTCTTGGTAACGAGCAATTTTACATACGTTGCGCTCTTAAAAGATGTTCCTCAATAAATTATTTCTACAGCCAAGTCATCTGGTTTGAAAGCCAAGTAACGAAACTTCAGAATCTATCTCTCTAAGACGGGTTTTTTAGAAAAACAATTTGTCTTAAGTCAAATTAATGAAAATGAAATTTAAACTTACTAGAATTGAAGATTTTGTTGGCCTTTTTTTTTTTTTTTTTTTAAATATTTACGAACAAAAATCAGTTGATATCCTGAAGGCAGTAACCCTAAATGAAAATAAATACATTTCAATTATCTTACTGAATTATAAACGAATTATATTTGCTGTATGAATATCTTATGAGTGAGCAACTGCTTCTACAAAAGAAAAAAAAAAATACCTGGTATAATATAAATCAAATTTGGAAAAAAAATATTTATCAAACTGAAACCTGAAAATTAAAAATAAAAAATAAAGGTTCAGTAATACTTTAAAACTGTAGGTTACAAGAAAAATATAGCGTGTTAAACACAAATTTCAGATTATTAGATACAGTTCAGCAAATGAAACGTCATTAAATCTGGGCTATTATTAATTTAAGGCTATTGATATATTATTCCACGTTCACTCCGCTTTGCCATCTTTTGCTTTGCAGTTTATGTAATCGTTGCTATTCATATAAGATATTTCCTTTGTAATAGTATACAGAGAACTTTCTTCATGTTTTTGTTACTGTATTTATTTATTTATTTCATATATCCCACGATATCGTTCTTAACAGCATCTTAAAATTCTTAGTAAGAGATGATGCTTTTCATTTGAGGCTGGTTGGTCTTTTGTCATCATCGCTGAAATTATCCAATTACGTTCTGATGCCAAACTGCTTTTTTGCAATGCTTCTGTAGTTTCTGACTCGGGTTTTGCTAAAATTGGGCGGTTTTTCTTCTCAAGGAGAAAAAAAATAATAAAAAAAATCCTTCGCCCAGTCGAGTTTGGTATTGTAACTTGCTCATGGATCAAGAGGCAAATAACAATAAATTCTGCTTTTCGAGACAATCTGTATTTACTAATAAATGCTCTATCTGTTTGTTCTTGTATTTGTGTGAAGAATTGCCAGGCAAGCCTAATAGAAAAATAAATTAATAAATCGCCCAATGAATGGAAGGGAGAGGTATCTCCCCCTAGTGCCTATTTGCAAGGACTTGTAAATATTGTATAAAATGTTTAAAAAAAAATTCTAGATGAGGGAAGAATATAGTAGCTATGAACTGTTGAATGAACTCAATATGTTTTACAATACAACACTCGCCAGATTTGAATTCAATATTGTTGGATTTCCGATCTACACCAGTGGTTTTCAAATTTTCCTGGCTTATATTTAAAGCAATAAAGTATTATGCTTTATATTTAAAGCATATATAATTAAATAACTAATTGCAGTAATTAAATAAAAAAATAAAAAGGGAATTCCATTCATTACACCAACAAATAATAAAGATTTGGTTCTTGAGATTTGTTAAGTTGATTCGTAAACCTTTGTGTGTGTTTCCCGGGCAAGGTTTAGTTGAAGCTGTCAAAGTTTGAAAACAACTGTACGTAGCTGATTTTGAAAAAGTTGATTAAAATTTCCCTAAAGGAAAAAAAAAAAATAAATAAATGAAATATTAAGCTATATTCACAAACTACTTAAAGATTTTGAAAGATCTGCCAAATATTCATCAAAATGAATTTCCCAACCATTATATTTAATTATATAACCCGTTATTTGCGTAATGTAAATAATAATTTAAAAAAAAATCACTATTTAATGTACTGACCTAATTCATATTTAATCATTTCAGTTCGAAATCTTCAACAAAAATTAATTTTCCCTATTACTAAAACTATATAATATCATAATAGGCAGTAAAGCGCACTTTCTGTAAACGAATTTGCTTCTTCGCCTAGCGCCATCTATTGTTGAACTGCGCACTTAAAAAACAAAAGTTACAATATTTAAACCTGGGTTGAGAGTACTTGTGAAACATACACTTGTGTCTTCGTCAGTTTTTATGGTTTAATGGAAACAGGGTTTGATTCCAAGTCTGAGAAAAAAAAAAAATAACAAAAGACTTACTTTTAGCGCTTTGGCTTTATTTCTTATATTTTTTTGTTTCGTTTTGTTTCTTTATATATAATTTTTCATACTCTAACGTTTTATGTATAAATTGTCCAGATATATTAATTTTTTGTCATTTGTAAGATATTTTTATTAATCTGTAAAACTTGTAAAATATAATTTCTAGAATTTATTATAATTTTTCTTGATATACATATATATAGACAAATAATTTTTTGGCTGGCCTTTTTAATTTGATTATCAAGTAGAGATTAAAATTTCATTCTATTTCTCTTTCGTCGAAATACTAATTACTGTGTAATGTATTAGATTATGTACATATTTTGATGTAACCATATAATTATAAATATATATTAAAATATATTAACTGAAGATATATTCAACTGAAATTTATACATTTCAATTTAATTCACTATTTCCATTTTTAGTTTAAAGGTTTTTTTTTTATTTCCTTTGAAATTAAAATTGTATATTTTCTTCAAATTCATTTTCGTTGTTCAAATTTTATATAATTTATTCCGAGAATATATCTTCTAGCTACATTAATAAAGTCTTAATTGAAATTTTTCAAATGTTAACAAATAATTTGTTATATTTTTTCGAACAAATTCTAGCAAGAATGAACCGGAATTAATTAAAAGTTAAATATTTTCTCTGCTACATAGCTGCTGTTCTAAAAAAAAGCACCGTACTTGGACCTCGTAGTGGCTGATTCATTAGTAAGATCGATTATACATCAAGTTAGTTTGTACTTACGTACTGGAATAGAGCAATAATGCAGTTTCAAAGTATTGATAGACCTATGTCCTCATAAGTAAAATCTACTGCAAATCCTAAGCAAAACTGAATATTTAAGAACAAAAACTATATACAAACAATATAAGGCATTGATAATGTCATCCATTGCAGTTCTATCCACTTGTTTAACAAACGACACTATTTAACACTATAAGCTTCTGATCTTTTCCTCAAAAACTAAGCTTATTATTAATAATTAATTGAATTAACTGTAATAAATTAAACTAACGACACAAGTTTTGTAGAATAAGTGATCTATTGTTAATTACTTTTATTATAAGTTCATTTCCTGTCCTGTAATATGATGTCAAGTCTAAAACAGCAAAGGCAGCTCTGAAAAAGATTGAAAAGATGACCACAGACAAAACTTTTGAGATTTAAGTAACGGTGTCCTGATTTCTAACGACCTTCGTATTAATACTCACTTTTACAGCTATTCAAGCATTTAAATTAGGAACATTACAACTCTGAGAATGAATGGCAAGAAGATATAATCTCTGGAAATACAACTGGGAAACTTACTTCCTTATCATTAGTTCATAAAATGTATATAAATATTTCCTTCACCAGCAAAGGGATTTATTATTTTTTTTTGTTATTATTGTTATTTTATATTCTGTGTATTTATAAGGGCACTTTCTCCCTTTTGCTTAGATATTAGCCTATTGGATATTCTTGTTATTGAGATTAGCATTCCGTAATTCCAAAGCCAATGTTTCATTGTGTGTATCATAATAGTCATTTGTTTGCCATACTTTTCAAAGTACAACACCAATACCTCATGATAGCACAGCTGTATTTTCATAACCATCTAGCAACTTAACGGTCAGGCAAATGAAAATATTCTATCAATTTCCGTCTACTGGAAGTATTACAGTATTGCTACAAATATGATTTCTTTAACTTTAAATGAACTGTATTCAAGGAATCGTCAAACAAAAATACATTTTTGACAGACTTTTTAAATTTGGAAGATTCAGAATGGGCAAGAGAAGACTGACATATTTTTATGACTATGTGTCGTCGATTGATTGCTGGTCTAGTTGAATTTTCAATGGATGCTTTACGAGAATCTAAGATATCTAATTAACTTCTAAATTTATGGTAATTTACTGCCAACATTTTAATGAGTTTATTTCTAATTTTTTTTTTACGTATTTAAAATCATAAGCAATGTCGCACGGCGTATCGGGACAGCAATGTTCTTAAAGCAGCCAGCAAATGATTGGCAGTTTTTTTGAAGCTTCTGCCAAATTTGACGCTTGTGTTACGTCACTAGCCAACGTGATCTCGTACAAGAGAACGATTTCTCTTAGGAATCAGGCATTAAATGTATCAAGAACAGTTTTATCCGAAAATGAAAGAATTTCTGTATCATCGGAAACTTAGGTCTCTAGTGATTTATTTAGAGAATCGGACAAAAGGTTATTTTCGGAAATGCCGGAAATACCTGAAGCCTGGATTTGTTGTAAGATTTCAATCGAATACGAATAGGTTTCAATGTGAAAACGTTGGATTCTGAACACTTGTAGGAAATTCCGTTAATTATTGTTGAGTTCTGTCTGCTGTATTCTGCCTCGTTTTTCCTTTTCAAATACGGCCCATCTGTATACAAAAGTTGATGCAATTAACATTTTAATTTCAATATTAATTGAACTAAATTAATAATTAATTATAAAAGTTAATAAATTTTTGTGCCGAATATTCTTATAAATGAAAACGTTTCTTATTATATAAATAATAAGGAAAATGTTTAAAGAAAAAAAATGAAACTATTTCTGGATACAGTTTATTTCAGTTAAATTTCCTTCAAAAATTAAAAAAAAAAAAAACAAACTCACATTTTAAAATAATTTTTTAAAATTAATTTAAAAATAAATTTCCATTTCCTTGTTTTTATTTTTTTTTTTATGTCTCTTTAATAATTTTTATGCCTAAATCAGATTGATTGTAAATTGGAGTACGTTCTCTTAGAGTAAAACGAAACCTTAGTCACATATATGTACATATAAATAATATTTTTATTTTATTCTGTTCGTTGCTACTGATTGTTGTCTAGTTCATTCTTTGCGTCCATGTAGTTCTGTTAATTTTGATAATTTGTTGTGGACTTGTACCGTCTTGTACATTTTTATTGTTGCTGTAAATATACTTAACCACATTATTCTATTTGTATTGTATCCCACACATACACTACAGCAAGTTCCCACATTGCACACAACCGAAATTCTTGCCACTAGATTTCAAATAGACGAATTCATCTGACGCAAAAGCATGAAAGTCAATTTCTTGTATACCTGAATAGTTACCTTATAAATATATAAATACGTCTCTGTTTTACCAGGAATTGTATTCAGCCGTGTCTGTGCAAAAGTTATGGGTGTTCTCTGCCATATCTTACGACATCCGTAACCTTTAGGGCTGTATATTACATAATAATTCAAGAAATAAATTCAACATTTAAGCTTCTGTAATAGCTACTTGTGTTTTTTTTTATTTGTGACTCAATAAGAACATTAAATAATTACTATTTTAAAACATTAAATTACCGGGGAAGGCGGAGGGAGGCATACGTACATTTTTATTTACGAATAATTATATAGCTAGGATTTTAAATAGACACAAAGGTTTTGGGGAAAAAAAATTGAAGGTCGGGCTAACACTAACGGTTACCGGTATTGGTAAACTCTTTAAAATTCGCTATCTTAAACATTCATTTAAACAATGTTATCTTCATAAACTCAACAAACTCTTAAATACTTAATCCAAAATATACTTAATTACAACCAATCAAATTTAAATCAAATTAAGCCAGATGGATTACGAACTGGATTATTAATCATCTTGAATTGCCGTCAAGTTTTCTTACGTTTTTTTTATGGTAAATCTTATCATTTTCACGTAGAAATATCTTCACTGGGATTCACAAAGAAATTTTAACACAATAGATGGATCGGTCTCATATTAGTAAATAAGCATATCAAGTGTCAAGAAGATCCTTTAAGCTGTTCAAAAGTAATTAGTAAGGTTTTTTAGAAAAAGTTTGTTCTGGTAGTTGTACATACATCTGGTAATTCATTATTTAACTTTCATCAAATAAAAAATTTTCTACAAAATCTTAAAACAAAATCCAAGTTTCAAATACAGAAAAAGGTTCCGGATATTTGTCCGCGAACAAAACTTTTATTTAAAAATAAACTAGGAACAAAAATGTAGAAAATCGAAAAATACTTCTTTGACTATATAAATCGACACGCCCTAAGCAAGAGTCTCATCATGACGAAAGTTTCCACGTACATAGAGATGATTAAAGTATTACAGCAAGGACTCGTTATTTAGAAGAGTTAGGTCATAAATGTGACAGATTAATACCTAGTAAAACCATGTCTGACTGCAATGCGTATTGAACTAAGCGTATCAAGAAATCTAACAAATGTCCTGTGACAGATTTTGTCAAATGTTCTGTAATTGTTGCAAAAGTTTTTTGTTAGTCCTTAATAGCTGCCAACTACGTCTCATCATGAAGATTTCAACAATATAGTGACACTCTTGAACAGGCGAATCGTGTGTGGATGGGCATTAATCTGCTGGTATACAATCATTTGCAAATGTCACATGAAAAGCATCATAAAGGCAAATTTTCACTTTTGAGTTGCTGCTGGGTGTTTGGCCGAAGATCGTCAAAATATGGCAGAAAAGGCCAGACACACAAAATACTAATGCATTTAAATTAATGATGATCAAAATTACAGACGTTTCGATTTGCTACATTATACAAATCTTTCTCAATGTGACCGTTAACATTCGCAAGAAAAACACAAACAAACAACTCAGAAAACATAACAAAACAGCGCCCTCTAGGGAACAAATGAGCAAAAAGGTTTTTAGATGAATGTAATAAAATATTAAAATTACAAATATAAAAATTAAATTGCAAATAAAATGTAAATAAAATTAAACATAAAATTACAAAAATAAAATTAGAAATAAAAAAATAAAAAATATAAAAAATAAAAAATTAAAAATAAAAATAAAAATAAAAAAGAGTAAAAAAGATTAAAAAATTTAAAAAAGATATTAAAAAAGATTAAAAAATAAAAATAAAAATGTCATCAAGAAGCAAGGATTATAAATTACTCAAGATTATAAAATGAACTACTGTATAATAGAATCAGTATATATGGTCCTTAGATTTTAAGGGGAATCCATATTGGTACATATGTTTTACGGAAATTTGGTTGTTGTAACATTTGTTATTGGTGAGGATAAATACAGACTCAAAAATTTTATTTTTGTAATTTTATGTTTAATTTTATTTACATTTTATTTGCAATTTAATTTTTATATTTGTAATTTTAATATTTTATTACTTTCATCTAAAAACCTTTTTGCTCATTTGTTCCCTAGAGGGCGCTGTTTTATGTTTTCTGAGTTGTTTGTTTGTGTTTTTCTTGCGAATGTTAACGGTCACATTGAGAAAGATTTGTATAATGTAGCAAATCGAAACGTCTGTAATTTTGATCATCATTAATTTAAATGCATAGTATTTTGTGTGTCTGGCCTTTTCTGTCTTGGTTAATCCATTTTAACACACGTAAATTATTCAATCAATCGTCAAAATATCTTATACAATTCTATAAGACACTTATAATTCATACAAGACAACCGGGTTCCAAGTGATCAAGGCATGGGAGTCAAAGTCACGGCCTTAGGTGATCCCTAGAAGCCTCTCACTTTCAGAATACTGTCTCTAGAAGAAGGACATATTTTATTGTTTTTAGCTGCTCTGCTTCTAACTCAGATGGCTCGAAGGTTAAAATCTGTGGGGTTTAAATTTGTGGGGTTCACCGTCATCTAGTGAAAATGAGCAACGCCTACAGTAGTTCAATGAGAGACGAAAAGCAGCAAGCACACCGCCCGCTCAATGAAAAATCAGCCTTACCTGAGTCACTGTTACTTCACCACTGAATAACAATATACAAAGTTCTCATATAGAGGCTTGGACCAAGTTTATCAGAATTAATTTTCTGAAATGAGAAGTCTAAGGGAGCGTCCATTAATTACGTTAGCTGAAAATGGGGGGGAGGGGTCCAGCAAAATCTCACCAAATCTCATTTAAAGGGAGGAGGGGGTCAATGAAAATCTCACGTCAACTTTTTAATTCAGAGAATATATATGTAACAGATTATAACATTTTGTAATATTGTTTATGCGTCGTGGACGATAGGCTGGGGTGGTTGCACGAGGGGGATGTATATACGTCTAATGACTGTCTTCCTATACTACCAAAAGACATGGACGTCATGTGTCCAGTCACTACAATAGAGGAAACACATGAATGCCCATGGTGTGAGTGAAGAATTAGGGAAGGTGGTGTCGCAGCCAATTTACTAAATTTAATTAAGTTCGTTATAGTGCACCTTAAAGGTAGTATCATTTTTTCCTCTTCTTTCACAGAAAAAATGTATTTCATAGAAGACGCTTTAGGCATTTAGTGGTTAGAAGCAAAATACATGAACACTTCAAATAAAATTAATTATTTAAAAATTATAGGGGAAATCTCACATGGGGGGGGGAGTCCCACCACATCTCACTAAATATCATCAAGGGGGAGTAGGGGTCAAAATTTTTTAAAAAACACCTCACGCAATTAATGGACGCTCCTTAAGAAAAGCCGCGATTCCCCCATCTGTTGTGCTCTACTTGTCTGCCCTGCATTCGATGGATGGCCCTACATCGGAGTTTCCATTGGAGGAGGCTGCGCTGCAGGTGGCAAGGGGAATCTTGTTCCACTCCTCCTGTTTCAATGAACAAACTCTGTTTCAAGGTTGCATTTTAAGCTGCAAGTTCATCTGCAGGTTTGCAAGTAAGAATTGAAGACTTGTTAAAATACCATCTCTCCATCCCCCATGGGATGGCAGTGATGGCAGTGTATATCGAGGAAAAATGACTCAAAAGATTTGGCGAAATAAAAATGAAAACCCATGACATTTACGACGATTCAAGTTTTTGTTTAATCAGGAAAAAAACAAGTGAATTCAATTTTGTGCTTACAGCATAAATTTAAGGGCGACCCATAATAATTAAAAAATAATAATAATAAAAAAAGGAAGTACATTAACATAAGGAAAAATAAAAAAAAAGTTAGGAAAATAAGAAAAATAAAACAAAAACCCACAGGCGGACATTGAGTAAAAAAATAGTAGATACACGGATTCGAACCGACAACCTATAGCATTTGAATCAGAGACCTTACCCATCAAGATATAGCTGAAAACTAAAATGAGATGGTTGCATTTCTAATATTGAAGCTAATAGCGGAAATCCAATGAAAACACTGCCACATATCTCGAACATGGTTGCGGGGGGAGGGGGCTTTGGCCCCTGGAAATACAATGATGAAATCCGTCTGTCGATTCCACTTTCCGTTCGGGAGTTGTTAGGGTAGAAGACACGGACGAACGGACAGAACAAACGGAATAGCTACCGATTTTGGTCGCCATCACAATAGCTCGCAAATGGGTCGCTAAAAAGACAAACCAATAGACTAATTCAAAAGAGATGCCGTCCTGCTACAATTTAACCTATAGTTTTCTCAAAAATATATAATCAAAAATAGAGCATAACCGGAAAAAAAAAATACATAAAAATAAGTAGATGTTTTTAACTAAAAGCAGTTATGCATTAAATTGATTCATATAGCATTTCCTTGTCGATGAAAGATAACATAAGAGAAAACAACCATCATAGATTGCTCGGGTCTTATTTTAATCTTGCTGATCGTCATCTTTTATCTGTCCAATTCTAAGAATATAACTTCAGGTTGCCATCAGGGGAAAAAAATTATTTGCAAACTGAGTTGATTTGGGAAAAGAGAAATAATTGTAATATTTTTAATCCGAAAAAAAAATTAAAGGGTTTTACGCGAGGATTCTATTTCAAAGACTCAACTTTTTTTCTTAATTGACTTTTTTCTTTGCGGTAATAATTTCCTAACTTAATTGCAAGTAAAAAAACGTTAGAGCAGACTTTGAAGGATTTTCGTCATAATGATATTCGTTTCTAACGAGATTTTACATAAATTACACATAAATATGTTGCTGAACTAATTAAAAAAAAATGTGATAGTGAAAGGTGAATTTATTAATGTCAAGATCGACTGGGCTTTGATGCCATCCCCTGCATTCCATCCTTTGGAGAGAGAAAAAAAAAAGCTATAATAAATGAGAGTTATCTTCTCGATTGATTATTTTAAATATCACATAGCCTATTTACCTTTTTTTTTCTGTTTTCCAATTATATCAATAAAAAAAAGATCACTCAGCAGAGAAGACTCTTGAAAAAAATACTTAAGATATTAGGCCTAACCGATGATGAAGTCTGAAATTAAAAAAAAACAACAAAAAAACAAAAACAAAATAGCAATCCACCACCTGTAAGCCTCCCTATTCAAATGAAAGGCTGTCTTCGTTGCATGACAGCAAGTTTAATGCATGTTTTCAATGACAATTTAAGCTATGAACTTGCATTTCAACTACAGTTTCGGAGATTATGAAGAAGAGGATAAAAAAAAGGCGATGAGGAAGAAAAAGCCACAATGCTACATAAATCTACAGACACAATTTATGGCGATTTAATTTTTTTTTTAGAACATGGAAGACATTATGTCGCATAATTTGCTGCTGGGGAAAAAAATTAAGTCATTTCTCTCTCATTAATTTCCTATCACTTTTAATCGTTTGCGATCGAATCAAATTCAGTATCTCCGTCATTTACTCCCCTCCACTCATCGCACCCCAGTTCCCCAAACGTTTTCACAAAATAAGTTTTTGATGTGTTTCATTGCTTACTAAGCCTATGTTGCGTTTTGAATTTAAAAAATCTTAAACTCAAATGTATTCGATTTAAAAAACAATATTTTCCAACACCTTTTCTGAAGAAGTTTAGCCTTATTTGTTATTTCTTAAAGATTTCTTTGTTATTTTTTTTAAAGTCGTGGAAACAATAAAAATAAAAAAAAAACTTGCATTTACAATAGTATTTTTAAATTAAATCTGCTAAATAATATAAATAGTATAAATAGTATAAACAAAGCAGCACACTTCAGTAGCATTGAAATTTAAAACATTTTAGTGACAGTTTCGAACATTTGGCTGTTGTTCGTCAGACCGATAAAGCTTGGATATATTGAGTAAATTTTGAAAGAAAAAGAGTTGGAAAGGGACCAATACAAATTAGATAGGGAGGGTTCTATTATATTCATTGGGTGCAGGGCCTCCACAAG
>JAFIDM010003189.1:22053662-22074094 GCA_023159025.1 Thereuonema tuberculata | reverse complement strand
TCAACAAAGAGCTTAGCGATGGGATTTATTAAAAGTTTCAGTTAACTTTGTAACATCCTAGGCTAATTCATTCTCAACAATCTTGATCACATGGACATACAGGATTATGAATAGACATACAGGATTATTGTGATCAAAAACTGCTAAGTAAGGCCCTTTTTATTTTTATATCTTACTGTTTGCTGAATGGGGATCCAAAAATGTCAGGTAAACTGATATTTCTTTCGAAAGAGAAATTAAGAAAAGCTAGTCATAATGTTAGATGACTATTAAGTTTCGAGTTAAGAAAACACTAAAAACACGAAATACCAAAATAGAAATCTCGAACTTCAACGTATTAGAATGTCACGCAAATTCAGCGCAATCGATAGAAATAAGAATCATTTTGCAATTTTGCCAAAAATAAGGATGCAAAGAGATGGCTTTTTTGTATTCTAATAAATAGAAGTCGGAATAGCAAAACCTTACGAATTCATCGAAGACTTATTGTAGAAGAGCTTGTAATCATGTTTTAGGAAGACAGTAGATGACAGAAGTACGAATACGGAAGGTGTGTGGAATACGGAAGAGATTCTTACCTCTTATCAATTTTCTTAAACGTTTTGGTCTCCTTCGTCACATGAAAGCTTTTGATCGTGTCTCCATGCTTTTCATAAGCTGTATCACCTCCAAATCCCATTAATACAGATAGCTATGGTGCTTGAGCTGCGAAGAAGCCAACTGCTGTGGTTCACCAGGGGAAAGGCCGTTACTTTCTTTTGAAACGAGCCAGCGATGTACGGTATTTTAGAATTTAGGTTCTTCTCCAAAAGAGGTGTTGATGGCGACGTCGTTCGCGTTGCTGCTCAGCTTCCACTCAAAAGCAAACGACACAGATATTTCGACTTTCCATCTTCACTATGTCAACGGCTTCAGAAATAACTGAGGACACAGTCGACACAGCTCATATACAACGCTGAACGATTTAGAAAACTACAGGAATATTGTTCAATTCTACGTTTTGGTGGGCGAAGGTAATGTCCATGTTCCCATTTCAAACAAAATAACTAATAACTGTAGTTAATAACTTCCAAAAGACCAACGTTAACCGCATTAAACCGTTTTTCTC
This sequence comes from Thereuonema tuberculata, assembly GCA_023159025.1. Lineage (NCBI taxonomy): Eukaryota > Metazoa > Arthropoda > Chilopoda > Scutigeromorpha > Scutigeridae > Thereuonema > Thereuonema tuberculata. The sequence continues at coordinate 22,072,986 of JAFIDM010003189.1, read as the reverse complement.
TCCGAAATTTTGAAGGAATTTCTAGCTTTCTATTGAGAAACCACAGCAAAAGAAAGAGCTCCATTTCTGAAGCTACTAGTAAAATTGTTCTATATAGAATGAAAGCATTTTCAATCTACTTCCTCAAAATGATTTTGCATTTTATAAAGAAAGAAATAAGTTCGTTTTTCCTAATCGTAACGCATCTCCAACTCCGGCCAAAAATCCCATACAACAGTGGGTGAAAGGAAGCTATAACTATTATACGTCCCAAGGATATATGAGATAGTGTAAATGTCTGTGCGAGTATTTCCAGCAGTTTATCAAGGTACAACAAAGAGGACATTGCAACTATTAATGGGCAGTACACAGTAAAAAGTTTTTGTAATTAAGACTATGGAAATGAAATCCTTCCATAAGCATTGAACTGAATTTTTAGTTCCTATTTGGCAAAATTATCTATATACTTTAAACTATTACATTAGTATCGCGAAATTCGGCTACTAGTTTCAATCGAATAAAGACTGTTTAGTAGTAGTATCCAACTTTATTTACCATCAGCAAGAACCACATTTTAAGTTATTAGATTTCTACAAAAGTTTTGTTTTTTAATTCCATTCAGTCAAAAAAAAACTATGTATTTTAAAACAACGAAACATCTTAATATTAAATTCAAAGAAAGGTCGTAAAGAGTCATTGTAGGAGCGTAATACAGGGCAATGATTCACGTCAAGTGTCTCCTAAAGCCATTTTATCAGAATATTGTTTTTTAGGGGATTAATGTGCTTGCTTATCATTCTCGGCCAGATTCCCACACTTTCAAACCCACCCATTCCCTCTTCGATATCCCCCTTAATTTCTTTCCTGCCTTCGGGAACCGAAATCAACTTTATATTTGCTGCCAGTCGAATGCTTATCACTATTAGCCTCTTTTATTACGGTATTAGCTTTTTTTTTTGTTTATTTCTTTATTTCTTTTACTCTGTTGAAAATAGTTAAAAAATGAAAAAGGAAGATCAAATGTTCCAGTCATAAGAGAGAATCGATAGAAATTGTGAAAGACTTGAAAGAACTCATTACGAATTCTTACCATCCAACAATTTACAAATTATTTAAAAATTATTGGACTCAGTTTCAGAATTCGGTAATTCTGATTGTCCTTCTAACTTCAGACAGTGGTTACAAATTCTTTTAATAAAATTAAATAAATTAAAATTAATAAATTATATTAATAAAAAATGTAGAGAAATAAAAAAATAATATAGAAAAAAAAATTCATAACCTATTCGACTTTATTTTCTTTTAAAAAATCATTGAAAGACAAAGCTAAAACTTAAAGTTTGATGTAAGAGTACATTGTGCAATATTTGAGTTGTATAAACACACGATGGTGTTAGTGTGGTCTTAGAAATTCGTTCTTGAAACAGACATTTCTACGATTATCTTAATATATAAAAATGTTTCTTTGTTTGTTTGCCCCGTATACCATTTATCAGATTGCGATAAAACTTTGGTGAGTTGTTGTGCGCACGCCCGCGAAGGTTTCTGAATTAATAGAACCATTTTACAATATCTGGTGCGCGAGGCGTTTCAACAAATGATTATATTTTCGGTTTCAACCTTTGCAATTTCCGGTGCGACTCGCATTTGCAATGACCATCAACAAAGCACAAGGACAACACATGGACAGCTGTACGTGGTCTGCTCACGCGTCGGAAAACCTTCTGACTTATTCGTGTATGCACCAGATGGAAAAACAAAAAAATATTGTGTATCCAAAAGCACTTCAATAAACAGAATTAAAACACAAACATTTTCTTCCATTGAGTGGCATTGCAATGCAGGCCGGGTACAGCTAGTTGTAAAATAAAGTAGAACTATTGGTACACTGAGATAATATTTACTAGAGACTCGTTCAGCCATCATCATATACTAACTGTCCATACAGCGTCGTAAACATTAACTTCGAAAATGCCTTCCTTATTTAAATCAAAACTTTTACGAAGGGCAGCAAAATTATCTTCATTTTGACATTCAAATCTAGCTCTGATGACTTTCAATAGATGTTGCTTTAAGTTAAGAAATTACATGTTTTTGTAACATCCACCTGAACTTAGAATTTGTTTCAAATTTTAAATATTTAAAATAATGATTTTTAATTTATTTGCAGAAGCACTACAAAAATTAGTTTTATTTGCCAAGAAATAGTCGCAGCAAATTTCTCAATGACAACCACATCAATCGTATTCTTATTTTAAGATTTCCTATAAATAAGAATGATATGTAAAAACAGTTTTAGTTTTATTATTATTATTTTTTTTTGAAGGATGAGGGTTGGAAATACAAATAACGTTATTCGTGTTTTAAGTTGGCATTTAAATAAGAATAATACGGAATTTTAAGAAAAGCGGTCCAGCTGTTTTATCGTGAGAGACCAGCAAAACTTAAACATGAATAAGCTGTTTTAATTTACAACTTTCTTTCAAAATGAATAAAAAAAAAATAAAAAAATTAATATTGAGAACTACTTTTATGTATGCACTTGCAGTGCTCTACTTCACAGGCACTTGAAAAAAAGAAAATAAATATAAATTTTCCCTTTTATTTCTTGTTTTCTTATATTTTCGAGGCATCTGGTAAGAAAATTATAGAAGTTAAGCTTATATTTCTCTCTTTCTTCACCGTGGAGAGACTAATTTAGAAATGAGTAAAGTGAATTTTTGGATTAAAATTCCTGAACATTTTATTTTAATCTCCAAATACCAATTGTAAACTGACTGAAATTGGCTTTAGTCAATACTGCAATTCTGGCATCGAGAAATCTAAGCCTAATCACGATTCCTTTTAGTAAAAAAAATTCGAAATCGACTTTCTTCGTTTCGTGTTTAATTTATTCTTGAAAACAGGAGGAGGGAGGAGAATAATAGGGAGACCCCCGATAGCACCATTTGACACCATTAGCAAATGATTAGAAATGTAATAGGACTAGTTATTCGACTACAGCATTTATTTTTTCTTAGCTATTCTTCGAGATATATAAGGGGCATTCAAAAAGAAACGAGCCAGAGGCCTAGGAACAGAAACCAGTACCTGTATGTCAGGAGTATTGGCCCTGGCGGTTGAGGCACTTGTCCCACTGCGACACAAGGCAGTGAATGACTGCCTTGTAAAATTCCTGGGGTTGCATTGTGAACCAGTTCCGCACGTACTGCTTGAGGTCGTCGTCCCAGGCGAATCGTTTGCCCCTCAGAGCATTTTTAAGGGGACCAAAAATGGCGTAATCGCAAGGAGAGAGGTCTGGACTGTATGGAGGGTGATCAAGAACCTCCCATTTGAATTTCTGCAAGAATGCCGTGATTGTGTTGGCCGTATGGGGCTTTGGATTGTCGTGGAGCAGAATGACCCCACGGATGAGCTTGCCTGGTCGTTTCATCTGTAATGCGGTGAAGTGCTTGTGCGGTGCGGTGAAGACCGTGTTGGACGATTGACGCATGCTTCTATTAGCTTTTAGTCACATGAATTGCACCCGTGATCCTCTAGCAGCGGGCTGTGAACTTCTGCACTCACTCGTGTCGAACCAATCTTGGTTACACATGCAACGATACTACCCTTCTGTAAGCGGTTTGTCCATTCCACACTCCGGCTCGTTTCTTTTTGAACGCCCCTCATATTATTATTGTAATTACCATAAGCCTTGTTACAAGAAACAAGAGCAATCGCAATTAATCAAGGCGAATTGCTACACCAATTTGTATGAAAGTTAATGGTAATTTAAATACAAGTTAAAATTTCTCGTAGATGAATTAGGAATATCTTTAAATAAGTGTTAAATCAAAATCTAAAATGCTACACTTACTAGACATGACTTTGACTTCGCTAATTTTTGCTATCAGTTGGTCGTTTTATTTCTATAATGGATTCTGCAAGTATAGCATTGTCTTTGATCATTTTAAGAATATAATAATTACCTAACAAACCCTTTTAAGACTAGACATTTCGAAAAGTTTTTTATTATTCAGAACAGGGGTTTACAGGCAGATGATAAATCTCTCTGACAAGAATCCGAAATACAATGAAGTCTTTACTTAATTCACAGGAAAAGATTCAAGGATCGGTAAGAAATTCTGTGCAAATTAAAACTCCTAAGTAATTTTTATATTTTAAGGTAAAATAAAGAAAAATTATCTGATCTTACCATTTATAAAAGACAGAACAGTAGTCAACAACATGGAGGAAGATGCTGTCACGACACAAATATCACGTGCTCTGGATTAATCGAATTTTCTTCTAAATCCGATATGTTCTTAATACAATATAAATAATAAACAGAATAACAATATTATAAATTTAATTTAAAGGTAACTTAATCATACTAATGTATAAAGCTGAAGAGTTTAAGTGTTTGAACGCGCTAATCTCAGGAACTACCAGTCCGATTTGAAAAATTCTTTTTGCGCTAGATAGCCCGTTTATTGAAGAAGGTTGTAGGCTATATAACATCACGCTACGATCAATAGGAGCGGAGCAGTAAACATAATCGTCAACCAACGGGTGCGGTGGCGGCGACGGGGCGGCTTCGCCGCACGACGAGAACCGAACATTACCAATTAGGGCCGAATTTAACGCGGGTGACACCGCGGGACACAGCTCATATATAATATTTTTCGTAAGGGAAATGAAACTAACTGAGCGATTTAACGAGCAAGTTCATCCTTGCTAGTTGACTCGGTTGCTGTAAACTCACCATATGTGACTTAAGGCTTCCTGATAAAAAATTGTTATTTAAGAGTCCAACCAAAAACATAGTTACATTATTTTATCTCCACAACTTTCCTCACCATCATCCTTCAAAACATTTATTTTTAACTTTATCACTTACTGCCTATAATAAAGTAAGTATGGAGCAAAGTTTAAACAATATCAACTTATATAATTGGCTAAGTTCGTCTGTTGTCTGTCTCTCTCTCTCTCTTTCTGTCTGTAACTCGATATAATTAAGCTATTAAGATAGATCCAACGGTTCTCAATGGTGCCATTGAATCAAGGGTACTCAAATTGGATGAAATATTAGTTCATTTTGTCATTCCATGTTGTTTCCATGAAATTTTATCCTTGGGAACTGACCTAGACAACTGAAATCTAACAAAACATACGTTCAAAACCAAATAATTTTGATACCACTTAACCCATTTTAATGAAATTTGGCATACTTACTCAGTTTTTTACGCTGATTTTGAAACTCAAAACCATTTTTGCCGTAGAAGCTTCGTTCATAAGTAAGCGCAGTATTTAGATTACAAAGGTGAGTTTTAAATGCCTTTCGACGTTATGAGTCAAAAATAATAATTATTCCATTCTTACTTTTAGTAAAATTTATTTACAAGGACAAACTTTAGATATGGTTGGTATTTATTTACTAGAACCTGTTTTTAATCATGGACAGTTATATATTGCTATTTCTCGAGCACGTCGTGCTTGCGACGTGAAAATCAAAATTCTTCATCGAATAGATCAAGGACATCTGATAGAAGGATCTGATGATGTTTCTACAAAAAATGTAGTTTATAAGGAGATATTTAATTTATAGTTGATAGTTGATAATAAAATGATTTTCCAGATTTTTTTATGCCTGTCGTCCGACAGGTTTTGCTGCTAGTTTAATATAAGTGTCCCGTTCATAAACTGACACTATAAAACCCAAAATTTGTTTCTTTCTCATCCTTTTTTTTTCTACATGATGAATTACAGTGAAAAGAAAAAGAAATTCCAATCTAAAAAGAGGAAGAAACACTGTTCCATTTTTTTTCCTGTCTCACATAAAGAGTTACTATTTCTCTCATATCCCGTTTTTTATTCAAAACTTGCTAATTAACATAAATATCATTTGTCAATGCGCCATTTGTTAGGTTTCGATTTTAGATAAAGGCGCAAGGACTATTAGAATCGTTTCACTGATAACGATACTGCAGAATTTAATTCTTGCTATATTAATTTACATTTGGATTTAAGAAATGGAATCGTTTTGAATTTTATAAAACATTTTAGGGACCAAATTATTAGAGTGATGTAATCGAAAATTATATATTTTAAAATAGGAAAAATCATTGTACTAAAGATAATTAATAATAGCTATCCATCTTTCCTTCGTAAAATTAAAATTACTGCATTATATTCTTGGATTACTGAACCTACTTATCGAAAAGATTTTTTTTTTCCAATGCCCGGGCTCGTAGATTAGTAAATCTTTCTTTTGGCTAACAACAAGGGGCGAGAAATGATACCATTTATCCGGCGAAGCGTTGCCCAGGGTACGCCATAGGAGGCAGCATCACGTTGTACCCGCAGAAACGGACAGAAGGAGAAACAGCAGGGGAAAGAAACATCCATACCACTGCCGGGATTCGAACCCAGGTAGCGGCATACTGGTCGCACGACAGACTGCCATCTAGACCGCTCGGCCACGCCGGCAGGGCACTTATCGAAAGATAAAAAAAGATAAAAGCTTTGGGTCTTGCTGAACTCCATATCACCAAACATGGTAAATAAATTATTTGCTTGGTAACCTGAAAAATGCCTTTGTATTGTAAGGAAAGTAGAGACTGGCTATGTTTAATAAACTAACAAAGATGATCAAAATCCTGTAAAGTAAGTATTTTTTTTCTATTTAAACACAGCAATTGTATGTAATGGATCTGATGAAGAAAGCATTTATTTCCGAAACTATAATGAAATTTCTTTTTTTTTCTTCAATTTTAATCTCTGTGTTCTTAGTTTATTTACTTAAATTTTATCTTATAACATGTGATACTTATTGTTAAACTTATGGAGAATATGGTCGAGTTATGATTATGTTTACGGCGAAATGTAGAATTTAAATTAAGGCAAATAATCATTCGAGTCGTCTTTTAATAAAAACAAATATAGAATATTCTATAGAGTCACTTTTCTCCTTGCGCTTTCTTTCCACATCGTGCAATATTTTGTCTACCAGGACATCAAATGTGAACTTAGGAGTATCCTCCAATAACATTAACCCTTGGGCTGTCGTATCATATTGTGGAGGTAAACCAGACAAAAGTATCCAACAGATTTCATCTTCTGGAATTGATCCACCGATCTGCTCCAGTTCTCTAACAGATAATTTAATATTCATGATCATTTCTTCAATATTGTGATTATTCTTAGAATTGGCTATTTCATAGACTTTTCCTTTTAGTCTAGTTATTTTCAATTTGTCCACTTTATTATACTTTATTTCTAGTTCATTCAATAAAACAAAAGGATCACTTTCTTCCTTAATTAGTAATTTGTACCTGTCCTGTAACAAATTTACTATGGCTCCATAAGCCTGTTCTGATTTATCTTTAATCTTTCTCTTTTCTACTCTGTCTTCAATTTTCTCTATTTCCTCCTTGGAAAGATTTGCAGCTTTCCATAAGCCATCTTTCATTAAAGAGTTTTTCATATATATTCTCCAAACGGTGTAATTCCTACCGTTGAATAAATGGACCTTGTTCTCACTTTGAGCCATATTTGTATTTAACACGTTTATCAGTTTTAATCTTTTACTTTCTTACTCTCGTACTAACGTACATGCGCAGTGGAAGCGTAACCACTGAAGCATAACCTAAAATAAATACTGTTGTGGGATTATAAATAAGAATAATTGTCATTGAGGTTCCACACAATAAATTTTCTAAACGGCATTTTAATTTATTTACTTGCCTGTACTGGTTTAGCAGAGTATATTAAGTCTTTAAGAGTAAGGAGAAAATGAAAAGCAAAACTGATAAAAAATTTAACTTGCTTTATAATCATTAAATAATTACAAATGTGAAACAGTTGTTTCAAATAGTCTATAAATCTATCATGTAGATTTCAATCATTTAAAGTTCTTTACTTTAAAACTTAAAGTTCCTTAGAATCTTTCTTGACATCAACTGTTCGATTAACAACGTTGATAAATGGCTATTTTCATCTAGTGTAATAATTACTAAAGTTTATCTTAATGTATAAACTCATTAACACATAGAACTTTCTTATGTCTCATATGTCTTTTAACTTGTATGAGATGGCTATAAACAATGTTCACCGTATGTGCTATAACATTACTTAATTATATGAATGTTTAAGTTAACTTGATTTCTCCAATCCTTTCTTGACTAAACATTCTAGTATTATAGTCTTTACCAAAACACTCTAAACAGTTTATAATCATAACTTGACTACTTCAATCGAACAATCTTTGACCTCGTTGAAATAATCTTTAAAATAAACCTCTTGCTAATAAACACAAATGTTCCTGTATAAATACTTAAATCATTTCAACTTTACAGTTCTTTAACTTTAGTTGATTCAGTCCAACATTTGTAATAAGTCGATTTCCCTTGACTTCAACAAATCCTAGCAGTAATGGTTTTACTTGAAATAATTAACTTTACTGTTTCTTTAATCTACGAATAAATGTTAATGTGTTGGTAATGTTTAATCTTTAATGTTCATTAGTATACGTTCCGCTTTGTCCTAAACTTCATTTTCTTGTGTTCGAAATTCTAACGTTGGCTCCTTTTCAAATTCTCGATGGGTGAAGTAAAATAGAAATCCTACTTACAAAAGTTCAGCAACAATCCATCAATTTCTTGTCAATCCCTGTCAAACGTCGAAGATAATACCTGGGCAAAATTCCACTTTGGTCAGCCAGTCTTCAATTTGCGAGATTCCATCTTTTGGGCCTAACCGTTTATTAAGAATTAATTTAACTTTACTATTAATCCTTACTTATTTAATTCTCAAGGCCGTCCACCTTTTACTGAACACAATATGAGTTTAAAATCAAAAAACTAATCTATAGCACAATCGGAAGGAACTCATCCGAATCCCATTTTCAAAACCTTAGCATCGTTGCTATTTGGTCTTCCATCCAAACGCCATTTTACGATCCTTTACGATTAACCATTAACAATTGAATGTCCGCGTTCATGCTGTATTCAACACATCCATTGTTCTCACGTGCTTACACACAACAAAAGAACATACTCTTAACTTTCGGTTTTAATGAAAATAAAAATATATAAATATTTCAAAGCCTTGATGTTAGTTTTAATTTAATTTTATCAGGGATTAAAAATTGAATTTCTCACATTTCTTTATATTAATAACCTACAGTCCTATCAGTTATTAGGAAGAGGTTTTTTTTTTTATTATTTCATTATAGTTTTGGTTGTGGTAATTAGCACAACATTTATTGTTGGTGTATTTTTGTTCTGCGGGGTCACTGCCAGGTGTGACGGTGATCTCCACTTAAGGATCTTGCCTTTCTGGATCGTTTATCGGGGAAGGCGGAGATCGGGCTGATGAGTCCCAAGTAGGACGAAACGGCCGATCCCGATTCCTTCCCGATAATCGAACCAAAAAGGCAATTTGGTTAAATTTGTGCTGAATTCAATTCTTGTTTTATTTAGTTTGAATTAAACTGTAATCTTTATTCTTTTTCTTAACTCGAAGAATCTCTGCTTTTCACTGTAAGTTAACTTTGCTAACAGTTCAATCCCGCGAAGAATTAAGAAAATTCGCGTTACCTATTTCTTGCAAATTAACAAGAGAAATAATACCTGCTATCCAACGTGCATTTGGAGGTGATGCTTACATTGGAACACGTCGATTCCACCTTCAGGAAGTCTCGAATACGAAAGTATATTTACTTTACACCGGTTGCCTTTCTCCTTTACTACGAGATATTACACAGATTTCTCTGCATTCCCATGAATTCTCCTTGAATTCATTTGTATCTAATGTAGGATAATTAGACTTGAGCTATTTTGATGGAGAATGAATGTCTTGCCACTTATCGCCATCGTTATTGCTTCCTATCTTTTTCGTGTTGTTACCAGCAACCCTAACTACCATTGTTGTCACATGCGTCTGCACATCTTCAACAATCTAATCAACCTTTTTTATGTTAGTTACTATGTGATTATTATTTGCTTTCGATGCACAATTCTTGTTTGGTATTACTTAACTGTGCTGATATTTTATTTGCTCTTTGCACACACAACAAAAATATATTAATATCTGGATATAGGGGAGACCGGGGCAGAGCGGTCCACTTTTTTTTGTTGAATTTTTTTTGTTTTTTTGTTAAGAGATTTTCCATTGCATTTATTTTTGTCGGAATCAGGAACTATTCAAGAATGTAAATACTTGATTTCATTTCATTATATTTATAAATTAAATTGGTATTAATTCGCAAAGCAAAAATGGTAGAGTGGTCCGGGTAAGAATAACAACATTTAAAGTAAGATTTTTATTGAATATAAAATAATAGGCCATTTAGGATATCATGAAATAAAGTTTAACTTAACATAGACTACCTAAGGTATTACATATTCAAGTGAAAATTTAAAATAATCATTACGCAGTTGAAAGTCGTAAATGAATAATATCAAATAGGTTTACATTGAATTAATTAATCACTTTCACTAGAGAAATCTTCTTTGCAGTTGAGGCATTCGTAAAATAAACCCCGAATATCACTGGCTACGCAGGAACTATGGGCCCATCTCTTGCACTGCGTACATTGAATCCACTCCTGCCATGGTTTGCTTTTTTTAAAGTTCTTCAAACAGGAGAGGCGCACAGCATCTTCATCATCTTCATCATCACTAATCATCTGTAATTGTTTCCTCTTTATCCCTTTTCCTTTGCTTCTATTTGTTTTGTTTTTTGTTTATATTGCTTTTAGAGACTGTTGGCCGAGTCATGTTTTTTGTTGCCACTCTTTCTTTTCTTTCTTTAAAATTTCGTTGCTCTTCTTGCAGAGCTTTTTTTACTGGCGTATCCGTCAATATTGCCGTTGATCTTTTTTTGTTCTCTATTAAGATTATTAAGATTATATTGTTATTTATGCCATTTTTTAATGCTTTCTAATGTAACAAAGTGTGTATAGAATTTATATTTAATTTAGAGTTTCACTTACTGAAAATTGTGTTAGTTCACTTAGGGATGTAATTGTGTGTGTTTTAGAATACGCTCCCTCTCCTGAAATGTTTAGACTGATTGGATGTACTTTTTGCCCGTGTGTTTCAGATTCATCAACTGATCTGATTTTTCCCGCCAGAGTGTACTTAACTTTTCTCTTTTTGTTTCCATGGGAAAACGAAATAGATAAAACCACGTGATCACTCAATCAACGCACAACTGTTTTTTCGAAGTTTTTCTTTTTCTTTCGCACAAATTGTTTTCTAAATAAGCTCAAACCGTTAAAATAATATTTAACCATGAAATATCACAATAATAATATACAAGACTTTACCAAATACAAAAATTCAAATATATAATTACAACAATACAATTATTAAAAATCAAAATATGTTCCATCAGAGACCAAGATTTTAATCATGTCATGTTGCCAATTCCACAACGTGACAGTTTGCATAGTTTTTAATTAGAATTTAATAACAGTTAAATGTATAAATTGGCTATTTTCGAAGATTAAGATGCCTTCGCACGAAGTCTTCCCCTATTACGGTACTTGCTGAGAGGAGTTACTAAAGGGGTAATATCCTTTAATAATATAGGCTACACCCAATATATAATAGCCTACATAAAAAAATATATAAAAAAATATAATATATAATAATATAATACAATATAATAGGCCTAATAAATATATAATATAGAAAAAAAATATAATGTATAGTGCCAAAATATTTTATTATAAAAACAGCGGGGCAGAGTGGACCACTGGTCCAATGTGCCCCGTGTCGTTCGGTCCACTCTGCCCCATCGCCATTTTGGCGTTTCCTTCAGTTGTAACTATCGACTACTTTAAGTATTCAATTCATACTATAGCTTAAAATGATCTTTAGATTGCCGCCTTTAATATGCATATTACGGTTGTGTTATTCAATGCATCGCTGAACGGCAATATTAAAGTAAAGACAACACTAAACATTTACTTACCTGAACAAAAACAAAACAATCGATCACCTCACTGTCACCAATAAGCCGAATTCACTGACACTTTTGTGGTAGCAGCGCCACAATGGCACCAACCTTCTATCCGATTTTTGGCACATTCTAGCGTCTACACGAATTACTAAAGTCAACGGTCCACTCTACCCCTAGGTCCACTTGGCCCCGGTCTCCCCTATATATAAAGCCGGACAGTGATGTGGAATTTGAAAAATGCCCATACAAAAACCATATCACTGTTTCTGTGAAGATACGGCAATTTATCCACACGTCATCAGCGGCAAAATTTAGAAACAATTTAGAAAACAAAAACTCAATATTCCAAGACTTTGCTCTTTTTTATTAAAAATCTAAAAACTAACAACAATATCACTGATATAATAACCAAATAATTGAAATAATAACTATTTAAATTAATTTCTTGTTTTTTAAGTAATTAAATATATTTTCTTCATATATGTATAGATTAAAAATATAAATTAGAAAGATTAAAAAGAGAAAAATCTACAATATTGAGTAAAAGTTATAAATTACAAAGAAACAATCTAGAAAACAAAAACGCAATATTCCAAGACCTTGCTCTTTTTTATTCAAAATCTAAAAACTAACAACAGCATTACTGATATAATAACTAAGTATTTAAATTAATTTCTAGTTTTTAAATGCTTAAATATATTTTCTTCATATATTTGTAGATTAAAAATATAAATTATATAAGGTAAGCAAAAAAAATATCACCATTTCCCTATTTAATATCCACAACACACAATCCTTTGGCTAATTGGAACAATATTCATTGTTAATATACAATATTCATAAAATAATGAAAGTGCTTATCTGTTGCAACTATTTACTTTCGACACCAAATCTATCGATCTGTATCAAACTAATTTGTCAGCACGATAAATCTCCAACGAATCATCTTAGGAATCTAAAACTTAAATGATAGACTATCGAAAGAGGAATCCTCATTGATATATATAGGATCTGAAGGAGCTCGGAGATAAAAACTTTGTCAATTCCCGTATCGATCTATCTGTCGATAGGATGATTCACGAACGAAATCTCCAATCGAGCTTGTTTTTCGTTAAACTGCGTCTGTACTATGGTAACAACTCTACTGAAAATGGACTGTCAATCTAGAATTTAACTTGCCCAAACTGTACATTTTAATGTGAATCAGCTCTTTTTTAAAATTTCCTACGAATTCTTTTGTTCTTTTAAATTTTAACCTACACTATCTTTCATTTTGTTATGGAGAAAAATCGTGAATTTTTAATGACTTTTTTTCCTCTTGCATTTTAAAATAGGTCCTTCTAAAGGAGCTTTTTCATCACACGCTTTTTTTTTCCTCTGTCTCCTTCGGTTAGAGAAATATATCTTCTCCGTTTCTCGTAAACGTCTCCTTCATGATTTATGAAAAACAGTCTCGTCTGAAATTGGTAGTTTTCAGTCCCAAGTTTCAATTTGTCACACGGTTCTTTACTGGTTCCGCATTTTTAAGGGTGTTCTGTTTTTCTTTTAGCCTACGATTATAGTAAGGGGGAGCTTCCATTTGTTAAGGACACAGAACCATCAAAAAATAATGGGGTCTAAAGGCAGGTGAGGGACAAAAATAACCTATCATTTACTAAATAGTAGGGTCTACACTTTTTTTTTTTTTTTTTAACCAAGATAAAAAGAAATAAAAAAAGAAGAAATAAGGTAAGATATAAACTATTTTCTTTTATGGATTCTTTCCTTCTGCTTTTCCACGTATTATTAAATACAAACTTCACAACCTAATTTTGAATTCTTTTAAGCTAATATTGTTAGATCAGATAAGCTTATTTGCGATATTAGATGAAAAACGTACATTTAAATAAAAATATTTTCTTGAAATGTGAAACATAACATAATTAGCCTAAATACATTTTGACTTTCAGCTATAATTTTTGTAAAACCGGGTTCCAAAGATGTCTGTTAGCAGAGACATGACGTCACTCTCTTTGTTTTTCCTCGTTCATTTAAATTGAAAATTCATAGAATAGATTGGGTAAGAAAAGAAATAATAATAATAAAATACTCTGTTAGAGATAGATTATCTCTAGGGTGTCACCTCTTTTTATTTAGTATGGGACATCCCGTATTTATTGTCAGCATTATATTCTTGTCTCATTTCATGAGGTGATCGTTCCGGTAACCGTTATTATTAAAAAAAAAAAAAAAGACAGACAGACAGACCACACCAACACTTCAAGTCCAAAGACTAAATGTACCTTTTCTTTACGGACTGGGAGAATGACAATATCAAATTATCTTAAAAGAGGATCTAATAATTCAAATAATATTTAAAATAGAGATTTAGCGTGAGATTTTGAAATGTAGTATCCAAAAAGTCCATGTCTGGTATCTTCTAAATTCTTATAAAACTTTAAAACATGTCGTAAAATATTTTTTTTTTATATAATTGCATATTTTAATTATATGTTGATAATTTAGAATAAAATTAAAAATTTTTTTTAAAAAAAAACCTGTACGTTTCGTCCTTTTTTTAGGACTTCTTCGGATGTCTTCGAATGTTATCCGAAGAAGTCCTATAGAAAGGACGAAACGTAATGTTACGTTTTTTAAAAAAACATTTTAATTGTAAATTATCGACGTAATAATTATTTTATGACATGTTTTAAACTTTTATAAGAATTTGAAATGTAGTATGTTCGAAGTTTAATTTTTGAAATAATGTAATTTTAATTTTAATTTTAATTTAATTTAATGTAAATTTAGCTCACAGATATATATCTTATAAGTGTGAGGGAAGAGTTTGAAAACTGAAGATACCGTTTATTATAAATGTAAATCACTAAATGAATGTCACAAAGCCTTATGAATTATATAGATATCAGTAGCTCTGATTAAGAAATAAAATTCATTATTTTCGTTTATATTTTAGTAATATTTTAAAAGCAAGTAAAAAATTATGAAATGGTGTAATTCATTGAGGCCACTGATTATTTTTGTTACTCAGAAGTTTATCGAAGGTCACAGTTACAATTTACCTAATACAGTATTGTTAGTAATCATTACTCATAAAATAATCTTCCTAATTTTTTTTTTTTCCAAAATTAAATACGAAATTGTAATACTGCCTAGCAAAATTTAAAGCAACATACTCTATTTTACCTTTAGGAGTGTCATTGTATAGAGTTCAAAATGCATCAGAATTTTCGAGAAGAAATAATGTTTTCTCTTTTTCAACTTTAATTAGGAACTAGTAACTTACTAAAATCTCGATTCTGAACATATGTTTGTCGGTAGCGATTCATGTGTCTTTAAATTGTATTGATTATTCCTCGATTTAATCAAGACTTACGAAAACTTATAAGCAGATATTATGTTTTTTTTAAAAAAAAATATATCTTGCATCCTTCAAATGAAATTTCACTCCCATCCCAACAGGTTCTTCATTTCTTGTCTAATTTTGCCCTGAGGTTTTCATCCAATATGCTAAAGTTGTAAGGACCAATAAATAAGGCCTATGACACTCGTGATTACATGGTAGAGGCTTCTCGAGTAGTGAAGCTATTCAGCTCACGGAAATTAATCTGACAAATACGACTTTTATACCCCATTCAGAAGAATAGAAGAAAGGAAGTAGTAGGCCTATACACCATTAATAAAATCTTCCTGTAATAAACGAGTGGGAAAAATATCCTCACTTGTAATGATCGCATAGCACGAATAGCATATGAACTTCGACTGCAGTTTTTTTAATCTAGTAATGGCGGCCTGATTTACTAATTACCGTATACTCGCGTATTTTTCGCACTTTTTTGGAGGAAAAAATCGTTTTGAAGTAGGGGTGCGTAAATTACGCGAGAAATAAAAAAATCCTTCAGAAATAGCAAATTCTCTCCCAGCAGCTCGGTTCCCATGTTTCTCCGCAAATAGAATTATACGAACTTTTTTTAAAACTGGCCGTGTAACTACTATATTTACTGGTAAGCTTCTGCTTTTCACTCATTTTCGTCACAAATAGCAAACAATTGCGAGATTTATCACTACCCCCAGCTGTAGCAAACCTCAGCCGGGGGGTGGGGGGGCTTGTAAGCGAGAGGCGACCTTCACGAAAGCAAACGTTTTATGATCGGGTGGAAGGCATTTTTAATAGGAGCGTGGTGAGGCCCTTTACCATTATAACTGACCAGTCTACTATTCGACACGGAGAAAATTATGTGAGGAAAAAAATCCAAAATCTGCCCTTAAAATTTGGGGTGCGTAAATTACGCGAGAGCGAAAAATACGCGAGTAAATACGATAACTAAATAGATAAGAAAGGATATATTTTTTTTTTAAACTTGGGAGGGAATCTATTTAAAATTAGGTAGAAGCAGAAAATTCCTAATCTGAACTTTTTATGAAGGGGTACGTGAAGTGCAAGATCACTTTGAATATACACTCGTATATGTGACAAGGTAATTCAGGTAAGTGTTTAGATTTTTCTAAATTTAGGAATGATGAAGACTTTGATGACAGATTCTAAAGGAAATAACGTATTTCTCTCTCTAGATTTTTTGTTGGAGTTGGCATAAATTATGAATTGTTGAAGTATTCAAATCAGACGAAACCACTTCCCCGTAGAAAATTTCAGGGAAGTTAGCAAATAATTCAACGTATTTCCTATTAATGGATAATAAAATGGTAGATCCCAAGTTGGTCAACACCATCTATTGAATGCCAGGATAGCTTCATATGAAGTAAATGAACTTGTTGACATGGTTCTATGTTATGGTGCTAGCCAGCGAAACATGCATTTGGCAGTCACAGTGTATGCCCAGACGAATCCAGACAGAAGGCATTCATCCAGACGAGAAATGATGCGAATTATCCAAAGATTCCGGGAGCCTGGGAGTGTTATCCCAGGATCACGAGCGTCGGGGTCATCGCTTGCAACGGATGAGGAGACTGTTAACTCATCATGTGCTGCAAATCCACATACAAGCAGCAGCGCAGATATTAGGAATATCTTACCATGTTTTCAGTAGCCCGGACTTAAATACCCAGGGCCCCTAGGCACTTGATATTTGCGCCCCCCCCCCCCCCCCCAAAAAAACCACCCAAAAAAAAAAAAAAAAAAAAACCACCAAACAACCCAAAAAAAAAAAAACAATCCAATACGGCGGGCCCCTTGGCTGGCTGGGGCCCCTAGGCCCGGGCCTGGTTTTCAGAGCTGACCTGTTTCATCACAGGCATTGTCATCAAGGGTCGGAAAAGCAGGATTATCCAGCTCCATGGGTAAACTTTTGCAACTGAATATATACGACGAACATCCAGAACATATTCTGTGAACTGATGAAGTCCAATCCGATATGGTACGATGAATTTCCACAACGTTCATTACTGGAGTGAGGAAAACCAATGGTGGCTTGGAGAGACAAATCATCAGAAGCAGTGGTGTGGGATTATTGGAACCCAGATTGTCAGACCATTGTTCTATTATGGTAGGCTGAAGGGCTGAGTGACTCTAGTCTTGACGGGTCCAGTAGATCAGAATGTAGACAAGGTTGGACAGATATAAAATGTCCATGATATTACATGAAGCAATAGCAACCAACACTCCAATTTAAATTCGAAATTCAACACTAATTTCGTAGAGTTCCTATTTATTTTAAAGATTTATTTCTTCTCAATAAAGAATAATTTATCAAAAAATAGACAAAAAACATAAAAAAATTATTTAAAGTTCGGATGCTGGTTTGTAACGTTACTTACAGATACAACAAAGTCGATTACAGGTAAATAACGATTGAATTGAAAATTCTAAATAATGTTGTATATTTGAAATTTTATATAAAAAAAAACTAGTACATACGCCCCGTCAACAATGGCAGGATAACAATGTGACGGCTTTTAGTTTGAGATAGAGTATTTGTAATTTGTTCATTCATATCGAGAAATGTCTCTAACGACACTTCAGTTCCTCGCTGAGGGTGAGCTTCTGCATCTAATGCTCGTCTGGAATCATATACTTATATAGACCTACTTAAACCTTAAAAAAGTCTTTATGATCAATAAAGACGAAGTATTGGAATCAAGTATGGAAGTTTGAGTATTTTCATTTTAATAAGATATGTCGGAGTACAGTTTTATTCGATGAAATAAGATTGTATTTAAAAAAAAAAATAAATGAATAAAATACTTACATGATTATATTAAGAGTTAGATTAAAAACTCCATCGTTTGATATATAACCGATAATAAATGAAATATATCAAAAGATGGAGTTTTTAAAATTAAGAGTTATTCAGCATATGTTTTAAATGTAAATAAAACATAAATACTTCTTGTTTTTATTTTGTTTTGTTTTTTAATTTTAATGTTTGGCAATTTATGATTTAATTATTTTTTTTAATTATTAAGTAATTTACTTAGAGCAAATGAGTGACGAAATCAAAAGTAAGTAAATTTAAAGTCCTTTCAACTTGTTAATAAATTAAGCAAATGTTGTATGCTTTGGGAAAAAAATGTCGATCTTCAGACTATAATTTTTTAAGAAAGCAAGGCTTGATAAGAAAAACAAGAATTAGAAAAATAATAAAATTAATGAATAATCTATAAAGTTTTTATTAAGCCATGATTTTTGATGAGACTAACTCTAGATTAAGATTAACTTTCTTTTAATCATACTTATTCTTCCCCCCCCCCCCCTTTTTTCCTTGCTTATCTGGTGCAATTTTAATTCCCAACATCGTGGTATTTATGCTTTTTCAGATATTCTCATCATATCCTCCTTTGCGCATCAAAGTAATCACATCCGAAATAGAATATTTAATCTAATACCTCGTCAACTGAATATTCGGAAAATTTAATACCCCCTCGATAGAATTTATCTAAGCGGTATTGATTTAGCTCGCTTCTTTCAAAGTTCAAAACAGTTTCCTGACTTATAGAAATTAAAAAAAAAAAGTTAGACAATATTTTACAAATGTTCTTAAAAAGTTATAAATACAGGGTGTTTCGAAAATGGTAGACAAAGTGAAGAGATACGGGTTCTAAAGGTCATTTTGAGTCGAATATGTTCTGTGATATTTGTTGTACGGGCCGTAGTTTTAGAGTTAGGAAATGAATGCTTTGCGAATTGTCCCTAATCAAAGAAAGCTCAGTTCACATTAGGAAGTGTAAGTAAATAAGGTAAAGGTTTAGTAAAAAAAAGCAATCCGAATAACAAATGTCATGACTTGAATACAGGTATGATAATTAAAGAAAATGCCGAAAATACATTTCTTAAATAATAATTAGTTTTTGAAAACTGAGCTTTCTTTGATTAGGAACCATTATCTCTTATATGGAACCCGTATCTCTTCGCTTTGTCTACCATTTCCGAAACACCCTG